>CM055116.1:826882105-828082105 GCA_029206835.1 Rana muscosa
AGCACACAAAGCTGCAGTGTTAGCACAGTCACCAACGATCCTTGTTAGCACTAACAGTTATTTTTTTTGCAGTGATTCCGTTTTTGACAACCAGGTGCATTTTTACCTGTTAAGCCTCGTACACACGATTGAGTTTCTCATCGTTAAAAACACGTTGTTTTTTTCGACGAGATTCTTGTTAACCTTGACGAGTTTCTCGTCAAGCTTTCTATGCGTACACACTGACATTTCCCAATTTCCTCGTTGTTCTCCGCGCTCACGTCCAGCACGTACGACGGCACTATAAAGGGGAAGATCGATTTTCTTGGCGCCACCCCTTGGGCTGCTTTTGCTGATCTTGTGTTACCGCGTGTGAAGTAAAAGTTTGGGAAGAGACGATTCGCGCTTTTCAGTCTTCGTGCTTTTCAGTTCGTTTTCTGAGGTTCAGTTTGTGCTTGTGGGTTCGTATCTTGACTTTCAGGGCGTCTAGGCAGGTCGTATCTGTTTTACAGTGCGTTCTTGCCCGTTCGTTTCTGATTTTCATTTCGTTATTCATAGGCCTTGCTGTTCTAAAGAGCGTTCTGTTCTGTACGTTCTGATAAGACGACCGTTTCCTAGCCATGTCGCCTGGACGTTCTAGTCGTCGAGTTCGTGCTGTGCGTGCGCTTGGTGTTGGTCTGCTTGTTTTGGACCAAGACCAGTCCATGAATGGTGTGAGGAGGAGTTCATGGACCAAGAATTGGTTGCTCCAGCAGGACCAATTCTGCCACATGCCTTTGCTGCGGGAGATAGTCGAGAATAATCCTGAGGACTACAGGAATTTTCTGCGGATGTCTGACCCCGTTTTTCAGGAACTGTTGGCTTTGGTGTCCCCCTATATTACCAGGCAGGACACCGTTATGCGGGAAGCCATCAGTGCTGAGCAGAGGCTCATCGCCACATTACGTTATCTGGCGACAGGGAGAAGTCTTCAGGACTTGAAGTTCACAACAGGCATCTCCCCCCAGGCTCTGGGCCTCATAATCCCAGACACCTGTTCTGCCATTATACAAGTCCTGCAGGAGGACTATATTAGGGTAAGTTTTCTCCTTTAACATCACATTTTATGTATTCCATGTATGCTAATGTATTGTATTTCTTTCATCCTTCCCTAATTACCATGATTGTAATATGCTGAGAATGTCCCCTTTGTCCTCATGCATGCTGGAAGCTTTAGATTGCCCCTTTTTTCTCCTCCATGCATATTTCCCTTCACTAACCTTTCCAGCAGGGGCGCCTGTTGCAACAAATGTTTGGGGGTCCAACCCCAATTTAGGAAATAAACTTCCTCCATTTTTGCAAAGGTGCCTATTAAACGCCCCCAGTTGTCCCCTCCAATGCAGCCATTTTGTTCCCTCCAATGCAGCCATTTTGTCCCCTCCAATGCAGCCATTTTGTCCCCTCCAATGCAGCCATTTTGTCCCCTCCAATGCAGCCATTTTGTTCCCTCCAATGCAGCCATTTTGTTCCCTCCAATGCAGCCATTTTGTTCCCTCCAATGCAGCCATTTTGTCCCCTCCAATGCAGCCATTTTGTCCCCAGCCCTGCACATACCTTCTTGTGGTCAGCGCCATCCTTCTTCTGTCCTTGATGTCTTCTCCTTCCCTTGATGTTGCATCAGCCAATCATGTTACCATTAAACAGACTTGGTGAACATGATTGGCAGAGCAGTCTGTCAGTGTTTACCCAAGGAATGCCCCCCCCCCTGCGTCCCCTATTTAACTTTTATGAAGCCAATTACATCCCTCAGGGTGTAATGTGCAAGCCTATTTGCCTCCCTGTTTCTGATATGCAATTTTCACCCCATAAATGCCGCAGTTATTCATATGTTGGTCGCTTAACAGGGGGCCATCCACCTGAATAGTGGGCGGCATTGACAATACATAGGTTAATGCAAGGCAAGAACCTATGTATTGTTCTGAGTGACGGGCACAGGAGAGAGGGGGCAGTGCTCCAGCGCCCACTCTGGACGCACCGCCACTGCACTGCTATCCTGTGGCCAAACACATCTACCCCCCCCCCAAAATAATGTATTAATGGACCATCAGAGGGGGTGATGAATATGAAACATGAGCCTTCCATTATACTTATTGAAAACACCCTAATAAACGTAGAATTTGATTGATGTTGGCCTCTAATGTTTTTTATTATAATCTCCTTGTAATGTAATATTTTTAAATTCTAATTTTCTTTCATCTTGTTTGACTCCCCAGCTTCCTTCCACGCCACAGGAATGGCAGACTGTGGCATCGGAGTTTGCCACGCGGTGGGACTTCCCCAACTGCGGTGGTGCCATAGACGGGAAGCACGTCCGCATCGTGCCGCCACCCTGTTCTGGGTCCTACTACTTCAATTACAAGGGATTTCATAGCATTGTGCTGATGGTGGTGGTGTCAGCACGGTATGAATTCCTCTATGTTGATGTAGGGAAGAATGGCCGGATGTCCGATGGGGGATCCTTCATCCAGACGGAGTTTGCCCTCCGTCTCCAGAGTGACGACCTTGCATTGCCACCGGATGCAGGGAATATTGAGGGACTCCCCTTTGTTTTCTTGGCTGATGAAGCCTTTGGACTCGGACCGCATCTTATGAGGCCATTTCCTCACAGGACCCTGACCCCAGAGAAGAGGGTGTTCAATTACCGGCTGGCCAGGGGCCGAAGAGTCATTGAAAATGCCTTTGGCATAACGGCCAGCCGGTTCCGCAATTTTATGACTTCCATACACTTGGCGGACTACAAAATAAACTATGTAGTTTTATGCTGCTGTGTGCTACACAATTTTCTCAGCAGAAAATCCAATTCATATATGGCCTCAGTATTGCCTGAGGCTGGACTTTCACCTGCTAATCCCCTGCCGGGCCTGGAATCTGCCCGTCCTGGCTTGCCCCCCCAAAATGCCCGTGAGGTTCGGGACACATATATGCAATATTTCACGGGTAGGGGGGCAATTCCTATGCCAGGCTATGGCTAAAGATTCCTGGAGAATGAGTTAAATAAAATTCTGATTTCTAATTTTAACTTTGGTTTGTTTCCTGTCTCCTAGTTTGTCTTAGTGCATTTGTAGTGCCAAGTGTATTTTCCTTTAGTAAATAACAACCATTTCACTATGTAACCTTAAAAAAAACAAATAAGGTTAGAGCGTATTGAAAAAAGAAGCTACACGTTATTTCTGTTTTTACTCTGTGCACATTCACACACATGTTTCCTTTTTTTTTTTTTCCTGGCCACAAACCGCCAATTCTTTTCTTAGGAAAATACAAAAACAGTTGCATTCCAAAAATTACAACATTGGATACCTCTGAGCAATCTGACACATTCACTTACACAAACTATGTCTCTATGTGCCCGTCCTAATATGGGGTCTTGCCACCCCTTGCCCAGCCAAAAATTTAATATGTACACATTTTGTATTATTTTCCACTAGGGATTTGAGACTCCTGATCCCTATTGTCAACATGTGCTATCTGCCATCAGGGGTGATCAATGGACGTGTTTTGGGGGTGTAACCCCTTCCTCAGTTCACCTACTTTAGATACGAGGAAGGGGTTTCACCCCCAAAAGACGTACATGGATATCCCCTGATGGCAGATGGCACATGTTGACACACTGTGTGCATATTCAATTTTTGGCTGGTTGCATTGTCAAAAACAGTTTAAAAGGTTGATGAACAGTCATTCCTGAAAAAAAAATGGGGGTTTGGTTGACTTATTCGATTCTCCCCAAAACATCTAGAATGTCTTTAAATGTTTGATCCATCACATGAATTATTTGTTTTATTCTGTCCAGTTCCGTGCTACATTCCATCACTTGCTGTATTATTCGGAGGGCACTGTCAGCAGAGAAACGTGTACTATCCTTCACCACAACATTTACATCCCCTAAAAACAAAATAAAAAGGTTTTATAACTCTGCAGGGCTACATCTCTTACCTGAAGCTGTGGTGACAGATACTGACCTGTTGTTGTGTCCAGTTCCACAACGTCATCCACCTCTCCTTCCTGCACTTCTCCTTCCTCCACCTCAACTTCCTCAACATCCTTCGGTTGTGGGTCTTTGGGAGTTTGGGGTTGTTGTGAAGCTGTGGGGTTCCTGTGCTCCCTGGAGTGTTCTCCTCCCAGTCTTCTCTCCCCTATGATAATCAAACAAAAGGTCTATTTATCACACTGAAATTCTCTATGAAAAATAAAAACAGGCTAAATTGCTTGGAAGTGGGGTACAAGTGTGTGTTTGGGCGGAAGTTAAAGATGAATGCATTATTTCTGACCAATAATATGTTTAGTATTCACCTTTGGCTGTTAGTTTTTAGACATGGAGGCACCACAAAAAATCACTAATGCACCTGTGTGGGACACCCAAAAAAGGCGGATCTGGTGGCCCACACTATAGTGCTCCAAAGTACAGATGTGGAAGCAGCTGCTGAGTGTCCTCTCCTTTACACTGACTAAAGTTTGCATTTCATTCTCTTTACAAACACATCATCTAGCCTAAAAATTTGGAACAAAAATGTTAAAAAAACACGCAGATGTCTAATTACTTTTGTGGCTATAAAATAAGCCAAAACAGCGGACAGTGGCCGAACGAAGTGTCTGTAACGTAACGAACGATTACTGTGCCAAACCAAGTTCAAATTATTAAATTATGGAAGGGAGTCCAATATGCTAAAATCACAAAAAGGAGCAACATGTAAGTTGAGAAAAACATTAATAGCCGAAAAGTGTACATTTTACTTACTTTTTGATAGCATTCTCTTAATGCTCCTTAACTGCTCTGGCTCCCTCAGTTTGAGGTCTGACCACCTCTTTCTGAGCTACTCATTTGAGCGTTTCACCCCGAAATTCGTCTTCAGACTCTTCACGACTTTCTTCAGGATTTTGGCCTTCCTTCTATTTGGTTTGCTATACGGCCCATGCTTTGCGTCATAATCAGACTTGAGCAAGATGTCCACCACCTCCGCCATCTCCGCAAAAGACATATTAGATGCCTTGAATCTCCTCCTTGATCGTGACGTTTCCTCGGTCTCCGGGCTTGTCTCCTCCTCGTTAGTTGCGGAATTATCAGACACCTGCTGTAAATCCGCCATATCTGTCTGCGCGCCGAAAGAGAAGGGGCGGGGAAAAGATGTTAGTTAGAACGTCATGGGCGGGCGACGTGTGCGGAGCGACGTGTTCGTAGTTTGACGCATGCGTGGTGTATATATAGCAAACACACATGTGACTATACTACGTGTGCGGAGAGAGGAGTTCAAGTTACGGACGTGCGAACGAAGGTATGTGATTTTGTGAGTTGGACAAATTGTTGGCCTATACTGTCTTGAGAATGTTGTAGGATATATATGGTGACTACGATGTTAAGGAGGTTAGACTGTTTGCCTCACATTAGTTATATATTATTTATTTTACTTGCAGATACAATATGAATGTCTTCATTAGTGATAGAGATTTCCTGGCAGAATTTATAGACCGGGTAAGGGAGCTGCCCGCTCTGTGGGAGACGAAAAACCCCATCCACAAAAAAAGAGGGGTGAGAAAAGCAGCGCTGGAGACCCTGCTCCCATTTGTGCATACCAAGGTGCCCACAGCCACAGCAAAACAGGTGGACACTAAAATTGGGAGCTTGAGAGGCACCTACAGGACTGAACGCTCTAAGGTCCTGGCTTCTCAGAGGTCAGGAGCAGCAGCAGATGATGTTTATGTCCCGAATTTGTGGTACTACAGCAGGATGTCCTTCATGGATGACCACATTGAGGCAAGGCCATCACTCTCCACTCTTCCCCCCAGACTTCCCTGCAGCCAACCTGAGCCTTCTCTGGAGCAAGAGGAGGCAGCCATCCTGGATGATCCTGATTTGGCCATCTGGAGCCAGGTATAGTATTAAATGAAAATGTATTGGGATAAAATTAATGTTTGCCAAATATGTCAAGATGACAAACATAAACTATTTAGAGTTCCACAAGTGAAATCAAGATCTCTAGACATTAGTCTGCACTTAATTGGGTGCTAAATAGTCAATCTGATGTAGTTGTAAATTTTAGAAACTGATTTCAGGATTTACATTCTAATTGCTTCAATCATGATTATAAATTTTGAGGCAAAGATTAAAGCAACATATTAAACTAAGTCCCTTTTTCATACACAGGATGAAATCAGCCAGGAGGAGGGTCTGGAAACTGTCAGGCAGGAGGAGGAAGGGCCCAGTGGCAGCCAGGAGGTGGCAGGGCCCAGTGGAAGGCAGGAGGTGGCAGAGCCCAGTGGCAGCCAGGAGGTGGCAGGGCCCAGTGGCAGCCAGGAGGTGGCAGGGCAAAGGAGAAGCACCAGATCACAGGTGCCTCCCATCCGATTTCCCAAAAGAGGTAGGAGGGACAGGACCACCAGTGAGGCAGCAATGGCCCTTATTAAAGAGGCCCATGCCACCCTCAAAGAGCCCACATCCCCTGAAGAGGCCATTGCCGGCCTAGTGGAGGCAAAGTTCAAGGTGATGAGCATGGAGCAATGCCTCCTATGCAAGCCCCTGCTCATCACCTTGCTCAACAAGGGGGTGATGGGAAAAATTACCCCCAATACAGCAATTTGTGAGGTGGCACAACTGTCCCAACCTCAACCTCCTCCTCCACCTCCACCTTCTTCTTCTGCCCCACCCCCTTCTCCTCCACCTCCACCTTCTTCTTTTGCCCCACCCCCTTCTCCTCCACCTCCTCCTCCACCTTGTTCTTCCGCCCCACCCCCTTCTCCTCCACCTCCACCTCCACCTTGTTCTTCCGCCCCACCCCCTTCTCCTCCACCTCCACCTTGTTCTTCTGCGCCACCCCCTTCTCCTCCACCTCCTCATCCTCCTGACAGGAGTACCCCTCCAGTGGCCCAGCCTCCAGCCAAACGAAGAAGGAAGGCTGCAGGGAAGGCTTCAGGAAAGGTTGCAGGGAAGGTTGCCAGGAAGATGAGGAAGTGATGGCCTTGCTTCATTGTGGTCGGACAGAAGGCAGCCTGTTGTAGTACCACACACTTGGGACATATATCTCACCTGCTGCGGTTCCTGACCTCTGGGAGGCCAGCATCAGATTGTGCTCAGAAATGTTGGCCTTCTCAAGCTCCCAATTTTAGTGTCCACACAGGGTTGATGTGTGGTCTGGGGTCCCTGGGATGGATGCACAAATGGCAGCAGGTTCTCCAGTGCTGCCTTCTCTTAATTTTATTTGAAACATGAATAAATGTTATTTTTGTTTAAGTTCATACTTGACTATGTGTATTTGTAAAAATTTCAAATTTAGCTTTGGAGTAAGCAGAGACATTTGACTGACAAAAAAAGGGACAGATAACAACCCCCTAAAAAATAAAAGAATCTGATTTCCCAAAAAGAGGGTGTAAAATTTAACAACTATATATTAAAATATTCAATGGGAGATCACTATCAAAACATTGCGAAATTAAAATTACCATCAGTTTGAAAAATATAAAAATGTTAAATATTCATAAAAACTTGCACGATATAATACACATAAATCTTCTTAAGAGCAGCATGAAAAAGGTTAAAAAAAGATAGTCATAACTCTGTGTGAATATCAGCAGCAAAAGAAGTTCTTTCGTTTTGATTAATGTAACATTCTAAAGAAGATTTCAATGCACAACATTTAAACGATGCAATAATTTCGAGCGTGACGAATGTGCTATCTCCATTACGAAGGCTTGTTTTACCAGAAGATGCGCTCCCGTCTCATACTTGCTTCTGAGCATGCGTGCTTTTGAAAGACTCGTTAAAGCATACACACAAACCATTTTCTCGTCACAAAACAGGCAGACGAGAAACACGGCGAGGAAATCTGGAATCCTGACGAGAAAATAGAAAGTAGGTTCTCTATTTTCTCGTCGAGATTCATGGCAATTTTCTCGTCGTAAAACCATACACACGAACGGTTTTCTCGAGAAAAATTCTCTCGCGGCACTTTTCTTGCCGGTTTTGGATGAGAAAATCGGTCGTGTGTACGAGGCTTTAGTCACACTAGCTGTACCTGTAAATTTAGTGGCCAAAATGTCTTGATGGATTTGGACCAAGGAAGGCCTTGGAGGTGGTATGGTAGGACAGATTGTTCCTCAAATGATAACCACGGTATATGGCTGGATGGTGCATGCCATTGTGAGAGCTGTGTATATCTAGCTGAAAGATAATATAGCCATAGGTTGGGTATACTCAGTCCTCCCTTCGATTGAGGTCTGAACATCAATGCATATCCAAATCTAGATTTTTTATTTTGCCATATGAACTTGTTTATCTCTCTCTGTATGGAATCTAGGGTGTTTTTAGGTACCAAGAGAGGAAGTGCTCTAAAGAGGAATAGTAGCTTTGGTAGTATAACTATTTTTGTAGCAACTATCCTACCCATAAACGAGATATGGTATGTTGACCATGATTTGAGTAATTCTCTGATGTTTTGGAATATTCTAGGGTAATTAGTATGGTATAGGGTCTTGTAAGATGGGGCGATATGGATGCCTAAATATCTAAAGGATACTGGACACCATTGAAAAGGAAATTTCTCTTTCAATATAGCAATCAAATCCATCAAAACCCAAAGAATTGGCCACCTCAACAAAGTAGTACACCAAAACGTACTATTATGGCACAGACAAAAGCATAAATTCAACATCTCGTCAGAGATTCCCCCACTAGCCTCTTTCATAGGGGACCCCCTCTTTACCCCCCCCTGACCTAAACTCAAATCAATATTATATATGGCAACTCCTCAAACTATCCAACCTAAAATCACTCACAAAAAATAATTCATTCCGTACATTCTCAGATTTGCAAGCAAAATATAAACTTACAGAAACTGAACTCGCCGACTACAACAACATCAAGCTTTTCTACCAAAAATACTTCTCACTCACCCTCAAAACCCCTTTCACGATATTTGAACAAATATGTCTTACTTCACCTCGCGATAGGGGTTTAATTTGCAGAATTTATAAAAATCTAAATGAACACGACACACCAGATAAAACACGTCAGATGTCCCAGTGGGAAGCAGACTTGAATGAGTCATTCTCTGTAGAACAATGGGACATTATGATCAACAATTTACGAAAATGCTCCAAGACGGCATCCATCAGAGAATCCGCCATCAAACTTCAGTATAGGTGGTATCTCACCCCAGACAGAATCAACTCATTCTATCCAACAACATCTCCCCTATGCTTTAGAAGATGCCCAACACAGGGTTCCCTTATACACACATTCTGGGATTGCACACACCTCAAAACTACATGGCAACAAGCTAAAAACAAAATAGAACAAATAATAGGTAGAAGAATTGAACTGACATCTAAAATGTGTCTCCTTTTCTATCCTATTCCTGATATTTCTATAGCACATACCAGGCTAATACACACATTGTTCAGTTCAATACACTGGGCTATAGCTCTTAACTGGCGTTCCTCTACTGTGCCATGGTCTCAAACTATGGATCGCATGCTAGCCATCAAGCTTTCAGAACATATTCATCACACTTTATTCGATACTATGGACACATATGATAATAAATGGAAACCTTGGGATCTATCTCTGTTAATTCATGGAACTACAGGATGATACTACCGAATCTTTTTTTAATTTTAATTTTATTTTATTTTTTCTCATTAAACAAATCCATAAGACATTATAGAGATATAAAATACTTTACCAATGATTCAGTTATACTTCCCATTATTTGTATCCCTCCCTCTTATGTCACTGGTACTTATAAATTATGCTGATATTTTTTGCACCCTTCTTTGCGTATGTACTTCATACCATTGTACAGGTAAAATTGTATTGAGACTTATTTCTCAATAAACCGTTTGTAAACAAAAAAATAATAATTTAGTGGCCAAAATGTCAAACGAAAGTTACACTAGTGAAGTGGCCTACAGGCTACTGAGCATGATGGATGAGAGCGAAGGGAAAGCCTCACTGTCAGAATCACAATCTGATTCAGGCTCACTATAAGAACTGGTAGAGAGCAGCAGCACCCTGACAGACAGCTCTGACGCCGAAGAAGAGGTCCCTGCTAAGGTCAGTTGTACCCGATCCCGTTCTTCTGTTGCTGAGGTGCAACAACCGCATGGTTCTCATATGCAGCAGAGAGCGAGTACTAGTGCCGCTCAACCTTCTTGTGAACTGGCAAGCAACAGCAGCCTAGTACATCCTGGTAGTAGACAAACCAGCACTGCAGTATCATTTGGTGACGTGAAGAGTCCTATAAGTGCAGTTCAAGCTGGTGTGGTGACCAGCACAAGTAGTTTCCCGCATCCACTAAGAATTCAAAGACAGGCCCGTACGGGCCCGACAAGCCCGTAAAGCCCATAGTGCCCTTCCTGATGTGTTTTCAAATCCTGATTGGCAGCCCACCACTTTTGCAGTGCCCGTACTTCCCCCATTCACTGATTAACCTGGAATTCAGGTGGAAACAGCGGATATTACTTCCCTTGACTTTTACAAGCTATTTTTCACAGAAGATCTGTACAGATCTATTGTGGACCAAAGCAATTTATATGCTGGTCAATTTTTTGCGGTAAATCCAAATTTGACCCTAGCCAAAGAATTTGGCTGGAAATCTATAACGGTTCTCGAATTTAAGACCTTTCTGGGCCTATCCCTCCTCATGGGCATTACTAAAAAGAACGAGTTTCAGGTATATTGGTCCACTGACCCAATTCCCCAAATTCCCGTGTTCTCTGCTGCCATGGCTAGGACTCAATACGAGCAAATCTTGTGTTTCATGCACTTCAACGACAATGAACTCTGTCGTCCTCGAGGTGACCCTGAATATGATCTGCTCCCCAAAATTCGGCCCCTCGTAAACCACTTCAAATAACAATTTGCAGACTTGTTTATTCCCGATCAAGATCTGCATTGACGAGTCCCTGATTGCATTTTGAGAGACCCTAACCTGGAATGTTTACAGTTACAAAAAAAAGTGTAAAACAAATAAAAAAAAGAGAAATTTAAATAAATAAATAAAATAAAAAAAGCCAAAAATAGTTGTCATTTTATTTTTCTTCTCTCTCTCTATTGTTCTACTCTTTTTTACTGTATTCTATGCTATACTGTAAAGTTGTATTGTTACTATATTTAATCGTGTTTGCTTACAGGTATGTCATTCTACTGTTACCATGATTTATGCTATAATGTAATGTTTTATTGTTACTGTGTTTTATCGTGTTTGCTTTACAGGTCTGTCCTACTGTTATACTGTACCGTTACTGTGTTTTATTGTTACCATTGTTTGCTTTGCAGGTACGCCATTCAGCTGTAGCATGGATTTATTTATTTGGACAGCAACAGGGTTTGCTCTCACGATACGTAAATCTGTGACTCCAGCGCTGTAGGAGGTGATTTCACTACCACTGTTAAAAAAGAGCATATATGCCAAAGCGTAAGGGCAGGGTTGGACATAGGGGTGGATCGCACCTATGCTTTTGCATATATTTTTATATTTATTGTATGCCCATCATTAGAAGTGGGTGGATGCAGGGCGTTATTCAAATGGTGGGCATACCACCGATCAATCGATGTAAACGTAAATGTGAAAGAACATTACAAAATATGCCCAACATGGACCAGCAGCGTACTGGTATGTTGCTGGACTTTGAGTGGTTATACCTGAATGATGCCTGGAGGTTTAGGTATTATATTGGTATCATTTTATTCAACCAGCGGTCGGCTTTCATGTAAAAGCAATCCTAGCGGCTATTCATTTGCTAGACTGCTTTTACAAGCAGTGGGAGGGAACGTCCCCCACCCCCGCAGCCTTTCATGGTTTTCTCTGGCTCTCCTGTGACACTGGGGAACCCTAGAATGCAGCCGGTGGTTCTGCCAGCTGACCATAGAGCTGATCGGAGACCAGAATGTATCCAATCATCTCTATGGCCTAAGAAACTGGAAGCTACAAACATTTCATGACTTGCGTTTCGCCGGATATAAACATCACCATTGGGAAATCATCTTATCGCACTGATCTTGGTATGGTCAGATGCTTTAAGGGCTGAGGAGAGATCTAGGGTCTAATAGACCCCAAATTTTTCAAAAACGAGTACCTACCTATTGCTATCATAGGGGATATTTACATTCCCTGTAATAACAATAAAAATGATAAAAAAACATTAAAAAAAATAAAGTGACAGTGTAAAAATAAAAAAACATAATTAAAAATTAAAAAATAGAAATAAAAATTAAAGCACCCCTGTCCATCCGTGCTCATGCACAAAGATGAACGCAAGCATCAGTCTTGTGTCATATTTAAACAGCAATTGCACCATGTATGTGAGGTATCACCGCAAACGTAAAATCAAGGGCAGTAATTCTAGCAGTAGACCTCCTCTGTAAATATAAAGTGGTAACCTGTAAAGGCTTTTAAAAATGTATGTCGTTTGTTGCCGCTGCACGGGTGTGCGTAATTTTAAAGCATGTCATGTTTGGTATCTATTTACCAAACATTTGGTTAATATACGGTAGTGTGTTTTTGTGTATTAAAATTCAAAAAAGAAAAATTGCAACACCCACCATTTTAATCTTTAGGGCATCTGCTTTAAATAATATATATATTGTTTGAGGGTTCAAAGTAATTTTCTAGCAAAAAAATATTTTTTCATGTAAACAAAAATGTCAGAAAGGGCTTTGTCTTCAAGTGGTTAGAAGAGTGGGTGATGTGTCGCATAAGCTTCTAATGCTGGGCATAAAATGCCAGGACAGTTCAAAACCCTCCCAAATGACCTCTTTTTGGAAAGTAGACACCCCAAGCTATTTGCTGAGCGGCATGTTGAGTCCATGGAATATTTTGTATTTTGGCACAAGTTTCAGAAAAATCGTTTTTTTTTTTTTTTTACACAAAGTTGTCACTTAAATTATATATTGTTCAAAAATGCCATGGGTATATGTAACATTACACCCCAAAATATATTCTGCTGCTTCTGTTGAGTATGGGGATACCATCACATTCAGGCTTTCTGTGGGAGTAAATTGTTGATTTCCCTCCTCACTACCTATCACAGTTTTGGTGGCCATGAAATGCCAAGATAGCACAAAACGCCCCCAAATGACCCCTTTTTAAAAAGTAGACACCCCAGGGTATTTGCTAAGAAGCATGGTGAGTATTTTGCAGCTCTCATTTGTTTTGGAAAATGAAGAAAGAAAAGGAAAAAAATGTTTTTTATTTTATCAATTTTCAAAACTTTGTGACAAAAAGCAAGATCTGCAAAATACTCAACATGCCTCTAAAGCAAATAGTGTGGGGTGTCTACTTTCCAAACAGGGATCCTTTGGGGGGAGTTTGTGCTATCTTGGCATTTCATGGCCTCCCTGGTTTTCAGGGTCCTGTATGCGGCTAGGCTGCCAAAAAGTCTCACACATGCAGTATCCTCATACTCAGGAGAAGCAGCAGAATGTATTTTGGGGTGTAATTTCACATGTGCCCATGGCAAGTTTGAGCAATATATCATTTAGTGACAACTTTGTGTAACAAAAATAAATAAATACATTTTCCCAAAACTTGTGGCAAAATATAAAATATTCCATGGACTCAACATGCTTCTCAGCAAATAGCTTGGGGTGTCTACTTTCCTAAATGGGGTCATTTGAAGGGGGGGGGGGGGGTGTTGTGCTATCTTGGCATTTCATGGCTGTGATATGTAGTGAGGAGTCAAATCAAAAAATGTACGCCCTTAGAAAGCCTGAAGGCGGTGATTGGTTTTCGGAGTCCTGTACGTGGCTAGGCTCCCAAAAAGTCACACACATGTGGTATCCCCGTACTCAGGAGAAGCAGCAGAATGTATTTTGGAGTGTAATTCCACATATGCCCATAGCATGTGTGAGAATATATAATTTCAATGACAACTTTGTGTAAAATTTTAATTATTTTTGTCAATATTCAATCATTTGTGCCAAAAAAAAAAAAATCAATGGTCTCAACATGCCTCTCAGCAAATTCCTTGGGGTGTACTTTCCACAAAGGGGTAATTTGGGGGGTTTTGTGCTGCCATTTTAGCACCTCAAGAAATGAGATAGGCAGTCATAAACTAATAGCTGCGTAAATTCCAGAAAATATATCATAGTTTGTAGACGTTATAACTTTTGCGCAAACCAATAAATATACGCTTATTGAATTTTTTTTTTTACCCAAGGCATGTGGCTGAATACATTTTGGCCTAAATGTATGACTAAAATTGAGGTTATTGGATTTTTTAATAACAAAAATTAGAAAATATTATTTTTTTTCAAAATTTTCTGACTTTTTTGTTTATATTGCAAAAAATAAAAATCCCACAGGTGATCAAGTATCACCAAAAGAAAGATATATTTGTGGGGAAAAAAGTATGCAAATTTTGTTTGGGTACAGCACTGCATAACCGCGCAAATAGCAGTTAAAGCAACGCAGTGTCAAATTGCAAAAAGTGATCTGGTCACGAAGGGGGTAACACCTTCTGGGGCTTAAGTGGTTAAAAGAAGAAAATAAAAATTAAGTGAAAAAAAATGTATCTACTCCTATTTTTAGTTTTCTACCTTTCTTTTAATATTGTGTGGTACTTATAAACACATTATCTCTTCTGTTTTTAAAATATACCTATTAGATCAATCTTCCAATTACTGCTCTTGCAAAATAAACCAATAGTCACTAGCTTACTTATTTCCCTCTGATGGAATTTTCTAATGCTTTCAATGTACTTTCAAAATACTTTATTGGTTTATTTGTTGCTCTATTCATTTTTTTTACATTGTTATGTACTCATCCTGTTCATAAATCGATATGTTTAGCTTTATTGCTATTTGAATATTGTACCACCATCCTTGTATATACTTAATTTGTCAATCTTTGTTTTATTTAAAAAATAATACACAAATTTGACAAGAAAACAGTGTTAAATTATATCACTCACCACATACCCATATCCCTATTGTAAAAACAAAAGTTAGTCATACATTAAGTGGGTTTAATATCCATGAGTAAACTGTACAGCTGCTGGCCTATTTTACACTGCTTTATCATCTGCTGTATTATCCTATTTGTTGGAGAAAACCACTTGTGTGTAAGCTGTTTCTCTGGTACATTTCGGACAACTCGATCATTAAAACTGTTGTGCCGCTTGCCAATTTTCCACTGCTTTTTCATCTGTGCTATCTAAGGATCTTTGAGGGGACCCCACCAAAAAGAAACATGGGGTCCCTCCCAAAATCTATACCAGACCCTCATTCAGGCATGCATCCTGGCTGCCCAGTAGAGGGGAGGCAGTAAGTTTTAATGTTTTTAAAAAACATGTCCAACAATGTAAATCCAACATCAATCAAATCATCCAGCATTGTAGATCCATAATTAATCAAAATGAACAATGCTCCCCAATGACCTGCTAACACAATAACCCGTGCCAGTTATACTACTGGGCCATCGTTGCAAATGACAGCTCACTGGCCAGCTGTTTAATATTAGCAAACTGGCTGGTGATGCTGGCCGACTTCATTGACCATATGTTGTCAATGAAGTCACCTTGGATCACCTAGCCACTTTGGTTACAATAAGAGGTTCAGTGGGGAAGCACATGTTCTTTAGCGGCACGTGTTTTTTTTTTAAATGTCACTTTACTGGAGTACATCCTACAGGTGCACTATTTACATGCAGGTTTAAAGCATCCACCATGAATGTAATGTAATAGAATATTTTGTAATATTTGTAATATTACCCTTTAAGCCTTATTCTAAAGACCTCCTCCTTGCTTAATGATTTTTTTTTTCAAATTTTTTTTTTACATTGGAGAATACATTGCTAGTCCGTGCCCTTTTTTTTTTTTTTACCAAAAGCTTGCAAATTGTCTCTGAAAAAGCTCTAAATATTTAACAAGATTAGAGAGCAGCAGTCACTTCTCAGTGACAGTGCATTCATAAGCTACTTTATTTTTTTAGTTAAAAAAAAGTAAAAAAAAAATCCAGAAAAATTAGAGCCACAGTTGGTGGAACTTCTAATAGACCTAAAAGAAGAGACATATGCCACAGAGTTGTCCCTCCAAAAACCATACAGCTAGAGCCTTCAGAGATATGACTGGCTAAAAACTGGCCAGTGGCACATGTACCAAATCAAAAAAAAAAAAAAAAAGAGAGAGAGAAAAAATGTAAAAATTTGCTTGAAGGGGAGCAGTAATTTTAGTGATGCCTAAAGTAAAACATTTCCAAAAGTTAAATTGTAGCAAAACCCATGCTTAGTGATACCCTGACCAAGCCTGTGAAGAGGCGCATCTGTGTAGCATATACAAACTACAGCAGAAAAACTGACGCTCATCACCCCTCCCTTTCCTGGTCAGCCAGGCTACATGCTCGGATAACGATCTGGTATGGATTTTTAGTGGGTATCTCATGCTTTTTGTTTTTTTAATTTAAAATACATAACTGACCCAAAGGACCTAATATGAATTATAGAGAACCCATGCTTTTTTTTTTAACTATTTCCAGCTCTTTTGCTTACATGGCCAGGGATTCCTGACCATGTAAATGAATGGGGCTGGTGGCATCACTGGTTGTAAGGACTCTGTGGTGACTTCACCAGCCATGGTCCTTAGCAACCACTGACCATGAAAATCTGTCATGTATTAGAGTGGTAGTAATAGCATTCTACATGACTTTCGGCTCATGAATATTTGTGTTAAATTAACATTTAGACTGGGTTCACACAAGTGTGAATTTCTCTGCATCCAATTTGCATAGCAGGAGATTGTGACCGTCTCTCTAGGCCTCCGAGACAGCACATCACCAAATGACATAATTTCTACAAAACTTCTGAAAGAATGTCTGACATTTTAGCACCTACCATAACACATCTCGAAAATCAATCGTTCAAAGAAGGTATTGTTCCGATCTCCCTCAAGCAAGACATAATCAAACCCCTCCTACAAAAACCCAACCACGACCCCAAAGACCCAAATTACCGCAGACTGGTAACAAGCCTCAACACCATCTCCAAGATTATGGAGAAAGCAGTAGTACAACAGCTACAACTCCATTTGGACACTCACAAACTCTTGGACCCACTACAATCAGGCTTCCGCCCAGGCCATGGCACAGAAACAGCACTTCTCAAAATATGGGATGACGCCCTCGAAGCAGCAGATGACGGAGAATCATGTCTCCTGGTGCTGCTGGACCTCAATGCAGCGTTTGACACAGTAGATCACAAAACTCGACTCATTCGCCTTCAAGAAGTAGCAGGAATCACAGACTCAGATCTACCCTGGTTCGCATCCTTCCTAGATAATCGTTCACAGACAGTGAAACTAGGAGCCTTCACCTCTGAAACTCTGAAACTCGCGCAATTCCTTGCAGAGTCCCTCAAGGATCACCCCTGTCACCCGTGCTCTTCAACATCTACCTCCACCCACTCTTCAAAATCATCAGCAAACAGGATCTGTGCTACCACTCATATGCCGATGACACTCAACTCTACTTTTGCATCACCGGAAGAAAAAAAACAATATCACGGACTAGAAAAATGCCTCACACTGATCGATGATTGGATGACTGAGAGCTCCCTCAAACTCAATAGATCCAAAACAGAACTGCTTCTTCTCTATGCAAACCGAAAGACAACAGCTAAGACTTCATGGACACCACCCACCACCCTTGGACAGACCATCACCCCAAGCCTAAGTCATTTTTGACTCAGAGATGTCGATGGATGCACAAATAGGATCAGTAGTCAGCGGATCTCACCACCTTCTCCGCCTGCTACGTAGACTTATCCCCTTATCCCCTTCATCCCAGAAGAGGAGATAGCAGTAGTAGTTGGAACAATCATCAATTCCCAACTGGACTACGCAAAACTCGCTCTACATAGGACTACCTAAATACCAGATGGCACGCCGACAAGTCATCCAAAACACGGCAGCCAGACTAGTAACGGGAAAAAAAACCTGGGAATCCATCACCCCATCCCTGAAGACCCTTTATTGGCTAACCGTAAAGGATCGGGTCACTTTCAAGACCCTCTGCCTCACCCACAAATGCACACAAGGAAACGCTCCTCAATATTTATGCGAGAAAATAAAACACTACTCACCCAATCGCATTTTCCGATCAACTAACCAAAACCTCCTCCACATCCCCAAGTCCCACTACAAATCGAAGGGAGAGCGAAGATTTGCAGTCCAAGGACCACGGCTTTGGAATGCTCTACCCACAAACATCCGCATGGAAGAAGACCACCGGGCCTTCAGGAAAAAACTTAAGACCTACCTCTTCTGAAGTATCAGGACGACACTGAATGGAAAAAGCGCCTTGAGGCGATTTAGTTTGCATTTGTAGCGCTATACAATTTACTCACTCAGTTCATATATCTCTGCATCTCTGCATACATCCATAGTTCGTCCCATCTCAACTTTTTTGTCCACACATCTCTGCAGCGACTCCAGTGCAAATAGCACAGGAGTCCTGTGCGTATTTTGGTCTGTTTCAGGTCCAAATTCAGCCCAAAATTGTTTTAGAGGCTCCAGAAACAAAAATAATAAATGCATATTTTTTTACCTGCAAAAAAATGTGCATTTATTATTTTTTGTTAAAAGGTGATCTTATCCTTTAAGCTCATCCCTGTTCAATTGTTTATTTTGTTAGGTGAAATCACCACATCTCAGTTCAAAAAAACATTATGGTGTTATAAAATTAGTGAATACATTACCTTGGGGTACATTTGAAATTATATCTCAAGAGTGGAAAGTCTTTAGAGATGTGTTCACAAAAACAGCTCTGTTTTGAAAGTCATATTACAAATGCATATATACCTTGGTCCCCTTTCATATAATTGTTGTGTCCTACAATATCTTAACTGTATGTTACACTAAATTCATTTATCTATAAAACAAGTATTATATTGTGGTTTGTTTGCCTGTTAAATACTAAAGCATGCATTCTATATTTGAGTGAGTCATAGTGCCTTTCCCTACTTTTTAAATAAAAAGTAAAAGTATACTCAAGCAGACCGTATTCAAGGGTACATTTCGGGTACCGTATGTTCTAAGACATATTTGGCCACAGTTTCAGATGTTTTTTTTTTTTTTTTTACACCACAGAAAGTTATCAAAACATTGTTTTTGTCTAAGTATTTATTTATGTATATTTTCATGAGTGATATTTACTGTAAATGTTTATGAGATCTTACCATGTTTAGTGCAGGGTTCACAGAATATTGCTCAGAAATTCTATTAATAATGTTGTATGCTTTACTGTAGTCCATGAAAGGACACATTTAATGATGATGCTGATGTTGATTTACTAAAAGTGAAAAATCTGCTGCAGCTCTGCATAACAACCAATCGGTTACCATTTTTGTTTGTCAAAGCTTAATTGAACAAGCTGAAAGCAGAAGCTGAAGGAAAAGTCTGCTGCACCAGACTTTGCATTCTCCAGTTTTAGTAAATCAACCCCTGTGCTTTTTGGGGAGAGCAACAAGAGTTACCAATCTGTAAGTGAAACACATTTATCCAATTTCCTGTTTTACTTTGAGTTAAATACAGAGACATGTCCTAGACAATTTTAGGAAGCCTTAAAAGTGACTGCTGGCTGCAGTTCAGCATTTGATATATTGACAAGTAGCCAGCAGTAGTCACCAGTAAGTTTGAAAATGTTGTCATAGTTATATTACTATACTCTTTCACATACTTATTTATGATTCTCATTTTGGATTATTTTACTATATTAATAACTACTGAGTGACTCCAGTAACACAGAAGAAGGCTTGGAACTTCCAGCAGAAGTGTTGGTAAAAAATTATTTTAACCCCCTGCATGATGATTTGATAATGTCTTATTAAGTGAACATGACAGTGAAAACATGAACGACAACGTTAATCAAAATATGGATAACCAAACAAATATTAGAAATGTGTTTTTCCTTGATGCGTTTTCTAACATCAGACCAAAGGGTCTGTATTTCTTTATATTTCTTACCATATACCTTGTAACAGTGATTGCAAATTTGCTGATCATCATCGCAACAAATATAGATTTTCATCTTAACACGCCAATGTATTACTTTTTGAGGAATTTGGCTTTCTTAGACATTTGTTATACTTCTACAACCCTCCCACATATGCTTGTCAGCTTTTTTATTGAGCATTTGCCTATTACCGTTCCTGCCTGTATTGTCCAACTTTACTTTTTCCTTTCTTTGGCAGCTTCTGAGTCCTCTTTATTAGCAGCAATGGCATACGACCGGTATATTGCCATATGCAATCCTTTGAGATATTCAGTTATTATGAATAAGAATGTTTGTCTCTATATGGTTTCTGGAATTTGGGTAGTTGGAAGCATATATGGAGCAATTCACACTGTTAACACTTTTAGTTTGCCCTTTTGTGGCTCTAGAATCCTTCACCATTACTTTTGTGACATCCCAGTTTTGTTAAAGGTCTCTTGTATTGATACATTCTCTAATGAGGTTACTGTGTTTGGTGTTGGTGGTTTACTAATGATTGGCTGTTTCCTGTTGATCTTGGGGTCCTACATGCACATTCTTTTTTTTGTCATGAGTGTTAAAAAGGGACATGGGAGAAACAAAGGTCTTTCCACATGTGTAGCACATCTAGTTGTTATTCTGCTCTTTTATGGAAGTGGGAGCTTCATGTATTTTCGTCCAAAGTCTGATCTACTAGCAGATAAGGAATGGCTTCTCTCTATTTTCTACAGCAACATTACACCTTTATTGAATCCTATTATTTACAGTCTAAGAAACCAAGAAGTCAAAGGAGCTTTTAGAAAACTCTTTAACTGTTTATACTGACATAGATGATGTTAGTGTTCTGATTAAAAATGAGATTTACATGAAAGCTATTCTTTTTGCACTTATGTACTAGTAAGAGGGATGAGGTTTGATATTGCCAATTAGAGATAGGCCGAACAACCCCCTGTTCGGTTTGTGGCAGAATTTTTGAACATCACAAAAGTTCGGAGCCGAATAACGAACCCCATTAAAGTCTATGGGACCTGGACTTGAAAAATCAAAAGTGCCTATTTTGAAGGCTTATATGCAAGTTATTGGGCATACAAAAAGTATGGGGGTCCTGGTACTGCCGTGGAGGACATGTATCAATGCAAAAAAAAGTTTTTAAAAAAGATAATTTTTAAATGGGCAGTGATTTAATGATGCTTAACGTGAAAAAATAAAATGGAAAAAATCCTTTAAATAAAGTACCTGGGGAGTCTCCTAGTCTGCCTGTAAAGTGGTGCATATGTACCATTTATAGAACCTGCTGCAGAAAAAATGACATTCATAACGAAAAAAAATGAAATTTTCCGTGCAAGCTTTCTTTATTTTGTAAACAACGGCTTGGGAAGCCAGTCTGTATGATGAGTCCACAATTTAGTGCACTCGGAACAATATCAGAGATTTTTTGGATAAATTCTGGTGTCTGTTTTGCAGACTTTGGATAGAAGTAACCGGTGCCAAAAATTGGGCTTTGGGTGTTGGTGGTGTATCCACACCGTAACCCTATAGAGGTACTCTTAATGAAAGCAAGAATTGGCCTTGCTGTAAAGAAATTAAATTATATGCAACTGTCAAACAAGTGTGGAAAAATTGGTCCTCGGGGGTTAATTGTGCCCATGAAACCTATACCAAAAAATGTCTTCACCATAAAATCAACACCCATAAAGCTAGGTAGCCTAGACAGTCTTGCACAGATTCCACTTCCCAAAACATTTAATCTGCAACATCAGCATCAGGGGCTTTTTAGCTGCTGCTAATCCAGGACTGATTCATTTTGATAAATGTCAATGGAGTCGGTGGACAGACGCGCTCTTTTATCTGTCTTAAAAAACATCCGGCAGCAGTGAATGCCCATTCGGAAAGCACGCTGGATGCAGGGAAGCCCAGTAGCTTAATTGCATACTGGTAAGTTCTGGCCAGTGGTCTATTCTCATGACCCAGTAACCCAATGGATCATCGACTGGAAAACTCTCCATGGCGGTTTTTTCCCCTAGAAAATCTTCCACCATATGATGCAGACATTGCTGATGGGATGTGGAAGCTGACAGCCCTGGGTGCAGAGGACTAAAAAAAAATTGAGAGGCATCATTGAGGCAGTTCCCTTCTCCACCGCTACTTCTTTGATTAACAGAAGCTGCAAAACTAGCTTTTCCATGAGACTGTAATCTCTGTGGGGAGGGCATGAGTTCTGAGATTTTCCCCTTGTAACAGTGGTCAAAGATGGTTGCCAACCAATAACGATTCTTCTCCTTGATGCCAGGAATTCTTGTGTCCTTTCACAGACTTTGAAGCATAAGGGAGGCCATGCATCACAAATTTGCAGAGGCATGAGAAGCAGAGTCCTCAGGAGTCACTGAGGTTTGTATTATCTGAAACTGCCTCCTTCTAGCCACATATAACTCCCAAGGGTTCTGGGGATGGAAAATCATCTCTTAAGGTTTGACATATGTCTTCCTCTGCTTCAATGCCTTCAAATCTGCCAGAAACCTCCTTCTCCTTCCTCTCCTTGTGTGTTCTGTGGCGACGCAAGAATGGTGTCTGCATAAAGGGGGCCTTGAGAGGAAAGGAAGTACTCCTCTTCAACCCACTGCTCTGCTTCGAGTGCCCTGTCCATAATGCCATGCAGACTCTGCTCCAGCAGAAACACAACAGGGATTGTGTCACTGATGCATGTATTGTCACGGCTCACCATCCTTGTCGCCTCCTCAAATGGTTGACAGTACACTGCATGCATCCTTTATCAGCAGCTATTGTTGATGGGGAAAAAATCTGAGCAGCCCTAAGCCTTTTTTTGTGCCATACTCACAAAGGTACTCGTTGATGGCCTTCTGCTGCATGTGAAGCCACTGCAGCATTGCCAAAGTTGAATCCCACTTAGTAGGAAGGTCACAACTCAGGCAGTTTATGGGCAGGTGAAATTCCCACTAAATTTCAGCCAATGGAACACTGGCTTTGTGTGACCACCTGAAATGGCTGCAGACTCTTCTGGCCTGCTTTAGAAGATCTTGCAACCCTGGGTACCTGTTTATGAAAAAGACAAAACTCACATCATCACCACCAGATGTATGGAGACATGGCGCCAAAACAAGCTCCAGCACTAAGCCCTGTCCCGCATCATTGCTATCTGCTATAGCGATGTAATCACTCATTAAAGCTTTGAATCCACTCAGGAGATCCTTGGTTTGCTGGTGACATTTGTTTGCGTTGACTTTGGCACGGTTCCATCTGTTGGTCACTACAGCACCCACTTAGATGCACAGCCACTTCTACAGGGACATATGTGTTGGGATTAGCATGTTGAACCTCTAGCCAGTGGTACATCTTTGACACCTAGAAATTTATTGAAATTAACTCCTGTAAGCATGTTAGTTGCAGCCTTGCTGTCTCTCCCCAAAAATCTGAAAGAACACGTTTTTCTTTATTTCTGTGTAGCGCCCCTTTACTTTTCAGGGGAGCTATGCGCCAAAATTTAGGGGTTGGTCTGAGCTGGTAGCCAGACTCAGACCAATTTGATTGTTAGGCAATTGCTTCTGCCTATGTGATGCTGCCTGGTGTAGGGTTCCCTGTGGCCTGTAGGTGGCGTTGCCATATCAGGCCAGGGTTGAACCATGGGTGACATTGCTACACCTTAGGGGCAGGCGCCTACTTTCGGGAGGAGAAGAGAGGACCCCTTGGTCCGAGAGTGACACATGTACCCCACCTTTGGTGGCCCTCATGGCCAGGGGTGCGTGTGGGTGTGATCAGACCCAGGCACCTTTAGCTTGGGGTGGCAACTCTGCTCGTAGGCCCAGCACCTTTAGCTGAGGCCTACCCCCAAAAGAAGAGTCCCAGGGTGCCCGGGAGAGGGTGACCTGTTCTAGGCAAGAGGGAACCAGGAGTTTTGGTGAAGGGAGTCACCGCCTTGGATGAGGCCCGGCTACCTACTAGAGGGATTCAAAGATCCGCCACAGGCCTTGTGACGTGCTTCAGTTGCACCTTGTTCTACTGTTACAAGAGCCGGGAAGTTCGGGACTTGGAACTGTTCCTGATCGTATCCCAAGTAAACTTAAGTGAATATTCGAGCATCACTCCGGCTGCTAGGACTGTGAGAGAGGACTATCCGGGTGAGCTAAACC
The DNA here is from genome assembly GCA_029206835.1 of Rana muscosa. Taxonomy (NCBI): domain Eukaryota; kingdom Metazoa; phylum Chordata; class Amphibia; order Anura; family Ranidae; genus Rana; species Rana muscosa. The sequence goes on from CM055116.1 coordinate 826,906,217, forward strand.
CACTCGGGATCGAGTGGCGACAATTCTACTAGTTTGTGCATGGACCGAATTCCCCAAGTTTGCTATCTTTTCTCTCAGCAATCTTTACCTGTCTACTAAGAAAATAAACTCATCATTAGAGTTGAAGTGGTGTGGACATTGTCCTTCTTGGGAAGAAATAGAGACTTGTCCCTATATTCTGGGGATGAGAACCAGTTGAAAGAGGTAACTCGCTGCGGAACCCAGAATAGTGAACACCGCTCAACCTCTTCAAACAGGAGGGTACGGGCATATAGCACGGTGTGCCTTGACCTGCAAGTGAGCCAGGCAGGAAAAAGGGTCTGTGTGCTACATCTGCTATACAGTTCTGAAAATAAAGGATCTTTCTTCATGAATTTAAGCCTAAATGTATTTTTCTACATTTCTTTGGTAAAAATAGCCCAAATCAGTGTATATTTAGGCTGTAGGAAAGTTGTAGAGTCTACAATTTATGAAAAATATATACTATATACTGTATATATATATATATATATATATATATATATATATATATATATATGAAAATTGATTAGTCCTGATGTATTGAAGACCTATCTCAATTCTTGAGGCTCTAAAATGCCAGGAAAGTACAATTACCCCCCAAATGACTGCTTTTTTGGAAAGTAGACAGTCCAATGTATTTATTAAGAGGCATGGTGGGTTTTCTGAAGCTGCAATTTTTTGTCACAATTTTTTGGAAAATGAATACATTTATTTATTTATTTTTACTTTTTTTTAACACACTGTCACCAGAGCAGTACAGCGTCAACATGCAACTGGTGTGGAGGTGATCAGGAACACTGGTGGCAGTATGTAAAAATAAATAATATATATTTTCAATTTTTTTAACTTTTTTCTTTTTTTTACTATTTTATTTTAAGATTTTCTTTTACATACTGTGACTAGAGCAGTACAGTGTTACCCTTTCCTATATAACAGCTGTGAAATCCAAGAGACAGCAGTTGCCGGGAGGCCTCCCATTGAGACAGAGCTTTTTTAATTTTTTCTATTTTTTGGGTCTGTCGGACGGTGTGATTGAAGATGGATGTACAAAACTGTCTCTTGTGGTTTTTACTGTTTTACACTTTTTTTTGGTGAATGGGTAGGGGTACAATGTACCTGATACCCATTCACATAGGGAGGGTGGGAACTGGGGCCCCCTTGTCCAGGTTCCAATAAGCCCCCTGCCTGCAGACCCCGACATCCACCGGCCAGGGTTGTCAGGAAGAGGCCCTTGTCCCCAACAACATGGCCTGATATGGTTCAAGAGGGGGGGCGCTCACTCGCTCGTCCCCTCCCTTTCCTGGCCTGCCAGGCTGCATGCTCAGATAAGGGTCCGGTATGAATCTTGGGGGGGTCCCACGCCAATTTTTAATAACATTTTGGCATGTAGTTCCCCTTAAAATCTATGCCAGACCCCAAGGGCCTGGTATTGACGTTGGATTGGACCCCACACTGATTTTTTTTATTATTTTGGTGTGGGGTTCCCCTAAAATCTATGCTAGACCCAAAGGGCCTGGTATGGATTTTTGAGGGACCCCACGCCGTCTTTTTCTTAATTCTGTCATAGGGTTCCCCTTAACTACTTCAATACAGGGCACGTTCACCCCTTCCTGCCCAGACCAATTTTCATCTTTCAGTGCTCTCACACTTTGAATGACAATTACTCAGTCATGCAACACTGTACCCACACAAAATGTTATCATTTTTTTCACACAAATAGAGATTTCTTTTGGTGGTATTTAATCACCATTGGGTTTTTTCTTTTTTGCGATATACAGCTGTGCTCATAATTTTACATAAAAGAAAAAAAGCCCTAGGGCTAACGCTGCGCTAGAAAGTGATTGTGACTAAGTGAGATATATGAGAACAAAATAAAGCAGCCAGCACCTAAAGTTCAATACAAAAAACTTAAACTCAATAAATTACAAAGTGAGTGCAGCGCTAAACATATTTTCCTGACGGCTCCATGTCAGCACAGCTGGTGAGGCTCCACCCACCCCTACGTGATCAGGACTTAACTATAAATTTTTCACTCACCTCAACCTCAGCGTTCTTCTCTTTTCCTCCTACGTGCAGGATGGAGGTGTGCTCCTCTACCTAGCCGGTCTAAATGGCTGGCGGACCGTCCATACGTGTGGATGAAGCTGGACGAAGTCCCTGGTGTCTAGTCTAAATGACCATAATCCAGGGAGCCCCGCTGCTTGTCCTCGGAGCGGCTTTATCATGGCTAACAGCCGTGTCAGGGGTCCGCTTGGTCCAAACAAGATGGACAGCGGTTGTGGCAGAGTACTCCCCTATGCACGCGCACCTGCGCTGTGCCAACGTCGACGGCCGGATGACGGAGGTTGGGTGAGCTAAATGCTTTGTATCCAATGTATGCTGCATTACTGGACAGGGAGTACTCTGCATAACAGATACACAAAGTAACACTTTGTCTGTTCACACATGGATATAATCTGTTGGAGGCTGCTCATGTTTTGCTTACTGTCATGCCACTATGCCAAACCCCTCCAAAGACCAGCATTTTGCAGAGAAGGTATGTGGAGCACACCTGAAAAATGTCTACTGAATCCAGCCATGGCCTTTGGAGACATGGGAAATCCTTGTATTTTTCTATGTGATCTTGGTCTTCCTTAAAAAAAAAAGAAGAAAAAAAGAGTATGGAGAAGCATGTCTATGATGTCTACAATTCCCTTGGTTTGTGTACACTGCAGATGGTTGTAATTTTGTTACAAATTCCTACCTTTGTGTTGCTGTTCTGAAACAAACATTTTCATCATAACCTGATTCCCAGGATTAGATCCTAGCCAAATTAACCTCCATCTGGTTAACAGGGCTGTAGATGGAAGCTTCTGCCTCCGTCTAGCTGTGTTTAACCCCTCAGGGTTTGTTACTAGGGATAAGCTCGGTGTTCGAGTCGAACATAGGTTCGACTCGAACATCGGCTGTTCGCGCGTTCGGTGAACAACGAACGTTTTGGGCCGTTCGCGCCAAATTCGAGTGACGCGAACGGCCCACAATACACTGCGCTATCGCTATTCCCGGCGCTGTGATTGGCCAAGCATGCACTGTGACCCTGCATGCTTGGCCAATCACAGCGCCGGCAGCGAGGAGAGCAATGATTGGCCACAGGCAGGATGCCTGTGGCCAATTATAGCAGAGGGGGTTTAGTACACGCCCCACACTATAAAAGGCCGCCAGCGCGGCGGCCTCGTGTAGTGTGTTCCGGAGCAGGGAAAGTGAAGGATAGGCAGGGACAGTGTCAAATCTTGTCAAATCAATTTTCTTTTTTTTTTTTTTTTTTTTTTTTGTGTTTCAAATATTTTTATTGAAAGTTTTCAATGATAACAGAAGATTGTCAAACACGTAGGTTGTACAGTACAAACACTGAGTGAGCTTCCTTAGTAACATACGTTCCAACAAATACCTAAATGAGTCTTGCAGGTTAACTCCTGCTACAATGTCCTAGCATTACTGCCAGTGATTAAGCAAGCTCCACCTCAACCAACCAGAGGTATACCTCAGGTTATTCAACCACAGTATCTCCAACCCCCGGGACGCCCCTACGGGATCATGCTGCATCCCAGTAGGCGGAGAGACATGGTCCTAGTAAATGTCCATCAACATGGTATGCTTGACATGTAGAATAGAGGGAGCACCTCATCTATACTATTAAACATAAGGTAGTATGTCAGAATAGGAGGCTACTATGTTCAGTAATTAAAGAACCCGTCAATAAGAAGAGAACGTAAACCAAAAATCAGAAAAATAATTATAAAGGAGAACCGTATTAACCCATGGGTTGCATTACCCCAGGAAAGCCAGGAAAGGCAGCAGAGAGAAGAAGAGACATAAACGTGTGAAAGAGAGAGACGGAGGTACTCGCATGCTATTTCTGTGGAACGCGAGAGCTCAAATTTCCAGGTTGAACGCCAGAAATAAGAGAAACATTGCATGAGGTGGCCCAAGGCTCCCAGGTGGCTATAAATTTTTCAGTTTTATCATTAAGTTTAGCTACAATTTGCTCTTGAACCATTATCCAGGAGACTTTCCTCCTGAACCCTTGAAATGAAACGGTGGGTTTCTTCCAGGCTTTGGCCACGGTCATTTTGGCTCCCAGTAATATAAAATACGAAAGTGTCTGGGCAGGCTTGGGCAAGTTGGGAATAGTATGATTTAGAAGTGCTATACTGGGTTGTGGGGTTATCTGTATCCCCGTCAGGGATCCAATGGAGCGAAATACTTTGCGCCAAAATGTTCTGATTCGCGGGCAGGACCACCAAGTGTGGAACATGGAACCTTCAAGCTCACACCCTCTGAAGCATACTGGGGAGGTGCCTGTGTACATCTTTGCTAGCCTGGAAGGAACATAATACCAACGTACTAGAACTTTTATACTAGCTTCTATTAGGGAGACATTGAGTATACCTTTATACGCTCGCCTTGATGAGCGGAACCATACCTCAGTGGCCCAGGAGCTGTCCATATCCTCCTCCCAAATCTGAGCATATGAGGGCTTGGTCAACCTAGTCGACAGAGCCGTGTAAATTAAAGAGATACCTCCCCTCTGATCCATAGCGTTTGAGTACCAGTGTTCATAGGGTGTCATTTTAGGTGGGTCAGATTTGTCGTTCCACATAGAGTGCAGGAAATGGGAGATTTGGGAGAATCTAAAACATTCGGAGTCGGGCATATCTAGTTTCTTCTTGCAATGGGATAAAGAAATTGGGCCCGCCGGAGATAGAAAGTGCCCTATTCTGTATAGGCCCTTATCTGTCCACCATTTAAAAGCCCCAATGTTCATTCCCGGAAGGAAAGCAGTGTTATGGAACAGATGAGCCAGTGGTTTTAAAGGAGATGTCAAGGTTGTATGCTCATAAAGCCGGGAGCATAGAGCAACCGAGTGTGAGAGTGTGGGGGATAAAATTGCAGGTCTCGCTTTAGTGTCACACCATAGCAAATAGTCAATGGTGTTCGCTGGGACAGCTTGCCTTTCCATAGACAGCCAGTCCGGTTTCGGGCCCCTCGAGAAGACTATGGAGATTTGTGCTAGTTGTGCAGCCTGATAGTAATCCCAGAGGTTCGGAAGACCCAATCCTCCCTGCGATTTTAGGCAAAAAAGGATTCCCGAGGGACATCTATAACCTTTTTTTCCCCATACGAAGCGAACAACATCAGATTGAAATTTACCTATGACCTGTTTCCTAATCGGGATTGGAAGGGAGCGGAATAAGTACAGTATACGTGGGAGAAGAGTCATCTTAATTGCATGGATTCTACCAAGCCATGATAGACCGCTTCTTGACCAGTTATTCATGTCATCCCTGCATTTCAACAGCATAGGGGGGTAATTTGCCTTAAAGAGGCTACTAATGTCCGGCGTCAGCTTGATGCCTAAGTAAGGTATCGCCCCGGGTGCCCAAGCAAATTCAAAGTTGTTAGAAAGTTGTTGAAGCATGTCCGGTGGGACCGTAATGTTCAGGGCTATTGATTTAGTCATATTTACTTTCAAGCCTGATACCTCACTGAAAACCTTCAATATTTTAAGGATTACTGGGGTAGATGTCAATGGGGAGGTAACAAAGAGGAGGAGATCATCAGCGTACAGTGCGCACTTGTGATCTCGGGGTCCGCAATTGACTCCCCTAAAATCAGGATTCGATCTAAGCGCTATAGCTAAAGTCTCGATGGCTATTGCAAAGAGGAGGGGGGAGAGTGGGCATCCCTGTCTGGTGCCCCTATGTATGAAGAAGGGTTCCGAGTATCTCCCCATCAGGCGTATCTGAGCAGTGGGTTTAGAATAAAGTGAGTGGATAAGATTTAGGAAACACGGGCCAAAACCCCACCTCCCCAGGACACCAGACAGGTATGCCCAATCTATAGAATCAAAGGCCTTGTGTAGATCTATCGAGAGCAAATAACCTTTTTGTTGGGTTGCCCCATCCCACTGAGACTGTAAAAGTGAAATGATGTCAATGGTCCGACGAATCTGGTCCGGGCCCTGCCTCCCGGGGATGAAGCCCACCTGATCTTTGTGAATGTATGAGGCGATGAAACCAGACATTCTGTTAGCTATAATCTTGGTCATGATTTTGATATCGTTATTAATAAGCGAGATCGGACGATAATTTCCCACCTCACTTGGGTCCTTATCAGGTTTGGGTATAACCGAGATATAAGCAGCGTTTAGATCTGTACCCAACTTTGCTCCATCCCTGAGAGAGTTGAACAACCGGGCCAGATGCGGAGCCAGACTAGGGCCAAATTTTTTATAATACCCATTGGTGAAGCCATCCGGGCCAGGGGAGGATCCCACTTTAAGAGATTTGATGGTATCTATGATTTCCTCTTGAGTGAATGGACTCTCGAGGATGTCCCTATGTTGTTCCGTCAGGGAGGGCAACGGTAGTTCCTGTAAAAAATTTCTTGTAAGCGGTCCGGGGGTCTGAGGGGTCTGTTTGTACAGATCAGAGTAGAACCGTAAAAATGTGTCCATAATCTTAGTTGGATTCTGTGTCAAATCTCCCGACGCTGTCTGAATTTTAGGGAAAGCCAAAGAGCGGTGCTTAGGAGTGAGTTTTACGGCTAGTTTAGAGCCTATCCTATCCTTCTGGGAATAGAATCTTGCCCCAGTCCATCTAAGGTGCTGTTCTGCGGCTGTCGTCAGATTCAGGTTAAGAAGAACCCGAGCTCTGTCCAGGTTTGCTAAGGTACCGGCCGTGGGGTTACGTTTATGAGCTTTAGCCAGGAAGCGGAATTCTTCCATGAGTCTCAGTGTGTCTGCCCTGCGTTCCGCCTTGAGTTTTGAGGACATCTGAATTAGTTTCCCCCTGATGACCGATTTATGAGCCGCCCATATGGTAGAGGGAGAGACCTCCTCTGTGGTGTTTAAGAGAAAATATTCCTTGATGGCCGCCTCCAATAATGAACATTGCATTGGGTCACTTAAAATAGAATCTTGCAACCGCCAGCGAGGGAGTTCTCTCACTCCCGAGTAGTGATGAGCCGAACACCCCCCTGTTCGGTTCGCACCAGAACCCGCGAACGGACCGAAAGTTCGAACGAACATTAGAACCCTATTAAATACAATGGATGCGAACGTTCGAATTCTAAAGTGCTAATTATAACAACTATTATGCATGTTATTGTCCTAAAAAGGGTTTGGGAACCCGGGTTCTGCACCAGGGGACATGTATCAATGCAAAAAGAAGTTTTAAAAACGGTCGTTTTTCGGGAGCAGTCATTTTAATGATGCATAAAGTGAAAAAAAAAAAGTCAAATATTCCTTTAAATATCGTACCTGGGGGGTGTCTAAAGTATGCCTGTGAAGTGCCACGTGTTTCCCGTGTTTAGAACTGTCCCTGCACAAAATGACACTTCTAAAGGAAAAAAAAGCCATTTAAAACTGCTTGCGGCTTTAATGTAATGTCTGGTCCCGGTAATATGGATGAAATTCTTTAAGAAAAATGGCATAGCTACCCCATGACCCCCCCCCCCTACCCCAGCCCATTACCAGCCCCTTTGGGTCTTGTATGGATATTAAGGGGAACCCCGCACATAAAATAAAAAAGGCCCTATATACTCTGAACAGCCCTATACAGGCGGTGCATACAAGACAGGGACTGTAGGTTTGTTCTTATGTAGAATCTGTTTGTAATTTTGAACAGGTACATTGTTGAAGTGTAGCTCCAGACCAAAAATCTATTTTTAAACTTTTTGGAAAACATAGGTAAGGGTTATCACCCCTGTAACATTTGTTTTGCTGTCTGTGCCCCTGTTCAGAACATTTCACCTCACTTTCCGTCCCAATGACAACTGTTTTTGAAATGTGGTGTTTTTCTTGAAACAAGGATTGCTGATAAAGCATCAGTACAGAGGAGACACCTTTCTCCCATATTTATTCTTACAGGAGAGAATTTTCCTTCCTAGTGGTAGATTTCCTCTCACTTCCTGTTGTCTTCTTGCGTTTGCAAGTAGGAGTCGTTTGTAAGTTGGATGTTTGAAAGTAGGGACCTGCCGTATATACTCTGCAGAAATAGGCCCCTTAGTTGTTGGTGTTGGCACAACACTGTAAGCACTCACAGTTACTCTTGGTTGGTGCTGGAACGCCCTGCTGTCAACTATTATATCAGGAATTTTAATTACATATAATTGTTGAACAGTGGTAGTAAAAATTGGGCCTTTGATGGTGGTGCTGGTGCCACAACACTGTAAGCCCTGACAGTTACTCTTGGTGGGTGCAGCAATGGGCCCTGCTGTGAATTATTAGATCAAGAATTGTAATTACATGCCCCTGTTGAACAGGGGCTGAAAAATTGGGCCTTAGGCACTGGTGGCACAACACTGCAACCCCTCACAGATACTGTACTTGGAGCACAGCAATGAGCCCTGTTGCAAAGTATTGCTTCAAAAATTGTAATGACACGCCCCTGTTAAACAGGGGCTGAAAAATTGGGCCTTAGGCACTGGTGGCACAACACTGCAACTCCTCACAGATACTGTACTTGGAGTACAGCAATGAGCCCTGTTGCAAAGTATTGCTTCAAAAATTGTAATTACACGCCCCTGTTAAACAGGGGCTGAAAAATTGGGCGTTAGGCACTGGTGGCGGCACCCATAAACAAAAATGATCTTCCAAGCTATCATCATCAATCGTATCATTGAGGACTCGGAGGAGGAGGATAGCCAGTCAACATAACAGCACAGGCACTCAGCATCAGCATCAGTCTTGAAGGGATGTGACATGTTAAAATCAATTAGTCTGTTATATCAGCATCAGGTGTGTGGTAGCTGGTGGTGATCCAAGACTGGTTCATCTTGATGAAAGTCAGTCGATCAACCGAGTCGGTGGACAGGCGCACCCTGTGATCCGTGACAAATCCTCCAGCAGCACTGAATGTGCGTTCCGAAAGAACGCTGGATGCAGGACAGGCCAGTAGCTCAATTGCATACTGTGCAAGCTCTGGCCAGTGATCCATCCTCAAGACCCAGTAAGCCAGAGGATTTTCGGTGGGGAAGGTGTCCAAGTCTGACCTTGCCCCTAGATATTCCTGCACCATGTTTATCAGACGCTGGCGATGGTTGCTGGAACCGATCATACTTTGGGGCTGCGGACTAAAGAATTGTCTGAACGCATCGGTCAGACGGCCACCTTCCCCACCGCTCCTTCTTTGACTGGCCGAAGCCTCAGCAACTCGTTGTCCAGGACCAGGAGTTTGCAACCTCCCAGTCTCTGGGAACGCGTTGCACAGACCTTTCTGCAAGGCCTCCCGGAGTTGTCTCATCCTCTGCTCCCTCTGCGACGGTAACATAAGGTCCGCAACCTTACCCTTGTACCGTGGATCAAGGAGAGTGGCCAGCCAGTAATGGTCCCTCTCCTTGATCCGAAGAATACGAGGATCCTTCCGCAGACTTTGCAGGATCAGGGAGGCCATGCAGCATAGGTTTGCTGAGGCATTCGCTCCGGAGTCCTCTGGGTCACTAAGGACGACATGATCCGCAGCCACCTCCTCCCAGCCACGTACAAGTCCACTGGTTTCTTGGGACTGTAAATCATCCCTAAAAGACTGCTGCTGATGATGCTGAGTGCCAGCCTCCACCTCCATGCTGACACAATCCTCCTCCTCCTCCTCCTCCTCCTCCTCTTCCTCTTCCTGTGCGATGGGTGGGACAGAAGGAACACTGTCTGGGTAAAGGGGGCCTTGAGAGGCAAGGAAGTCCTCCTCTTCCTGCCTCTGTTCTGCCTCAAGTGCCCTGTCCATTATTCCACGCAGCGTGTGCTCCAACAGGTGGACAAGAGGTACAGTGTCACTGATGCATGCACTGTCACTGCTCACCATCCTCGTGGCCTCCTCAAATGGTGCCAGGACAGTGCATGCATCCCTGATCATGCCCCACTGGCGTGGAGAAAAAAAACCAAGCTCCCCTGACCCTGTCCTGGTGCCGTAGTCGCACAGGTACTCATTGATGGCCCTCTGCTGCGTGTGCAGCCGCTGCAGCATGGCCAACGTTGAGTTCCACCTGGTGGGCATGTCACATATAAGGCGGTTCTTGGGCAGGTTCAACTCCTTTTGCAGCTCAGCCAGGCGAGCACTGGCATTATAAGATCTGCGGAAATGCACACAGACTTTCCTGGCCTGCCTCAGGACATCCTGTAAGCCCGGGTACCTGCCCAAGAACCGCTGCACCACCAGGTTAAGGACGTGAGCCACACAGGGCACATGGGTCAGTTGTCCCTGTCGGAGGGCGGAGAGGAGGTTGGTGCCATTGTCGCAAACCACCATTCCTGGCTTAAGCTGGCGTGGCGTCAACCACCTCTCGGCCTGGCCCTGCAGAGCAGACAGGACCTCTGCCCCAGTGTGGCTTCTGTCCCCCAAACACACCAGCGCAAGCACGGCATGGCATCTTTTTGCCTGCGTACTTGCGTAGCCCCGTGAACGGCTACGGAGCACCGCTGGTTCATAGGACAAACCACAGGAAGAGGCCATGGAGGAAGAAGAAGAGGAGGGGGTGGAGGAGAGAGGTGTGTCACAACCAGTAGTAGCATTTTGGAGGCGTGGCGGTGGGACAACCTCCAACACTACTGCACCTTGTCCTGAATCCTTCCCAGCTGCCAAAAGAGTGACCCAATGGGCCGTGAAAGAAAGGTAACGTCCCTGTCCATGCCTGCTGGACCATGAGTCAGCGGTAATATGCACCTTACCGCTGACCGCCCTGTCCAGCGAGGCCAAGACATTGCCTTCCACATGCCGGTAGAGAGCCGGAATAGCCTTCCGTGCGAAAAAGTGGCGTTTGGGAACCTGCCACTGAGGAACCGCACATTGCACAAACTCACGGAAGGGGGCCGAGTCTACCAACTGAAAAGGCAGCAGTTGAAGCGCTAGCAATTTAGCCAAGCTAGCATTCAACCGCTGGGCATGTGGATGGCTGGGAGTGAACTTCTTTCGACGGTCCAGCAGCTGGGGCAGGGAAATTTGCCTGCTAGAATCGGACGTCGGTGTACTGCTAGCAGAGTGGGCGCAAGTACTTGGCTGTGACACACCTAATTCTACACCTTCATTCCTCTCAGTGCATGTTTCAGAGAGGACTGAAGTTATAGTGGGGTTGGAGATCCCAGCTGATGCGGTGCAAGGAGAGGTCCGCTTTGTTCTTTGGTGTGGGTCTTTGAGGTAGGCTTGCCAACGAGCTGCATGGCAGGTCAACATATGTCTGGTCAGGCATGTGGTACCCAAGCGGCTGATGTTTTGGCCACGCGATATACGCTTGAGACATATGTTGCAAACAGCAGCTGTGCGATCTGATGCACTAGCCTCAAAAAAGGCCCACACCAAAGAACTTTTTGAATGACGGGCAGAGGCAGCGCCCTGCACAGGCGGAGCTCTGCGGTGTGATTCCGTCGGTGTACTGCCCTTACGCTGGCCACCAAAGGGCATCCTGCCTCGTTGGAGATGTGCCTCCTCCTCATCCTCCTCCTCCTCCTCTCTCCTATTAGGCACCCACGTGGAGTCAGTGACCTCATCATCCCCTCCCTCCTCATCACTGGAGCCAATCTGGCAGTATGCTGCAGCTGCTGGAACATGACTGCCAGATTGGTGTCCTTCTTGAGCATCCCCTCTGTCTGCTCTCACGCTACTGCCTTCCTCTAGCTGGGTTTCATCATCAGACCCTTCGAAACGCTGGGCATCCTCCTGGAGCATGTACCCAACACTGTGCTGAAACAGTTCGGGGGACTCCTCAGGAGGAGGACATGGTGGGTCTAGGGAAGGAGTGACTGATGATTTGTCTGACATTGATACCAGGGAAGACGACGCTTTGGCAGCTGCTTTTCCAGTACCCTGAGCCTGGGTGAGAGAGGATGAGGAGGAGGAGGAGGGCTTGGTCATCCACTCTACCAAGTCTTCGGCATGATGTGGCTCAACATGTCCAGCTGCCGAAAAGAAGGACAAGCGTGTCCCATGGCCATGTGCTGATGACAATGCACCGCGTCCACGACCAGCACTGTTGCCCCCAGACACAGAGCCTGCTTGCCCTCTTTTATTGCCTCCTGACTGTCTGCCTCTCCTTGTTTGCCTTCCAGACATTCTAATAGATGGCCTGCACGGAGATGGGAAAAAAGCAATAAGGGCTACCTTCAGGTGTCCTTCTCTGTCCCTTGAAACAAGGACTTTCACAGTGAAAGAAACTGACACTCTCCCTACCTACAGTTTTCTGTCCCTAGAATAAATGTTTTTTTTTAAGCACAATATAGCACAAGGACAATTCACTCACTGTCCTTACAGGTCCCTGGAAACAAGGACTTGCAGAGTGAAAGAAAAAAAACACTCTCCCTACCTACAGTTTTCTGTCCCTAGAAAAAATGTTTTTTTTAATCACAATATAGCACAAGAAAAATTCACTCACTGTCCTTACAGGTCCCTGGAAACAAGGACTTGCAGAGTGAAAGAAAAAAAACACTCTCCCTACCTACAGTTTTCTGTCCCTAGAAAAAATGTTTTTTTTAATCACAATATAGCACAAGAAAAATTCACTCACTGTCCTTACAGGTCCCTGGAAACAAGGACTTGCAGAGTGAAAGAAAAAAAACACTCTCCCTACCTACAGTTTTCTGTCCCTAGAAAAAATGTTTTTTTTAATCACAATATAGCACAAGAAAAATTCACTCACTGTCCTTACAGGTCCCTGGAAACAAGGACTTGCAGAGTGAAAGAAAAAAAACACTCTCCCTACCTACAGTTTTCTGTCCCTAGAAAAAATGTTTTTTTTAATCACAATATAGCACAAGAAAAATTCACTCACTGTCCTTTCAGGTCCCTGGAAACAAGGACTTGCAGAGTGAAAGAAAAAAAACACTCTCCCTACCTACAGTTTTCTGTCCCTAGAAAAAATGTTTTTTTTAATCACAATATAGCACAAGAAAAATTCACTCACTGTCCTTACAGGTCCCTGGAAACAAGGACTTGCAGAGTGAAAGAAAAAAAACACTCTCCCTACCTACAGTTTTCTGTCCCTAGAAAAAATGTTTTTTTTAATCACAATATAGCACAAGAACAATTCACTCACTGTCCTTACAGGTCCCTGGAAACAAGGACTTGCAGAGTGAAAGAAAAAAAACACTCTCCCTACCTACAGTTTTCTGTCCCTAGAAAAAATGTTTTTTTTAATCACAATATAGCACAAGAAAAATTCACTCACTGTCCTTACAGGTCCCTGGAAACAAGGACTTGCAGAGTGAAAGAAAAAAAACACTCTCCCTACCTACAGTTTTCTGTCCCTAGAAAAAATGTTTTTTTTAATCACAATATAGCACAAGAAAAATTCACTCACTGTCCTTTCAGGTCCCTGGAAACAAGGACTTGCAGAGTGAAAGAAAAAAAACACTCTCCCTACCTACAGTTTTCTGTCCCTAGAAAAAATGTTTTTTTTAATCACAATATAGCACAAGAAAAATTCACTCACTGTCCTTACAGGTCCCTGGAAACAAGGACTTGCAGAGTGAAAGAAAAAAAACACTCTCCCTACCTACAGTTTTCTGTCCCTAGAAAAAATGTTTTTTTTAATCACAATATAGCACAAGAACAATTCACTCACTGTCCTTACAGGTCCCTGGAAACAAGGACTTGCAGAGTGAAAGAAAAAAAACACTCTCCCTACCTACAGTTTTCTGTCCCTAGAAAAAATGTTTTTTTTAATCACAATATAGCACAAGAAAAATTCACTCACTGTCCTTACAGGTCCCTGGAAACAAGGACTTGCAGAGTGAAAGAAAAAAAACACTCTCCCTACCTACAGTTTTCTGTCCCTAGAAAAAATGTTTTTTTTAATCACAATATAGCACAAGAAAAATTCACTCACTGTCCTTACAGGTCCCTGGAAACAAGGACTTGCAGAGTGAAAGAAAAAAAACACTCTCCCTACCTACAGTTTTCTGTCCCTAGAAAAAATGTTTTTTTTAATCACAATATAGCACAAGAAAAATTCACTCACTGTCCTTACAGGTCCCTGGAAACAAGGACTTGCAGAGTGAAAGAAAAAAAACACTCTCCCTACCTACAGTTTTCTGTCCCTAGAAAAAATGTTTTTTTTAATCACAATATAGCACAAGAAAAATTCACTCACTGTCCTTACAGGTCCCTGGAAACAAGGACTTGCAGAGTGAAAGAAAAAAAACACTCTCCCTACCTACAGTTTTCTGTCCCTAGAAAAAATGTTTTTTTTAATCACAATATAGCACAAGAAAAATTCACTCACTGTCCTTACAGGTCCCTGGAAACAAGGACTTGCAGAGTGAAAGAAAAAAAACACTCTCCCTACCTACAGTTTTCTGTCCCTAGAAAAAATGTTTTTTTTTAATCACAATATAGCACAAGAACAATTCACTCACTGTCCTTACAGGTCCCTGGAAACAAGGACTTGCAGAGTGAAAGAAAAAAAACACTCTCCCTACCTACAGTTTTCTGTCCCTAGAAAAAATGTTTTTTTTAATCACAATATAGCACAAGAAAAATTCACTCACTGTCCTTACAGGTCCCTGGAAACAAGGACTTGCAGAGTGAAAGAAAAAAAACACTCTCCCTACCTACAGTTTTCTGTCCCTAGAAAAAATGTTTTTTTTAATCACAATATAGCACAAGAAAAATTCACTCACTGTCCTTACAGGTCCCTGGAAACAAGGACTTGCAGAGTGAAAGAAAAAAAACACTCTCCCTACCTACAGTTTTCTGTCCCTAGAAAAAATGTTTTTTTTAATCACAATATAGCACAAGAAAAATTCACTCACTGTCCTTACAGGTCCCTGGAAACAAGGACTTGCAGAGTGAAAGAAAAAAAACACTCTCCCTACCTACAGTTTTCTGTCCCTAGAAAAAATGTTTTTTTAATCACAATATAGCACAAGAAAAATTCACTCACTGTCCTTACAGGTCCCTGGAAACAAGGACTTGCAGAGTGAAAGAAAAAAAACACTCTCCCTACCTACAGTTTTCTGTCCCTAGAAAAAATGTTTTTTTTAATCACAATATAGCACAAGAAAAATTCACTCACTGTCCTTACAGGTCCCTGGAAACAAGGACTTGCAGAGTGAAAGAAAAAAAACACTCTCCCTACCTACAGTTTTCTGTCCCTAGAAAAAATGTTTTTTTTAATCACAATATAGCACAAGAACAATTCACTCACTGTCCTTACAGGTCCCTGGAAACAAGGACTTGCAGAGTGAAAGAAAAAAAACACTCTCCCTACCTACAGTTTTCTGTCCCTAGAAAAAATGTTTTTTTTAATCACAATATAGCACAAGAAAAATTCACTCACTGTCCTTACAGGTCCCTGGAAACAAGGACTTGCAGAGTGAAAGAAAAAATACACTCTCCCTACCTACAGTTTTCTGTCCCTAGAAAAAATGTTTTTTTTAATCACAATATAGCACAAGAAAAATTCACTCACTGTCCTTACAGGTCCCTGGAAACAAGGACTTGCAGAGTGAAAGAAAAAAAACACTCTCCCTACCTACAGTTTTCTGTCCCTAGAAAAAATGTTTTTTTTAATCACAATATAGCACAAGAAAAATTCACTCACTGTCCTTACAGGTCCCTGGAAACAAGGACTTGCAGAGTGAAAGAAAAAAAACACTCTCCCTACCTACAGTTTTCTGTCCCTAGAAAAAATGTTTTTTTTAATCACAATATAGCACAAGAAAAATTCACTCACTGTCCTTTCAGGTCCCTGGAAACAAGGACTTGCAGAGTGAAAGAAAAAAAACACTCTCCCTACCTACAGTTTTCTGTCCCTAGAAAAAATGTTTTTTTTAATCACAATATAGCACAAGAACAATTCACTCACTGTCCTTACAGGTCCCTGGAAACAAGGACTTGCAGAGTGAAAGAAAAAAAAACACTCTCCCTACCTACAGTTTTCTGTCCCTAGAAAAAATGTTTTTTTTAATCACAATATAGCACAAGAAAAATTCACTCACTGTCCTTACAGGTCCCTGGAAACAAGGACTTGCAGAGTGAAAGAAAAAAAACACTCTCCCTACCTACAGTTTTCTGTCCCTAGAATAAATGTTTTTTTTAAGCACAATATAGCACAAGGACAATTCACTCACTGTCCTTACAGGTCCCTGGAAACAAGGACTTGCAGAGTGAAAGAAAAAAAACACTCTCCCTACCTACAGTTTTCTGTCCCTAGAAAAAATGTTTTTTTTAATCACAATATAGCACAAGGACAATTCACTCACTGTCCTTACAGGTCCCTGGAAACAAGGACTTGCAGAGTGAAATAAACTGACACTCTCCCTACCTACAGTTTTCTGTCCCTAGAATAAATGTTTTTTTAAGCACAATATAGCACAAGGACAATTCACTCACTGTCCTTCCAGGTCCCTGGAAACAAGGACTTGCAGAGTGAAAGAAAAAAAACACTCTCCCTACCTACAGTTTTCTGTCCCTAGAAAAAATGTTTTTTTTAATCACAATATAGCACAAGAACAATTCACTCACTGTCCTTACAGGTCCCTGGAAACAAGGACTTGCAGAGTGAAAGAAAAAAAACACTCTCCCTACCTACAGTTTTCTGTCCCTAGAAAAAATGTTTTTTTTAATCACAATATAGCACAAGGACAATTCACTCACTGTCCTTCCAGGTCCCTGGAAACAAGGACTTGCAGAGTGAAAGAAACTGACACTCTCCCTACCTACAGTTTTCTGTCCCTAGAATAAATGTTTTTTTAAGCACAATATAGCACAAGGACAATTCACTCACTGTCCTTCCAGGTCCCTGGAAACAAGGACTTGCAGAGTGAAAGAAACTGACACTGTCCCTACCTACAGTTTTCTGTCCCTAGAATAAATGTTTTTTTTAAGCACACTATAGCACAAGCACAAAACACACTGACACTCTCCCTACCTATCCTTCTCTTTCCCTAAACTAAAGGAATCCAGGTTAAGCAAGAAAGAAATAACAGTCACTGTCCCTGCCTATGCTGCTCTATCCCTGCTCCGGAACACACTACACTAGGCCGCCGTGCTGGCGGCCTTTTATAGTGTGGGGCGTGTACTAAACACCCTCAGCAATAATTGGCCACAGGCATCCTGCCTGTGGCCAATCATTGCTCTCCTCACTGCCGGCGCTGTGATTGGCCAAGCATGCGGGGTCACAGTGCATGCTTGGCCAATCACAGCGCCTGGATGACACTGCGATGGCGTAGTGCATTGTGGGCCGTTCGCGTCACTCGAATTTGGCGCGAACGGCCCAAATCGTTCGATCTTCGTCGAACGATCGAACAGCCGATGTTCGAGTCGAACGTATGTTCGACTCGAACACGAAGCTCATCCCTACTCCCGAGGAACGCAGAGTGGTCACAGTGACCATCGAGTGATCCGACAGAGGGGATTCTATTATCTTGGAACCCCTAAGTAGAGGGATTGTGTAAGAGCGGGTGAAAATGTGATCTATCCTGGCGAATGAGTTGTGTGGGGCTGAGAAGTGTGTGTAGTCTTTTGTGTGTGGGTTGACCTCCCTCCATACGTCCACTAGTCCTGCCGCATGGAGCAGTTTAGCTATGTTTGTACTCTGTTTGGAAGGGCGCTTGGGTTTGGTTTTCCCATCTGCCAGTTTGTCTAGGGAGAGATCAAATGCGGTATTAGAGTCACCGCCAAAGAAGACCGATCCCTTGAGGTGCGGTGTCAGTTTTCGTAGAAGGGAATCAAAGAAGGGTTTTTGGCCCTTATTTGGGGCATAGTATGACACAAATGTATAAAGCTCTCCATCTATGTGTCCGGAGATCAAAATATAACGCCCCTGTGGGTCTACTACAGTTTCTGGCTGCGAGAGATTAATGTGTTTGGCGAAGCATATCGCTACCCCTTTCGTCTTGTTATCTGCCGAGGCCAGGAAAAATTGTGGGTAACGTTGATGTAGGAAAGAGGGTTTGAATGTGGAT
The DNA here is from genome assembly GCA_029206835.1 of Rana muscosa. Lineage (NCBI taxonomy): Eukaryota > Metazoa > Chordata > Amphibia > Anura > Ranidae > Rana > Rana muscosa. The sequence goes on from CM055116.1 coordinate 826,924,170, forward strand.
GGGAAGTGGGTTTCTTGCAATAGGAGTATATCAGCATGCATGGAGTAGTATTGCTGAAATACTTTCCTGCGTTTCACGGGGGAATTGAGACCCTGAGTGTTATGCGAGACTATTTTAAGCGTGGGTATAGGATGGCGTGTGTTAGACATGGATCAGAGGGGAAGAATCTGTAAGAAGGCTCCGTGGCTTACCTTGTCCCTTGGAGAGGAACTCCCTGATCAGGGATGAGCCGAACACCCCCCTGTTCGGTTCGCACCAGAACCTGCGAACAGACAAAATGTTTGTGTAAACTTTAGAACCCTATTAAATACAATGGACTCGAACGTTCGAAATCTAAAGTGTTAATTATAAAGGCTAATATGCAAGTTATTGTCCTAAAAAGTGTTTGGGGACCTGGGTCCTGCCCCAGGGGACATGAATCAATGCAAAAAGAAGTTTTAAAAACGGCCGTTTTTTCGGGAGCAGTGATTTTAATAATGCTTAAAATGAAAAAATAAAAGTGAAATATTCCTTTAAATTTCGTACCTGGGGGGTGTGTATGATATGCCTGTAAAGTGGCGCATGTTTCCCGTGCTTAGAACTGTCCCTGCAAAAAATGTCATTTTTGAAAGAAAAAAAATGCATTTAAAACTGACTCGCGGCTATTAATGAATTGTCGGCTCCCGGCAATACATACAAAAGTCATTGAGAAAAAAAAAAAAAAAAAGCGTGGGGGTTCCCCAGAATTCAATTACCAGGCCCTTCAGATCTGGCATGGATTTTAAGGGGAACTCCACCCCAAGTTTAAAAAAAAATGGCGTGGAGTCCCCCTAAAAATCCATACCAGACCCCTTATCCGAGCACGCAACCTGGCCGGCCGCAGGGGAAAAGGGGGGGGGCGAGAGAGCGCCCCCCCTCCCTCCTGAACCGTACCAAGCCACATGCCCTCAACATAGAGAGGATGTCCCCATGTTGATGGGGACAAGGGCCTCATCCCCACAACCCTTGCCCGGTGGTTGTGGGGGTCTGCGGGCGGGGGGCTTATCGGAATCTGGAAGACCCCTTTAACAAAGGGGACCCCCAGATCCCGCCCCCCCCCTATGTGAATTGGTAACGGGTACATTGTACCCCTACCATTTCACGAAGAAAGCGTAAAAAAAATGTTTAAAAAAACACACAAACACCTTGAAAAAGTCCTTTATTTAAAAAAAAATAAAAATAAACATTCCAGCGGTGAAATCCAGTGTCCCGCGGCGATCCCGATGTCCAGCGCTGTCCTTCATTGGTTGTGCCTGAGCGGACCTGATGGGGAACTCCCTCTCAGTATTTTAAATGTATAGACCCGCCCCTTCTAAAGTTCCCCATCAGGTCCGCTCAGCGGACGAGATGCGGAACATGAGAAGGGGCGGGTCTATACATGTATTACCAAAGTGAGAGCAGTTCCCCATCAGGTCCGCCCCTTCGGTATGGCAGACCCGCCTACGTCATTGGCTTGAGCGGGGAACTTCCTTCACTGTGTAATTTAAATTTACATAGTGAAGGAAGTTCCCCGCTCAAGCCAATGACGTAGGCGGGTCTGACATACCGAGGAGGCGGACCTGATGGGGAACTGCTCTCACTTTGGTAATACATGTATAGACCCGCCCCTTCTCATGTTCCGCATCTGGTCCGCAGAGCGGACCTGATGGGGAACTTTAGAAGGGGCGGGTCTATACATTTAAAATACTGAGAGGGAGTTCCCCATCAGGTCCGCTCAGGCACAACCAATGACGGACAGCGCTGGACATCGGGATCGCCGCGGGACACTGGATTTCACCGCTGGAATGTTTTTTTTTTTTTTTTTTTAAATAAAGGACTTTTTCAAGGTGTTTGTGTGTTTTTTTAAACATTTTTTTACGCTTTCTTCGTGAAATGGTAGGGGTACAATGTACCCCTTACCAATTCACATAGGGGGGGGGCCGGGATCTGGGGGTCCTCTTTGTTAAAGGGGTCTTCCAGATTCCGATAAGCCCCCCGCCCGCAGACCCCCACAACCACCGGGCAAGGGTTGTGGGGATGAGGCCCTTGTCCCCATCAACATGGGGACATCCTCCCCATGTTGAGGGCATGTGGCTTGGTACGGTTCAGGAGGGAGGGGGGGCCGCTCTCTCGTCCCCCCCTTTTCCCCTGCGGCCGGCCAGGTTGCGTGCTCGGATAAGGGGTCTGGTATGGATTTTTAGGGGGACTCCACGCCATTTTTTTTTTTAATTTGGGGTGGAGTTCCCCTTAAAATCCATGCCAGATCTGAAGGGCCTGGAATGGATATTTGGGGGAACCCCACGTCAATTTTTTTTTTATTTGCGGCGGGGTTCCCCTTAATATCCATTCCAGACCTGAAGGGCCTGGTAATTGAATTCTGGGGAACCCCACGCTTTTTTTTTTTTTTTTATCAATGACTTTTGTATGTATTGCCGGGAGCCGACAATTCATTAATAGCCGCGAGTCAGTTTTAAATGCATTTTTTTCTTTCAAAAATGACACTTTTTGCAGGGACAGTTCTAAGCACGGGAAACATGCGCCACTTTACATGCATATCATACACACCCCCCAGGTACGAAATTTAAAGGAAAATTTCACTTTTATTTTTTCATTTTAAGCATTATTAAAATCACTGCTCCCGAAAAAACGGCCATTTTTAAAACTTCTTTTTGCATTGATACATGTCCCCTGGGGCAGGACCCGGGTCCCCAAACACTTTTTAGGACAATAACTTGCATATAAGCCTTTATAATTAGCACTTTAGATTTCTCCCATAGATTTTTCGAATTTGCCGCGAACACCCCAATTTGTTCGCTGTTCGGCGAACGGGCGAACAGGCAATGTTCGAGTCGAACATGAGTTCGACTCGAACTCGAAGCTCATCCCTATCCCTGATATGCCGGGGGAGCAGGCTTAGCGAAAACCTGTTGCCAAGGATGGGAGGAAGGATGCAGTCCTGTAGCCTAAGAGTATTCCATCGAGCATGCGTGAAAAGAAAAGAAAGAATGAAAAAAGAAAGAAAGAAGAAAAATGGGGTTACACACTTGTAAACCAATAGTAACCGTTTGTCATTTAACAGCAGCTGAAACAAACTCCTAACTGGGGGGTCCCCCAACCCCCTCCCCCTCCCCGGAGTGGGATGGGCTAGCCATCACCTACTCCTACAACCTGAGAGGTCCAGAAAACCCCAATGACGGGGAGTCCAGAACGGAACCTAGGAGCACTGACAGCGCTCTCGGTTCCTAGGGTAGGTGCACTGAGTCCACCACAGCCCAGCCACCTTTTAACACATAGATCTTAAGGCATAAGGGAGCCCATAATAGAAACTAAACAGAGCGCCCCAACTAAGTTATTAACCCTTTCAGGGGTCAGCCCCTGGCACTCCTCCCGAGACCCCCCCCCGATCCCCACCCATATACCAGGGGGTCGAGGGGGGTTAGGCAGGGCCCGAGAGGAATAACATCCAGAAATTCATGACCTAAAACAAGGGGTTCCCTTCTAAGCCACGAAATAGTATTCCCTCGTCCAGCGGGAGGATAGTCCCAAACACGCTGGAGGAAGGAGCACCCCAATCAAATAAAAATAAATTTGACCAAATAGCAACTATGAACCTATAACAAAAAGGAACGGTGAGAAATAGCAGTCTACTAAGAGTAAAATTGTAAACAAAAGGGGAGGCCTAAGAAGGCATTCCGCAGTCCAGATAGTTCACTGCGGCCTGCAAGAGAAAATGTCCCCCATCTCACCCCCAGCCCCAGACACCCGACCCATACTTTCAAACTGTAACCTTCAGCAAGAGCAGGCGAAAGCCTTTGACCAGTCATTTCAAGCAGGGGGTCAGGTCACCCCAGTGCCATCCGTAAGGGGGTAAGCATAGAAGTCTCGAGCACCTAGGGAAGGTGGAAGTGTCACCGATCAGAGCCCTGATCCGGTACAGGGTATTTGACTATCAAGGTGGGAGGTTTTCTTTAGGCCTCTTGGAACTTTGATGTAGCCAGGTGTGTTGCAGTGGACTTGCTGGAGGTGGTCTCTTCGACGAGGATGGGGTGTTCCTGGTGATCTGCATAGAGGGCGGTTCCTGTGACAGGATCCCAAGGTGTAGCAGGAGGTGCTCCCCCTCCACTAGGGAGGAGAAGCCATAGCTTTTGTTCTTGAATGAAAAGTTCAGGCGAAGGGGAAACGACCATCTGTATGTGATCTCCTTTTCCATTAGAATCAGGAGTAAGGGCTTAAGCGACCGTCTTTTTTGAATTGTATACAGTGACAGATCAGCAAAAATTTGTATTTTGTGCCCTTGGAAAGAGAGGGTATCTGAGCTCCTGGATTTCTTCATCACCTCTTCTTTTACTGAATAGTAGTGGGGTTTTACCATGATGTCTCTGGGGAGACCGTCAGAGCGGGGGGGTTGAAGGGCTCTGTGAGCTCTGTCCAGTTCCAGGCGGATTTCAGTAATATCAGGAATCAGGCTTCGAATGAGCGCTTTTACAGTTCCCTGCACCTCCTTTTCAGATTCGGGGATCCCCCTTATCCTGAAGTTGTATCGTCTCGATCTATTTTCGAGGTCATCGATCTTTGCAAATGCTGTTTCCAATTGATCCTGCACATCTTGCAGTCTAGTTGTATTTTGGTTAATGCGGGAGACTGCATGATCAGCTTTTTGTTCTATAGTGTCCATTCTCATTCCTATTTGCTGTAAGTCAGCATGGATGGATGCCGTGATCTGAGCAGCGTTCTGTGCCAGCCCTTTAGAGAGCATTTGAGCAAATGCAGCCATCATGGATGGAAAGTCAGAGGGAACAGGGAAAGCTCCTGTGGCTTCACCTGCTTCCATGAGGAGGCCTGTATGTGGATCCAGCATGGGGGTAGTGGGGATGCCTGTGCTCCTCCTGCTCAGCAGCGATTCCGTGGAAGCCGGAGAAGCGGCCAGGGGCAGGGGTGGAAAGTCTGTACCTGAAGGGAAGTGCGGCATCAGGTCCTGGTCAGCAATAGAATCCCCATTGAGCTCCGTGCTGAGCTCCGTGCTGTGAGGGCGTCAAATCTATTCTTTGCTAAACCTTGTGTGTAGGGACAGAGAAGGATAGGCAGGGAGAGTGTCAGTGTCATATTCTTTGCTAAACCTTGTGTGTATGGAGAGAGAAGGATAGGCAGGGAGAGTATCAGTGTCATATACTTTGATAAACCTTGTGTGCAGGGAGAGAGAAGGATAGGCAGGGGACAGTGTCAGTGTCATATTCTTTGCTAAACCTTGTGTGCAGGGAGAGAGAAGGATAGACAGGGAGAGTGCCAGTGTCATATACTTTGATGCACCTTTTGTGCAGGGAGAGAGAAGGATAGGCAGGGGACAGTGTAAGTGTCATGGTTGCTAAGCCTCCTGCACATTATACACCTGAAGTTAGCCCGTATTGCTGCTTTTTCCTGGTGTGTTACACCAACAGGATTTTGCGGCACTTACAGCGGGCGGAGTGTGCCTCCTGACCATATTACACCTGAACTTAGCCTGTATTGCTGCTTTTTCCTGGTGTGTTACACCAACAGGATTTTGCGGCACTTACAGCGGGCGGAGTGTGCCTCCTGACCATATTACACCTGAACTTAGCCTGTATTGCTGCTTTTTCCTGGTGTGTTACACCAACAGGATTTTGCGGCACTTACAGCGGGCGGAGTGTGCCTCCTGACCATATTACACCTGAACTTAGCCTGTATTGCTGCTTTTTCCTGGTGTGTTACACCAACAGGATTTTGCGGCACTTACAGCGGGCGGAGTGTGCCTCCTGACCATATTACACCTTAACTTAGCCTGTATTGCTGCTTTTTCCTGGTGTGTTACACCAACAGGATTTTGCGGCACTTACAGCGGGCGGAGTGTGCCTCCTGACCATATTACACCTGAACTTAGCCTGTATTGCTGCTTTTTCCTGGTGTGTTACCCCAACAGGATTTTGCGGCACTTACAGCGGGCGGAGTGTGCCTCCTGACCATATTACACCTTAACTTAGCCTGTATTGCTGCTTTTTCCTGGTGTGTTACACCAACAGGATTTTGCAGCACTTACAGCGGGCGGAGTGTGCCTCCTGACCATATTACACCTGAACTTAGCCTGTATTGCTGCTTTTTCCTGGTGTGTTACACCAACGGGATTTTGCGGCACTTACAGCGGGCGGAGTGTGCCTCCTGACCATATTACACCTGAACTTAGCCTGTATTGCTGCTTTTTCCTGGTGTGTTACACCAACAGGATTTTGCGGCACTTACAGCGGGGGGAGTGTGCCTCCTGACCATATTACACCTGAACTTAGCCTGTATTGCTGCTTTTTCCTGGTGTGTTACACCAACAGGATTTTGCGGCACTTACAGCGGGCGGAGTGTGCCTCCTGACCATATTACACCTGAACTTAGCCTGTATTGCTGCTTTTTCCTGGTGTGTTACACCAACAGGATTTTGCGGCACTTACAGCGGGCGGAGTGTGCCTCCTGACCATATTACACCTTAACTTAGCCTGTATTGCTGCTTTTTCCTGGTGTGTTACACCAACAGGATTTTGCGGCACTTACAGCGGGCGGAGTGTGCCTCCTGACCATATTACACCTGAACTTAGCCTGTATTGCTGCTTTTTCCTGGTGTGTTACACCAACAGGATTTTGTGGCACTTACAGCGGGCGGAGTGTGCCTCCTGACCAAATTACACCTGAACTTAGCCTGTATTGCTGCTTTTCCCATTTCCCTGCAGGCCATTAGAATGTCAGGAAGGCAAAGAAGGAGAGGCAGACAGTCAGGAACCAATAAAAGAGGGCAAGCAGGCTCTGTGTCTAGAGACAACAGTGCTGGTCATGGACGCGGTGCATCGCCATCAGCACGTGGCCATGGGACACGCTTGTCCTTCTTTTCGGCAGCTGGACGTGTTGAGCCGCATCATGCCGAAGACTTGGTAGAGTGGATGACCAAGCCCTCCTCATCCTCCTCATCCTCTCTCACCCAGGCTCAGGGTACTGGCAAAGCAGCTGCCAAAGCGTCCTCTTCCCTGGTATCAATGTCATCATCAGTCAATCCTTCCCTAGACCAAGCATGTCCTCCTGAGGAGTCCCCCGAACTGTTTGAGCACAGTGTTGGGTACATGCTCCAGGAGGATGCCCAGCGTTTCGAAGGGTCTGATGATGATACCCAGCTAGAGGAAGGCAGTAGCGTGAGAGCAGAGAGAGGGGATGCTCAAGAAGGACACCAATCTGGCAGTCATGTTCCAGCAGCTGCAGCATACTGCCAGATTGGCTCCAGTGATGAGGAGGGAGGGGATGATGAGGTCACTGACTCCACGTGGGTGCCTAATAGGAGAGAGGAGGAGGAGGAGGAGGAGGATGAGGAGGAGGCACATCTCCAACGAGGCAGGATGCCCTCGGGGGGCCAGCGTAAGGGCAGCACACCGACGGAATCACACCGCAGAGCTCCGCCTGTGCAGGGCGCTGCCTCTGCCCGTTATTCAAAAAGTTCTTTGGTGTGGGCCTTTTTTGAGTCGAGTGCATCAGATCGCACAGCTGATGTTTGCAACATATGTCTCAAGCGTATATCGCGTGGCCAAAACATCACCCGCTTGGGCACCACATGCTTGACCAGACATATGTTGACCTGCCATGCAGCTCGTTGGCAAGCCTACCTTAAAGACCCACACCAAAGAACAAAGCTGACCTCTTCTTGCACCGCATCAGCTGGGATCTCCAACCCCACTATACCTTCAGTCCTCTCTGAAACCTGCTCTGAGAGGAATGAAGGTGTAGAATTAGGTGTGTCACAGCCAAGTACTTGCGGGCACTCTGCTAGCAGTACACCGACGTCCGATTCTAGCAGGCAAATTTCCCTGCCCCAGCTGCTGGACTGTCGAAAGAAGTTCACTCCCAGCCATCCATATGCCCAGAGGTTGAATGCTAGCTTGGCTAAATTGCTAGCACTTCAACTGCTGCCTTTTCAGTTGGTAGACTCGGCCCCCTTCCGTGAGTTTGTGCAATGTGCGGTTCCTCAGTGACAGGTTCCCAAACGCCACTTTTTCTCACGGAAGGCGATTCCGGCTCTCTACCGGCATGTGGAAGGCAATATCTTGGCCTCGCTGGACAGAGCGGTCAGCGGTAAGGTGCATATTACCGCTGACTCATGGTCCAGCAGGCATGGACAGGGACGTTAACTTTCTTTCACGGCCCATTGCGACAATGGCACCAACCTTCTCTCCGCTCTCCAACAGGGACAACTGACCCATGTGCCCTGTGTGGCTCACGTCCTTAACCTGGTGGTGCAGCGGTTCTTGGGCAGGTACCCGGGCTTACAGGATGTCCTGAGGCAGGCCAGGAAAGTCTGTGTGCATTTCCGCAGATCTTATAATGCCAGTGCTCGCCTGGCTGAGCTGCAAAAGGAGTTGAACCTGCCCAAGAACCGCCTTATATGTGACATGCCCACCAGGTGGAACTCAACGTTGGCCATGCTGCAGCGGCTGCACACGCAGCAGAGGGCCATCAATGAGTACCTGTGCGACTACGGCACCAGGACAGGGTCATTGGAGCTCGGGTTTTTTTCACCACGCCAGTGGGGCATGATCAGGGATGCATGCACTGTTCTGGAACCATTTGAGGAGGCCACGAGGATGGTGAGTAGTGACAGTGCAAGCATCAGTGACACTGTACCTCTTGTCCACCTGTTGGAACATACGCTGCATGGAATAATGGACAGGGCACTTGAGGCAGAACAGAGGCAGGAAGAGGAGGACTTCCTTGCCTCTCAAGGCCCCCTTTACCCAGACAGTGTTCCTTCTGTCCCACCCATCGCACAGGAAGAAGAGGAGGAGGAGGAGGATTGTGTCAGCATGGAGGTGGAGCCTGGCACTCAGCATCATCAGCAGCAGTCTTTTAGGGATGATTTACAGTCCCAAGAAACCAGTGGACTTGTACGTGGCTGGGAGGAGGTGGCTGCGGATCATGTCGTCCTTAGTGACCCAGAGGACTCCGGACCGAATGCCTCAGCTAACCTACGCTGCATGGCCTCCCTGATCCTGCAAAGTCTGCGGAAGGATCCTCGTATTCTTCGGATCAAGGAGAGGGACCATTACTGGCTGGCCACTCTCCTTGATCCACGGTACAAGGGTAAGGTTGCGGACCTTATCTTACCGTCGCAGAGGGAGCAGAGGATGAGACAACTCCGGGAGGCCTTGCAGAAAGGTCTGTGCAACGCGTTCCCAGAGACTGGGAGGTTACAAACTCCTGGTCCTGGACAACGAGTTGCTGAGGCTTCGGTCAGTCAAAGAAGGAGCGGTGGGGAAGGTGGCCGTCTGACCGATGCGTTCAGACAATTCTTTAGTCTGCAGCCCCAAGGTATGATCGGTTCCAGCAACCATCGCCAGCGTCTGATATACATGGTGCAGGAATACCTAGGGGCAAGGTCAGACTTGGACACCTTCCCCACCGAAAATCCTCTGGCTTACTGGGTCTTGAGGATGGATCACTGGCCAGAGCTTGCACAGTATGCAATTGAGCTACTGGCCTGTCCTGCATCCAGCGTTCTTTCAGAACGCACATTCAGTGCTGCTGGAGGCTTTGTCACAGAGCACAGGGTGCGCCTGTCCACCGACTCGGTTGATCGACTGACCTTCATAAAGATGAACCAGTCTTGGATCACCACCAGCTACCAAACACCTGAAGCTGATATAACAGACTAATTTATTTTCAAATGTCACATCCCTTCAAGACTGATGCTGAGAGACTGTCCTGTTATGTTGACTGACTATCCTCCTCCTCCTCAATGATCCGATTGATGATGATAGCTTGGAAGAACATTTTGGTTTATGGGTGCCGCCACCAGTGGCTAAGGCCCAATTTTTCAGCCCCTGTTTAACAGGGGCGTGTTATTACAATTTTTTATGCAATGCTTTGCAGCAGGGCTCATTCCTGCACTCCAACTAGAGTATCTGAGAGTGGTTGCAGTGTCGTGGCACCAGCACCAGTGGCTAAGGCCCAATTTTTCAGCCCCTGTTTAACAGGGGCGTGTAATTACAATTTTTGATGCAATACTTTGCAACAGGGCTCATTGCTGTGCTCCAAGTACAGTATCTGTGAGGGGTTGCAGTGTTGTGGCACCAGTGCCTAAGGCCCAATTTTTCTGCCCCTGTTCAACAGGGGCATGTAATTACAATTCTTGATTTAATAATTCACAGCAGGGCCCATTCCTGCTCCCACCAAGAGTAACTGTGAGGGCTTACAGTGTTGTGGCAACACCACCACCACCACCACCACCAAAGGCCCAATTTTTCTGCCCCTCTTCAACAGGGGCATGCAATTACAATTCTTGATCTAATAATTTACAGCAGGGCCCATTCATGCGCCCACCAAGAGTAACTGTGAGGCCTGACAGTGTTGTAGCACCAGCACCACCACAAAAGGCCCAATTTTTCCTACCACTGTTCAACAATGGCATGTAATTACAATTCCTGATATAATAGTTCACAACAGGGCGTTCCAGTGCCCACCAAGAGTAACTGTGAGGGCTCACACTGTTGTGGCAACACCAACATGTAAGGGGCAAATTTCAGCTGAGTATATACGGCAGGCCTCTACTTTCAAACATCCAACTTACAAACGACTCCTCCTTGCAAACGGAAGGATACAACAGGAAGTGAGAGGAAATCTACCCCTAGGAAGGCAAATTCTCTCCTGTCAAGCCTCGTACACACGAACGAGTTTCTCGGCAAAAACCAGCAAGAAACTTGCTGGCAGAGATTTCTTGCCGAGAAATTTGTTCGTGTGTATGGTTTCTCGTCAAGAAAAGCGACAAGAATCTCGACGAGAAAATAGAGAACCTGCTCTCTATTTTCTCGTCGAGATTCTCGTCAGCCTGTTTCTCGACGAGAAAATTGTGTGTGTGTACACTTACCTTTTTGCCGGGAGGCCCGCGTATGCTCGAAATGACTTTGACGCATGCGCGGTAGCTTCCTAGGCATAGGTAGGGTGAACAAAGATGGCGGCGACGGCATCGAATGTGACGAGCGCATGCTCGTCGTATTCGATGACGTCACCGCGTTCGCTCCATTCAAAGAACCACGTGTGTACACTCGGCCGGGACAAGTTTCTTGTCCAAGAATCTCGTCGAAAAAAACAACATGTTTTTTTCGACGAGAATCTCGGCCGTGTGTACGAGGCCTCAGAGTTAATATGGGAAAAAAAGTGTCTCCTCTCCACTGATGCTTTATCACCAATTCTTGTTTCAATAAAAACCCCAAATTTTCAAAAAACATTTGTCATTAGGACGGAAAGTGAGGTGAACTGTTCTGAACAGGTGCACACTGCACAGACAGCAAAACAAATGTTACAGGGGTGATAACCCTTCCCTATGTTTTCCAAAAAGCTTAAAAATAGATTTTTTGCCTGGAGCTACACTTAAACAATGTACCTGTTCAAAATTACAAACAGATTATACATAAGAACAAACCTACAGTCCCTGTCTTGTATGCACCGCCTGTATACGGCTGTTCAGAGTATATAGGGCCTTTTTTATTTTGTGTGCGGGGTTCCCCTTAATATCCATACAAGACCCAAAGGGGCTGGTAATGGGCTGGGGTGGGGGGGGGGTGTGTGATGGGGTAGCTATGCCATTTTTCTTAAAGATTTTCATCCATATTACCGGGACCAGACATTACATTAAAGCCGCAAGCAGTTTTAAATGGCTTTTTTTCCTTTAGAAATGTAATTTTGTGCAGGGACAGTTCTAAACACGGGAAACACGTGGCACTTCACAGGCATACTTTAGACACCCCCCAGGTACGATATTTAAAGGAATATTTGACTTTTTTTTCACTTTATGCATCATTAAAATGACTGCTCCCGAAAAACGGCCGTTTTTAAAACTTCTTTTTGCATTGATACATGTCCCCTGGTGCAGAACCCGGGTTCCCAAACCCTTTTTAGGACAATAACATGCATAATAGTCGTTATAATTAGCACTTTAGATTTCGAACGTTCACATCCATTGTATTTAATAGGGTTCTAAAGTTCGTGCAAACTTTCGGTCCGTTCGCAGGTTCTGGTGCGAACCGAACCCGGGGGTGTTCGGCTCATCACTATTTGTTACTAAGCAATCTATTTACTGAATTTTTTTTTCCCTAGTCCAGGGTCGCACTGGGTTGCGGGAATAAAGCTGTGCTATTCAGCTTTGTCCCCCGCTGGCCAGTCTCGGTTCCGGTCGCAATTTTCAGAGACATCTGTGCAAGTCTCTGTGCGGATGTCAATATAGGTCGCAACCCAAAATCGCAAGGTAGTACAAAATTGCCTTTTTTGAGGTTGGCATGGCGCCGCTGATGCAGCGTTGTACCGATTAGAGTGGTGCAATTGCCGCATATTATTTTCATGCAATTTGACTGGTCGGGTCGCATGTTAAAAACGCACCAGTGTGATCTGGGTCTATGGGTTGGTTTGCTGAATGGTGTACAAGCCCTGTGGTGAGGTTATCTATTAGTGTTTACCAATCTCAGAACGAACATGCTTCAGGCCCTTCAATAAGAAGACATGGATGAACATGAAGGAGCAGTCTTATGACTTTCCCAAGCAAACATCCCTCCTCAAGCTCTATAAGAGGAATACACGGATGGGCAATTTTCAGAATTTTTGGATGAGCATGACAGTATGTATCCCACTGGCTTAAACAGCCGGAGAGGAGGGTAACACCTAAAAGGTGTTACACCCAATAAACAAATTGCCAATACGCTCTAAAGGGGTGTTTTCGGCTCACCCTGTAAAAGGGGTCATCTGCTCTGACAATGAGAAGCTGCCTGTCCACACCAGGGGAATCTGCGCATGTTACAAATTTACGGATGAGCATGACAGTATGTATCCCACTGGCTTAAACAGCCAGGGAGGAGGGTGACACCTAAAAAGGTGTTGCACCCAATAAACAAATTGCCAATACACTCTAAAGGGGTGTTTTCGGCTCACCATATGAAAGGGTTATCTGCTCTGATAATGAGAAGCCGCCTGTCCATACCAGGTGAAGCAGCTCATTCTCCAAACTTCTGGATGGACATGACTGCACACAGTCTGCTTTATCAAGCAACCAAGGATATGGATGACGGCGCCTAACAGGTGGTCGCACTAATGAAACATGTGGTCAATACACTCTAAAAGAGTGTTTCCACTCTGTGAATTCTCCAAGCCTTCCCAAGCAAACAATCCGCTTCAGATCCTTCTATAAAGAAACAGACGGCAAGGATGCTACCTAGTTCAAGCAACCTAGGATAAAGATCACGACACCTAACCAGTTGTTACAATTAAGCAGATGGTCAAGACACTCTAAAGGAATGACTAGATTCTTCTCATATGGGGACCATCTGTTTGGCAATGTCCAGCCTTCTTTCAGGGCCTTCTTGGTCCAATCGACTCTCTCCAGTCTCTTCTGAACAGGAGAAAGAGGACGACCTGTGTCCAGATTGCTAAGATTGGTGAAATGCCTGTGTATAGAGGTGAAACTTTGGAAGTATTTAAAAAACCTCCAAAAGACGGCTGGATGTTGAACGGATCAAGTGCTTGTTCGTCAAGATTGGATGATATTGTCACAGCAGGATGTCAAAGTTACGCCCTTTGGAACGAATAAAGGTCCAGGGGTTGGGACCACCCCACTGGTTAGTATGTGTCCCTTGTGGGATCGGCCATTCACATGACCTTACCATCAGAACGTGCGACCCTCAAGGACAAACGCGCTCACTGCATTTTTTTCTTAATCGCAGAAGGGCAAGCCTAAATTAAATAGTGGCCAGTTTAGCCTCCTGCCTCAAGATGAAGGTCTACTGAGTTAAAGAAGACCGAAAACTCAAGAGTTATTGTCCACGCTCACGCTCACACCAGAGAGCGTAGCTCCTGCGTTTTTCTGGATGGGAGTCCAGGAAAGACAAGGAAGCAAATGCTTAGTCCAAGAAGTCAATAAGAACTTCCATGTCAGGATGCTCTCTGTTATTTTGGGATTGGGCCACCCATACATGCCCTAGGGGCACTATGTGGTTCCTCTGTGAACATAGGGACGGCTTGTGGATGGACACGTGGTCCCCTAAGGAAAGCATTTTGGGCCATATTTGGAGATCTTTCATCCTTCACGTCTCAGATTGAGCCATAGAAATCGCCTCGCCCCAGCAGCTCGGACGATCTGGTGGTACAGACAGATACCAGCCAGTTTAGGGGGAGCCCTTCTTCAGTAACAATGAGCTCAGGACCAATGGTCTTTTGTCAAGGATCCAAGACTTCATCTTGGAGTTGAAGGCAACCTTTTCAGACTCTTAGCCTTCAGTCATCTCATCCAGAGTAAGCCTGTCCTGGGAAAGTTGGACAGCACAACGACTGGGGCCTACATCTGGAAACAAGGCTCATTCTCTCACTTCTGAAGTTTTCTCTAATTCTAGAATTCACCCAAGTCAATCCTCCCAATGATTTGCGACCTATGTGCCTGGTCGGAAGAATCTTCAGACGATCTATTTGTCCAGGTCAAGTCTGACGACAATGGATGATCCAGACTACTGCGAGTCTTTTGAGAACTAACAGAGATTGGTGTTTTGTCTGCCAGAGGTAGACCGCTTACATTCCCAGTCGGCACTGAGTTGCTGAAGTTCCATTCCAGGGCCCAGGAGCCGCAAGCGCTCGGAGTGGAGGTGCTGACCGCAGAATGGATCGCCAAGACTGCTGATGTCTTTTTCAGCTGCTCCCTCTGATTCTCAGCTTCCAGCTAAGGCTGGGGCGAGGGAAGGTGACAGTTTTGGGTACCCGCTACTCATCCTGATGAGTGTCAAGGAGTGACACCCTCTGCCTGGTAGATCAAATCTTCTCCAGTCCCATTCATCCAGCATCCGACAGGCTCAGGCTGATGGCCTGGGTCGAGAGAGGCAGAGCCTAATGGATGTCGAATGCTCTGTGAAGATTTGAACAGTTCTACGAAACAAGAAAGGTCAGCGCTAAGCACGCCTATAGTAGAACAGGACATATATGCCCAGTATATTCGCTGATCAAGATTTTACGCTGGACTCTTCAGAAGCCTGCTTCGAATGTCTACAGGCATGGCTTTACTTAATTCTATGCGCAAGCATGCTATAGAAATGCATTTTGGCTATCACTGTCTTCACCGGCATTCAGCAAGCTTCCAACGCTTAATTATACAGTTTTTCAAGATTCTATTTGGTTGAAACCCCAAACTTGTTTCCGGAATGAGATATACCAATGCTGATGGATGTTATTTCAATCACCCTGTGGTACTTTCTCGCTGAAACTGATTTACTGGTGGCAATTACATCAGCATTGGTGTCCTTGGGTTTAAAGAACCCATACTCGCGTACTTCCCAGACAGAATGGTGCTCATGCCAATGCTCTAATATGTGCCTGAACTGACCTTTAGAGTCCATATCACACAAGAGGTTTCCCTTCTACGTTCCCTTTGGGGAGTACTCAAAAAGTTAGCCCATCGGATGTGGGCTAAGCGCTAAAATATTTAATCAAGGCGACTCCTGCCATCAAGAGCTCTGTACATCTGTTTGTCCTTTTCAGGTGGAACACATAATAATCTTGCTGGGAGCCGTAAAATCATTATCTCTTGGTTGATAACCTCATCTCCTTGGCCTGCAGGTTGTAAGGCTGGCTGTGCCAGGAGAGTCACGACATTCTCACTAGAAGGGTCCAGACCTTGAGGGTGACAGCAGGCCGGTTGTCTCAAACTATCCGTAATACAAAATATTCATATTCATGACAGTTGGGTTTGTCAGAGGCATTATGGTTTCTGTTACCGTTTTAGTCAGAATTGGAGTGTGTAGCATTATCCCTCCCCTGTTTTGGCTAGTTAATTCCCAGCTGTGCTGACATGGAGCCGTCAGGAAAATGGAAAATTTAATTCAAATACTTACCGTAATTTTCCTTTCCTGACGAGCTCCATGTCAGCACAAAACCGGCCCAGTTAAGTAGTAAGAGTTATGAAACGCTGAGGTTGAGGTGAGTGAAAAATGTATAGTTAAGTCCTGATCACGTAGGGGTGGGCAGAGCCTCACCAGCTGTGCTGACATGGAGCTCGTCAGGAAAGGAAAATTACGGTAAGTATTTGAATTAAATTTTAAGTTATAAAACTGGTTGATGAATTTGTGAATATTACAATCATTGAAAAATTATATAAAAAAGAAAGAATTTCAAAAAATAAAAATTTTTGAGAAGAGAGGAATCTGCCACGCGCTCACCCAGGAGCCCCGCACTGACATCTGCAGTCTAATAGGGTGGAGCCTCCGACGGTGACGTCATCACGCTTTCCTTTCGAGAAGGTGGTGAGATGAATAACACAGGAAATAGGGAGAAGCAAATGAAGACGCCGTGGCTCTCATATGACACAACTGCTGATTACCATACTTCGTTCCTGTAAGTGCAAACTATTCTTTTATTAAATTATTTGAATTGACATACTGCACTATGGAAGCCTTTGTCTTTTATCTTTGAGCAACATTAGAACACTAGCTGCTGTTCCGGATACCTTATTGGTTTTGGGGAGACTGTTTTTTCCCTGTGCTAGGCGAGACTGTCATTAGCAGTCACGGCTTTTTGGTAAGCAGGCTACCTTACACTTGGGTGTCGACCTGAACGCACGTTTGATTTTTGGGAAGATTGATGTCACAATTATTTTTCCTACAATTCATTTTTATCTCTTTGGAGGCTAATGCTGCGTACACACGACCGTTTTTAATGTCATTTTAAAAAACTACGTTTTCTCTGTCTTGCATACACACGTTCATTAGAAAAAAACGCTTGAGCAAAGCGCAGTGACGTACAACACGTACGACGGCACTATAAAGGGGAAGTTCCCTTCGGATGGCGCTACCCTTCATGTTAGTAAAGTTTGTTGAGGGACGATTCGCGCTTTTCAGCCTCCTGCTTTTCCGTACGTTACAGCGTGATGAATGTGCTATCTCCATTACGAACGCTAGTTTTACCAGAAGGAGCGCTCCCTTCTCATACTTGATTCTGAGCATGCACGTTTTTTTCCCCTCGTAAAAGCATACACACTACCGTTTTTCACGACGTTAAAAAAAACGACGTGAAAAAATAGAGCAGGTTCTCATTTTTTTAGGCCGTTTTTCACGTCGTTAAAAATGGTCTGGAGCCTACACATGGTCGTTTTTAATGACCAATTTAAAAAATTGTATTTTTAACGACATGAAAAACGGTCGTGTGTACGTGGCATAACTCTTCACAGACTTTTCACTTATCAGAATCTGAATTGCTTTAGTTTCAATAACTGAATTGCTTTAGTTTCAAAATTTCAATATTTTTTCTTTTTTTACATTTTTTCTTTTTTATATCATTTTTCAATGATTGTAATATTCACTAATTCATCAACCAGTTTTATAATATGTTTAGCTCTGCACTCACTTTGTAATTCATAATTTTACATACCCTGACAGAATTTATGATGTCTTTTTTAGAGAATATGAATGATAACACAAAAACATTTATTTCACTCATGGTTAGTGTTTGGCTGAAGCCATTTATTATCAATCAACTGTGTTTACTCTTTTTAAATCATAATGGCAACAGAAACTACCCAAATTACCCTGATCAAAAGTTTACATATCCCAGTTCTTAATACCGTGTATTGCCCCCTTTAACATCAATGACAGCTTGAAGTCTTTTGTGGTATTTGTGGATGAGGCGCTTTATCTTCTCAGATAGTAAAGCTGCCCATTCCTCTTGGCAAAAAGCCTCCAGTTCCTGTAAATTCTGTCTTGCATTAACTGCACATTTGAGATTTCCCCATAGTGGCTCAATGATATTGAGGTCAGGAGACTGAGATGGCCATTCCAGAACCTTCACTTTATTCTGCTGTAGCCAATAACAGGTTGACTTGGCCTTGTGTTTTGGATCATTGTCATGTTGGAATTTCCAAGTACATCCCATGTGAGCTTCCTGGCTGATGAATGCAAATGTTCCTCCAGTATTTTTTGATAACATACTGCATTCATCTTGCCATCAATTTTGACCAAATTTCCTGTGCTTTTGTAGCTCACAAATCCCTCAAAACATCAGCGATCCACCTCCATGGTTCACAGTAGGAATGGTGTACCTTTCATCATAAATAAACAAAAACTAAAACTCGCGCTTATGGAGACATACAAAAATAAATGACAAGTGAAAAGAAATTATTATATGCGCAGCTGCTACAGCATAAGGCACTAACACCTTGAGAGATAAAAAAAATTAAAAAATGCAGCGCTAGCGAATATAAATGTGCTCAATACAAACGTATGTGTGAATGTCAACCATCTAAACCTTTCGGGATGATGGTACACACTATTAGTGAAAAGATTATACACCAGTGATTGGTGTCACCAGAAATGCAGTAGGTGTAATACTAAATGTTACCACTAAAAAGTGATCAACTAAGTAAAACCAGAAAATATACTGTGCAAAACATTAAATGAACTGAACAACCAGGCAAATAGCTCTAGGAGAAATTCACAGTACTACAGATGGTTTTCAACATCAAAGAAATAATGTCCCATATGCAACAGTGGTTGCAATATAGAAGGAAGGAAAAGAATTGATTTAAAATAAAAGAAAAGTCACACAACATCCGAAATCTCGGACCGATAATGTTCAGTGAAATTCAACAGTTGGCTCAATAACAGCAGAGATCAGAGGACCATGTGGGGAATAAAAAGAAAAAGCAACTTGTGAAGTACCGCTTAGGAACAGATTAACAATACGCTGTTATTGGGAAAACTCACAAGCCTTCAATGATAACCGAGCGTCAGTGTGTTCCGGGTTCACAACGGCGTGCGTTCCACAAGAACCGGAAGCAGCGTCACTGGTTCTTAGTGTTGACCGGAAATTCGTTAATGCATTTCGCCCCTCCTCCAGGGCATCATCAAGGACATCATGTCCGGTTAAAGAAGATCCTTATATATGCGCGGAGGTCTCCGCCAAACTTATTGTGAGCCAATCAGAAAAAAGGTAGAACCTCTCACCGCAATAAACCATTCGCTTCCTGAGTCACATCATTGCCCATCATTGATCAAAATGTGAGAACTTTATTGTTATATGACAATGACAGGGGTTAACAATGTGAACACATGAATGAATCAATGAATCTGAATACATGAATAAATTAGCATAGATAAAATAATCATTGACTAAATCAATAAAAATACAATAAAATGCAATATAGTGGATATGTATCACGGAAAGGAATGGGGCAAAAAAAAATAAAAAAATAAAAAAATAAATAAATGTAATGGAAATAATAATAAAAATAAATAAATAAAAATGAAAAAAGAAATATATAAAAAAAAAATTATATTAACCACTTAACGACCGCCCACTGTAAATATACGTCAGCAGAATGGCACCGACAGGCACAATCACGTATATATACGTGATTGCCTTTGTATAGTTGGGGGGTCCGATCGGACCCCCCTTCTTTACAGTGAGCGGTCGTTTTACCTTCGGGAGCAATCCGGCATGAGGGGACGGCCGTTCGATTCCGGCCACCCCCTCTCGATCGCTCCCGGCGAATGAGAGAGCTTCCCCTGCCTGCCAGGAAGGAGGAAGTGATGTCATCTCTCCTGGGGCACTCACATATACCGAGCGCCGTACAGGAGAAGATGCCACGTTAGTACACACAACACTACACTGACACCAGGACACATAGGCACATAAATCGCCCCCCCAGGCCCCCCCAGACACCCCCAGATCACCCCCCAGCCCCCCCCCCAGCCCCCAGTCACAGTGTCACTGATTGCAGTGACCATTTATTTAGTGATCAGTGACATTTGTGACTGTAAAAGTGTCACCAAAGTTTAGTCTTAGGTCCAGTGTAGCCCCCTAACCCCCCCTAATAAAGGTTTAACCCCCTGATCACCCCCCAGATAACCCTTTCACCCCCTATCACCACTGTCACTAAGCAATCATTTTTCTGATCGATGTCTTAGCGTCGGTGATGCAGATCGGTAGCCAGTAATTTTTTTTAGGTTCGCCGCAGGTTTTTATAGCGTCGGGTACCCCCATATATTACCTAATAAAGGTTTAACCCCCTTGATCGCCCCCCAGGTAACCCTTTCACCCCCTATCACCACTGTCACTAAGTTATAATTTTTCTGATCGATGTCTTAGCGTCGGCGATGCTGATCGGTAGCCAGTAATTTTTTTTAGGTTCGCCGCAGGTTTTTATAGCGTCGGGTACCCCCATATATTACCTAATAAAGGTTTAACCCCCTTGATCACCCCCCAGGTAACCCTTTCACCCCCTAGCACCGCCGTGGCTATGCGATCATTTTTCTGATCGATGTCTTAGCGTCGGTGATGCTGATCGGTAGCCAGTAATTTTTTTTAGGTTCGCCGCAGGTTTTTATAGCGTCGGGTACCCCCATATATTACCTAATAAAGGTTTAACCCCCTTGATCGCCCCCCCAGGTAACCCTTTCACCCCCTATCACCACTGTCACTAAGCGATAATTTTTCTGATCGATGTCTTAGCGTCGGCGATGCTGATCGGTAGCCAGTAATTTTTTTTAGGTTCGCCGCAGGTTTTTATAGCGTCGGGTACCCCCATATATTACCTAATAAAGGTGTAACCCCCTTGATCACCCCCCAGGTAACCCTTTCACCCCCTAGCACCGCCATCACTATGTGATCATTTTTCTGATCGATGTCTTAGCGTCGGTGATGCTGATCGGTAGCCAGTAATTTTTTTTAGGTTCGCCGCAGGTTTTTATAGCGTCAGGTACCCCCATATATTATCTAATAAAGGTTTAACCCCCTGATCGCCCCCCAGGTAACCCTTTCACCCCCTATCACCACTGTCGCTAAGCAATCGTTTTTATGATCGTTGTCTTAGTGTCGGTGATGCCGATAGGTAGCCAGTAATTTTTTTTTAGGTTCGCCGTCAGGTTTTTATATAGCGTCAGGTACCCCCATTTATTACCCTAATAAAGGTTTTAACCCCCTAATTGCCCCTAGTTAACCCTTTCACCAGTGATCATCATATAAGTGTTACGGGTGACGCTGGTTTGTTAGTTTGCTTTTTATAGTGTCAGGGCACCCGCCGTATATAACCCAATAAAGGTTTAACCCCCTGATCGCCCGGCGGGTGATATCAGTTAGGTTTTAGCGTCAGAGAGGGTCTGCGTCACACCCCAGGCAGCGTCAGGTTAGTGCCAGTAGCGCTAACACCCACGCGTGAAGCATACACCCCCCTTAGTGGTATAGTATCTGATCAGCTCAATATCTGATCTGATCAGATCTATACTAGCGTCCCCAGCAGTTTAGGGTTCCCAAAAACGCAGTGTTAGCGGGATCAGCCCAGATACCTGCTAGCACCTGCGTTTTGCCCCTCCGTCCAGCCCAGGCCACCGAAGTGCAGTATCGATCGATCACTGTCACTTGCAAAACACAACACACATAACTGCAGCGTTCGCAGAGACAGGCCTGATCCCTGCGACTCCAGTGCTGTAGGAGGTAATTTCACCACCACAGTTAAAAAAAAAAAAGCATATATGCCGAAGCATTGGGGCAGCAGGAGCGGAGGAGCGATTTTGCTCCTAATGCCGCGTACATACGGTCGAAATTCCGACGGAGGCTTGCCCGTGGAAAAGTCTGACCATGTGTACGCGGCATAACTTTTGCGAGAAGATGCCCCCATGCTTCGGCATATATAAATGGTGCATGTATGCCCATCATTAGAAGTGGGTGGATGAAGGGCGGTATTCTAATGGTGGGCATACCCACCGATCAATCTTTTTTTTTCGTTCAGCCAACAGGCTGCATGAAAAAAAAAGATTACAATACATGTCCAACAAGGACCAGCAACGTACTGGTATGTTGCTGGACTTTGAATGTTTATACCAGAATGATGCCTGCGGGTTTAGGTATCATCTTGGTATCATTCTTTTCAGCCAGCGGCCGGCTTTCATATAAAAGCAATCCTAGTGGCTAATTAGCCTCTGGACTGCTTTTACAAGCAGTGGGAGGGAATGTCCCCCCCCGGATATAAAAAGCGCCATTGGGAAATTGGGAAAGCATTTTATCACACCGATCTTGGTGTGGTCAGATGCTTTGAGGGCAGAGGAAAGATCTAGGGTCCAATAGACCCCAGTTTTTTCAAAAAAGAGTACCTGTCATTACCTATTGCTATCATAGGGGATATTTACATTCCCTGAGATAACAATAAAAGTGATAAAAATAAATAAATATGGAAGCAACAGTTTAAAAATAAAATAAAAAAGCAAAATTAATAATAAAAAAAAAAAAAAAAAAGCACCCCTGTCCTGCCCTGCTCTTGCCCAATGGCGAACGCAAGCGTCGGTCTGGCGTCATATGTAAACAGCAATTGCACCATGCATGTGAGGTATCACCGCGAAGGTCAGATCGAGGGCAGTAATTTTAGCAGTAGACCTCCTCTGTAAATCTAACGGGGTAACCTGTAAATGCTTTTAAAGGCTTTTAAAAATGTATGTAGTTTGTCGCCAATGCGCGTTTGTGCGAAATTTTAAAGCATGTCGTGTTTGGTATATATGTACTCGGCCTAAGATCATCTTTTTTATTTCATCAAACATTTGGGCAATATAGTGTGTTTTAGTGCATTAAAATAAAAAAAAGTGTATTTTTTCCCAAAAAAAATGCGTTTGAAAAATCGCTGCGCAAATACTGTGTAGAAAAAAAAAATGCAACACCCACCATTTTATTCTGTAGGGCCTTTGCTTTAAAAATATATATAATGTTTGGGGGTTCAACATAATTTTCTTGCAAAAAAAAATATGTTTTCATGTAAACAAAAAGTGTCAAAAAGGGCTTTGTCTTCAAGTGGTTAGAAGAGTGGATGTAAGCTTCCTAATGTTGTGTATAAAATGCCAGAACAGTTCAAAACCCCCCCAAATGACCCCATTTTGGAAAGTAGACACCCCAAGCTATATACTGAGAGGCATGTCGAGTCCATGGAATATTTTATATGTTGACACAAGTTGCGGAAAAAATAATTTTTTTTTTTTTTTTTTTTGCACAAAGTTGTCACTAAATGATATATTGCTCAAACATGCCATGGGCATATGTGGAATTACACCCCAAAATACATTCTGTTGCTTCTCCTGAGTACGGGGATACCACATGTGTGAGACTTTTTGGGAGCCTAGCCGCGTACGGGACCCCAAAAACCAAGCACCGCCTTCAGGCTTTCTAAGGGTGTCAATTTTTGATTTCACTTCTCACTGCCTATCACAGTTTCGGAGGCCATGGAATGCCCAGATGGCACAAACCCCCCCCAAATGACCCCATTTTGGAATGTAGACACCCCAAGCTATTTGCTGAGAGGTATTGTGAGTATTTTGCAGATCTCGCTTTTTGTCACAAAGTTTTGAAAATTGAAAAAAAAAAAAAAAAAAAAAATGTTCTTTCTTCATTTTCAAAAACAAATGAGAGCTGTAAAATACTCACCATGCCTCTCAGCAAACAGCTTGGGGTGTCTACTTTCCAAAATGGGGTCATTTGGGGGGGTTTTGTGCTATTTTGGCATTTTATGGCCTTCAAAACTGTGATAGGTAGTGAGGAGTGAAATCAAAAATTTGCGCCCTTAGAAATCCTGGAGGCGGTGCTTGGTTTCCGGGGTCCCGTACGTGGCTAGGCTCCTAAAAAGTCCCACACATGTGGTATCCCCGTACTCAGGAGAAGCAGCAGAATGTATTTTGGGGTGCAATTCCACATATAACCATGGCATGTGTGAGCAATATATCATTTAGTGACAACTTTTTGTAATTTTTTTTTTTTTTGTCATTATTCAATCACTTGGGACAAAAAAAAAATATTCAATGGGCTCAACAGGCCTCTCAGCAATTTCCTTGGGGTGTCTACTTTCTAAAATGGGGTCATTTGGGGGGGTTTTGTGCTATTTTGGCATTTTATGGCCTTCAAAACTGTGATAGGTAGTGAGGAGTGAAATCAAAAATTTGCGCCCTTAGAAATCCTGAAGGCGGTGCTTGGTTTCCGGGGTCCCGTACGTGGCTAGGCTCCTAAAAAGTCCCACACATGTGGTATCCCCGTACTCAGGAGAAGCAGCAGAATGTATTTTGGGGTGCAATTCCACATATAACCATGGCATGTGTGAGCAATATATCATTTAGTGACAACTTTTTGTAATTTTTTTTTTTTGTCATTATTCAATCACTTGGGACAAAAAAAAAAAAATATTCAATGGGCTCAACATGCCTCTCAGCAATTTCCTTGGGGTGTCTACTTTCTAAAATGGGGTCATTTGGGGGGGTTTTGTACAGCCCTGTCATTTTAGCACCTCAAGAAATGAGATAGGCAGTCATAAATTAAAAGCTGTGTAAATTCCAGAAAATGTACCCTAGTTTGTAAACGCTATAACTTTTGCGCAAACCGATAAATATACGCTTATTGACATTTTTTTTACTAAAGACATGTGGCTGAATACATTTTGGCCTAAATGTATGACTAAAATTGAGTTTATTCGATTTTTCTTATAACAAAAAGTAGAAAATATCATTTTTTTTCAAAATTTTCGGTCTTTTTCCGTTTATATCGCAAAAAATAAAAATCGCAGAGGCAATCAAATACCATTAAAAGAAAGCTCTATTTGTGGGAAGAAAAGGACGCAAATTTCGTTTGGGTACAACATTGCATGTCCGCACAATTTACAGTTAAAGCAGCGCAGTGCAAAATTCTGAATTCACCTCTGGTCCTCTAGCTACCAAATGGTCCGGGGCTTAAGTGGTTAAAAAATAAAATAACAAATACTTTCCGTAATGCATAAACCTAAAAACTACCAATTAGATAAAAAACAATTTCGATCAAGTTCGATGTTGAGACCATGCGGACTTAAAGTACCCAACCTATGTATCCACTGGGTTTCATTACGTGAGATAGCTTGTTTAAGGTTGGACCCTCTCCAATGTGCCTCAACCCTATCG
Organism: Rana muscosa; assembly: GCA_029206835.1. Classification (NCBI taxonomy): domain Eukaryota; kingdom Metazoa; phylum Chordata; class Amphibia; order Anura; family Ranidae; genus Rana; species Rana muscosa. The sequence continues at coordinate 826,949,114 of CM055116.1, forward strand.
ATTCCACAAAAACCTAAGACCCCTAGGGTCACTGTTGTGGAATACCCTAAAATGATTAGACAAACTGTGATATTTGAACCCTTTTCTAATCCTATTTACATGCTCTCTTAATCTAATACCCAATTTTCTGGTGGTTCTGCCCACATAGTGGAGCCCACAAGGGCAGGAAAGAAGATAAGTGACATGTGTGGTTCCACAGGTAATGAATTTTTAAATTTCATAGGTTTTCCCAGACACACTAAAATGGGTTGTTTTCCTAACCCTGTGTTTGGAGGTACGACAAATCATGCATTTACCACAGCTATAAAAACCTGTCTGGTCCAAAAATTTGAATAATCTCTTAGGGGGATTCACGACATTAGGGGGCAGTTTTAATCTTAATGTGGGGGGTTTGGTATAGATAAAATGAGGTGCAACTGGTAGGACACTGGTTAGATCTTTATCTTTACGTAAAAGTGGCCAATGCTCCTTAATGATTCTTTCAAATTGCTTGTGTTGTCTGGTATATCCTGTAAGAAATGCGATTCCATAATCTTTCTTATCTCGGATTTTCTTTTCAAAGAGCTGTTTTCTATCTAAGCTCTAGGGATGGGCCCGGTGCTCGATTCGAACCCATGTTCGAATCGAGCATCGGGCGTTCGCTCGCTCGTCGAGCCCAGAACTATTTGGGCCGTTCGCATCACATTCGTGTGATGCGAGCGGCCCCGCAATGCATTGCGGCCGGCGCGGCCGGCGCAGTGCATTGCTGGCTGATGATTGGCCAAGCATGCACTGTGACCCCGCATGCTTGGCCAATCACAGCGCCCGAAACTCGGAGAGCAATAATTGGCTACAGGCAGGACGCCTGTAGCCAATTACAGCTCAGGGGCTTTAGTACACGCCCCACCATTTAAAAGGCCGCCACGCCATCGGCCCCGGTCACATGAGTTCCGGCTTTAGGAGAGATTAGTCTGCTGATTCTGTCTTTGCTTGATACTGAAAGATTTGCTCTTCTTTGCTAAACCATTGGCTATTTCTTTGCTAAACCATTGCTACCTAAGTCATTGATCGTTCATTGCTGCTGATTGCACAGTTAGTGTGTTATTAGCTGCTGCTGGGGATTAGTCTGGTGCGTGCTTACTGTTAGTACAGTATTGCAGTAGTACCAACCGCAGTGCTGTTAGCACAGCATTGCACCCCAACAGCACCCATAGGACTTCTAGTGTGTTAGTGGCAGCAAACAGAGCTCCTATATTTTCTTCTCAGCAGCACCCATAGGACTTCTAGTGTGTTAGTGGCAGCAAACAGAGCTCCTATATTTTCTTCTCAGCAGCACCCATAGGACTTCTAGTGTGTTAGTGGCATCACACAGAGCTCCTATATTTTCTTCTCAGCAGCACCCATAGGACTTCTAGTGTGTTAGTGGCAGCAAACAGAGCTCCTATATTTTCTTCTCAGCAGCACCCATAGGACTTCTAGTGTGTTAGTGGCAGCAAACAGAGCTCCTATATTTTCTTCTCAGCAGCACCCATAGGACTTCTAGTGTGTTAGTGGCAGCAAACAGAGCTCCTATATTTTCTTCTCAGCAGCACCCATAGGACTTCTAGTGTGTTAGTGGCAGCAAACAGAGCTCCTATATTTTCTTCTCAGCAGCACCCATAGGACTTCTAGTGTGTTAGTGGCAGCAAACAGAGCTCCTATATTTTCTTCTCAGCAGCACCCATAGGACTTCTAGTGTGTTAGTGGCATCACACAGAGCTCCTATATTTTCTTCTCAGCAGCACCCATAGGACTTCTAGTGTGTTAGTGGCAGCAAACAGAGCTCCTATATTTTCTTCTCAGCAGCACCCATAGGACTTCTAGTGTGTTAGTGGCAGCAAACAGAGCTCCTATATTTTCTTCTCAGCAGCACCCATAGGACTTCTAGTGTGTTAGTGGCAGCAAACAGAGCTCCTATATTTTCTTCTCAGCAGCACCCATAGGACTTCTAGTGTGTTAGTGGCAGCAAACAGAGCTCCTATATTTTCTTCTCAGCAGCACCCATAGGACTTCTAGTGTGTTAGTGGCAGCAAACAGAGCTCCTATATTTTCTTCTCAGCAGCACCCATAGGACTTCTAGTGTGTTAGTGGCAGCAAACAGAGCTCCTATATTTTCTTCTCAGCAGCACCCATAGGACTTCTAGTGTGTTAGTGGCATCACACAGAGCTCCTATATTTTCTTCTCAGCAGCACCCATAGGACTTCTAGTGTGTTAGTGGCAGCAAACAGAGCTCCTATATTTTCTTCTCAGCAGCACCCATAGGACTTCTAGTGTGTTAGTGGCAGCAAACAGAGCTCCTATATTTTCTTCTCAGCAGCACCCATAGGACTTCTAGTGTGTTAGTGGCAGCAAACAGAGCTCCTATATTTTCTTCTCAGCAGCACCCATAGGACTTCTAGTGTGTTAGTGGCAGCAAACAGAGCTCCTATATTTTCTTCTCAGCAGCACCCATAGGACTTCTAGTGTGTTAGTGGCAGCAAACAGAGCTCCTATATTTTCTTCTCAGCAGCACCCATAGGACTTCTAGTGTGTTAGTGGCAGCAAACAGAGCTCCTATATTTTCTTCTCAGCAGCACCCATAGGACTTCTAGTGTGTTAGTGGCAGCAAACAGAGCTCCTATATTTTCTTCTCAGCAGCACCCATAGGACTTCTAGTGTGTTAGTGGCAGCAAACAGAGCTCCTATATTTTCTTCTCAGCAGCACCCATAGGACTTCTAGTGTGTTAGTGGCATCACACAGAGCTCCTATATTTTCTTCTCAGCAGCACCCATAGGACTTCTAGTGTGTTAGTGGCAGCAAACAGAGCTCCTATATTTTCTTCTCAGCAGCACCCATAGGACTTCTAGTGTGTTAGTGGCAGCAAACAGAGCTCCTATATTTTCTTCTCAGCAGCACCCATAGGACTTCTAGTGTGTTAGTGGCAGCAAACAGAGCTCCTATATTTTCTTCTCAGCAGCACCCATAGGACTTCTAGTGTGTTAGTGGCAGCAAACAGAGCTCCTATATTTTCTTCTCAGCAGCACCCATAGGACTTCTAGTGTGTTAGTGGCAGCAAACAGAGCTCCTATATTTTCTTCTCAGCAGCACCCATAGGACTTCTAGTGTGTTAGTGGCAGCAAACAGAGCTCCTATATTTTCTTCTCAGCAGCACCCATAGGACTTCTAGTGTGTTAGTGGCAGCAAACAGAGCTCCTATATTTTCTTCTCAGCAGCACCCATAGGACTTCTAGTGTGTTAGTGGCATCACACAGAGCTCCTATATTTTCTTCTCAGCAGCACCCATAGGACTTCTAGTGTGTTAGTGGCAGCAAACAGAGCTCCTATATTTTCTTCTCAGCAGCACCCATAGGACTTCTAGTGTGTTAGTGGCAGCAAACAGAGCTCCTATATTTTCTTCTCAGCAGCACCCATAGGACTTCTAGTGTGTTAGTGGCAGCAAACAGAGCTCCTATATTTTCTTCTCAGCAGCACCCATAGGACTTCTAGTGTGTTAGTGGCAGCAAACAGAGCTCCTATATTTTCTTCTCAGCAGCACCCATAGGACTTCTAGTGTGTTAGTGGCAGCAAACAGAGCTCCTATATTTTCTTCTCAGCAGCACCCATAGGACTTCTAGTGTGTTAGTGGCAGCAAACAGAGCTCCTATATTTTCTTCTCAGCAGCACCCATAGGACTTCTAGTGTGTTAGTGGCAGCAAACAGAGCTCCTATATTTTCTTCTCAGCAGCACCCATAGGACTTCTAGTGTGTTAGTGGCAGCAAACAGAGCTCCTATATTTTCTTCTCAGCAGCACCCATAGGACTTCTAGTGTGTTAGTGGCATCACACAGAGCTCCTATATTTTCTTCTCAGCAGCACCCATAGGACTTCTAGTGTGTTAGTGGCAGCAAACAGAGCTCCTATATTTTCTTCTCAGCAGCACCCATAGGACTTCTAGTGTGTTAGTGGCAGCAAACAGAGCTCCTATATTTTCTTCTCAGCAGCACCCATAGGACTTCTAGTGTGTTAGTGGCAGCAAACAGAGCTCCTATATTTTCTTCTCAGCAGCACCCATAGGACTTCTAGTGTGTTAGTGGCAGCAAACAGAGCTCCTATATTTTCTTCTCAGCAGCACCCATAGGACTTCTAGTGTGTTAGTGGCAGCAAACAGAGCTCCTATATTTTCTTCTCAGCAGCACCCATAGGACTTCTAGTGTGTTAGTGGCATCACACAGAGCTCCTATATTTTCTTCTCAGCAGCACCCATAGGACTTCTAGTGTGTTAGTGGCAGCAAACAGAGCTCCTATATTTTCTTCTCAGCAGCACCCATAGGACTTCTAGTGTGTTAGTGGCAGCAAACAGAGCTCCTATATTTTCTTCTCAGCAGCACCCATAGGACTTCTAGTGTGTTAGTGGCATCACACAGAGCTCCTATATTTTCTTCTCAGCAGCACCCATAGGACTTCTAGTGTGTTAGTGGCAGCAAACAGAGCTCCTATATTTTCTTCTCAGCAGCACCCATAGGACTTCTAGTGTGTTAGTGGCAGCAAACAGAGCTCCTATATTTTCTTCTCAGCAGCACCCATAGGACTTCTAGTGTGTTAGTGGCAGCAAACAGAGCTCCTATATTTTCTTCTCAGCAGCACCCATAGGACTTCTAGTGTGTTAGTGGCAGCAAACAGAGCTCCTATATTTTCTTCTCAGCAGCACCCATAGGACTTCTAGTGTGTTAGTGGCAGCAAACAGAGCTCCTATATTTTCTTCTCAGCAGCACCCATAGGACTTCTAGTGTGTTAGTGGCAGCAAACAGAGCTCCTATATTTTCTTCTCAGCAGCACCCATAGGACTTCTAGTGTGTTAGTGGCAGCAAACAGAGCTCCTATATTTTCTTCTCAGCAGCACCCATAGGACTTCTAGTGTGTTAGTGGCAGCAAACAGAGCTCCTATATTTTCTTCTCAGCAGCACCCATAGGACTTCTAGTGTGTTAGTGGCATCACACAGAGCTCCTATATTTTCTTCTCAGCAGCACCCATAGGACTTCTAGTGTGTTAGTGGCAGCAAACAGAGCTCCTATATTTTCTTCTCAGCAGCACCCATAGGACTTCTAGTGTGTTAGTGGCAGCAAACAGAGCTCCTATATTTTCTTCTCAGCAGCACCCATAGGACTTCTAGTGTGTTAGTGGCAGCAAACAGAGCTCCTATATTTTCTTCTCAGCAGCACCCATAGGACTTCTAGTGTGTTAGTGGCAGCAAACAGAGCTCCTATATTTTCTTCTCAGCAGCACCCATAGGACTTCTAGTGTGTTAGTGGCAGCAAACAGAGCTCCTATATTTTCTTCTCAGCAGCACCCATAGGACTTCTAGTGTGTTAGTGGCAGCAAACAGAGCTCCTATATTTTCTTCTCAGCAGCACCCATAGGACTTCTAGTGTGTTAGTGGCAGCAAACAGAGCTCCTATATTTTCTTGTCAGCAGCACACATAGTACCTATAGTGTGTTAGTGTCAGCACCCATAGGACCTACAGTGTGTTGTGAGCACACATAGGAGTTCTATTTTTTATACTATATACACTACCGACTACAATGGCTGGAAGACCGCCAAGGAGAGGCAGAGCGTGCCGAGGCAAGAACACAGGGCAGGCAGGCTCTGTTTCTAGAGACAACAGTGCTGGCCGTGGACGTGGTCGTGCATCGTCATCAGCACGTGGCCATGGGACACGCTTGTCTTTGTTTTCGGCAGCTGGACATGTGGAGCCGCATCATGCCGAAGGCTTGGTAGAATGGATGACCAAGCCCTCCTCATCCTCCTCATCCTCTCTCACCCAGGCTCAGGGTACTGGCAGAGCAGCTGCCAACGCGTACTCAATGGCATCATCAGCCACCCCTTCCCTAGACCCACCATGTCCTCCTGAGGAGTCCCTCGAACTGTTTGAGCACAGTGTTGGGTACATGCTCCAGGAGGATGCCCAACGATTCGAAGGCTCGGATGATGATACCCAGCTTGAGGAAGTCAGTAGTGTGCGCGCAGAGAAAGGGGATGCTGAAGGACAGCAATCTGGCAGTAGTGTTCCACCAGCTGCAGCTTACTGCCAGGTTTGCTCTAGTGGTGAAGAGGGAGGGGATGATGAGGTCACTGACTCCACGTGGGTGCCTGAAGGGAGAGAGGAGGAGGAGGAGGAGGATGCAGCGTCACATGTCCAACGAGGCAGGATGCCCCCTGGAGGCCAGCTAGAGGCCAGCACAGCAACTGTACCACACCGCAGAGCTCCGCCTGTGCAGGGCGCTGCCTCTGCACGTTATCACAAAAGTTCTTTGGTGTGGGCCTTTTTTGAGACGAGTGCATCAGATCGCACCACTGCTATTTGCAATATTTGTCTCAAGCGTATCTCGCGTGGCCAAAACATCAGCCGCTTGGGCACCACAAGCATGAGCAGACATATGTCGACCTGCCATGCAGCTCGTTGGCAAGCACACATAAAAGACCCACACCAAAGAACAAAGCGGACCTCTCCTTGCTCCTCATCAGCTGGGATCTCCATCCCCACTATATCTTCAGTCCTCTCTGAAAGCTGCTCTGAGAGGACTGAAGGTGTAGAATTAGGTGTGTCACAACCAAGTACTTGCAGTACACCGACGTCCGATTGTAGCAGGCAAATTTCCCTGCCCCAGCTGCTGGACCGTCGAAAGAAGTATACTCCCAGCCATCCACATGCCCAGCGGTTGAATGCTAGCTTGGCTAAATTGCTAGCACTTCAACTGCTGCCTTTTCAGTTGATAGACTCGGCCCCCTTCCGTGAGTTTGTTCAATGTGCGGTTCCTCAGTGGCAGGTTCCCAAACGCCACTTTTTCTCACGGAAGGCAATTCCGTCTCTCTACTGGCATGTGGAAGGCAATGTCCATGCCTCGCTGGACAGGGCGGTCAGCGGTAAGGTGCATATTACCGCTGACTCATGGTCCAGCAGGCATGGACAGGGACGTTATCTTTCTTTCACGGCCCATTGGGTCACTCTATTGGTAGCTGGGAGGGATGCAGGACAAGGTGCAGTAGTGTTGGAGGTTGTTCCGCCACCACGCCTCCAAAATGCTACTACTGGTTGTGACACACCTCTCTCCTCCACCCCCTCCTCTTCTTCTTCCTCCATGTCCTCTTCGAGTGCTCTGTCCTCGGAACCAGCGGTGCTCCGTAGGCGTACAAGGGGCTACGCGAGTACGCAGGCAAAAAGATGCCATGCCGTGCTTGCGCTGGTGTGTTTGGGGGACAGGAGCCACACTGGGCCAGAGGTTCTGGCAGCTCTGCAGGGGCAGGCCGAGAGGTGGTTGACGCCACGCCAGCTTAAGCCAGGAATGGTCGTTTCTGATAATGGCACCAACCTCCTCTCCGCCCTGCGACAGGGGCAGCTCACCCATGTGCCCTGTATGGCTCACGTCCTCAACCTGGTGGTGCAGCGGTTCTTGGGCAGGTTCCCAGGCTTACAGGATGTCCTGAGGCAGGCCAGGAAAGTCTGTGTGCATTTCCGCCGATCTTATAATGCCAGTGCTCGGCTGACTGAGCTGCAAAAGGAGCTGAACCTGCCCAAGAACCGCCTAATATGTGACATGCCCACCAGGTGGAACTCAACGTTGGCCATGCTGCAGCGACTGCACACGCAGCAGAGGGCCATCAATGAGTACCTTTGCGACTACGGCACCAGGACAGGGTCAGGGGAGCTTGGCTTTTTTTCCCCACGCCAGTGGAGCATGATCAGGGATGCATGCACTGTCCTCTCACCATTTGAGGAGGCCACGAGGATGGTGAGCAGTGACAGTGCATGCATCAGTGACACTGTACCTCTTGTCCACCTGTTGGAGCATACGCTGCGTGGGATAATGGACAGGGCACTTGAGGCAGAACAGAGGCAGGAAGAGGAGGACTTCCTTGTCTCTCAAGGCCCCCTTTATCCAGACAATGTTCCTTCTGTCCCACCCATCACACAGGAAGAGGAGGAGGAGGAGGAGGAGGAGGAGGATTGTGTGAGTATGGAGGTGGAGCCTGGCACTCAGCATCAGCAGCAGCAGTCTTTTAGGGATGATGTACAGTCCCAACAAACCAGTGGACTTGTACGTGGCTGGGAGGAGGTGGCTGGCGATCATGTCATCCTCAGTGACCCAGAAGACTCCGGACCGAATGCCTCAGCTAACCTACGCTGCATGGCCTCCCTGATCCTGCAAAGCCTGCGGAAGGATCCTCGTGTTCTTCGGATCAAGGAGAGTGACCATTACTGGCTGGCCACTCTCCTTGATCCACGGTACAAGGGTAAGGTTGCGGACCTTATCTTGCCGTCGCAGAGGGAGCAGAGGATGAGACATCTCAGGGAGGCCTTGCAGAAAGGTCTGTGCAACGCGTTCCCAGAAACTGGGAGGTTACAAACTCCTGGTCCTGGACGACGAGTTGCTGAGGCTTCGGTCAGTAGCAGAAGGAGCGGTGGGGAAGGTGGACGTCTGACCGATGCGTTCAGACAATTTTTTAGTCCGCAGCCCCAAGGTATGATCGGTTCCAGCAACCATCGCCAGCGTCTGATATACATGGTGCAGGAATACCTAGGGGCAAGGTCAGACTTGGACACCTTTCCCACCGAAAATCCTCTGGCTTACTGGGTCCTGAGGATGGATCACTGGCCAGAGCTTGCACAGTATGCAATTGAGCTACTGGCCTGTCCTGCATCCAGCGTTCTTTCCGAACGCACATTCAGTGCTGCTGGAGGATTTGTCACCGATCATAGGGTGCGCCTGTCCACCGACTCGGTTGATCGACTGACCTTCATAAAAATGAATCAGTCTTGGATCACCACCAGCTACCAGACACCTGAAGCGGATATAACGGAATAATTTATAATGTCACATCCCTTCAAGACTGCCTATGCTGATGCTGAGTGACTGTCCTGTTATGTTCACTGACTATCCTCTTCCTCCTCCTCAATGATCCATGCCACCACACCAGTGCCTAAGGCACAATTTTTCAGCCCCTGTATAACAGGGGCGTGTAATTACAATTTTTTAAAAAGATGCTTCACAACAGGTGTGACTGCTGTGCTCAGAGTACAGTATCTGTGAGGGGTTGCAGTGTTGTGGCACCAGCACCAGTGCCTAAGGCACAATTTTTCAGCCCCTGTTGGGGCGTGTAATTACAATTTTTAGGCAATGCTTTGCAACAGGTCTCATTGCTGTGCTCAGAGTACAGTATCTGTGAGGGGTTGCAGTGTTGTGGCACCAGCACCAGTGCCTAAGGCACAATTTTTCAGCCCCTGTATAACAGGGGCGTGTAATTACAATTTTTTAAAAAGATGCTTCGCAACAGGTGTGACTGCTGTGCTCAGAGTACAGTATCTGTGAGGGGTTGCAGTGTTGTGGCACCAGCACCAGTGCCTAAGGCACAATTTTTCAGCCCCTGTTGGGGCGTGTAATTACAATTTTTAGGCAATGCTTTGCAACAGGTCTCATTGCTGTGCTCAGAGTACAGTATCTGTGAGGGGTTGCAGTGTTGTGGCACCAGCACCAGTGCCTAAGGCACAATTTTTCAGCCCCTGTATAACAGGGGCGTGTAATTACAATTTTTTAAAAAGATGCTTCGCAACAGGTGTGACTGCTGTGCTCCAAGTACAGTATCTGTGAGGGGTTGCAGTGTTGTGGCACCAGCACCAATGCCTAAGGCACAATTTTTCAGCCCCTGTTTAACAGGGGCGTGTAATTACAAATCTTGATCTAATAGTTCACAGCAGGGCCCATTCCTGCGCCCACCAAGAGTAACTATGAGGGCCTACAGTCTTGTGGCAACACCGTCCACCACCACCACCACCACCAAAGGCCCAATTTTTCTGCCCTGTTCAACAGGTGCATGCAATTACAAATCTTGATCTAATAACTCACAGCAGGGCCCATTCCTGCACCCACCAAGAGTAACTGTGAGGGCTTACAGTCTTGTGGCAACACCGTCCACCACCACCACCACCACCACCAAAGGCCCAATTTTTCTGCCCGGTTCAACAGGTGCATGCAAGTACAAATCTTGATCTATTAACTCACAGCAGGGCCCATTCCTGTGCCCACCAGTCTTGTGGCTACACCAATATCTAATAGGGCAAATTTCTGCAGAGTATATACGGCAGGCCCCTACTTTCAAACATCCAACTTACAAACGACTCCTACTTGCAAACGGCAAGAGAAAACAGGAAGTGAGAGGAAATCTACCCCTAGGAAGGAAAATTCTATCCTGTTAGATTTAATTTGGGAAAAAGGTATCTCCTCTCTACTGATGCTTTATCACCAATCCTTGTTTCAATTAAAACCCCACTTTTCCAAAAACATTTGTCATTGGGACGGAAAGTGAGGTGACATGTTCTGAACAGATGTGCAAAGACAGCAAATGTTACAGGGGTGATAACCCCTCCCTATGTTCTCCAAAAAGCTTAAAAATTGATTTTTTTGGGATGTAGCTACACTTCATAATGTACCTGTTCAGATTCTACTTAAGAACAAACCTACAGTCCATGTCTTGTTTGCACCACCTATATACTGCTGTTCAGAGTATATAGGGTTGTAGGTATAGGGTTTTATTTTGGGTACGGGGTCCCCCTTAGTATCCATACAAGACCCAAAGGGGCTGGGGTGGGGGGGGGGTGATGGGGTAGCCATGCCATTTTTCTCAAGGATTTTCAGCCATATGGCGGCCAGGACAAGACATGACATTAAAGCCGCAAGTGGTTTTAAATGGCTTCTTTTTTTCCTTTACAAATGTCATTTTGTGCAAGGACAGTTCTAAACACGGGAAACACATGCCACTTCACAGGCATACTTTAGACACCCCCCAGGTACCGTATTTAAAGGAAAATTTCACTTTTTTTTTTTTCACTTTATGCATCATTAAAATGACTGCTCCCGAAAAAACTTTAGTTTTTAAAATTTCTTTTTGCATTGATATATGTCCCCTGGGGCAGGACCCGGGTCCCCAAACCTGTTTTATAACATTAACATGCATATTGGCCGTTGTAATTAGCAATTTTGATTTCGAACGTTCGCGTCCATTATAACGAATAGGGTTCGAAAATTCGCGCGAACTTTCGGTCCGTTCGAAGGTTCTGGTGCGAACCGAACCCGGGGGTGTTCGGCTCATCCCTACTAAGCTCCGAATATCTTCCCTGGTCTTATTGAGAGCCCTGATGTCATATCCTTTCTCTTGAAATCTTTCCAAAATAATTTTTGATTGTACATCATAGTCTTCAATTTTGTTACAGTTGCGCCGCACTCGCACCATTTGGCTTTTCGGTATTCCACTTAACCATCTTGGGTGATGGCAACTTCCAAGTGGTATATATCCATTTCTGTCAACTTCCTTGAAATATATGCGAGTAAGTAATTTATAATTTTCTTTGAAAATCACCAAATCTAGGAAATTAACAGAATCATAACTAACAACCTCCGAAAAGGAGATACCACACTGGTTGTTACCAATTTCTTCCAGGAACTTAAAAAAGGAATCTCTTGATCCTGCCCAAATTATAAAAATATCATCGATATAACGTTTGTAAAAGCTTAACTGGGGTATATTTCTTCCATAGATTGCTTTGGATTCCCACCAGCTCATGAAAAGATTTGCTACTGAAGGGGCATATTTGGCGCCCATTGCAACACCTTTACGTTGTCTAAAATATTTCTTTTCATGCCAAAATTTTTTTACGGCTCATAGCCAGATCCAAGGCTTCAAGTAAAGAAACTTTTTGTTTGGGCTTGATATCTGTTTTGTCAAGAGCCCATTTGACTGCCTCCAAAGCATGATGTTGCTGTATGTTCGTGTACAGGGAATTAACATCCACACTGGCAAGAATGAAGTCCTGATCCACAGCAGGGATGAGCCGAACACCCCCCTGTTCGGTTTGCACCAGAACCTGCGAACAGACAGAATGTTCGTTTGAACTTTAGAACCCTATTAAATACAATGGACTCGAACGTTCGAAATCTAAAGTGCTAATTATAAAGGCTTATATGCAATTTATTGTCCTAAAAAGTGTTTGGGGACCCGGGTCCTGCCCCAGGGGACATGTATCAATGCAAAAAAAGTTTAAAAAAATAGACGTTTTTACGGGAGCAGTGATTTTAATAATGCTTAAAATGAAAAAATAAAAGTGAAATATTGCTTTAAATTTTGTACCCGGGGGGTGTGTATGATATGCATGTAAAGTGGCGCATGTTTCCCGTGCTTAGAACTGTCCCTGCACAAAGTGTCATTTTTGAAGGAAAAAAAAAGTCATTTAAAACTCACTCGCGGCTATCAATGAATTGTCGGCTTTTATCAATACATAGAAAAGTCATTGATAAAAAAAAAGCGTGGGGGTTCCCCCAAATTCAATTACCAGGCCCTTTAGGTCTGGAATGGATATTAAGGGGAACCCCGATGCAAATTTAAAAAAAAATGGCGTGGGGTTCCCCCTAAATATCCATACCAGGCCCTTGAGATCTGGCATGGATTTTAAGGGGAACTCCACCCCAAATTAAAAAAAATGGTGTGGAGTCCCCCCAAAAATCCATACCAGACCCTTATCCGAGCACGCAACCTGGCCGGCCGCAGGGGAAGAGGGGGGGACGAGAGAGTGGCCCCCCTCCCTCCTGAACCGTACCAGGCCACATGCCCTCAACATGGGGAGGATGTCCCCATGTTGATGGGGACAAGGACCTCTTCCCCACAACCCTTGCCCGGTGGTTGTGGGGGTCTGCGGGCGGGGGGCTTATCGGAATCTGGAAGACCCCTTTAACAAAGGGGACCCCCAGATCCCGGCCCCCCCTATGTGAATTGGTAAGGGGTACATTGTACCCCTACCATTTCACGAAGAAAGTGTCAAAAAATGTAAATAAAAACACACAAACACCTTGAAAAAGTCCTTTATTTAAAAAAAAAATAATAATAAAAAAAAAACTTTCCAGCGATGAAATCCAGTGTCCCGCGGCGATCCCGATGTCCAGTGCTGTCCGTCATTGGTTGTGCCTGTGCGGACCTGATGGGGAACTTCCTCGCTGTGTTTTAAATGTATAGACCCGCCCCTTCTAAAGTTCCCCATCAGGTCCGCTCAGCGGATCAGATGCGGAACATGAGAAGGGGCGGGTCTATACATGTATTACACAGCGAATTAAGTTCCCCATCAGGTCCGCCCCCTCGGTATGTCCGACCCCGCCTACGTCATTGGCCTGAGCGGGGAACTTCCTTCACTGTGTAATTTAAATTTACACAGTGAAGGAAGTTTCCCGCTCAGGCCAATGATGTAGGCGGGGTCCGACATACCGAGGGGGCAGACCTGATGGGGAACTTCGTTCGCTGTGTAATACATGAATAGACCCGCCCCTTCTCTCATTCCCCATCAGGTCCGCTCAGCGGACCTGATGGGGAACTTTAGAAGGGGCGGGTCTATACATTTAAAACACAGCGGAGGAAGTTCCCCATCAGGTCTGCACAGGCACAACCAATGACGGACAGCGCTGGACATCGGGATCGCCGCTGGACATTGGATTTCATCGCTGGAATGTTTTTTTTTATTATTATTTTTTTCTTTTTAATAAAGGACTTTTTCAAGGTGTTTGTGTGTTTTTATTTACATTTTTTGACACTTTCTTCGTGAAATGGTAGGGGTACAATGTACCCCTTACCAATTCACATAGGAGGGGGGGCCGGGATCTGGGGGTCCCCTTTGTTAAAGGGGTCTTCCAGATTCCGATAAGCCCCCCTCCCGCAGACCCCCACAACCACCGGGCAAGGGTTGTGGGGATGAGGCCCTTGTCCCCATCAACATGGGGACATCCTCCCCATGTTGAGGGCATGTGGCCTGGTACGGTTCAGGAGGGAGGGGGGGGCCGCTCTCTCGTCCCCCCCTCTTCCCCTGCGGCCGGCCAGGTTGCGTGCTCGGATAAGGGTCTGGTATGGATTTTTGGGGGGACTCCACGCCATTTTTTTTTAAATTTGGAGTGGAGTTCCCCTTAAAATCCATGCCAGATCTCAAGGGCCTGGTATGGATATTTAGGGGGAACCCCACGCCATTTTTTTTTTTAATTTGCGTCGGGGTTCCCCTTAATATCCATTCCAGACCTAAAGGGCCTGGTAATTGAATTTGGGGGAACCCCCACGTTTTTTTTTTTTTTTTTATCAATGACTTTTCTATGTATTGATAAAAGCCGACAATTCATTATAGCCGCGAGTGAGTTTTAAATGACTTTTGTTCCTTCAAAAATGACACTTTGTGCAGGGACAGTTCTAAGCACGGGAAACATGTGCCACTTTACATGCATATCATACACACCCCCCAGCTACGAAATTTAAAGGAATATTTCACTTTTATTTTTTAATTTTAAGCATTATTAAAATCACTGCTCCCGAAAAAACGGCCGTTTTTAAAACTTCTTTTTGCATTGATACATGTCCCCTGGGGCAGGACCCGGGTCCCCAAACACTTTTTAGGACAATAACTTGCATATAAGCCTTTATAATTAGCACTTTAGATTTCTCCCATAGATTGGCTTGAGCGGGGAACTTCCTTCACTGTGTAATTTAAATTTACATAGTGAAGGAAGTTCCCCACTCAAGCCAATGACGTAGGCGGGTCCGACATACTGAGGGGGCGGACCTGATGGGGAACTTCTCTCACTGTGGTAATACATGTATAGACCCGCCCCTTCTCATGTTCCGCATCTCGTCCGCTGAGCGGACCTGATGGGGAACTTTAGAAGGGGCGGGTCAATACATTTAAAATACTGAGAGGGAGTTCCCCATCAGGTCCGCTCAGGCACAACCAATGAAGGACAGCGCTGGACATCGGGATCGCCGCGGGACACTGGATTTCATCGCTGGAATGTTTTTTTGTTTTGTTTTTTAAATAAGGGACTTTTTCAAGGTGTTTGTGTGTTTTTTTAAACATTTTTTTACGCTTTCTTCGTGAAATGGTAGGGGTACAATGTACCCCTTACCAATTCACATAGGGGGGGGCGGGATCTGGGGGTCCCCTTTGTTAAAGGGGTCTTCCAGATTCCGATAAGCCCCCCGCCCGCAGACCCCCACAACCACCGGGCAAGGGTTGTGGGGATGAGGCCCTTGTCCCCATCAACATGGGGACATCCTCCCCATGTTGAGGGCATGTGGCTTGGTACGGTTCAGGAGGGAGGGGGGGCCGCTCTCTCGTCCCCCCCTTTTCCCCTGCGGCTGGCCAGGTTGCGTGCTCGGATAAGGGGTCTGGTATGGATTTTTGGGGGGACTCCACGCCATTTTTTTTTTAAATTTGGGGTGGAGTTCCCCTTAAAATCCATGCCAGATCTGAAGGGCCTGGAATGGATTTTTGGGGGAACCCCACGTCAATTTTTTTTTAAATTTGCGGTGGGGTTCCCCTTAATATCCATTCCAGACCTGAAGGGCCCGGTAATTGAATTCTGGGGAACCCCCACGCTTTTTTTTTTTTTTTTATCAATGACTTTTGTATGTATTGCCGGGAGCCGACAATTCATTAATAGCCGCGAGTCAGTTTTAAATGCATTTTTTTCTTTCAAAAATGACATTTTTTGCAGGGACAGTTCTAAGCACGGGAAACATGCGCCACTTCACATGCATATCATACACACCCCCCAGGTACGAAATTTAAAGGAATATTTCACTTTTATTTTTTCATTTTAAGCATTATTAAAATCACTGCTCCCGAAAAAACGGCCGTTTTTAAAACTTCTTTTTGCATTGATACATGTCCCATGGGGCAGGACCCAGGTCCCCAAACACTTTTTAGGACAATAACTTGCATATTAGCCTTTATAATTAACACTTTAGATTTCGAACGTTCGAGTCCATTGTATTTAATAGGGTTCTAAAGTTTACACGAACATTTTGTCTGTTCGCAGGTTCTGGTGCGAACCGAACAGGGGGGTGTTCGGCTCATCCCTGATCCACAGTAAGAGGCTCCAAAAATGTAATCAGATCTTTGCTATCTTTTAGATAGGCGGGGCATTTTTGTACTAGTGGTTGGAGAAAATTATCCAGGTACTCCCCCATTCTGGAAAATAATGAGTCTACCCCGCTAACTATAGGCCTCCCAGGAGGTCTATGGGGGTCTTTATGAATTTTGGGTAATTGGTATATAACCGGAAATTTGGGGGCATCAGGGACTAGAAATCTGGTTTCTTTTTTATTTAAAATCCCTGTTAGGTGTGCTTGCTTTGTAAAACGTTTCAATTTGGCTTTATATTTGTTGGTAGGATTTCCTTTAAGTTCCTCATATGTCTCTTTGTCAGATACTAATCTATTTAATTCGTCAAGATAATCACTTTTATTAAGAATTACCAAACCCCCCCCCCCCCCTTGTCAGCTGATCTTATCACTATATTTTTATTTTTCTCTAATAATTCTAGACCCTTTTCAACATCTTTTTTCTTTCTACTTGGTTGTATTTTTAATTTTCCTAGGTCTTCTTCGACTACCGATTTGAAGACCTCAACAAAATGATTGTTGTTCGGTTTAGGATTGAAAATTGAATTATTTCTTAGAGTGGTATGAGTAAATTCGTCCATTACTCCTTTCGGAATTATGTCCTTATTGTTTTTAGCATAGGTCTTTTTAATATTTATTTTTCTAATAAATTTCTGAAAATCAATAAAAACATCGAACTTATTAAAATCTTTATCTAAAGCAAATTTAAGTCCTAGCTGGAGGACTTTATTCTCTTCTTCAGAAAAAACTGCATCACTCAAATTAAAGATTCCTGAATTGAGTTTGCCCTTTTCCTTTTTCCTTTTCCCTCCCCTACATCCTCTGGGTCATCTCTTCTTGTTTGGTCTTGATTGTATGAGGGGGGTCCCAAGGGATACCAGGGTCTCCATTCTTCTTCCCTCACATCCTGTGGGTAATGGCCTCTCCCTCGGCCTCTGGGATTGGGTCCACCCCGAGGTCTCCTCGGTGGCCCCCCAAAACCTCTCCTCTGAAAATCCCCTCTAAAGTTGTTATGGCTGGGATAACCACCCCTACCTCGTGGGGGATATTGGTCATAATGATACGGTGTCCAAGAAGGACCACCATAATTTCCTCTTTGTTCATAACCTCTTGTGTTATAAGAGCCTCTATTGGATTGTTGTGGAGGATCATAATCTAGTGGCTCGAATCGATTGTATGTGGGGATTCCATAATGTGGGGTGGAAGGTCGCGGAGTGCCCCTTCCTCCACCACGTTTTACACCCCTACCAGATTCTTTACGTTGGCCTTCGTATTTTATAGGAGTTTTAGGATGAATGTACCCCGCTTGCATCACATCCATAGAATCACCAGGATCAGGAGTATCTTCTTCTACCAATTCTTGCCACCTATAAACTTTATTGGATTTATAATCATTGGTGTCTCTAATGATTTTTTTCATTTTTTTCTTTTGGGTTTCTTTATCTAACTTTTCAACAAAATCCTATAACTGTTTAATTTTTTCTTTGTATTCACCTGAGGCAATTGAAGGTCCTAATTTAGCTTTTAAAGCATTAATATTAGCCTCCAGTACCTTCAGTTTTCTTTCCTTCCTACTTATTAGTAGTTGTAACAATTTTTTCTCTGTATGATTAAAAAAAGAGAACCATTCGTCCTCTAAATCTTTGTCCACTAGGCCATCATTGGGAGCAATATCCCACCTGAGTCTTCTGGGGGTTATATTGTCCTTGATGTATTTACCTAAAGTGAACAAATCCCACCATGCTTTACCCTGCTTGTCCAAAGCACTTCTGATGCCGCGTACACACGATCATTTTTCCCGTCGGGAAAAATGACATTTTTTCCTTTGTACGAGAAAAACGATCGTCTGTGGGCTTTTTGCCATTTTTCCCGACGGGAAAAACGGCATTAATCAAGATGAGAAAAATTAGAACATGTTCTAATTTTTCTCGTCGTTTTTCCTGACATTTCTTCCGCGGCAGTGTTTCCCATAGGGAAACACTGCCGCGGAGCCCATAGACGATCGTTTTTCTCGTCATTTTAAAAAATGACGAGAAAAATGACCGTGTGTGGGGAACAAGCTGTTCCCTCGTTTAAAATGTCATTATTCACGGCGGTTTTTAAACCGCCGTGAATAATGATCGTGTGTACGCGGCATGAGACTTTTAAAGTCTTGGTTAATATCTAAATTGGTGTTGGATTGTGAGAAAAAATCATTTCCATTCAAATTTCTATTATTAACAAATGTGAAAATTTCCATAGCTGCTGAGTGCACACAATAAGTGAAAGGTAAATAACCAAAAACTAAAACTCGCGCTTATGGAGACATACAAAAATAAATGACAAGTGAAAAGAAATTATTATATGCGCAGCTGCTACAGCATAAGGCACTAACACCCTGAGAAATAAAACAAAATATAAAATGCAGCGCTAGCGAATATAAATGTGCTCAATACAAACGTATTTGTGAATGTCAACCATCTAAACCTTTCGGGATGATGGTACACACTATTAGTGAAAAGATTATACACCAGTGATTGGTGTCACCAGAAATGCAGTAGGTGTAATACTAAATGTTACCACTAAAAAGTGAGCAACTAAGTAAAACCAGAAAATATACTGTGCAAAACATTAAATGAACTGAACAACCAGGCAAATAGCTCTAGGAGTAATTCACAGTACTACAGATGGTTTTCAACATCAAAGAAATAATGTCCCATATGCAACAGTGGTTGCAATATAGAAGGAAGGAAAAGAATTGATTTAAAATAAAATAAAAGTCACACAACATCCGACATCTAGGACCGATAATGTTCGGTGAAATTCAACAGTTGGCTCAATAACAGCAGAGATCAGAGGACCATGTGGGGAATAAAAAGAAAAAGCAACTTTTGAAATACCGCTTAGGAACTGATTAACAATACGCTGTTATTGGGAAAACTCACAAGCCTTCAATGATAACCGAGCGTCAGTGTGTTCCGGGTTCACAACGGCGTGCGTTCCACAAGAACCGGAAGCAGCGTCACTAGTTCTTAGTGTTGACCGGAAATTCATCATTGTATTTCGACCCTCCTCCAGGGCATCATCAAGGACATCATCTCCGGTCAAAGAAGATCCTTATATATGCGCGGAGGTCTCCGCAAAACTTATTGTGAGTCAATCAGAAAAAAGGTAGAACCTCTCACCGCAATAAACCATTCGCTTCCTGAGTCACATCATTGCCCATCATTGATCAAAATGTGAGAACTTTATTGTTATATGACAATGACAGGGGTTAACAATGTGAACACATGAATGAATCAATGAATCTGAATACATGAATAAATTAGCATAGATAAAATAATCATTGACTAAATCCATAAAATGCAATATAGTGGATATGTATCACGGAAAGGAATGGGGCAAAAAAAAAATTAAAAAAAAAATAAAAATAAAAAAAATGAAAAAAATAAATAAATAAATAAATAAAAAAATGTAATGGAAATAATAATAAAAATAAATAAATAAAAATGAAAAAATAAATATATAAAAAAAAAAATTTAAATAAAAAAAATAAAAAAAATATATAAAAAAGTTAAATAAAAATTATTTTCCGTAATGCATAAACCTAAAAACTACCAAATAGATAAAAAACAATTTAGATCAAGTTCGATGTTGAGACCATGCAGACTTAAAGTACCCAACCTATGTATCCACTGGGTTTCATTACGTGAGATAGCTTGTTTAAGGTTGGACCCTCTCCAATGTGCCTCAACCCTATAGATTCCACAAAACCTAAGACCCCTAGGGTCACTGTTGTGGAATAACCTAAAATGATTAGACAAACTGTGATGCTTGAACCCTTTTCTAATCCTATTTACATGCTCTCTTAATCTAATACCCAAATTTCTGGTGGTTCTGCCCACATAGTGGAGCCCACAAGGGCAGGAAAGAAGATAAGTGACATGTGTGGTTCCACAGGTAATACATTTTTTAATTTCATAGGTTTTCCCAGACACACTAAAATGGGTTGTTTTCCTAACCCTGTGTTTGGAGGTACGACAAATCATGCATTTACCACAGCTATAAAAACCTGTCTGGTCCAAAAATGTGAATAATCTCTTAGGGGGATTCACGACATTAGGGGCCAGTTTTAATCTTAATGTGGGGGGTTTGGTATAGATAAAATGAGGTGCAACTGGTAGGACACTGGTTAGATCTTTATCTTTACGTAAAAGTGGCCAATGCTCCTTAATGATTCTTTCAAATTGCTTGTGTTGTCTGGTATATCCTGTAAGAAATGCGATTCCATAATCTTTCTTATCTCGGATTTTCTTTTCAAAGAGCTGTTTTCTATCTAAGCTCCGAATATCTTCCCTGGTCTTATTGAGAGCCCTGATGTCATATCCTTTCTCTTGAAATCTTTCCAAAATAATTTTTGATTGTACATCATAGTCTTCAATTTTGTTACAGTTGCGCCGCACTTGCACCATTTGGCTTTTCGGTATTCCACTTAACCATCTTGGGTGATGGCAACTTCCAAGTGGTATATATCCATTTCTGTCAACTTCCTTGAAATATGTGCGAGTAAGTAATTTATCATTTTCTTTGAAAATCACCAAATCTAGGAAATTAACAGAATCATAACTAACAACCTCCGAAAAGGAGATACAGGTACCTTTCATCATAGACCTTGTTGACTCCTCTCCAAATGTAGCGTTTATGGTTGTGGTCAAAAAGCAAAATTTTGGTCTCATCACTCCAAATGAATTTGTGCCAGAAGGTTTGAGGCTTGTCTCTGTGCTGTCTGGCATACTGCAAGCGGGATACATTGTGGCATTTGCGTATGAATGGCTTTCTTCTGGCGACTCGACCATGCAGCCCATCTTTCTTCAAGTGCCTCCTTATTGTGCATCTTGAAACAGCCACACCACATGTTTTCAGAGAGTCCTGTATTTCACCTGAAGTTATTTGTGGGTTTTTATTTGCATCCCGAACAATTTTTCTGGCAGTCGTGGTTAAATTTTACTTGGTCTACCTGAACGTGGTTTGGTTTGAACAGAACCCCTCATTTTCCACTTCTTGATTAGAGATTGAACACTGCTGCTTGGCATTCTCAATTCCTTGGATATCTTTTTATATCCCTTTCCTGTTTTATACAGTTATACAGTTCAACTACCTTTTCCCACAGATCCTTTGACAATTCTTTTGCTTTCCCCATGACTCCGAATCCAGAAACGTCAGTGCTGCACTGGATAAAAAATGTAAGGGTCTGTCAGGAGTCCAGAAACACATTGACCTTTTATACACACACACTAATTACAAGCAAACAGATCACAGGTGAGGATCGTTACCTTTAATAGCCATCCAAACCCCTTTGTGTCAACTTGTGTGCATGTTGTCAGGCCAAAATCAACAGGGTATGTAAACTTTTGATTAGGGTCATTTGGGTAGTTTCTGTTACCATTATGATTTAAAAAGAGTTTAACCTCCCTGGCGGTATGATTCTGTCAGATTTTAGGTGCTGAAAGCGGTACCATTATTCTGCATGGAAATTTGGCGTTTTATATTGCAGGCCTGTAATTCTTAGGAATAACTCACTTAAATCTGTCCAAACCAGAGTCTAGTAGACATCCCAGGTATGATAAAGTTCAAAAAACAAAATTATACATTATAATAAAATAAATAACTATAAAATAATTATAACAAATAATATAATAATAATAATAAAAGTGTTTTTCAGTGTTTGATGACAAATTTCCCCACAAATCGCTATCGCTTAATTCTGCGAGTGATTCTAATTTATTGTCGCTGTTTTTTAGCTGGTCTAAAACCACTTTTGAAATAAAGGGACACTTTTTGGTTGCTATGGACAATCTCCAGTTTCTAGGCAGAAAGAAAAGTTTTTATTATATTAAAGTGCATGCAGGACACTGGGCAGACCACTAGGGACAACGGGGTGTGTAATTATTACATACAGTACTGTAATCTGTAAGATTACAGTGTACTGTATGTATACTGTGTTTTAACTTTTTTGAATTTGGCGCTGATCTCCGTCCCCGTGCGTCGTAATGTCGCAGGGAACGGAGCTCGGCGGCACTCGGAAGTGTGTGAATCGAGCGAGGAGACACGGCTCGATCACACAGCGGGGAGGCATCGCAGGATGCAGGGGACAAGGTAAGTAACTCTGCCTGGATCACTGCGATGCAGCCCGAGTCAGGCTCGGGGTTACCGCTTTTGGTGCTGAAATTTAACCCCGAGCCAGACTCGGGAATACCGCTAGGAAGGTTAACAGAGTTGATTGATAATACATGGCTTCAGTCAAACACTAACAATGAGTGTAAGAAATGTTTTTGTGTTATCATTCATATTCTCTGAAAAATGGCCAAGAAATCATAAATTCTGTCAGGGTATGTAAATTTATGAGCACAACTGTAAGTAAAAAAACAGCAGAAATTTTGGGAAAAAAAAACTTTTTTATTTTCTATTATAACATTTCGCAAATAAGTAATTTTTGTTCATAAATTTGGCCCAAAATGTATCCTGCTACCTATCTTTGGTAAAAATAATCCAAATTAGTGGATATTATTTAGTCTGTGTGAATGTTATAGAGTCTACAAGCTATGGTGCAAATCATAAAAATTTGATCACACTCGATATACTGACTGCCAATCTAATTTCTTGAGGCCCTGAAATGTCAGGACAGTACAAATACACCCCCAAATGACCCCTTTTTGCAAAGAAGACAGTCCAATGTATTTAGTAAGAGGCATAGTGAGTTTTTTGAGGTTGCAATTTTTTCACGCAATTCTTGGGAAAATTAAGAAATAATTTTTTTTTACACAAAATTGTCAGAATAACAAGTTATTTCTCACACACAGCATATGCATACTTTCAATTAAACCCCAAAGTACATTCTGCTACTCCTCCTGAGTATGCCATGTGTGAGACTTTTTCACAGCCTGGCCACATAGAGAGGCCAAACATGCAGGAAGCACCATCAAGAGTTCTAGGAGCATAAATTACACATTGAGTTTCATTCCTACCTATTACACTTTTGAGAGTCCTGGAGCACCAGGACAGTGGAATTACCCACAAAATGACCCCATTTTGGAAAGAAAACACCCCAGCGTATATTCTACGAGGCATGGGCTGCAGATAGATACTCAGGTACTCTGATGGGCTGCAGGAGGGAAGGAGTGTTCCTGCTGGCGTCATTTTACAATTCGCCAGTGGGGAAGTGGTTAAAATCTATACCAGACCCAAAGGGTCCCCTCACGCCATTTTTTCCCCAATTTTTTTACATTTACATTCTTTTTGTACAATAATTGTTTTTAAATTTAGCTCTCAGCGGGGAAGCCTTAACAACCTATTGACTGTGCGCTCGGTGGGCGAACATCCCACTAAGTGCCCAGAAAGTTTGGATGTTGGGGGATGGGCGATGCGCAGGCCAAACTTATGCTCGGCCCAAACCGTTCGCCCATCCCAAGTGGTGCCTGAACACTGTAACCCCTCACAGTTACTCTTGTTGGGGGCAGGATCGGGCCCTGCAGTTAAAAATTCGATTTTTTTTAACCTACATGCCCCTGTCATTGAGTCTTGGGTGTTGGTGGTGCCTGAACACTGTAACCCCTCACAGTTACTCTTCTTGGGCACAAAAAAATTTGTAAATTAATTGAAATTACATGCCCCTGTCAAACATTGTTGGAAGCTAGCATAATCAAGATTCAGGAATAGTATAGGCAGCATAGGCAGTTTTCAAGGGATCCCAGATCTCTAGCAAATTCAAGCAGTTACATCAGTATCAGGGGCTTGATAGCTGCTGATCAAGGACTAATTAATTTTTATAAATGTCAGCCTATCAATGGAGTCTGTGGACAGGCACACTCTTTGATCCATCACAAACCCTCCAGAAGCACTGAATGTCTGTTCAGAAAGCACGCTGGATGCAGTAGCTCGATTGCATATTGAACAAGTTCTGCCCAGTGGTCCATCCTCAAGACCCAGTAACCCAGTGGATGCTCAGTGGAAAAGGTCTCCAGATCTGCTCTTGCCCATAGATATTCCTGCAACATATAATGCAGATGCTGCCGATGATTGCTTAAACCTAACAGCCCTGGGTGCTGAGGACTAAAGAATTGTTTAAAGGCATCCGTCAGCCGGCCACCTTCTCTGCCACTCTTCCTCTGACCGAACGAAGCCTCAGAAACACGTTGTCCAGGAAATGGTAACCTCCCAGGGTCTGGAAAACACAAATTTATTTTCAAGGCATCCTGAAGATGTTTCATCCTCTGTACCCTCTGCGAAGGCAGGAAAAGCTCTGCAACTTTTCCCTTGTAATGTGGATAAAGAAGGGTTGCCAGTACCGATCTCTCTCCTTGTGTCAGGAAAGGTTCCATCCGCTGGTGATATTTATTATTTGGCTTGCAGTACTGTGGTCCACCAGCAGGTGTCTCCTGGCAGTTTGGAACTGTCAGGAGAATCTTTCCCTGCTGGTGTTGTATTATCCTTTGGACGCAGTACTGGTCTCCACCAGCGGATGGATCCTGGCAGTGTGGAGCGAACTGCCCTTCTTTCGCTCAGCTGTGACTTGAAGCTAATCACAGCCTTCCTATAAATACCCGGCAGGTACTAACACTCTTTGCCCTGGTATCTCTCTCCCTGACCTAGGACCTGTGACCCTGACTTTGATCCCTGCATCCTGCCTGACCCGATCCGACCTGATCCCTGCATCCTGGCTGACCCGATCTGACCTGATCCCTACCTTGAGCCCATCCTGTATCCGTCCCTCCTGTCCAGTGTGGCCAACCGTACATTAATTTACGTACAGCACGTAAATTTAACCCTCTTTTTGGGGTGTCCGTAAGGTCCGTTATGGGCATCGGGTGCCCATAAAAAAGATGGCCACGAGCCAACCATGCAACAGCGGCCGGGCTCGGGAAAGTTCGTATGCGCTCGGCCGGGCGGCGCATGCGCAGTAACGTAATGGTGCCGCCCGGCGCCATTTTTGAATAGATCGGGAGTCTCGGCACTCGTCGGGACACTATGGCGGTCGCCCTATATAGGAGGACTCGGAGACGAGCAGGCCAGCCAGGGTAAGGACTAGAGTAAAACTGGGGGGGGGGATATGAACTATAGGAGGACATCACTGGGAGCCCAGGAAGGACAAAGGATCAGGTGTAGTCCTCCAGCCATGCATCTTCTATTAACCCCTTCACTGCACTGATCCTGGGTGCACAGCTCCCCAGAATGACATCTATCCCCAGTCCTGTCACTGAGCAGATCCTGGGGACACTGCCCCCACAATGATCCATCCATCCATCCCCAGTCCTGTCACTGAGCAGATCCCGGGGACCTGGGGACACTGCGTCCCACAATGATCCATCCATCTATCCCCAGTCCTGTCACTGAGCAGATCCTGGGGACACTGCGTCCCACAATGATCCATCCATCCATCCCCAGTCCTGTCACTGAGCAGATCCTGGGGACACTGCGTCCCACAATGATCCATCCATCCATCCCCAGTCCTGTCACTGAGCAGATCCTGGGGACACTGCGTCCCACAATGATCCATCCATCCATCCCCAGTCCTGTCACTGAGCAGATCCTGGGGACACTGCGTCCCACAATGATCCATCCATCATGTCCGCAGCCTCTGTCCCCCTCCTGTGTCATGTCCGCAGCCTCTGTCCCCCTCCTGTGTCATGTCCGCAGCCTCTGTCCCCCTCCTGTGTCATGTCCGCAGCCTCTGTCCTCCTCCTGCAGTACGTCCGCAGCCTTGCACTGTAAGGGGGAATCCTGCAGACTCTGATGTAAGAGGGAACTCTGTGCTGGCTTGGTTATAGTAACCTGACCTTCATGAAAATTGAGAAATACATTTTTTTACTTTTGTTTAACTTAAACACATTGATAATAGCATTAGCTATGTGTTTATAGTTCAAATATTGATATTTGCACTGTTTAGCACTAAAAACAGTATTTTTTTGCAGTGGCAGTAAAAAATGTGGATCTGCCAGTAAATTTCATGTTTTTCTGCCAGTAAAAAAGTGGTGTTGTTCATAAATTGTGTTGTTCTGCCAGTAAATTTCACTTCGGGGGGTTGGCAACACTGCTCCTGTCTCCTGTTTACCACAGATACCTGTCCTCCTGTTCCCTGAGTGCTCATCCCTGCTCTGCAGCCTATCCATCCGTCCCCTCCCTGTTCCTGTTGTCTCCCATCTGCTGACATTCCCTTGTGTATGACCTCGGCCTGGCTTTTTACTACGATCCTGGTATCTCCCATATTTGTATATATATTGTTTATAGTCACTGTTTATTGTTTGATTGATTGCACTGTGTTCTATTGGAGGTGGTTGTATGTTGTTCATCTATTACAATAAATTGTTATATTTTCACCTACACCCGTTTGGTCTCCTCTATGCAGTCACACAGTCTGGTCTATTAGCCTTCTCTGACACCTTGATACCACAAATCCTTGAGTCCTTTCGCAGGCTTTGCAGAGTCAGGGAGCTCATGCAGCATAAGTTTGAAGAGGCATGAGATTCTGAGTCCTCTGGGTCACTAAGGATGACATTGTCAGGAACAACCTCCTCCCATTCACTTACAACTCCTTGGGTACTGGGGACTGAAAACAATCCCTTGAATACTGCTGTATGTTCATCCACATCCATGCTGACACCATCCTCCTTCTTTTCTTCCTGTGTGTTTGGTGGCCCCGCAGGGATGGTATCTACATAAAGGGGGCCTTGAGAAGAAAGGAAGTCCTCCTCTTCCTCCCGCTGTTCTGCCTCAAGTGCCCTGTCCATGATGCCACGAAGTGTGTGCTCCAGCAGGAAGACTAGAGGGACAGTGTCACTGATGCATGCATTGTCGCTGCTCACCATCCTTGTGGCCTCCTCAAATGGTGACAGGATAGTGCATGCATCCTTTATCAGTAGCCACTGGCATGGCGAAAAGAAGTCAAGATCCCCTGAGCCTGTCCTTGTGCCATACTCAAACAGGTACTCATTAATGGCCCTCTGCTGCATGTGCAGCCGCTGCAGCATTGCCAATGTTGAGTTCCACCTGGTGGGCATGTCACAAATGAGGCGGTTGGTGGGTAGGTTGAATTTCCCTTTGAATGTCTAGGGTAGGGAAATTTGCCTGCTGAAATCAACAGGTGGTGTACTGCTAGCAGATTGTCTGCAAGTACTTGTGGCACCCATTGCTATAACATCATTCCTCTCAGTGCAGGTTTTCGAATAGCCTTGAGGTATAGTAGAGGTAGAGATCCCAGACGATCCCAGCAAGAAGAAGTCAGCATTATTTTATGATGTGGGTCATTCAGGTGCTGTTGCCAATGGACTGCATGGCAGGTCACCATATGTCTTGTCAAGCATGTGCTGCCCAAGCGGCTGGTGTTGTGGCCACGCTTGATCCGCTTCAGACAGAGATTGCAAACAGCAACGCTGCGATCTACTGCACATGTGTTGAAAAAAGTCCACACCAATGAACTTTTGGAAGTCAGCGGGGAGTCAGCAGTGCCCTGCACCTGTGAAGCTCTGTGGTGTGAGGCAATAGGGTGGCTGGCCTTAAGCTGGCCCCTGGAGGACATCCTGCCTCATTGGAGTTGTGCCTCCTCCTCCTCCTCACTTTCCTCCTCTGTTCTCTCAGGCACCAAGTACAATCAGTGACCTCATCATCCCTTCCCTCCTCATCACTGGAGCAAACTTGGCAGTATGCTGCAGCTGGGGGAACATGACTGCTAGTTTCTTGTCCTTCTGTGGCACCCCCTCTCTCTAGGCTCACGTTACTGCCTTCCTCAACCTGGTAACCAACATCAAAGCATTCAAATTGCTGCGCATTCTCCAGCAGCATGTAACCGACACTGTGATCAGATAATTCTGGTGACTCCTCCGTGCATGATGGTGGGGATATGGAAGGAGTAGCTGTGGACAAGGAGCCAGTGAAATAGGCCGCTTTGGCAGCTGTGGTGGAAGGCAAACTAGTATGAGCCTGGGTGACAGAGGATGAGGATGGCTTAGTTATCCACTCCACCAACTCTTCTGCATGTTGTGGCTCAATAACACGGCCAGCAGTGGAAAAAGAGGACAAGCATTCCCCCGCCTGCAGAGGATGCACCATGTCTACGACCACCACTTTTTCACTGAAGACACAGAGGCTGTTTGCCCTCTTTTAGTGGCCTGTGAGCATCCACCTCTCCTTGTTGGCCTTCCAGACATAATGGGGATTTTTGGGGTTTTATTTTTTTGCTTTTTGCACTAAAAACCGTTTAATTATTGTTTTTTATTTTTTTGGGGGGGATTTTTATAACTCTTTATTACAGAGTGTGTGAAGGGAATATGGTGCTTGGGTGCAATAGTTTTGTGCTTGGTGCACTATAAACCGTTTTATTAAAAAAAATTAAATAAGAAAATAACGATGCAGCAACTGTGGAGAATTTTTTTTCACTGCTGCTGCTGCAAAATAAATAAATAAAATAAATGTAAAAAAAAATAAGAAAGGCCAAAAAAAAAGAAAATTGAACCACTGCTGACGCAGAAAGAGAAACACCTGTGATGCAGAAGGGAGGACAGCAATTATGCCCTAAATATTCTGCGCCACAGAAAAAAAAATCAAAGATATACCACTGCTGTGCTGACACAGAAGGAATAACACACGCGACACTGAAGGGGAGTACTAATAATGCAGCAACAGAACCTGACACTGCAAAAAAAAAAGAAAAAAAAATGGGATCAGTGGTGACACGGACACTTCAGTAGCACCACAACACTGTTATTCACACTACACTGCATTGTATTATATACACTGCACTATACTGTGTTATTCACACTGCAGTAGACTGTATTATATACTGTGCACTGCACTATATGCTGTGCACTGCACTGTAATATATACGCTGCACTACACTATATACTGTGCACTGCACTGTAGTATATACTGCACTATATATTCTGCACTGCAGTATATACACTCTGCACTGCACTGTAGTATATACTATGCAATGCATTATATACTCTGCACTGCACTGTAGTATATACTAATTGTTGCACTATATACTCTGCACTGCACTGTAGTATATACACTCTGCACTGCACTGCAGTATATACTATGCATTTCACTATATACTCTGCACTGCAGTATATACACTCTGCACTGCACTGTTGTATACACTATGCACTGCGCTATAAACACTACACTGACTGCAGTATGTACTATGCATTGCACAATATACTCTGCGCTGCACTGTAGTATATACTATGCGCTGCACTGTAGTATATACTATGCACTGCGCTAAAAACACTACACTGACTGCACTGTACTATGTATTATACACTGCCTGCACAGTAATATACAGTATATACACTACACTGACTTCACTTTAATACATATTCACACTGACTGCACTGTAATATATATTCTACACTGACTGCACTGTAATATATACTACACTGACTGCACTGTAATATATATTCTACACAGACTGCACTGTAGTATATATTCAACACTTAAAAAAGAAAGAAGCCCTAGGGCTAACGTTGCGCTAGATGGAGTGAGTAGGATAACAATAAATGATATAATAACAATAAAAATAGCAGCTAGCATATATAGCTAAATACAAAACTATAAAAATCATAAAGGTCAAAAGTATGCAGCGCTAATGAAATTGATAATCAATATCCCCAAAAATTAATCCGGAATTGATGAGTGAAAAACTCAAACACGTGTGTAAAATTCATAAATCCATTAATTAAAATTGCTGAAAACGTTAATTAATTGTGAAAAAAACAAATTTATCAGTGATAATATAGTCCATAAACAGAGAAAATCCATAAACAAAAATCTCCTGAATATAGTGAATAAAAAATGAATAAAGAAAAATCCAAGGTGAAGTGAAGTATTCCAAGGAAAGTGGTAAGTAAAACTTCTTCCCAAAAGTGAAATGGTGGTTACGATGGTGACACCCAGGTGGAAAAGCTATATATCCTGCTTACCAGATATCCGTGACTGAATAAAACAGTCTCACCCAGCACAGGGAATAAGGTTTCCCCACAACCTTTAGGTCTCCATGGCGGTATCTACTCATCCGACCTTAAGCTTCCAACCTCGACAAACCGATCCGACACAGCCAACAATCTTACACTTATTTACAATTGTAATCGTTTGAAGCATGAGGCTGGGTTCACACTGATACTACACGACAGTCATACAACTTTCATCCTACTTTGCTCTGCGACATCCATCCTACATCGGTCCTACATTGGTCCTACATCCATCCGACTTCAATGAACAGGATACTACTTTGATCCGACTTTGTAATAGTCTGACTTGTTCTTTGACCAATCAAAACAATCCCAGAGTGAGATCAATTCCTTTTACTGCTGCTGTAATCACCATGTCGGATGTCAAAAGTCGGATGGTTAGGACAAGTATCCTACTTTGATCCGACTTCAATGATATTCAATGGGCTGAAGTAGGATCAAAGTCGGACCAAAGTAGTACAGGGAGCATTTTCAAAGTCGGACCGACTTGTGTCAGACCAGTTAAGATGGCTCCCATAGGGAAACATTGATTTTCACACGTCATGCGACATGAGCTCCCAATGTCGTTGCGTTTGTCGGACAAGAGGGAACCCAGCCTTACTCGATACGTCCTATTGGTAGTCTGCAGTTTATGAGTTTCAGTGTGCATGGAGCCTTATGCTGTAGACAAGACAGCACTGATTATGTGCAGCTGATCAGTTTAAATAGCCTGTTTGGTGTTAGCATTAGTGACAGTTAAGCCCCGTACACACGGTCTGACTTTTGGCCAACAAACTTCATTTTGAGCAAGTTGGACCAACAATCCGACCGTGTGTACGCTCCATCGGACAAACTTTTTTTGTTTTTTTTTTGTTTTCATCGGACAAAAGTTGGGTCTGCAAACGGACAAACTTTTGCCCAACAAAAGTCCGATGGAGCAAAGTCCGACCGTGTGTACAGAAAACGATCAGACTTTTGTCCGATGGACAAAACAACTAATGTTAAAATCAATCAACAATAGCAGAAGTTGACCAAAGGGTGGCGGTAAAGAGTAGAAAAACCACGTGATGTTGCAAAATGTTTTGGGAAAGTTTGCAGAAAAGTCAGAGCGTGTGTATGCTATGGGTGTTCCCGACCAACTCCGTTCGGACAAAAAACCACGGAAAAGTCCGATAGAAGTTCGACTGTGTGTACGGGGCTTAACACACGTGCACATTTTTACACAAATATTTGCCCAGATGCACCATTCTGCAGATGCACCATGGCACTGACAGCTGCATTTTGGGCATCATCTGGGATAGTGGCAGTAAGTCAGCCATTTTACCTTTGTATTAGGCATTTCATTGGGTGGCCACTAAATAAGAGTAGGCAATTGAGCATAAAAGACCCCATGCTACACAAATTGCCTGTAGCAGAAAGCCCTGAGTACCCCCAATCTCACTCCACCTACTTATAACTCCCGGGATAGGAGATGGTGTGAACTGTCTCCCTTGAAGCTTGGACCTCCCCTGGCAAAGCACCTGGGCCCTTATGTTTATGAGGGAGATAGAGACAGAGTCCTCTTTCCCACAACCCTAACCCAGTGGTTGTGGGGGTCTGGTATCTGGGTGCTCCCTTATTGTTAAAGGGGGCTTCCAGATTCCACTAAGCCCCGTGGCTGCAGAAACCCACAGCCACAAGACCAGGGTTGTGGGGAAGAGGCCCTTGTCCTCATCAACATGGGCACGGTATGCTTTGCTAGGGGGATCCCATTTTTTTTTCTAAATATCCTTGGCTCCTTTGCTTATATGGAGATTCCCGGTCATGTAGATGAATGGGGCTGGTGACATGACTGAGTGTTAAAGTGGAAGTAAACCCTCCTATCGTTTTCAGCCAAGGAAGCTGCCATCTTGGCCCCTGTTTAATCTTCAACTGCCATGATGCTGCACATGTGATCAGTTATGACACCAGCCATTGGTTGTTTTGACAGTTTGGTTGAGAGCACAAACAATGTGACAGTTATATTCCCGGCACGTGTCAGAAATGTAATTGTTTTTTGAAATTGTAAAATCAATGGATTTACTTCCGCTTTAAAGTGGTTGTAAACTCAGGCCTCGTACACACGACCGAGTTTCTCGGCAAGAACCAGCAAGAAACTTGCTGGCAGAGATGTCTTGCCGAGAAATTTGTTCGTGTGTATGGTTTCTCGTCAAGAAAACCGACAAGTAATCTCGACGAGAAAATAGAGAACCTGCTCTCAATTTTCTCGTCGAGATTCTCGTCAGCCTGTTTCTCGACGAGAAAAGTGAGTGTGTGTACACTTACCTGTCCTCCGGGAAGCCCGCGCATGTTCGAAATGAATTTGACGCATGCGCGGTAGCTTCCTAGGCATAGGTAGGGTATACCAAGATGGCGCGACGGCATCGAATGTGACGAGCGCATACTCGTCGTAGTCGATGACATCACTGCGTACGCTCCATTCAAAGAACCGCGGGTTCTTTGAATCGAGCGCCTGTACACTCGGCCGGGACAAGTTTCTTGTCCAAGAATCTCGTCGAAAAAAACGACATGTTTTTTTCGACGAGAATCTCGGCCGTGTGTACGAGGCTGCAGACTTGAAATATGAACAAAGCATAACTCTGAAGCTCTCGTATCCCATAAGCTCTCCTCACTGATATCTGCAGAGTGTAACCTCGGTACTCCTTCCCCTTTTTATAAACTCTCAGACAAGCTTTATAAATGATGGACTTTGATGTAGGGAAGAGAAGACAGCAGATAAACAAGTACAACTTATGTAGAAGGATTTGTTTAATCTCTGTGCATCACCTGAGGATAGTCACTTCTCTGCATATATGTAAGGGTTCACAACCACGTTAAAGACTTGTGGTGCCTGCACCTGCCCACATAGAAAAGTGATGACAGAAAAAGTCTGAGTAGTTCATCGAGTCTGCCCATTTATTTTATTTTTTTGGGGGGGTGTATTTTGTTTTATTGTTTTGTTTTTTGTTAACTTTGTTGTCTGAGTATATGTTTATCCCAAGCACGTTTGAAGCCATTTACTGTTGACTGTCTTACTAACTCTGATGGTAGTTTATTCCAAGCACCAACTACCCTTTGAGTAAAATAATACTTTCTAAGATTAGTTTTGAACTTTCCTCCAGTTAGTTTGAGGTCACGTCCCTGTGTTCTTTATTTTGGTTTGATATTGAAAAAAAATGCTGCAGGAGCAAAATACAGGGGATCAATACCAGTAAATGTTGCCCCAAGCCACCACTCCTGTCCTTTTTCCTCTTCTTCTTTATGCTGTCTGCCCCTCCCCATGTGCTCCCCCCACAGCGCTGCCGGCTTTCCTGATTTTTTTAAATAAAAATAACATATTACTGACACCAATCTCGGCCCTGCTGACACTGTGGACTGCTCTACGGACACCATCCTCTGCCCTACTAACACCATTCAGTGCCCTACTGACATTGTCCACCACCTTACTGACTGACACTGTCCACTTTTAAGGTTGGCTAAGTTAAAAATTTTACAGTGACATTTGTTTTATTCGTTTTTTTTCCTTACTATTTAGTTAGACCTTGTTAGTTAATTAAAAAAATAAATAAAATAAGGGTGCCAAACCCTGGTGATCATTCATCTCTTTCAGGTAGATCTCCGGCACTCAAAGGTTGCCTACCCCATGTTAAAAGGAACCTAGAGCTTTAAATGCTGAATAAAAAAAAGTAAAAATTATATTTAATAATTTTATTTATCTATGAAAACAATACATTTAAAATTATATTTTTCTAGTTTTGACCATAATAAATTAAGGAAGAAAATATATAATCATCTTAGGGAATTGAATCAGTTACCTACGCTATTAAGAAATCCCTTAAGAAATGATTATGGGTGACAAGGGATTACCATTAATTTGAAAATAGAGTCATAGCTTATATAAAGGTACATATCTAAACAAATTCCCATTCTTTCAACATCCAAGGGTGTTGCAGTTTTTTGTTTATTTTATTAATTAATAATTTCTCTCTGTGCTCCTGTTTACATTACCATAATGGGATGTGTAATTACAGAATATAATACATAAGTATATGATTCTTGTTCCTTTCAGGTAAGGTTAATGCATCGAACAAGTAACACAACTGTGTACAATGTTTCAGTCTCTGTTTAACTGCCTGAGTAGTAGCCTGTATATACTCCTTCATTACCAGACCATTTTTAAGCTTTTAGTGCTGTGATAGATTGACTGATAGTTACTTGGTTATGAAACACTGGGGTTAATTACTAAAGCTGAAGTGTGCAAAATTGGGTTCAGCTCTGCATAGAAACCAATCAGCAGGCGGGATTTATTGCCAAAGCCTAATTGAACAAGCTGAGATAGAAGCTGATTGGCTATATGCACATCTGCCTCAGATTCTGAGTGCTCACAGTTTTAGTAAATCTCCCCCACTGGATCTAAATGATTTTTATATAATCATTTGAGACAGAAGGCGCTTTCTTTTTGGTGGAATTTTTTAACCGCTGCTTTTTTTTAATTCTTTTTTTAACTAAACGATCCCACAAGTGGTCAGTGGCACTTTAAACTCCCCCAACCAACTCTCTGCCATAATTTTAATAATATGGTGGTATTGTGGTAGTTATATATGTATTGTTTAAAATAATTAATTGATTGATGCATGTCGTTTAAGTGGAGCTTTACCCAAAAGGGTAATTTCCGCTTTAGGGCCCCCCCACCCACTTTGCCTAGGAGATCCAAATGTAGGTTGTTCTGCCCTCTCTGCAGTCTTCTAAGACATGTCACAGATTCCAGAAGACTGCGGGACCATTGACAATGTGCTGTGCGGCTCATGCATGCACAGTGGGCACCCAGCTATGAAGCCGCAAGCTTTCACTGCTGGGTGCACACAATTGAGATGCCGGTGCCAGGGACAGAAAACCAATAAAAAGAACGGCTCGGGTGAGCTCATCGCTGGATCCTGGGACAGGTGAGTGGCTGTTTATTAAAGGTTTTGGTAGCTGCTGACTTTTAATGAACACAAATATGACTGGAGCTCCTCTTTAAGTTCTGAAAGAATAATACCATTTTTTGAAAGGTAAGTATTTCCATGACTGTTAATAATTGACACGATACAAAGTATAACCAGATTTACAGAGAATATTGCTTGGTACCTAATTTTTATATGATAATGGTTTATACATTCTTTTAAACATTAACAATAGCAAATATTTTCAGCAGAGGAAAATTTCAGTAAATCATTGCAACAATCATTGTTTAACTTACAACAATATGATTAATACTGAAAAATGTTTTTAATTAATTTAAAATGACTCAAAAAACAATGTCTCTATTTGTTTAGTAGAGAATGCACTTTCCACAGAGAGTTATGATAAATGATTTAAAATGATATTTGCCAGTGAAGTAATGAAGTATGAGTATGAAACTAACAATACCAGAATTATGTACTATGTTGCTTCTACTTGATGCATCAGAATTTGATGTTCTTTGTGTATTATACAGTAATTATACAGAAATTCGATTCTAGTGCTCTACAAAGCATACATGGCCAACATGTTGGACCTGATTTATTAACAGGAAATGCACAAGAGCAGAGAGAAATCACTAGAAAGATAATTGTTATGTTCATGTTACCAGTTTGCATAAAAATGTTTACTTGCATGTTAAACATGATCCCTTAACTTATCTGCTGGCTCATACACTCATCTTACAGGGATATGTTACAGTCTCTGTTTGTAATGCTTTTTGCATATCTTATTAATGCTGTTTTTTAGCCTAACATGCTGACACAACTAAATATTGTATGTGTTAAGGTTTTATATTAAACAAATAACAAAAAAATAAAACTCTAATGTAACAAGCACCAAATTATACAGTAAGATATTAAAGATATATACGCCAAACCAAAAAATCTGCACAGCAACGAATACATAGGAATTTAGATTTAGAATGTGTTTGGAAGCTTATGTACATTTTCTGTGGCAAAGTTTACTTGTGTACGCACATAGTAATAATCCCGGAAAACATATTCCATTGTCTCTTTCATTTAAATGTTTAACCACTTGACCTCCGGAAGATTTCCCCCCCTTCATTCTAGTGAAAATTCTGTTTTTCTGTGCGTCCCCCCTACCCACCTACACTCAATACTCCTGCTATGCTCCAAAACTCTGGAATTCACTTCCTAAGAACATCAGAGAGTCATCTTCTGTAAACTCAAATCTAAAAATGTTTTTCTTTAGACAAGCTTTTCTTTAAATGTCCCCTTTTCCTTTATTATCCTGTGTATTTATTGTGTTTTCCTTTGAGAAGCCACCTTTAAAGGCGCTATATAAAATAAAGTTGTTTATTATTATTATTCATGGCTAGGACATTTTTTGGGATACGGCACTACATTATTTTAACTGACAATTGTGCAATTTTTTTTCCCACAAAGAGAGCTTTCTTTTGGTGGTATTTGGTCACCTCTGCATTTTTTTTATTTTTTGCGCTATAAACAAAAAAAGACCAACAATTTTGAAAAAAGAAAAACATTATTTTTTACTTTCTGCTATACAATATGTCCCATATTTTTTTTTTTAAATCAAATGTATTCATAAATTTAGGCCAATATGTACCCTGCTACATATTTTTGGTAAAAAAAATCCCAATAAGTGTATATTGATTGGTTTGCACAAACGTTATAGCATCCACAAACTATGGTATATAGAGTGAGTATAGAAAATAATCACATTTTGTTGCTTTGCAGCCTGAAATAAAGACAGACACAGTTTTGTTTTATCCAGCTGTATTTATTAAACTGCAACTTATAACATCCAAGTGAAAGATAAAACACCAACATGTCAGAAAAAAAACAAAACAAAAAAAAAACAGAGTCACTTGGAAAAAAGATTACTTCCCCCTTATGTCAGTATTTTGTTGGACCACATTTTGCTTTATTTACAGCCTTTTGTCTGTTTTGATATGTCTCTACTAACTTTGCACATCTAGACTTTGCAATATTTGCCCACTCTTCTTTGCAGAACTGCTCAAGTTCAGTTAAATGTGATGGTGAATGTTTGTGGACTACATTCTTGCCGTTTAACATCTATATTTAAGATTTAATATCTCAAAGATATGATATGGGTTAAATAAGAGTTCTTTTGACCAGACGTGAAAGCTTTAACATAATGAACATTTATTATGTATTAGTTAAAATATAATCTAATACACAGAAACTATCTATATAGTCTTAACAAGAAGGAAATAGTAGGTTTCAAATATACAAAGTATTTACATGGAGGAATATAGAGCATATTCCTCCGAACCATTAAAGTACAAGCATGTGTAGTTACAGGTCAAACAGACCTTTACAATAGTTACCCTTTCAGAACCATCCTGCAGGCTGTCCTCCATAAAAGAGAGAGCTCCCTTCTCCTCCCCTCTGAGTATATCTCTCTATGCTGATGTCCCATTGGTTGGCCAAGCTGGTATCATGATTTGAGCGCTTACTACATAAGTCAGCCCCCTTTCATGCAAATCCTGGTGTCTCTATCTGGGCAGGAGATTTAATTGAATTTTCCCAGGATTACAGGATATTGCATGACCCAGCATGGGATCCTTTGAGGTGTGTAGATGCAAACAATGGAATTGGCTCTCCATTGTCTGTATATAAAAGCCTCGGACCCGCATAGTCTGCTCTTAACAAAAGGGCTTTCCTAGGTGCTAAATTAAATATATTCAGTTAGCTAAATGAAATATATATACAGCAAGCTAATTGAAATATATTCATAATTACAATATTTTACAGCTATTAAATGAAGATTATACATATCCCATAAGGCAACAACATACAGTCTTCAAGTTTTTCCACAGATTTTCAATGGGGTTTAAGTCTGGCTCTGACTAAGCTGTGAAAAGACATTCACCTTTTTCTCCTTCAACCACTGGGGGATCATTTTTTCTGTGTGCTTTGGGTCATTGTCATGTTAGACGGTAAACTTTCTTCCCATTGACAACTTTCTGGCAGAGGGCAGTATTTTCCTTAAGAATTTGATAGTATTTTGCTCCATCCATTTTTTTTCTAACCTGACAAGTGCTCTAGTCTCTGCTGCAGAGAAACAGGATATTACCACCTCCATGATTTACTGTAGGAATGGTGTTATTTGGATAGCTGTATT
Source organism: Rana muscosa (assembly GCA_029206835.1). Taxonomy (NCBI): domain Eukaryota; kingdom Metazoa; phylum Chordata; class Amphibia; order Anura; family Ranidae; genus Rana; species Rana muscosa. The sequence continues at coordinate 826,987,217 of CM055116.1, forward strand.
GGATTTCCGCCAGACATATTGTTTGGTGTTGAGGCCAAATAATTCAATTTTAGTCTTATCTGACCACCTTAAATGCTCCTTGAAGATTCTGAGGCCACATGGAAAAAGTGTTATGGTCAAATGAGACTAAAATTGAATTATTACAAATAATATGTCTGACGGAAATCCAATACAGCTCACCATTTAAATAACATAATTCCTACAGTAAAGCATGGAGGTGGTAATATCTTGTTATGGGGGTGTTTCTCCGCAGCAGGGACTGGAGCACTTGTCAGGACAGAAGATAAAACAAAAAATGTGTTTGCTTTAATTTCAGCCTGCAAATGAACAAAATTTATTTATTTTAAAGGGGGGGGGGGTGATTTTTTTCTATACCCACTGTATAATGGATTTTTTATTTATTTTTTATATGGCAGTGTTTTTTTTTTCTTTAAAAATAACAAACATGTTATACTTACCTGCTCTGTGTAGTTGGCTTTGTACAGAGCAGCCCAGATCCTCCTTTTCTCAGGTCCCTTGCTGGCACTCCTTGCCTCTCCCTCCTGCCAAGTGCCCCCACAGCAAGCAGCTTGCTATAAGGGGCACCCGAGCCGAGCCACTGCTTTGTGTGTCCATTCAGACACAGTGCTGCGGCTCGGCCCCACCCCCCTCTCTCCTTATTAGCTCACTGACCTTAATTGACAGCAGCGAATCAGGAGGAAGAGTCTCAGACAGCCAAGTCTGTCGTACAACATCGCTGGATTGAGATGGGGCTAAGGTAAGTATTAGGGGGGCTAATTTTTAGCTTTACCCCTTCCCAACCAGCCCCTGCAGTTATACTGCGGCAGGTTGGCTCCCCTGGGCGAGCTGTCATAGCTGTACGTTGGCTCTTTAAGATGCTCTTTAAGATGCCACCGGAGGCGTGCCACATGCCCGCAGCATGTCCCCGGAGCCGATGCGTGTGCTCGGCAGGCGCGATTACCGCCGGGCACCCGCGATCGTTCCTGAAAGAGAGAGAATCGGGATCTGTGTGTCTAAGCACTTTTTTTTTTGTTTCTATTGTAAATTTTGCAAATAAGTTAATTTTCTTCATATCATTGGTAAAAATAGCTCAAATTAGTGTGTATTATTTAGTCTGTGTGAAGGTTATAGAGTCTACAAGCTATGGTGCCAATCATTGAAAATCATTGAAAATTCATCACACCTGAGGTACCGACATTTCTTGAGATGCTAACAAATCAGGACAGTACAAATACCCTCCAAATGACCCATTTTGGACAGTACACAGTCCAGGGTATTTAGTAAGATACATGGTGAGTTTTTTAAAGTTGTAATTTTTTCCCACAATTCTTGGGAAAATTAAGATTTTTTTTCACTAAATTGCCATATTAACAAGTTATTTCTCACACACAGCATATGCATATTTGCAATTACACCCCAAAATATATTCTGCTGCTCCTCCTGAGTATGGTGATACCACATGTGTGAAACTTTTCTACAGCCTTGCCACATACAAAGGCCCAAAATGCAGGGAGCACCTCCAAGCGTTCTAGGAGCATAAATTACACATCTCATTTTTCAACTACCTATTACAATTTTAAAGGCCCTGGAGCACAAAGACAATGGAAATGCCCACAAAATGACCCCATTTTGGAAAGCAAACACCCCAACGTATAATCTATGAGGCATAATGAGTCTTGCTTTGTTGCACTGCACACTGTGAATTACATTCCACTGTACTAGCATAAATAAATTGATTTACAGCCAAAAAAGTTACTGCAGCTATATTATCTTTATAAAAATAAAGACCCAGTAATACTATGAATTGTATCTGAACTATAACCCAGAGATGCATGATGTCCAATTTAGTGGACAGATTATAATTTCTAATTTCTGTCCAAGATAAAATCAATATTAGTAAAATTTAATTACAATATGTTTCTTTAGGTGTTATTTGATGTTACCATTTTTTTTTTCTATACAAGGACTGGCAAGATATTCCTAAACTGCCCAGCCTTTCTTGTATTCTGTATTCAATTTTGGTTTTGAGAAATTTATGTTGCACTTACAATGTCTGACCAGTGGGTGGCAGAGTATGGGATGATACACTAGCATCCACTGTACATAGTGATATGCAACTGTACAGTCAGAACCCATGCACATTCAGTAAAACAGCTTTTAAATGACCTCTGTGCATGAAAGGGTTAAGCAAAGAGGAGGGGATAGCAGTGACATCACTGTCCAAATATGGCCACTGGGCATATTTGGGCAATGACATTGCCCAACTATGGTGATGACCATATTTGGTCAATGATGTCACCATCATCCCTTCTCCCTCCCTTATATAGCTCATGACAGGGTTTTTTCTTTTTTCCAGTGAGCCAACAGGCAGCATGCATTATGATGGATGATGCATTAAAATTAGACATTTTTGGGGGTATTTTTATTTTTTTGATAAAAGACTTGTGAAACATTTTTGCATTTTTATTTTCAGGTTACAATTCTTCTTTTTTTGTGAATGAGTAGGAGTAATATTACCCCATTCACATTCACATGGGGGCTCCCTTATATTTAAAGTGATACTAAAGCTTTGTTTTTTAAGTTTGTTTTTTAATAACAAACATGTCATACTTACTTCCACTGTGCAGCTCGTTTTGCACAGAGTGGCCCCCGAAAATCCTCTTCTGGGGTCCCTCGGCGGCTCTCGCGGCTCCTCCCCGCATTAGATAATCCCCTAGGAGAAGATTCTGGAGCAAATACTGGTAGGAGAGCTGCTACTTATAATGGGCGCCATGGCTTCAGAGACCCCTGTGCGCCTGCACAGGATGCACAGCTGAGATGTTCACTACTGCTTAGACAGTACACTTTGGTTGGTTGGGTTCATCAATGCAAAAGCATGCATGCATTTTCTTCCGTTAAATGGGTATATTGCCTTCCAGCTCCAATAATATTTAGGTCAGATATTTATTCTCTTATAACTCATACCCATTTCCATTTATTTTAGATGAATGTGTACAGAGATTTCAGTAAAATAAATATTATACTACGTGGCGAGATCAAGACACAAAACAAAACAGTGTGCATATGAATTAAAGGATTACTTTCCAATAAGCAAGTCTATTTATAACACACTTAAATTGCAGTCTATGTGGACCTAAAAATTAACATACTAAAGTGGAGAATACCAGAATTTCAGCAATGTCATACACGAAAGAGAAAATGGAATACTCACTCGGTCAACATTCAAGCAATATTGTACTGTTATGCCAATGCCTTTTTATGATCTGCACATATTTTTAAGTGGTATTTTTATATATAAAAAATAAAAATAAAAATAAAAGTGTTTACATTTCTCGGGAGTAGAGGAAATGGCTCCCACAGACTGGATGAATCAAAAGCGTCCATGTTTATTGTAGAAATTGTCAATTGCAGTCCCCGCCCTAGAACACCCCTCAATTCTACTCCCAGTTGGAGAATGTGGAAGGCTTAGCTTACTTCCTGCACCTGAAGGTCAAGTGGCAAGTGGCTTTAAGCAGTAGCTTAAAGCAGAGAGTCTTTTTGATCTAAAGTTTACATTTCCAGCTGAAAAATGTTTATTTCAAATGTGTGATAAACATACACAAAGTAGAAAACTTTACCTCCATTCTGCCACAATACTAGAATTCTCTGCCATCTCTTAATCATGGACAATCATACAATAAATAATGTGTTCTACCTAAATGCTTTTGCATTTGACATAAGTCTAAAATGTTTTTTTTTTGTTTGTTTTCTCATCATATTCCTTATAACAGTTATTGGGAATTTGTTTATAATTATACTCACAAATATAGACTCTCATCTTCAAACCCCAATGTATTTCTTTCTTAAAAATCTCTCCTTTCTGGACATCTGTTACACTTCTACAACTGTTCCACAAATGTTAGCAAACCTATTGACAAAACATGTTGCCATATCATTCCCAGCATGCATAATTCAGTTATATATGTTTTTATCTTTAGCTGCTTCTGAATCCTCATTACTGGCAACAATGGCATATGACCGATATGTTGCTATATGTAATCCCTTAAGGTACTCAGTTATAATGAGTCGGGATGTTTGTATCCATATGGTGGTTGGTACCTGGGTAGTTGGAAGCATATATGGAGTAATTCACACTGCTAACACTTTTAGGCTGCCATTTTGTGGGCCCAAAGTGCTTAATCATTATTTCTGTGACATTTTACCCCTATTTAAGATTTCCTGCATCAACACATATGTTAATGAGTTAACTGTCTTTGCTGTTGGTGGTTTTCTAATGATTGGCTGTTTTGTGTTAATTTGTGGATCTTACATTCATATTTTAGTTTTAGTTTTGAGTATACCAAAAGGTGGTGGACGAATGAAAGCATTTTCAACATGTGTGTCTCACCTTGTTGTCGTTCTGCTATTTTATGGAAGTGGTTGCTTCATGTACATGAGGCCAAAATCAAATCTACTGGCAGACAAGGAATGGCTCTTATCCATTTTTTACACCAGTATTACACCTCTCTTAAATCCCATTATTTATACTTTGAGGAACAAAGATATCACAAAAGCCCTTCGAGTAATTCTAAACTTTCACTGATGTGAAGTCATTTCTGAATAAAATAAGTTATGTTGATGGTTATTGTGACGGTGTGGACCAGTATGGATGTATGAAAATGCTATAAATTAGAGGTTAATTCCACTTTTGTGGAAAAAAAAAGCAAATAAAAGAAAAATAATATAGCATATACAATTGCAACACAAGTCATATAGAAATGTAATGTTTCTTTAATGTGTTTGACTCACTGATTTTCCCAGACGTCTACTCTAATATAAAATTCAGATTTTAGGCATCCCCTGCAACGTGGGCACAGACACACAGGGATTTCTTCAGAATAACAAAAGGTAGGAATCTATAACAAAGTTTGTCAAAATCCTTGTAATGTGCACACATTTCTCAGGGAGGGAAAGTGGTTACTCTTTGGCTATTTTAATAGGTTTCAATAGGTTGAGACTCAGCTCTTTTTCACAAAGTGGAAGAGTTACAGAGGCAGGGCAGTGATAAGCAAATTCAGTTACCTCAAAAGTGATTTAACATACCGTATAACACGCACCCCAATTTTTTAAGGATTTTTTTTCACAGCCCCCTTTACAGTACACAGTCCCCAGCCCCCCATCCAGAACATGGCTCCCCTCCTTGTACACAGCTCCTCATCCAGTACACAGCTCCTCATCCAGTACACAGCTCCTCATACAGTACACAGCTCCTCATCCGGTACACAGCTCCTCATCCAGTACACAGCTCCTCATCCGGTACACAGCTCCTCATCCAGTACACAGCTCCTCATCTAGTACACAGCTCCTCATCTAGGACACAGCTCCCCCCATCCAGTAAACAGCTCCCCCCATCCAGTATACAGCCCCCTCCCTGCACTCCCAGGAGACCCCCAGTCTCCTGGGACAGCACTGCCAGCATTCTCTACAGTTAAGAAAAAAATCACTGCCAGCCCCTTCCATACTGCTCCTCCTGTGTCACTCCTATTGTAAAATGAAGCTTCTATATACCTCAATAGCTCAGTTTTTCCCACTGACCTGGTCATGTGTTCGCTCTCCTCCTCCAATCTAAAGCTACACTCAGAGGAGGAGGAGTGGGAGGAGGAGATCAGCCAGAAAAAAACTGAGCTATTGAGATATTTACAAGCTTTGTTTTTCAATGACACTGACACAGGAGGAGCGGTGTAGAAGGGGCTGGCAAGTGATTTATTTTTCTCAACTTTTTTCTCAACTATGCAGGGAGCGCTGTCCCAGGGCCAGGAGAGGCGGCCCGCCCCTTGTTGGTAAAACATGATATCGGCGTTTAACACGCAGGCACTGTTTACCCTTTGTTTTCAGGGGAAAAAGGTGCGTGTTATATGCCGATAAATACGGTATTTAAAAATTTGCAACTTTCACTCAAGCGGAGCTAAAGCCTCATATCCTTTACAGTCAGGGAAGCTGGCATCTTTGCCTTTGTTTGATCCTGCAGTTGCCATAGTGCTGCACATGTGATTGTCAGGGTCACCTGTGGCCAGGTGACAGATGCACACCGTAGGGGGACAGGAGTGCACCGCGAGGTAGTGAACCCTATGGCTGGCTTCTGTGGATAGGAAACTGGGTGGTTGTGGAAAGCGGGACCAGAGGAGCACAACCGGGATCCCAACGGAAGCGAGAGCCAAGATTCCCCAGGGCGCGGAGTCTAAGACCCAGCTGGTCTTCTCCAGGGCCTCTAGTGGTGAGGATGTTACGCTGCAGGCTGGGACCAGGTCGCGGCCCCTGGAGTTTCCTAGCTCACGCCCCGTAGGATAAGGAGAAGCAGCAGCACACGATAGAGAGAACCGAATAACAAGCCGAAGGTCAGGGGCCACAAGCAGACAAGGATAACGAAGAACGAGCCGAAGGTCAAGGGTCACGAGCAGACAGGGATGGTCGGGGACAAGCCAATAACGTAACAGAGAGACAGACGTAGCACACGGCAGGCAGGAACCCAAACACACAATGCCTAACAAACACGTTGATCAGCAAAGCAGGCTTGCAGTGCACAGGTTAATATAGTGTTCAGTGATAGGGCCTGGGGTGGAGTCAGGCTGGGAGGAGATTATAAAGGAAGCCAGGTGAAGGAGGTCTGGTCTCTAGATGAACACATGAGGAGGAAGGTAAGATGGCAGACAGACATTAATGCATATCCATGACAGTACCCTCCCTCTTACGAGGCCTCCCCCTTCCCCGCCTGGGCCCAGGTTTAGAGGGAAACTTCAGATGAAACTCCTTTAACAGACGAGGTGCAAAGACCTCAGATGCAGTGATCCAAGACCTCTCCTCAGGACCAAACCCTTTCCAATGAACGAGGTACTGAAGAACGCCTTTACAGAGTCGGGAGTCCAGAATTTGACTGATCTCGTACTCCTGATTATCCTCAGAGACAGGCGCCACGGTAGGAAGAGGACGAGAGAATTTATTGAGGACTAAAGGCTTTAGAAGAGCAACATGAAAGGAGTTAGTGATTTTAAGGCTCTTAGGAATCTGGAGTTTGAAACAAACCGGATTCAGTTTAGCAGTTACCGTGTATGGACCGATGAATCGTGGAGCAAACTTCAGAGAAGGAACTCGGAGCTTGATGTTCCTGGTAGAGAGCCAGACTTTGTCCCCTGGCTGAAGAGAAGGCGGTTTACGCCTGCGGCGGTCGGCAAAGCCTTTGAATTTTTCAGCAGCTGCCCGGAGGGAATCATGAACGTGACCCCAAACGGAATTGAGAGACTCCTGAACCGAAGCCAAAGCTGGAATATCTGGAGAACAGATCATAGGAAGAGGAAGTTGAGGGTGTTTTCCATAAACTGTGAAAAAGGGTGTCTTCTGCGAACTGGTATTCACATGATTGTTATGGGAGAATTCTGCCCACGGGAGTAGAGAGGACCAATCGTCATGGTGAGAAGACACAAAGGTGCGAAGAAAGACCTCTAACTCCTGATTAACCCTCTCAGTCTGTCCATTGGATTGGGGATGGTAAGAAGAAGAAAAATCCAAGACAATATTGAGGGATTTGCAAAAGGCTCTCCAAAAACGAGACGTGAATTGGACTCCCCTGTCGGAAACAATATGAGAAGGGACCCCATGTAGGCGGAGAATTTCTCAAATGAAAATGGGAACCAAGGCAGGGGCAGAAGGAAGACCAGGAAGAGGAACAAAATGAGCCATCTTGGAGAATCGATCGATTACCACCCAAATGACTGTATTATTCTCAGACAGTGGGAGATCGGTGATAAAATCCATGGCAATATGGGCCCAGGGTTCCTTAGGAATAGGCAAGGGCATGAGGAGACCAGCAGGAGCTTGTGTGGAGGATTTGGACTGAGCACAGACATGACAGTGATCAGCTACGACACCAGCCATGTGAAGGCTTGACAGTTCAGTTGTGAGATAAAAATAAGCACACTAGTAACAGTTATCATTCAAGGAATGCCTTGAAAAAACATTTTTGTGAAACTCTTAAAATTGGTCAGTTCATTTCCACTTTAAAATTACACTGATGCCTCATGCACACTGGATGTTAAAATAAGGTTATAAAAATGCCAGTAGCTGTGCAGTGAGTTTTTCAACTTTTTTCAACTTTTTTCAGCTTTTTTCAACATTTTTGCAATATCGTTTTTTAGCGTTTATTAGCGTTCCTTAGTGTTTTTCCGCGTTAGCGGGGTTTTTTTTAAAGAAATTTTTTAATTTTTTCAATGGATCAAAAACGTTAAAAAACGCTGGTGAGCAATGGCTTTTGAGCGTTTATTGACGTTTATCAGTGTTAGAGCATTTTTTCAGCTGAAAACGTCTCTCAGAACCCACTAGTTTTGTTTTTTTTTTACTGCTCAAAAACTCCACTGCCCAAAACTGCTGATAACAGCTTATGTGTGAATGGAGACATAGGATAACATGATGGAGAGTTTAATGACTGTAGAAAAAAAGTCTACTGCCAAAAACAGCTGCTGTAAAAACGTGGACGTTTTTGGATAATCCCAAAGATATCTCCTCTACCCTGGAAAGCATGATATAAAAAAAAACACATTGACCTCCGCTTTCTAGGGGGAAAAATGGCAGTGTTTACATCTGCCAGAGCCGGAAGCGATGTTATGGCCTCCCAAGGACATAAAGATGGCCAGGGAGCATTTGGTCATTAGACAGCTCTGTGGTAATCAAGCACCACCACCGGATCAGGTCTCCGGCTTCCCAGTCGCATGGGAGAGCCCGGAGAAGCACTGGAGGGTGGCAGGGGGGGGACATCCCCTCTTACTGCCTGTAAAAGCAATCCAGCGGCTAATGAGCTGCTAGGATGGCTTTTATATTGCAGGGAATCGCTGGCTTAAACAAAACATATCTGGATGATGCCTGTAGCTGCAGGCATCATCCAGATATTTCACTTTAAAATCCACGACCAGGAATGAGCTCGATGTTCGGATCGAACATAAGTTCGACTCGAACATCGGGTGTTCGCCCATTCGTCAAAAAATTAACATTATGGGGTGTTTGCGGCAAATTCGAAAGCCGCGGAACACCGTTTAAAAGTCTATGGAGATTAACATGAAAAATCAAAAGTGCTAATTTTAAAGGCTAATATGCAAGTTATTGTCATAAAAAGTGTTTGGGGACCCGGGTCCTGCCCCATGGGACATGTAAAAATGCAAAAAAAGTTTTAAAAACTGCATTTGTTTCGGCAGCAATGATTTTAATAATGCTTAAAGTGAAATAATAAAATTGAAATATTCCTTTAAATTTCATACCTGGGGGGGTGTCTATAGTATGCATGTAAACTGGTGCATTTTTTCCGTGTTTAGAACAGTCCCATAGCAAAATGACATTTCAAAGGGAACAAAAGTCATTTAAAACTGATCGTGGCTGTAATGTATTGTCGGGTTCCGTTAATATACATAAAACTCATTAAAAAAACGGCATGGGTCCCCCCCAGTCCATTACCAGGCCCTTTGGGTCTGGTATGAACATTAAGGGGAACCCAAACCCCAAAAAATTAAAATTGCGTGGGGGTCCCCCCCAAATCATTAATCAGGCCCTTTGGGTCTGGTATGGATATTAAGGGGAACCTTGCGCCAAATTTAAAAAAAATGGCGTAGGGGTCCCCCCAAAACCCAAACAAGACCTTTACCTGAGCACAAAACCTGGCAGGCCATACCAGATTTTAAGGGAAACCCTGCGCCAATTTTTTTTTTAAAAATGTCATAGGGTTTCCCCCCAAAAATCCATACCAGACCCTTATCCGAGCACGCAACCTGGCAGGCCGCAGGAAAATAGGGGGGATGAGAGATCGCCCCTCCTCCATAACCGTACCAGGCCACATGCCCTCAACATGGGGAGGATGCTTTGGGATTTGACCCCCAAAGCACCTTGTCCCCATGTTAATGGGGATAAGGGCCTGACATGAGCCAGCTTGGGAAAAGTCGTTTAATAAAAAATAAAAAAATGTCCAGCGATGTCCATCTTTATCTTCTATTATGCCGCTAGGGATGAGCTGAACACCCCCGGTTCGGTTCGCACAAGAACTTTAGAACCCTATTAAAGTCTATGGGACTCGAACATTCAAAATCAAAAGTGCTAATTATGAAGGCTAATATGTAAGTTATTGTCCTAAAAAGGGTTTGGGGACCCGGGTCCTGCCCCAGGGTACATGTATCAATGCAAAAAAAGTTTTAAAAACTGATGTTTTTTCGGGAGCAGTGATTTTTAGGCTTGTGCAATTCGTTTCGTAACGAATTGAAATTCGTCCGAATTTAGCAACTTTCGGACATTCGGAAGCATTCGAATTTCCGAACAAAGCAATTACGAATAAGACCGAATCCGAAATAAATTATACCGCAAATAGCGAATGCCCAAATGTCTTCGGCATAATTCGTTATGAAAAAGTTACGAATGTACGAATCCATACGAAGCACAATAACACTCACTCTGCTCTGCTCTCTGCTTCTCCCACACCGTGCTGAACTCCCTCTCAAAATGGTGTACAGGGGCGGAGGTTATAGCCGCATGTAAAAAACGAAAGTAAAATACGAGATTTCGAATCCATTCGAAGCACAATAACACTCACTCTGCTCTGCTCTCTGCTTCTCCCTCACCGTGCTGAACCCTCTCAAAATGGTGTACAGGGGCGGAGCCTATAGCCGCATGTAAAAAACGAAAGTAAAATACGAGATTTCGAATCGTTACAAATAACCGCAATGTATTTAGAAAAGTACAAATCCATTCGAAGCACATTAGGCATAATAGGCAGCGTCGTTGTGAGAGAGACACGGAAAATTACGAATCAACGAACCCAAAAAAAGTTACGAAAGTAGGAGTTGTGTCCAGAATCAACGAAAAACAACGTACTCTACCGAAAGTACGAACCCAAAAAAAGTTACGAAAGTAGGAGTTGTGTCCAGAATCAACGAAAAACAACGTACTCTACCGAAAGTACGAATTATAAAGCAACAAAAAATTCAACGAAAAATGTCGCTTGCAAAAATACAAATGAGTCCGAACACGAAAAATCCCGTCTAGCAAAATTACGAATGATTACGAATCAACAGGACCGGAAAGAAACGAACCGAAACGGAACGAATTTTTCCGTTGTGCACAAGTCTAGTGATTTTAATGATGCTTAAAGTGAAAAAAAAGGGAAATAGTCCTTTAAATATCGTACCTGGGGGGTGTCTATAGTATGCCTGTGAAGTGTCACATGTTTCTTGTGTTTAGAACTGTCCCTGCACAAAATGACATTTCTAAAGGAAAAAAAGTCATTTAAAACTGCTTGCGGCTTTAATGTAATGTCTGGTCTCGGCAATATGGATGAGAATCAATGAGAAAAATGGCATGGGTACCCCCCAGCCCATTACCAGCCCCTTTGGGTCTTGTATGGATATTAAGGGGAACCCCGCACCCAAATTAAAAAAAAGGAAAGGTGTGGGGCCCCCAGGCCCTATATACTCTGAACAGCAGTATACAGGCGGTGCAAACAAGACACGGACTGTAGGTTTGTTGTTACGTAGAATCTTTTTGTAATTTTTAACTGGTACATTTTTAAAGTGAAGCTCCAGACAAAAAATCTATTTTTAAGCTTTTTGGAAAACATAGGGAAGGGTTATCACCCCTGTAACATTTGTGTTGCTGTCTGTGCACCTATTCAGAACATTTCACCTCACTTTCCGTCCCAATGACAAATGTTTTTTGAAAATTTGTTTTTTTTATTAAAACAAGGATTGGTGATAAAGCATCAGTGGAGAGAAGACACCTTTTTCCCATATTAACTCTTACAGGAGAGAATTTCCCTTCCTAGGGATAGATTTCCTCTCACTTCCTGTTGTCTCATTCCGTTTGCAAGTAGGAGTCGTTTGTAAGTTGGATGTTTGAAAGTAGGGGCCTGCCGTATATATACTCTGCAGAAATTTGGCCCTTAGGTGCTAGTGTTGCCACAACACTGTAAGCCCTCACAGTTACTCTTGGTGGGCGCTGGAACGGGTCCTGCTGTGAACTATTATATCAAGAATAGTAATTACATGCCATTGTTGAACAGTGGTAGGAAAATATGGGCCTTTGGTGGTGGTGCTGGTGCCACAACACTGTAAGTCCTCACAATTACTCTTGGTGGGAGCACGAATGGGCCCAGCTGTAAAATATTAGACCAAGAATAGTAATTACATGCCCCTGTTAAAAAGGGGCAGAAAAATTGGGCCTTAGTCACTGGTGCTGGTGCCACAACACTGCAACCCTTCACAGATACTCTAGTTGGAGCACAGGAATGACGCCTGCTGCAAAGTATTGCATTAAAAATTGTAATTACACGCTCCTGTTAAACAGGGGCTGAAAAATTGGGCCTTAGCCACTGGTGGCGGTGCCCAGAAACAAAAATGTTCTTACATGCTATCAGCATGATCATTGAGGAGGAAGAGGATAGTCACTCAGCATAACAGGATAGTCACTCTGCATCAGCATAGGCAGTCTTGAAGGGATCTGACATTTCAAAGAAAATTATTCTGTTACATAAGCATCAGGTGCTTGGTAGCTGGTGGTGATCCAAGACTGATTCATTTTTATGAAGGTCAGTCGATCGACCGAGTCGGTGGACAGGTGCACCCTGTGATCGGTTACAAAGCCTCCAGCAGCACTGAATGTGCATTCCAAAAGAAAGCTGGATGCAGGACAGGCCAGTAGCTCAATTGCATACTGTGCAAGCTCTGGCCAGTGATCCATCCTCAAGACCCAGTAACCCAGAGGATTTTCGGTGGGAAAGGTGTCCAAGTCTGATCTTGCCCCTAGGTATTCCTGCACCATGTTAATCAAATGTTGGCGATGGTTGCAGGAACCGATCATACCTTGGGGCTGCGGACTAAAAAATTGTCTGAACGCATCGGTCAGATGGCCACCTTCTCCACCGCTCCTTCTTTGACTGACCGAAGCCTCAGCAACACGTTGTCCAGGACCAGGAATTTGTAACCTCCCAGCCTCTGGGAACGCAATGCACAGACCTTTCTGCAAGGCCTCCCGAAGATGTTTCATCCTCTGCTCCCTCTGCGACGCCTCAATAAGGTCCGCAACCTTACCCTTGTAACGTGGATCAAGGAGGGTTGCAAGCCAGTACTGATCCCTCTCCTTGATAGCACGAATACGAGGATCCTTCCACAGGCTTTTTAGAATCAGGGAGGCCATGCAGCGTAGGTTTGCTGAGGCATTCAGTGCGGAGTCCTCTGGGTCACTGAGGACGACATGATCCGCAGCCACCTCCTCCCAGCCACGTACAAGTTCATGTGTTTCTTGGGACTGTAATTCATCCCTTGAAGACTGCTGCTGATGCTAAGTGCTAGGCTCCACCTCCATGCTGACACAATCCTCCTCCTCCTCCTCCTCCTCCTCGTCCTCTTCCTGTGTGATAGCCGGGCCAGCAGGAACACTGTCTGGATAAAGGGGGCCTTGAGAGGTAAGGAAGTCCTCCTCCCTCTGTTCTGCCTTAAGTGCCCTGTCCATTATTCCATGCAGCGTGTGCTCCAACAGGTGGACAAGAGTGACAGTGTCACTGATGCATGCACTGCCACTGCTCACTATCCTCGTGGCCTCCTTAAATGGTGACAGGACAGTGCATGCATCCCTGATCATGGCCCACTGGCGTGGGGAAAAAAATCCAAGCTTCCCTGACCCTGTCCTGGTGCCATATTGCAACAGATACTCATTGATGGCCCTCTGCTGCATGTGCAGCTGCTGCAGCATGGCCAATGTAGAGTTCCACCTGGTGGGCATGTCACAGATTAGGCGGTTCTTGGGCAGGTTGTATTCCTTTTGGAGGTCAGCCACCAAGCACTGGCATTATATGACCAGCGGAAATGCACACAGAGTTTCCTGGCCTGCTTCAGGACCACCTGTAAGCCCGGGTACCTGCCCAAGAACCGCTGCACCACCAAGTTAAGAACGTGAGCAAAACAGGGCACATGGGTCAGTTGTCCCTGTCGGAGGGCGGAGAGGAGGTTGGTGCCATTGTCGCAAACCACCTTTCCTGGCTTAAGCTGGCGTGGCGTCAACCACCTCTGAGTCTTCCCCTGCAGAGCTGACAGAATCTCTGCCTCAGTGTGGCTCCTGTCCCCCAAGCACACCAGCTTAAGCACCGCATGGCATCTTTTTGCCTGCGTACTTGCGTAGCCCCTTGAACGACTACGGAGCACCGCTGGTTCCAAGGACAAAGCACAGGAAGAGGCCATGGAGGCAGAAGAAGAGGAGGGGGTGGAGGAGAGAGGTGTGTCAGAATCACCAGTAGTAGCATTTTGGAGGCGTGGTGGCGGAACAACCTCCAACACTACTGCACTTTGTCCTGCATCCTTCCCATATGCCAGCAGAGTCACCCAATGCGCCGTGCCTGCTGGACCATGAGTCAGCAGTAATATGCACCTTACCGCTGACCGCCCTGCCCAGTGAGGCCAAGACATTGCCTTCCACATGCCAGTAGAGAGCCGGAATTGCCTTCCGTGAGAAAAAGTGGCGTTTGGGAACCTGCCACTGAGGAACCGCACATTCCACAAACTCAAGGAAGGGGGCAGAGTCTAGCAACTGAAAAGGCAGCAGTTGAAGTGATAGCAATTTATCCAAGCTAGCATTCAACCCCTGGGCATGTGGATGGCTGGGAGCAAACTTCTTTAGGTGAAGCAGCAGCTGGGGCAGGGAAATTTGCCTGCTAGAATCGGACGTTGGTGTACCGATAGCAGATTGCCCGCAAGTACTTGGCTGTGACACACCTAATTCTACACCTTCATTCCTCTCAGTGCAGATTTCAGATAGGACTGAAGGTATAGTGGGGTTGGAGATCCCAGCTGATGAGAAGCAAGGAGAGGTCCACTTTGTTCTTTGGTGTGGGTCTTTTTTGTATGCTTGCCAATGGACTGCATGGCAGGTCGACATATGTCTGGTCTAGCATATGGTGACCAAGCGGCTCATGTTTTGGCCACACGAGATACGCTTCAGACATATGTTGCAAATAGCACCGGTGCGATCTGCTGCACACGTCTCAAAAAAGGCCCACACCAAAGAACTTTTGGAATAATGCGCAGAGACAGCAGCGCCCTGAACATGCGGAACACTGCGGTGTGATGCAGGCGGTTGGCTGCCCTTAAGCTGGCCCCTGGAGAGCATCCTGCCTCATTGGAGATGTGCCTCTTCCTCCTCCTCTCTCCTATCAGGCACCCATGTGGAGTCAGTGACCTCATCATCCCCTCCCTCCTCATCACTGGAGCAAATCTGGCAGTATGCTGCAGCTGGGGGAACATGACTGCCAGATTTCTGTCCTTGTTGGGCACCCCCTCTCTCTGGGCTCACGTTACTGCCTTCCTCTAGCTGGGTACCATCATCGGAGCCTTCAAAACGCTGGGCATCCTCCTGGAGCATGTACCCAACACTGTGGTCAAACAGTTCGGGGGACTCCTCAGGAGGACATGGTGGGGCTAGGGAAGAAGTGACTGATGCCATTGAGCCGAGGGAAGAGGCCGCTTTGGCAGCTGCTTTGCCAAACAAAGTACCCTGAGCCTGGGTGAGAGAGGATGAGGACGGCTTGGTCATCCACTCTACCAAGTCTTCGGCATGTTGCGGCTCAACATGGCCAGCTGCCGAAAAGAAGGACAAGCGTGTCCCACGGCCACGTGCTGATGAGGATGCACCGTGTCCATGACCAGCACTGTTGCCTCTAGACACAGAGCCTGCTTGCCCTCTTTTTTTGGCTCGTGACTGTCTGTCTCTACTAGCTATGAGTAAGCACTCTTTAGTGTGAAACGCGTTAGTGTCCCTGTTATTTTGTTCCGTTGCTGTGACATGTAGTGCCTGTTTTATCATATTTTTTATCCAATAAAAGCCACGTTGGATTGGAGTGCGGCTGTCCAGATATCTACATTTCTTCCATTGCCTTGTGCATTGCCTGCACCCTTTGTTCCTGGAGAGGTTTTGTTCCATAGGGGTGAGTCTTTTTTGGAGCGGTAATTTTTGTACTCTGTCTGTCTCTCCTTGTTTGCCTTCCAGACATACTAATGGCCTGAAGTGAGATGTAGCTGCACAAAGGTGGGATGTATAAATATATATATATATATATATATATATATATATATATATATATATATATCTATAGTGATTATACTGCAGCTAGCACAATCAACTGCCTGCTGTGGTATTAGTATGAGAAAAGTAGCAATTGTCTTCTTCAGTTAGTTTTAGGTGCACACTGTGCAGAGGACACAGTACACTAATTGAAAATACTTGCAGCTACCTGCCTGTTGTATTAGTTTGAGAACACCACCAATTGTATTCAGGTACTTTTAGGTGCACACTGTGCATAGGACAGAAGTACACTAAATGAAATTAATGCAGCTCCCTGCCTGTGGTTTTAGTATGAGAACACCACTAATTGTATTGAGGTACCTTTAGGTGAACGCTGTGCAAAGGACACAGTACACTAAATGAAATTAATGCAGCTCCCTGCCTGTGGTTTTAGTATGAGAACACCACTAATTGTATTGAGGTACCTTTAGGTGCACACTGTGCAAAGGACAGAAGTATACTAAATGAAATTAATGCAGCTCCCTGCCTGTGGTTTTAGTATGAGAACACCACTAATTGTATTGAGGTACCTTTAGGTGCACACTGTGCAAAGGACACAGTACACTAAGTGAAAATACTTCAGCTAGCACAATCACCTGCCTGCCTGTCAGTATAGAGAATAATGGATCTAGCTAAACTGAATACAATGTGTAAATATATATACAACACCTAGGATGCATATATATCCTCTACACACTGTAACTGCAGTAGGGATGAGCTTCGAGTTCGAGTCGAACTCATGTTTGACTCGAACATTGCCTGTTCGCCCGTTCGCCGAACAGCGAACAAATTG
Organism: Rana muscosa; assembly: GCA_029206835.1. Lineage (NCBI taxonomy): Eukaryota > Metazoa > Chordata > Amphibia > Anura > Ranidae > Rana > Rana muscosa. The sequence goes on from CM055116.1 coordinate 827,004,120, forward strand.
GGGTGTTCGTGGCAAATTCGAAAAGTCTATGGGAGAAATCTAAAGTGCTAATTATAAAGGCTTATATGCAAGTTATTGTCATAAAAAGTGTTTGGGGACCTGGGTCCTGCCCCAGGGGACATGTATCAATGCAAAAAAAAGTTTTAAAAACGGCCGTTTTTCGGGAGCAGTCATTTTAATGATGCATAAAGTGAAAAAAAAAAGTCAAATATTCCTTTAAATATCATACCTGAGGGGTGTCTAAAGTATGCCTGTGAAGTGCCACGTGTTTCCCGTGTTTAGAACTGTCCCTGCACAAAATGACATTTCTAAAGGAAAAAAAAAGCCATTTAAAACTGCTTGCGGCTTTAATGTCATGTCTGGTCCCGGTAATATGGATGAAAATCTTTGAGAAAAATGGCATAGCTACCCCCCCACCCCAGCCCATTACCAGCCCCTTTGGGTCTTGTATGGATATTAAGGGGAACCCTGCACACAAAATAAAAAAGGCCCTATATACTCTGAACAGCCGTATACAGGCGGTGCATACAAGACAGGGACTGTAGGTTTGTTCTTATGTAGAATCTGTTTGTAATTTTGAACAGGTACATTGTTTAAGTGTAGCTACAGCCAAAAAATCTATTTTTAAGCTTTTTGGAAAACATAGGGAAGGGTTATCATCACTGTAACATTTGTTTTGCTGTCTGTGCCCCTGTTCAGAACATTTCACCTCACTTTCCGTCCCAATGACAAATGCTTTTGAAAAGTGGGGTTTTTATTGAAACAAGGATTGGTGATAAAGCATCAGTAGAGAGGAGACACCTTTTTCCCATATTAACTCTTACAGGAGAGAATTTCCCTTCCTAGGGGTAGATTTCCTCTCACTTCCTGTTGTCTCCTTCCGTTTGCAAGTAGGAGTCGTTTGTAAGTTGGATGTTTGAAAGTAGGGGCCTGCCCTATATACTCTGCTGAAATTTGCCCCTTACATGTTGGTGTTGCCACAACACTGTAAGCCCTCACAGTTACTCTTGGTGGGCGCATGAATGGGCCCTGCTGTGAATTATTAGATCAAGAATTGTAATTGCATGCCCCTGTTGAACAGGGGCTGAAAAATTTGGCCTTTGGTGGTGGTGGTGTTGACACAACACTGTAAGCCCTCACAGTTACTCTTGGTGGGCGCATGAATGGGCCCTGCTGTGAATTATTAGATCAAGAATTGTAATTGCATGCCCCTGTTGAACAGGGGCTGAAAAATTTGGCCTTTGGTGGTGGTGGTGTTGACACAACACTGTAAGCCCTCACAGTTACTCTTGGTGGGCGCATGAATGGGCCCTGCTGTGAATTATTAGATCAAGAATTGTAATTACATGCCCCTGTTAAACAGGGGCAGAAAAATTGGGCCTTAGGCACTGGTGCCACAACACTGCAACCCCTCACAGATACTGTACTTGGAGCACAGCAATGAGCCCTGTTGCAAAGTATTGCATCAAAAATTGTAATTACACGCCCCTGTTAAACAGGGGCTGAAAAATTGGGCCTTAGGCACTGGTACTGGTGCCACGACACTGCAACCTCTCCCAGATACTCTAGTTGGAGTGCAGGAATGAGCCCTGCTGCAAAGCATTGCATAAAAAATTGTAATTACATGCCCCTGTTAAACAGAGGCTGAAAAATTGGGCCTTAGGCACTGGTGCTGGTGCCACGACACTGCAACCTCTCCCAGATACTCTAGTTGGAGTGCAGGAATGAGCCCTGCTGCAAAGCATTGCATAAAATTTTTTAATTACATACCCCTGTTAAACAGGAGCTGAAAAATTGGGCCTTAGGCACTGGTGGCGGCACCCAGAAATAAAAATGTTCTTCCAAGCTATCATCATCAATCGGATCATTGAGGAGGAGGAGGATAGTCAGTCAACATAACAGGACAGTCACTCAGCATCAGCATCAGTCTTGAAGGGATGTGACATTTGAAAATAAATTAGTCTGTTATATCAGCTTCAGGTGTTTGGTAGCTGGTGGTGATCCAAGACTGGTTCATCTTTATGAAGGTCAGTCGATCAACCGAGTCGGTGGACAGGCGCACCCTGTGATCCGTGACAAATCCTCCAGCAGCACTGAATGTGCGTTCTGAAAGAACGCTGGATGCAGGACAGGCCAGTAGCTCAATTGCATACTGTGCAAGCTCTGGCCAGTGATCCATCCTCAAGACCCAGTAAGCCAGAGAATTTTCGGTGGGGAAGGTGTCCAAGTCTGACCTTGCCCCTAGGTATTCCTGCACCATGTATATCAGACGCTGGCGATGGTTGCTGGAACCGATCATACCTTTGGGCTGCGGACTAAAGAATTGTCTGAACGCATCGGTCAGACGGCCACCTTCCCCACCGCTCCTTCTTTGACTGACCGAAGCCTCAGCAACTCGTTGTCCAGGACCAGGAGTTTGCAACCTCCCAGTCTCTGGGAACGCATTGCACAGACCTTTCTGCAAGGCCTCCCGGAGTTGTCTCATCCTCTGCTCCCTCTGCGACGGTAAGATAAGGTCCGCAACCTTACTCTTGTACCGTGGATCAAGGAGAGTGGCCAGCCAGTAATGGTCCCTCTCCTTGATCCAAAGAATACGAGGATCCTTCTGCAGATTTTGCAGGATCAGGGAGGCCATGCAGTGTAGGTTAGCTGAGGCATTCGGTCCGGAGTCCTCTGGGTCACTAAGGACGACATGATCCGCAGCCACCTCCTCCCAGCCACGTACAAGTCCACGGGTTTCTTGGGACTGTAAATCATCCCTAAAAGACTGCTGCTGATGATGATGAGTGCCAGGCTCCACCTCCATGCTGACACAATCCTCCTCCTCCTCCTCCTCCTCTTCCTGTGCGATGGGTGGGACAAAAGGAACACTGTCTGGGTAAAGGGGGCCTTGAGAGGCAAGGAAGTCCTCCTCTTCCTGCCTCTGTTCTGCCTCAAGTGCCCTGTCCATTATTCCACGCAGCGTATGTTCCAACAGGTGGACAAGAGGTACAGTGTCACTGATGCATGCACTGTCACTGCTCACCATCCTCGTGGCCTCCTCAAATGGTGCCAGGACAGTGCATGCATCCCTGATCATGCCCCACTGGCGTGGTGAAAAAAACCTGAGCTCCACTGACCCTGGCCTGGTGCCGTAGTCGCACAGGTACTCATTGATGGCCCTCTGCTGCGTGTGCAGCCGCTGCAACATGGCCAATGTTGAGTTCCACCTGGTGGGCATGTCACAATTAAGGCGGTTCTTGGGCAGGTTCAACTCCTTTTGCAGCTCAGCCAGATGAGCACTGGCATTATAAGATCTGCGGAAATGCACACAGACTTTCCTGGCCTGCCTCAGGACATCCTGTAAGCCTGGGTACCTGCCCAAGAACCGCTGCACCACCAGGTTCAGGACGTGAGCCACACAGGGCACATGGGTCAGTTGTCCCTGTCGGAGGGCGGAGAGGAGGTTGGTGCCATTGTCGCAAACCACCATTCCTGGCTTAAGCTGGCGTGGCGTCAACCACCTCTCGGCCTGCCCCTGCAGAGCAGACAGAACCTCTGCCCCAGTGTGGCTCCTGTACCCCAAACACACCAGCGCAAGCACGGCATGGCATCTTTTTGCCTGCGTACTTGCCTAGCCCCTTGAACGCCTACGGAGCACCGCTGGTTCCGAGGACAAAGCACAGGAAGAGGCCATGGAGGAAGAAGAAGAGGAGGGGGTGGAGGAGAGAGGTGTGTCACAACCAGTAGTAGCATTTTGGAGGCGTGGCGGCGGAACAACCTCCAACACTACTGCACCTTGTCCTGCATCCTTCCCAGCTGCCAAAAGAGTGACCCAATGGGCCGTGAAAGAAAGGTAACGTCCCTGTCCATGCCTGCTGGACCATGAGTCAGCGGTAATATGCACCTTACCGCTGACCGCCCTGTCCAGCGAGGCCAAGACATTGCCTTCCACATGCCGGTAGAGAGCCGGAATCGCCTTCCGTGAGAAAAAGTGGCGTTTGGGAACCTGCCACTGAGGAACCGCACATTGCACAAACTCACGGAAGGGGGCCGAGTCTACCAACTGAAAAGGCAGCAGTTGAAGCGCTAGCAATTTAGCCAAGCTAGCATTCAACCGCTGGGCATGTGGATGGCTGGGAGTGAACTTCTTTCGACGGTCCAGCAGCTGGGGCAGGGAAATTTGCCTGCTAGAATTGGACGTTGGTGTACTGCTAGCAGAGTGCCCGCAAGTACTTGGCTGTGACACACCTAATTCTACACCTTCATTCTTCTCAGTGCAGGTTTCAGAGAGGACTGAAGGTATAGTGGGGTTGGAGATCCCAGCTGATGCGGTGCAAGGAGAGGTCCGCTTTGTTCTTTGGTGTGGGTCTTTAAGGTAGGCTTGCCAACGAGCTGCATGGTAGGTCAACATATGTCTGGTCAAGCATGTGGTGCCCAAGCAGGTGATGTTTTGGCCACGCGATATACGCTTGAGACATATGTTGCAAACAGCAGCTGTGCGATCTGATGCACTCGACTCAAAAAAGGCCCACACCAAAGAACTTTTTGAATAACGCACAGAGGCAGCGCCCTGCACAGGCGGAGCTCTGCGGTGTGATTCCGTTGGTGTGCTGCCCTTACGCTGGCCCCCCAAGGGCATCCTGCCTCGTTGGAGATGTGCCTCCTCCTCATCCTCCTCCTCTCTCCTATTAGGCACCCATGTGGAGTCAGTGACCTCATCATCCCCTCCCTCCTCATCACTGGAGCCAATCTGGCAGTATGCGGCAGCTGCTGGAACATGACTGCCAGATTGGTGTCCTTCTTGAGCATCCCCTCTCTCTGCTCTCACGCTACTGCCTTCCTCTAGCTGGGTATTATCATCAGACCCTTCGAAACGCTGGGCATCCTCCTGGAGCATGTACCCAACACTGTGCTCAAACAGTTTGGGGGACTCCTCAGGAGGACATGGTGGGTCTAGGGAAGGAGTGACTGATGATGACATTGATACCAGGGATGAGGACGCTTTGGCAGCTGCTTTGCCAGTACCCTGAGCCTGGGTAAGAGAGGATGAGGAGGGCTTGGTCATCCACTCTACCAAGTCTTCGGCATGATGCGGCTCAACACGTCCAGCTGCCGAAAAGAAGGACAAGCGTGTCCCATGGCCACGTGCTGATGGCGATGCACCGTGTCCACGACCAGCACTGTTGTCTCTAGACGCAGAGCCTGCTTGCCCTCTTTTATTGGCTCCTTACTGTCTGCCTCTCCTTGTTTGCCTTCCAGACATTCTAATGGCCTGCAGGGAGATGGGAAAACCAGCAATAAGGCCTAGCTTCAGGAGTATATTTTGCAGGAATCACACTACGCCTGCTGTAAGTGCTGCAAATGCCTGTTGGTGTAACACACTAGGAAAACACAGCAATACGGCCTAGCTTCAGGAGTAAATTTTACAGGAATCACACTACGCCTGCTGTAAGTGCTGCAAATGCCTGTTGGTGTAACACACTAGGAAAACACAGCAATACGGCCTAGCTTCAGGAGTATATTTAGCAGGAATCACACTACGCCTGCTGTAAGTGCTGCAAATGCCTGTTGGTGTAACACACTAGGAAAACACAGCAATACGGCCTAGCTTCAGGAGTATATTTTGCAGGAATCACACTACGCCTGCTGTAAGTGCTGCAAATGCCTGGTAGTGTAACACACCAGGAAAACACAGCAATACGGGCTAGCTTCAGGTGTATAATGTGCAGGAGGCACACTACGTCCGCTGTAAGTGCTGCAAATGCCTGGTAGTGTAACACACCAGGAAAATACAGCAATACGGGCTAGCTTCAGGTGTATAATGTGCAGGAGGCACACTACGTCCGCTGTAAGTGCTGCAAATGCCTGGTAGTGTAACACACCAGGAAAACACAGCAATACGGGCTAGCTTCAGGTGTATAATGTGCAGGAGGCACACTACATCCGCTGTAAGTGCTGCAAATGCCTGGTAGTGTAACACACCAGGAAAACACAGCAATACGGGCTAGCTTCAGGTGTATAATGTGCAGGAGGCACACTACGTCCGCTGTAAGTGCTGCAAATGCCTGGTAGTGTAACACACCAGGAAAACACAGCAATACGGGCTAGCTTCAGGTGTTTAATGTGCAGGAGGCACACTACGTCCGCTGTAAGTGCTGCAAATGCCTGGTAGTGTAACACACCAGGAAAACACAGCAATACGGGCTAGCTTCAGGTGTATAATGTGCAGGAGGCACACTACGTCCGCTGTAAGTGCTGCAAATGCCTGTTAGTGTAACACACCAGGAAAACACAGCAATACGAGCTAGCTTCAGGTGTATAATGTGCAGGAGGCTTAGCAACAATGACACTGACACTGTCCCCTGCCTATCCTTCTCTCTCCCTGCACACAAGGTTTAGCAAAGAATATGACACTGACACTCTCCCTGCCTATCCTTCTCTCTCCCTACACACAAGGTTTAGCAAAGAATATGACACTGACACTCTCCCTGCCTATCCTTCTCTCTCCCTACACACAAGGTTTAGCAAAGAATATGACACTGACACTCTCCCTGCCTATCCTTCTCTCTCCCTACACACAAGGTTTAGCAAAGAATATGACACTGACACTCTCCCTGCCTATCCTTCTCTCTCCCTACACACAAGGTTTAGCAAAGAATATGACACTGACACTCTCCCTGCCTATCCTTCTCTCTCCCTACACACAAGATTTAGCAAAGAATATGACACTGACACTCTCCCTGCCTATCCTTCTCTGTCCCTACACACAAGGTTTAGCAAAGAATAGATATGACACTGTCCCTGCCTATCCTTCGCTTTCCCTGCTCCGGAACACACTACACGAGGCCGCCGCGCTGGCGGCCTTTTATAGTGTGGGCCATGTACTAAACCCCCTCAGCTATAATTAGCCACAGGCATCCTGCCTGTGGCCAATCATTGCTCTCCTCGCTGCCGGCGCTGTGATTGGCCAAGCATGCAGGGTCACAGTGCATGCTTGGCCAATCACAGCGCCGGGATTGCACTGCGATGGCGCTGTGTATTGTGGGCCGTTCGCGTCACTCGAATTTGGCGCGAACGGCCCAAATCGTTCGTTGTTCGCCGAACGAGCGAACACTGAGCTCATCCCTATTGCTCTCGTAGGTATCTAGACCTTTAGCTGTTGTGTCGGTTGCAAAACTGATTGCTCTTGCACGTCTTATATCTCTCGCAGGCCTCTCTTCTAAGGATTTTAGGGTGTAAGATGCTGTTACTGGATTACATGCTATTCGTGCTTCCTTATTAACGAACTCAGAGAACCTTTCAAAACTTGGGAAGTTCTTACTTAGATCTAACTGTTCAGTCACATAGCGATTCCATCTAGAAGCCACTTCTTCAGGTAACTTAGCTAGCATCCTGTGGTTTTCTAATTAGTCGTTCAGTACTTCTAGTCCTCATACATGTGGGATGGCATTGCTGCATGCTTGCAGGAAGTCACCATACTCTTGGAGTTTGAAGTGTTCTTTAAGACCTATTTTAGGCCAGTTATTCAATTTCTATCTAAAGGCTCTTTGTACTAAGAAAGGATGACCATATCTTGCATTTAACTTTTCCCAAGCTTGCTTGTAGGCTTCTTTGTCTGTTTTATAGAAGGTACCTTCAAGAGCTTTCTTTGCTTCTCCACCAACATATTTCTGAAGGTAGAATAACTTGTCAACTGGCCTGTAGCAATGACGCTCAATGATCATTTCAAAACTTGCCTTCCACTCTATGAACTTCAGTATGTCTTCTGAAAATACAGTAGGTTCTGGAACGGGAAGTCTTGCTGGAACTGTTCTCTGTCATCTTGCTGGGACAATAGTCACAACATTCTCCTGATCATTGTAGTAACATCTAGGAACAGAATTATCCTGTTTTATTTTTTCACTTAGTTCTGAATTGGGTGAGTCTCTCTCTTCGTCTTTCTGAGCAGGGATGGAAGGGCAATGACTTTTTTCTTCATTACATACTGGTGATTTCCTTCCATTCTCCTGGGCGTATGACCAGAAGTAGGAGTCTACATCTTCACTTAGTACAGATTTGGACTTATGATTACTATTCATGTCCTCTTCGTGTACTCTTATTCTGGCTTCTAGGGATGAGCTCAGTGTTCGAGTCGAACATACGTTCGACTCGAACATCGGCTGTTCGAGCGTTCGGCGAACATCGAACGATTTGGGCCGTTCGCGCCAAATTCGAGTGACGCGAACGGCCCACAATACACTGCGCCATCGCAGTGCAATCCCGGCGCTGTGATTGGCCAAGCATGCACTGTGACCCCGCATGCTTGGCCAATCACAGCGCCGGCAGCTAGGACAGCCATAATTGGCCACAGGCAGGTTGCCTGTGGCCAATTATAGCTCAGGGGGTTTAGCACACACCCCACACTATAAAAGGCCGCCAGCGCGGCGGCCTTGTGTAGTGTGTTCCGGCGCAGGGAAAGAGTTACATAGGCAGGGACAGTGTCAGTGCTATTTGTACCTCAAACTTGTGTGTAGGGAGAGAGAAGGATAGGCAGGGAGAGTGTCAGTGTCATATTCTTTGCTAAACCTTGTGTGCAGGGAGAGAGAAGGATAGGCAGGGGACAGTGTCAGTGTCACATTCTTTGCTAAACCTTGTGTGCAGGGAGAGAGAAGGAAAGGCAGGGAGAGTGTCAGTGTCATATTCTTTGATAAACCTTGTGTGCAGGGAGAGAGAAGGATAGGCAGGGAACAGTGTCAGTGTCATATTCTTTGCTAAACCTTGTGTGCAGGGAGAGAGAAGGATAGGCAGGGAGAGTGTCAGTGTCATATACTTTGATAAACCTTGTGTGCAGGGAGAGAGAAGGATAGGCAGGGGACAGTGTCAGTGTCATTGTTGCTAAGCCTCCTGCACATTATACACCTGAAGTTAGCCCGTATTGCTGTGTTTTCCTGGTGTGTTACACCAACAGGCATTTGCAGCACTTACAGCGGGCGGAGTGTGCCTCCTGCACCTTATACACCTGAAGTTAGCCTGTATTGCTGCGTTTTCCTGGTGTGTTACACCAACAGGCATTTGCAGCACTTACAGCGGGCGGAGTGTGCCTCCTGCACCTTATACACCTGAAGTTAGCCTGTATTGCTGCGTTTTCCTGGTGTGTTACACCAACAGGCATTTGCAGCACTTACAGCGGTCGGAGTGTGCCTCCTGATCATATTACACCTGAAGTTAGCCTGTATTGCTACGTTTTCCTGGTGTGTTACACCAACAGGCATTTGCAGCACTTACAGCGGGCGAAGTGTGCCTCCTGATCATATTACACCTGAAGTTAGCCCGTATTGCTGTGTTTTCCTGGTGTGTTACACCAACAGGCATTTGCAGCACTTACAGCGGGCGGAGTGTGCCTCCTGCACCTTATACACCTGAAGTTAGCCTGTATTGCTGCGTTTTCCTGGTGTGTTACACCAACAGGCATTTGCAGCACTTACAGCGGGCGGAGTGTGCCTCCTGCACCTTATACACCTGAAGTTAGCCTGTATTGCTGCATTTTCCTGGTGTGTTACACCAACAGGCATTTGCAGCACTTACAGCGGGCGGAGTGTGCCTCCTGATCATATTACACCTGAAGTTAGCCTGTATTGCTGCGTTTTCCTGGTGTGTTACACCAACAGGCATTTGCAGCACTTACAGCGGGCGGAGTGTGCCTCCTGATCATATTACACCTGAAGTTAGCCCGTATTGCTGTGTTTTCCTGGTGTGTTACACCAACAGGCATTTGCAGCACTTACAGCGGGCGGAGTGTGCCTCCTGCACCTTATACACCTGAAGTTAGCCTGTATTGCTGCATTTTCCTGGTGTGTTACACCAACAGGCATTTGCAGCACTTACAGCGGGTGGAGTGTGCCTCCTGCACATTATACACCTGAAGTTAGCCTGTGTTGCTGCGTTTTCCTGGTGTGTTACACCAACAGGCATTTTCAGCACCTACAGCAGGCGTAGTGTGATTCCTGCAAAATATACTCCTGAAGCTAGGCCTTATTGCTGGTTTTCCCATTTCCCTGCAGGCCATTAGAATGTCTGGAAGGCAAACAAGGAGAGGAAGACAGTCAGGAGCCAATAAAAGAGGGCAAGCAGGCTCTGTGTCTAGAGACAACAGTGCTGGTCGTGGACGCGGTGCATCGCCATCAGCACGTGGCCATGGGACACGCTTGTCCTTCTTTTCGGCAGCTGGACGTGTTGAGCCGCATCATGCCGAAGACTTGGTAGAGTGGATGACCAAGCCCTCCTCATCCTCCTCATCCTCTCTCACCCAGGCTCAGGGTACTGGCAAAGCAGCTGCCAAAGCGTCCTCTTTCCTGGTATCAACGTCATCATCAGTCACTCCTTCCCTAGACCAACCATGTCCTCCTGAGGAGTCCCCCGAACTGTTTGAGCACAGTGTTGGGTACATGCTCCAGGAGGATGCCCAGCGTTTCGAAGGGTCTGATGATGATACCCAGCTAGAGGAAGGCAGTAGCGTGAGAGCAGAGAGAGGGGATGCTCAAGAAGGACACCAATCTGGCAGTCATGTTCCAGAAGCTGCAGCATACTGCCAGATTGGCTCCAGTGATGAGGAGGGAGGGGATGATGAGGTCACTGACTCCACGTGGGTGCCTAATAGGAGAGAGGAGGAGGAGGAGGAGGATGAGGAGGAGGCACATCTCCAACGAGGCAGGATGCCCTTGGGGGCCAGCGTAAGGGCAGCACACCGACGGAATCACACCGCAGAGCTCCGCCTGTGCAGGGCGCTGCCTCTGTGCGTTATTCAAAAAGTTCTTTGGTGTGGGCCTTTTTTGAGTCGAGTGCATCAGATCGCACAGCTGCTGTTTGCAACATATGTCTCAAGCGTATATCGCGTGGCCAAAACATCACCCGCTTGGGCACCACATGCTTGACCAGACATATGTTGACCTGCCATGCAGCTCGTTGGTAAGCCTACCTTAAAGACCCACACCAAAGAACAAAGCGGACCTCTCCTTGCACTGCATCAGCTGGGATCTCCAACCCCACTATACCTTCAGTCCTCTCTGAAACTTGCACTGAGAGGAATGAAGGTGTAGAATTAGGTGTGTCACAGCCAGGTACTTGCGGGCACTCTGCTAGCAGTACACCGACGTCCGATTCTAGTAGGCAAATTTCCCTGCACCAGCTGCTGGACCGTCGAAAGAAGTTCACTCCCAGCCATCACATGCCCAGCGGTTGAATGCTAGCTTGGCTAAATTGCTAGCTCTTCAATTGCTGCCTTTTCAGTTGGTAGACTCGGCCCCCTTCCGTGAGTTTGTGCAATGTGTGGTTCCTCAGTGGCAGGTTCCCAAACGCCACTTTTTCTCACGGAAGGCGATTCCGGCTCTCTACCGGCATGTGGAAGGCAATGTCTTGGCCTCGCTGGACAGGGCGGTCAGTGGTAAGGTGCATATTACCGCTGACTCATGGTCCAGCAGGCATGGACAGGGACGTTACCTTTCTTTCACGGCCCATTGGGTCACTCTTTTGCCAGCTGGGAAGGATGCAGGACAAGGTGCAGTAGTGTTGGAGGTTGTTCCGCCGCCACGTCTCCAAAATGCTACTACTGGTTGTGACACACCTCTCTCCTCCACCCCCTCCTCTTCTTCTTCCTCCATGGCCTCTTCCTGTGCTTTGTCCTCGGAACCAGCGGTGCTCCGTAGGCGTTGTTGTGGAGATTTTTATGGAGATGTATTTAATATGTATTGTCATAGTGTCACCCAGTGTTAGTACTTCCGCAACCCGCTCTAAAAGAGCTGATTGGGGTAGTCTGAGGCTGGTTGAATCCCGTCTGATAGGGGAAAACGTCTTGAGGTTGGAGTGTGATGTTTGCAGGGTGCGGATATGTCCGCCAACGGGGGCCCTCTGTGCATTAGCACGGACGATCGTTAAGGAGGGGATATGCTCGCTCTGCAATAACATCATTGGTTATAGACAGATGCGTGCTCTTGTCTCTGCTGTGTCTGATCAACATTGGTTGGAATTCGTAGCGCGCGTCTGCAGATAGCCTCCCTCCCCCATTCAATATTAGTATAATCTGAATATGCGTTATTCTATGGAATAGCGCAGAATAAGGATTCTTATCAGCGGTAATTTGAGAGCTTATGATCGTTTCAGAGTCAGGGAAGGCGTCCATGTTTTAAATCAATACGGCTTCGTTTGCTGGGAGCATATACGCTTTCCCTGCCCGGACACACCCATAAGACGTTAGCCATCATGCGTTATTGTATTCACTGTATGTATTATTGTATTGAATCCTTTCATTCCCTGTTGGAAGGGATGTCCTTGTATTGCCATTTTCCTGTGTGGAAGGGACATCCTGTGATGTCCCCGCCCATGGGGGAGGGGATTGGTTGCTGCAGCCAATCACCTCCTGTCTGAGATCTTTTGAGTTTAATAAAAGCCTATGATTAGGCGTCGGCTTGGCAGTCATGCTGGCCTGCTGAGATGAGAACATAAGCTGTGTGATGCTGCCTTTTTGGGATGAATGATGGGACGAATGAACGGTGAGTGGATCTTAGCAACTTACCTTAAAGATAGCATTATTGCAAAGAGATGAAAACTGATGTGTGCTTAGATAGCACAGGAATTATAGGCTGTGTGCTCTGCAAGCAACCAATAATTCCACGACAGCGTTCAAGGGGCTACGCAAGTACGCAGGCAAAAAGATGCCATGCCGTGCTTGCGCTGGTGTGTTTGGGGGACAGGAGCCACACTGGGGCAGAGGTTCTGTCTGCTCTGCAGGGGCAGGCCGAGAGGTGGTTGACGCCACGCCAGCTTAAGCCAGGAATGGTGGTTTGCGACAATGGCACCAACCTCCTCTCCGCCCTCCGACAGGGACAACTGACCCATGTGCCCTGTGTGGCTCAAGTCCTTAACCTGGTGGTGCAGCGGTTCTTGGGCAGGTACCCGGGCTTACAGGATGTCCTGAGGCAGGCCAGGAAAGTCTGTGTGCATTTCCGCAGATCTTATAATGCCAGTGCTCGCCTGGCTGAGCTGCAAAAGGAGTTGAACCTGCCCAAGAACCGCCTTATATGTGACATGCCCACCAGGTGGAACTCAACGTTGGCCATGCTGCAGCGGCTGCACATGCAGCAGAGGGCCATCAATGAGTACCTGTGCGACTACGGCACCAGGACAGGGTCAGGGGAGCTCAGGTTTTTTTCACCACGCCAGTGGGGCATGATCAGGGATGCATGCACTATCCTGGCACCATTTGAGGAGGCCACGAGGATGGTGAGCAGTGACAGTGCATGCATCAGTAACACTGTACCTCTTGTCCACCTGTTGGAACATACGCTGCGTGGAATAATGGACAGGGAACTTGAGGCAGAACAGAGGCAGGAAGAGGAGGACTTTCTTGCCTCTCAAGGCCCCCTTTACCCAGACAGTGTTCCTTCTGTCCCACCCATCACACAGGAAGAGGAGGAGGAGGAGGATTGTGTCAGCATGGAGGTGGAGCATGGCACTCAGCATCAATAGCAGCAGTCTTTTAGGGATGATTTACAGTCCCAAGAAACCCGTGGACTTGTACGTGGCTGGGAGGAGGTGGCTGCGGATTATGTCGTCCTTAATGACCCAGAGGAAACCGGACCGAATGCCTCAGCTAACCTACGCTGCATGGCCTCCCTGATCCTGCAAAGTCTGCGGAAGGATCCTCGTATTCTTCGAATCAGGGAGAGGGACCATTACTGGCTGGCCACTCTCCTTGATCCACGGTACAAGGGTAAGGTTGCGGACCTTATCTTACCGTCGCAGAGGGAGCAGAGGATGAGACAACTCCAGGAGGCCTTGCAGAAAGGTCTGTGCAACGCGTTCCCAGAGACTGGGAGGTTACAAACTCCTGGTCCTGGACAACGAGTTGCGGAGGCTTCGGTCAGTCAGTGTTCGGCTCATCACTACTCAAGACCCAGTAAGCCAGAGGATTTTCGGTGGGGAAGGTGTCCAAGTCTGACCTTGCCCCTAGATATTCCTGCACCATGTTTATCAGACGCTGGCGATGGTTGCTGGAACCAATCATACTTTGGGGCTGCGGACTAAAGAATTGTCTGAACGCATCGGTCAGACGGCCACCTTCCCCACCGCTCCTTCTTTGACTGGCCGAAGCCTCAGCAACTCGTTGTCCTGGACCAGGAGTTTGTAACCTCCCAGTCTCTGGGAACGCGTTGCACAGACCTTTCTGCAAGGCCTCCCGGAGTTGTCTCATCCTCTGCTCCCTCTGCGACGGTAACATAAGGTCCGCAACCTTACCCTTGTACCGTGGATCAAGGAGAGTGGCCAGCCAGTAATGGTCCCTCTCCTTGATCCGAAGAATACGAGGATCCTTCCGCAGACTTTGCAGGATCAGGGAGGCCATGCAGCGTAGGTTTGCTGAGGCATTCGCTCCGGAGTCCTCTGGGTCACTAAGGACGACATGATCCGCAGTCACCTCCTCCCAGCCACGTACAAGTCCACTGGTTTCTTGGGACTGTAAATCATCCCTAAAAGACTGCTGCTGATGATGCTGAGTGCCAGCCTCCACCTCCATGCTGACACAATCCTCCTCCTCCTCCTCCTCCTCCTCCTCTTCCTCTTCCTGTGCGATGGGTGGGACAGAAGGAACACTGTCTGGGTAAAGGGGGCCTTGAGAGGCAAGGAAGTCCTCCTCTTCCTGCCTCTGTTCTGCCTCAAGTGCCCTGTCCATTATTCCACGCAGCGTGTGCTCCAACAGGTGGACAAGAGGTACAGTGTCACTGATGCATGCACTGTCACTGCTCACCATCCTCGTGGCCTCCTCAAATGGTGCCAGGACAGTGCATGCATCCCTGATCATGCCCCACTGGCGTGGAGAAAAAAAACCAAGCTCCCCTGACCCTGTCCTGGTGCCGTAGTCGCACAGGTACTCATTGATGGCCCTCTGCTGCGTGTGCAGCCGCTGCAGCATGGCCAACGTTGAGTTCCACCTGGTGGGCATGTCACATATAAGGCGGTTCTTGGGCAGGTTCAACTCCTTTTGCAGCTCAGCCAGGCGAGCACTGGCATTATAAGATCTGCGGAAATGCACACAGACTTTCCTGGCCTGCCTCAGGACATCCTGTAAGCCCGGGTACCTGCCCAAGAACCGCTGCACCACCAGGTTAAGGACGTGAGCCACACAGGGCACATGGGTCAGTTGTCCCTGTCGGAGGGCGGAGAGGAGGTTGGTGCCATTGTCGCAAACCACCATTCCTGGCTTAAGCTGGCGTGGCGTCAACCACCTCTCGGCCTGGCCCTGCAGAGCAGACAGGACCTCTGCCCCAGTGTGGCTTCTGTCCCCCAAACACACCAGCGCAAGCACGGCATGGCATCTTTTTGCCTGCGTACTTGCGTAGCCCCGTGAACGGCTACGGAGCACCGCTGGTTCATAGGACAAACCACAGGAAGAGGCCATGGAGGAAGAAGAAGAGGAGGGGGTGGAGGAGAGAGGTGTGTCACAACCAGTAGTAGCATTTTGGAGGCGTGGCGGTGGGACAACCTCCAACACTACTGCACCTTGTCCTGCATCCTTCCCAGCTGCCAAAAGAGTGACCCAATGGGCCGTGAAAGAAAGGTAACGTCCCTGTCCATGCCTGCTGGACCATGAGTCAGCGGTAATATGCACCTTACCGCTGACCGCCCTGTCCAGCGAGGCCAAGACATTGCCTTCCACATGCCGGTAGAGAGCCGGAATAGCCTTCCGTGAGAAAAAGTGGCGTTTGGGAACCTGCCACTGAGGAACCGCACATTGCACAAACTCACGGAAGGGGGCCGAGTCTACCAACTGAAAAGGCAGCAGTTGAAGCGCTAGCAATTTAGCCAAGCTAGCATTCAACCGCTGGGCATGTGGATGGCTGGGAGTGAACTTCTTTCGACGGTCCAGCAGCTGGGGCAGGGAAATTTGCCTGCTAGAATCGGACGTCGGTGTACTGCTAGCAGAGTGGCCGCAAGTACTTGGCTGTGACACACCTAATTCTACACCTTCATTCCTCTCAGTGCATGTTTCAGAGAGGACTGAAGTTATAGTGGGGTTGGAGATCCCAGCTGATGCGGTGCAAGGAGAGGTCCGCTTTGTTCTTTGGTGTGGGTCTTTGAGGTAGGCTTGCCAACGAGCTGCATGGCAGGTCAACATATGTCTGGTCAGGCATGTGGTACCCAAGCGGCTGATGTTTTGGCCACGCGATATACGCTTGAGACATATGTTGCAAACAGCAGCTGTGCGATCTGATGCACTAGCCTCAAAAAAGGCCCACACCAAGGAACTTTTTGAATGACGGGCAGATGCAGCGCCCTGCACAGGCGGAGCTCTGCGGTGTGATTCCGTCGGTGTACTGCCCTTACGCTGGCCACCAAAGGGCATCCTGTCTCGTTGGAGATGTGCCTCCTCCTCATCCTCCTCCTCCTCCCTCCTATTAGGCACCCACGTGGAGTCAGTGACCTCATCATCCCCTCCCTCCTCATCACTGGAGCCAATCTGGCAGTATGCTGCAGCTGCTGGAACATGACTGCCAGATTGGTGTCCTTCTTGAGCATCCCCTCTGTCTGCTCTCACCCTACTGCCTTCCTGTAGCTGGGTTTCATCATCAGACCCTTCGAAACGCTGGGCATCCTCCTGGAGCATGTACCCAACACTGTGCTCAAACAGTTCGGGGGACTCCTCAGGAGGAGGACATGGTGGGTCTAGGGAAGGAGTGACTGATGATGAGTCTGACATTGATACCAGGGAAGAGGACGCTTTGGCAGCTGCTTTGCCAGTACCCTGAGCCTGGGTGAGAGAGGATGAGGAGGAGGAGGAGGGCTTGGTCATCCACTCTACCAAGTCTTCGGCATGATGTGGCTCAACATGTCCAGCTGCGGAAAAGAAGGACAAGCGTGTCCCATGGCCATGTGCTGATGACAATGCACCGCGTCCACGACCAGCACTGTTGCCCCCAGACACAGAGCCTGCTTGCCCTCTTTTATTGCCTCCTGACTGTCTGCCTCTCCTTGTTTGCCTTCCAGACATTCTAATAGATGGCCTGCAGGGAGATGGGAAAAAAGCAATAAGGGCTACCTTCAGGTGTCCTTCTCTGTCCCTTGAAACAAGGACTTGCACAGTGAAAGAAACTGACACTCTCCCTACCTACAGTTTTCTGTCCCTAGAAAAAATGTTTTTTTTAAGCACAATATAGCACAAGGAGAATTCACTCACTGTCCTTCCAGGTCCCTAGAAACAAGGACTTGCACAGTGAAAGAAACTGACACTCTCCCTACCTACAGTTTTCTGTCCCTAGAAAAAATGTTTTTTTTAAGCACAATATAGCACAAGGAGAATTCACTCACTGTCCTTCCAGGTCCCTAGAAACAAGGACTTGCACAGTGAAAGAAACTGACACTCTCCCTACCTACAGTTTTCTGTCCCTAGAAAAAATGTTTTTTTTAAGCACAATATAGCACAAGGAGAATTCACTCACTGTCCTTCCAGGTCCCTAGAAACAAGGACTTGCACAGTGAAAGAAACTGACACTCTCCCTACCTACAGTTTTCTGTCCCTAGAAAAAATGTTTTTTTTAAGCACAATATAGCACAAGGAGAATTCACTCACTGTCCTTCCAGGTCCCTAGAAACAAGGACTTGCACAGTGAAAGAAACTGACACTCTCCCTACCTACAGTTTTCTGTCCCTAGAAAAAATGTTTTTTTAAGCACAATATAGCACAAGGAGAATTTACTCACTGTCCTTCCAGGTCCCTAGAAACAAGGACTTGCACAGTGAAATAAACTGACACTCTCCCTACCTACAGTTTTCTGTCCCTAGAAAAAATGTTTTTTTTAAGCACAATATAGCACAAGGAGAATTCACTCACTGTCCTTCCAGGTCCCTAGAAACAAGGACTTGCACAGTGAAAGAAACTGACACTCTCCCTACCTACAGTTTTCTGTCCCTAGAAAAAATGTTTTTTTTAAGCACAATATAGCACAAGGAGAATTCACTCACTGTCCTTCCAGGTCCCTGGAAACAAGGACTTGCACAGTGAAAGAAACTGACACTCTCCCTACCTACAGTTTTCTGTCCCTAGAAAAAATGTTTTTTTTAAGCACAATATAGCACAAGGAGAATTCACTCACTGTCCTTCCAGGTCCCTAGAAACAAGGACTTGCACAGTGAAAGAAACTGACACTCTCCCTACCTACAGTTTTCTGTCCCTAGAAAAAATGTTTTTTTTAAGCACACTATAGCACAAGGAGAATTCACTCACTGTCCTTCCCAGTCCCTAGAAACAAGGACTTGCACAGTGAAAGAAACTGACACTCTCCCTACCTACAGTTTTCTGTCCCTAGAATTTTTTTTTTTTTTAAGCACACTATAGCACAAGGAGAATTCACTCACTGTCCTTCCAGGTCCCTGGAAACAAGGACTTGCACAGTGAAAGAAACTGACACTCTCCCTACCTAGAGTTTTCTGTCCCTAGAAAAAATGTTTTTTTTAAGCACACTATAGCACAAGGAGCATTCACTCACTGTCCTTCCAGGTCCCTGGAAACAAGGACTTGCACAGTGAAAGAAACTGACACTCTCCCTACCTACAGTTTTCTGTCCCTAGAAAAAATTGTTTTTTTAAGCACAATATAGCACAAGGAGAATTCACTCACTGTCCTTCCAGGTCCCTAGAAACAAGGACTTGCACAGTGAAAGAAACTGACACTCTCCCTACCTACAGTTTTCTGTCCCTAGAAAAAATGTTTTTTTTAAGCACAATATAGCACAAGGAGAATTCACTCACTGTCCTTCCAGGTCCCTGGAAACAAGGACTTGCACAGTGAAAGAAACTGACACTCTCCCTACCTACAGTTTTCTGTCTCTAGAAAAAATGTTTTTTTTAAGCACAATATAGCACAAGGAGAATTCACTCACTGTCCTTCCAGGTCCCTAGAAACAAGGACTTGCACAGTGAAAGAAACTGACACTCTCCCTACCTACAGTTTTCTGTCCCTAGAAAAAATGTTTTTTTTAAGCACAATATAGCACAAGGAGAATTCACTCACTGTCCTTCCAGGTCCCTAGAAACAAGGACTTGCACAGTGAAAGAAACTGACACTCTCCCTACCTACAGTTTTCTATCCCTAGAAAAAATGTTTTTTTTAAGCACAATATAGCACAAGGAGAATTCACTCACTGTCCTTCCAGGTCCCTAGAAACAAGGACTTGCACAGTGAAAGAAACTGACACTCTCCCTACCTACAGTTTTCTGTCCCTAGAAAAAATGTTTTTTTTAAGCACAATATAGCACAAGGAGAATTCACTCACTGTCCTTCCAGGTCCCTAGAAACAAGGACTTGCACAGTGAAAGAAACTGACACTCTCCCTACCTACAGTTTTCTGTCCCTAGAAAAAATGTTTTTTTTAAGCACAATATAGCACAAGGAGAATTCACTCACTGTCCTTCCAGGTCCCTAGAAACAAGGACTTGCACAGTGAAAGAAACTGACACTCTCCCTACCTACAGTTTTCTGTCCCTAGAAAAAATGTTTTTTTTAAGCACAATATAGCACAAGGAGAATTCACTCACTGTCCTTCCAGGTCCCTAGAAACAAGGACTTGCACAGTGAAAGAAACTGACACTCTCCCTACCTACAGTTTTCTGTCCCTAGAAAAAATGTTTTTTTTAAGCACAATATAGCACAAGGAGAATTCACTCACTGTCCTTCCAGGTCCCTAGAAACAAGGACTTGCACAGTGAAAGAAACTGACACTCTCCCTACCTACAGTTTTCTGTCCCTAGAAAAAATGTTTTTTTTAAGCACAATATAGCACAAGGAGAATTCACTCACTGTCCTTCCAGGTCCCTGGAAACAAGGACTTGCACAGTGAAAGAAACTGACACTCTCCCTACCTACAGTTTTCTGTCCCTAGAAAAAATGTTTTTTTAAGCACAATATAGCACAAGGAGAATTCACTCACTGTCCTCCCAGGTCCCTAGAAACAAGGACTTGCACAGTGAAAGAAACTGACACTCTCCCTACCTACAGTTTTCTGTCCCTAGAAAAAATGATTTTTTTAAGCACACTATAGCACAAGGAGAATTCACTCACTGTCCTTCCCAGTCCCTAGAAACAAGGACTTGCACAGTGAAAGAAACTGACACTCTCCCTACCTACAGTTTTCTGTCCCTAGAAAAAATGTTTTTTTTAAGCACACTATAGCACAAGGAGAATTCACTCACTGTCCTTCCAGGTCCCTGGAAACAAGGACTTGCACAGTGAAAGAAACTGACACTCTCCCTACCTAGAGTTTTCTGTCCCTAGAAAAAATGTTTTTTTTAAGCACACTATAGCACAAGGAGCATTCACTCACTGTCCTTCCAGGTCCCTGGAAACAAGGACTTGCACAGTGAAAGAAACTGACACTCTCCCTACCTACAGTTTTCTGTCCCTAGAAAAAATGTTTTTTTTAAGCACAATATAGCACAAGGAGAATTCACTCACTGTCCTTCCAGGTCCCTAGAAAAAAGGACTTGCACAGTGAAAGAAACTGACACTCTCCCTACCTACAGTTTTCTGTCCCTAGAAAAAATGTTTTTTTAAGCACAATATAGCACAAGGAGAATTCACTCACTGTCCTTCCAGGTCCCTGGAAACAAGGACTTGCACAGTGAAAGAAACTGACACTCTCCCTACCTACAGTTTTCTGTCCCTAGAAAAAATGTTTTTTTTAAGCACAATATAGCACAAGGAGAATTCACTCACTGTCCTTCCAGGTCCCTAGAAACAAGGACTTGCACAGTGAAAGAAACTGACACTCTCCCTACCTACAGTTTTCTGTCCCTAGAAAAAATGTTTTTTTTTAAGCACAATATAGCACAAGGAGAATTCACTCACTGTCCTTCCAGGTCCCTAGAAACAAGGACTTGCACAGTGAAAGAAACTGACACTCTCCCTACCTACAGTTTTCTGTCCCTAGAAAAAATGTTTTTTTTAAGCACAATATAGCACAAGGAGAATTCACTCACTGTCCTTCCAGGTCCCTAGAAACAAGGACTTGCACAGTGAAAGAAACTGACACTCTCCCTACCTACAGTTTTCTGTCCCTAGAAAAAATGTTTTTTTTTAAGCACAATATAGCACAAGGAGAATTCACTCACTGTCCTTCCAGGTCCCTAGAAACAAGGACTTGCACAGTGAAAGAAACTGACACTCTCCCTACCTACAGTTTTCTGTCCCTAGAAAAAATGTTTTTTTTAAGCACAATATAGCACAAGGAGAATTCACTCACTGTCCTTCCAGGTCCCTGGAAACAAGGACTTGCACAGTGAAAGAAACTGACACTCTCCCTACCTACAGTTTTCTGTCCCTAGAAAAAATGTTTTTTTTAAGCACAATATAGCACAAGGAGAATTCACTCACTGTCCTTCCAGGTCCCTAGAAACAAGGACTTGCACAGTGAAAGAAACTGACACTCTCCCTACCTACAGTTTTCTGTCCCTAGAAAAAATGTTTTTTTTAAGCACAATATAGCACAAGGAGAATTCACTCACTGTCCTTCCAGGTCCCTGGAAACAAGGACTTGCACAGTGAAAGAAACTGACACTCTCCCTACCTACAGTTTTCTGTCCCTAGAAAAAATGTTTTTTTAAGCACAATATAGCACAAGGAGAATTCACTCACTGTCCTCCCAGGTCCCTAGAAACAAGGACTTGCACAGTGAAAGAAACTGACACTCTCCCTACCTACAGTTTTCTGTCCCTAGAAAAAATGTTTTTTTTAAGCACACTATAGCACAAGGAGAATTCACTCACTGTCCTTCCCAGTCCCTAGAAACAAGGACTTGCACAGTGAAAGAAACTGACACTCTCCCTACCTACAGTTTTCTGTCCCTAGAAAAAATGTTTTTTTTAAGCACACTATAGCACAAGGAGAATTCACTCACTGTCCTTCCAGGTCCCTGGAAACAAGGACTTGCACAGTGAAAGAAACTGACACTCTCCCTACCTAGAGTTTTCTGTCCCTAGAAAAAATGTTTTTTTTAAGCACACTATAGCACAAGGAGCATTCACTCACTGTCCTTCCAGGTCCCTGGAAACAAGGACTTGCACAGTGAAAGAAACTGACACTCTCCCTACCTACAGTTTTCTGTCCCTAGAAAAAATGTTTTTTTTAAGCACAATATAGCACAAGGAGAATTCACTCACTGTCCTTCCAGGTCCCTAGAAAAAAGGACTTGCACAGTGAAAGAAACTGACACTCTCCCTACCTACAGTTTTCTGTCCCTAGAAAAAATGTTTTTTTAAGCACAATATAGCACAAGGAGAATTCACTCACTGTCCTTCCAGGTCCCTGGAAACAAGGACTTGCACAGTGAAAGAAACTGACACTCTCCCTACCTACAGTTTTCTGTCCCTAGAAAAAATGTTTTTTTTAAGCACAATATAGCACAAGGAGAATTCACTCACTGTCCTTCCAGGTCCCTAGAAACAAGGACTTGCACAGTGAAAGAAACTGACACTCTCCCTACCTACAGTTTTCTGTCCCTAGAAAAAATGTTTTTTTTTAAGCACAATATAGCACAAGGAGAATTCACTCACTGTCCTTCCAGGTCCCTAGAAACAAGGACTTGCACAGTGAAAGAAACTGACACTCTCCCTACCTACAGTTTTCTGTCCCTAGAAAAAATGTTTTTTTTAAGCACAATATAGCACAAGGAGAATTCACTCACTGTCCTTCCAGGTCCCTAGAAACAAGGACTTGCACAGTGAAAGAAACTGACACTCTCCCTACCTACAGTTTTCTGTCCCTAGAAAAAATGTTTTTTTTAAGCACAATATAGCACAAGGAGAATTCACTCACTGTCCTTCCAGGTCCCTAGAAACAAGGACTTGCACAGTGAAAGAAACTGACACTCTCCCTACCTACAGTTTTCTGTCCCTAGAAAAAATGTTTTTTTTAAGCACAATATAGCACAAGGAGAATTCACTCACTGTCCTTCCAGGTCCCTGGAAACAAGGACTTGCACAGTGAAAGAAACTGACACTCTCCCTACCTACAGTTTTCTGTCCCTAGAAAAAATGTTTTTTTTTAAGCACAATATAGCACAAGGAGAATTCACTCACTGTCCTTCCAGGTCCCTAGAAACAAGGACTTGCACAGTGAAAGAAACTGACACTCTCCCTAACTACAGTTTTCTGTCCCTAGAAAAAATGTTTTTTTTAAGCACAATATAGCACAAGGAGAATTCACTCACTGTCCTTCCAGGTCCCTGGAAACAAGGACTTGCACAGTGAAAGAAATTGACACTCTCCCTACCTACAGTTTTCTGTCCCTAGAAAAAATGTTTTTTTTAAGCACAATATAGCACAAGGAGAATTCACTCACTGTCCTTCCAGGTCCCTAGAAACAAGGACTTGCACAGTGAAAGAAACTGACACTCTCCCTACCTACAGTTTTCTGTCCCTAGAAAAAATGTTTTTTTTAAGCACAATATAGCACAAGGAGAATTCACTCACTGTCCTTCCAGGTCCCTAGAAACAAGGACTTGCACAGTGAAAGAAACTGACACTCTCCCTACCTACAGTTTTCTGTCCCTAGAAAAAATGTTTTTTTTAAGCACAATATAGCACAAGGAGAATTCACTCACTGTCCTTCCAGGTCCCTAGAAACAAGGACTTGCACAGTGAAAGAAACTGACACTCTCCCTACCTACAGTTTTCTGTCCCTAGAAAAAATGTTTTTTTTAAGCACAATATAGCACAAGGAGAATTCACTCACTGTCCTTCCAGGTCCCTAGAAACAAGGACTTGCACAGTGAAAGAAACTGACACTCTCCCTACCTACAGTTTTCTGTCCCTAGAAAAAATGTTTTTTTTAAGCACACTATAGCACAAGGAGAATTCACTCACTGTCCTTCCCAGTCCCTAGAAACAAGGACTTGCACAGTGAAAGAAACTGACACTCTCCCTACCTACAGTTTTCTGTCCCTAGAAAAAATGTTTTTTTTAAGCACACTATAGCACAAGGAGAATTCACTCACTGTCCTTCCCAGTCCCTAGAAACAAGGACTTGCACAGTGAAAGAAACTGACACTCTCCCTACCTACAGTTTTCTGTCCCTAGAAAAAATGTTTTTTTTAAGCACAATATAGCACAAGGAGAATTCACTCACTGTCCTTCCAGGTCCCTAGAAACAAGGACTTGCACAGTGAAAGAAACTGACACTCTCCCTACCTACAGTTTTCTGTCCCTAGAAAAAATGTTTTTTTTAAGCACACTATAGCACAAGGAGAATTCACTCACTGTCCTTCCAGGTCCCTGGAAACAAGGACTTGCACAGTGAAAGAAACTGACACTCTCCCTACCTACAGTTTTCTGTCCCTAGAAAAAATGTTTTTTTTAAGCACAATATAGCACAAGGAGAATTCACTCACTGTCCTTCCAGGTCCCTAGAAACAAGGACTTGCACAGTGAAAGAAACTGACACTCTCCCTACCTACAGTTTTCTGTCCCTAGAAAAAATGTTTTTTTTAAGCACAATATAGCACAAGGAGAATTCACTCACTGTCCTTCCAGGTCCCTGGAAACAAGGACTTGCACAGTGAAAGAAACTGACACTCTCCCTACCTACAGTTTTCTGTCCCTAGAAAAAATGTTTTTTTTAAGCACAATATAGCACAAGGAGAATTCACTCACTGTCCTTCCAGGTCCCTAGAAACAAGGACTTGCACAGTGAAAGAAACTGACACTCTCCCTACCTACAGTTTTCTGTCCCTAGAAAAAAAGTTTTTTTTAAGCACACTATAGCACAAGCACAAAACACACTGACACTCTCCCTACCTATCCTTCTCTTTCCCTAAACTAAAGGAATCCAGGTTAAGCAAGAAAGAAATAAAAGTCACTGTTCCTGCCTATGCTGCTCTATCCCTGCTCCGGAACACACTACACTAGGCCGCCGTGCTGGCGGCCTTTTATAGTGTGGGGCGTGTACTAAACACCCTCAGCAATAATTGGCCACAGGCATCCTGCCTGTGGCCAATCATTGCTCTCCTCGCTGCCGGCGCTGTGATTGGCCAAGCATGCGGGGTCACAGTGCATGCTTGGCCAATCACAGCGCCTGGATGACACTGCGATGGCGTAGTGCATTGTGGGCCGTTCGCGTCACTCGAATTTGGCGCGAACGGCCCAAATCGTTCGATCTTCGTCGAACGATCGAACAGCCGATGTTCGAGTCGAACGTATGTTCGACTCGAACACGAAGCTCATCCCTAGTCTTGAGGATGGATCACTGGCCAGAGCTTGCACAGTATGCAATTGAGCTACTGGCCTGTCCTGCATCCAGCGTTCTTTCAGAACGCACATTCAGTGCTGCTGGAGGATTTGTCACGGATCACAGGGTGCGCCTGTCCACCGACTCAGTTGATCGACTGACCTTCATGAAGATGAACCAGTCTTGGATCACCACCAGCTACCAAACACCTGAAGCTGATATAACAGACTAATTTATTTTCAAATGTCACATCCCTTCAAGACTGATGCTGATGCTGAGAGACTGTCCTGTTATGTTGACTGACTATCCTCCTCCTCCTCCTCAATGATCCGATTGATGATGATAGCTTGGAAGAACATTTTTGTTGCTGGGTGCCGCCACCAGTGGCTAAGGCCCAATTTTTCAGCCCCTGTTTAACAGGGGCGTGTAATTACAATTTTTGATGCAATATTTTGCAACAGGGCTCATTGCTGTGCTCCAAGTACAGTATCTGTGAGGGGTTGCAGTGTTGTGGCACCAGTGCCTAAGGCCCAATTTTTCTGCCCCTGTTTAACAGGGGCATGTAATTACAATTTTTTATGCAATGCTTTGCAGCAGGGCTCATTCCTGCACTCCAACTAGAGTATCTGGGAGAGGTTGCAGTGTCGTGGCACCAGCACCAGTGGCTAAGGCCCTATTTTTAAGCCCCTGTTTAACAGGGGCGTGTAATTACAATTTTTGATGCAATACTTTGCAACAGGGCTCATTGCTGTGCTCCAAGTACAGTATCTGTGAGGGGTTGCAGTGTTGTGGCACCAGTGCCTAAGGCCCAATTTTTCTGCCCCTGTTTAACAGGGGCATGTAATTACAATTCTTGATCTAATAATTCACAGCAGGGCCCATTCCTGCGCCCACCAAGAGTAACTGTGAGGCCTTACAGTGTTGTGTCGACACCACCACCACCACCACCAAAGGCCCAATTTTTCAGCCCCTGTTCGACAGGGGCATGCAATTACAATTCTTGATCTAATAATTCACAGCAGGGCCCATTCATGCGCCAACCAAGAGTAACTGTGAGGGCTCACAGTGTTGTGGCAACACCAACATTTAAGGGGCAAATTTCAGCTGAGTATATACGGCAGGCCCCTACTTTCAAACATCCAACTTACAAACGACTCCTCCTTGCAAACGGAAGGATACAACAGGAAGTGAGAGGAAATCTACCCCTAGGAAGGCAAATTCTCTCCTGTAAGAGTTAATATGGGAAAAAAAGTGTCTCCTCTCCACTGATGCTTTATCACCAATTCTTCTTTCAATAAAAAAAAACAAATTTTCAAAAAACATTTGTCATTAGGACGGAAAGTGAGGTGATCTGTTCTGAACAGGTGCACACTGCACAGACAGCAAAACAAATGTTACAGGGGTGATAACCCTTCCCTATGTTTTCCAAAAAGCTTAAAAATAGATTTTTTGGCTGGAGCTACACTTAAACAATGTACCTGTTCAAAATTACAAACAGATTCTACATACGAACAAACCTACAGTCCCTGTCTTGTATGCACCGCCTGTATACGGCTGTTCAGAGTATATAGGGCCTTTTTTATTTTGTGTGCGGGGTTCCCCTTAATATCCATACAAGACCCAAAGGGGCTGGTAATGGGCTGGGGTAGGGGGGGGGGGCTGTGATGGGGTAGCTATGCCATTTTTCTTAAAGATTTTCATCCATATTACTGGGACCAGACATTACATTAAAGCCGCAATCAGTTTTAAATGGCTTTTTTTCCTTTAGAAATGTAAATTTGTGCAGGGACAGTTCTAAACACGGGAAACATGTGGCACTTCACAGGCATACTTTAGACACCCCCCAGGTACGATATTTAAAGGAATATTTGACTTTTTTTTTTCACTTTATGCATCATTAAAATGACTGCTCCCCAAAAACGGCCGTTTTTAAAACTTCTTTTTGCATTGATACATGTCCCCTGGTGCAGAACCCGGGTTCCCAAACCCTTTTTAGGACAATAACATGCATAATAGTCGTTATAATTATCACTTTAGATTTCGAACGTTCGCATCCATTGTATTTAATAGGGTTCTAAAGTTCGTGCAAACTTTAGGTCCGTTCGCGGGTTCTGGTGCGAACCGAACCCGGGGGTGTTCGGCTCATCACTACTGGCTTCTATAATCTTAACTTCCTTCAGCCTTTCCATTTCTGCTACTCGTAGACGCTGTGCCTCGATTGCAGATTCCATCTCAATTTCTGCTCTCTTGAGTTGAGACGCTTTCCCGACTTGTTCATTCCCCGGCTTGTTCATTCCCCGACTTAGTTGGGGTAGGCGGTACACTTTGGTGGGGGTGGGTCAGCCACGCCCAGTGACCTTTGACCTCTGGGAACCCGCCTTCTGACCTTTGACCTCTAAGGGAGGTCCCTGTTCCAAATCCTGGGTCCTAGCCTTGTTCTTAAAGGGAAAACCCTAACCCTAACCCCCTAACCCTAACCCTAAGTCTCAACCCTAACTCTAACCCTTACTGACCTTTGAGTCAATTTGTTCGACAAGTTCCTTTCTTTTGGCTATTAAAGTTCTTGAGGACTCATATATGTTACTGGCACTTCTGCTAGTGGAAGAAGTTCTACTTGTGATTGTGGTTAGCTTTAGATGATAGTTCTCTCATGAGCTTTACTAAATCTTTAGTGACTGCAGTACATGTGTCCATGTTCCTTACAATATCCTGGGGAGGTGTCGTAGATGACTGCAGGTTGACATATGCTGCCATAAGCTCTGATTCAGATTCTTCTACCGTCTCTATCATATCACTGAAGTTTCCTTTTATACTTTCTTGCTTTAGCTTTCTACGAACATCTTTAATGTAAGATTTCCACTTATCATACATTCTGGTAAACTTTTTTCCTTTTAATGCTGCTTCTTGCTCCAAATTTTCCAGCATCTTTAGGGTCGGAACATATATAACATATGTAACTGTATTAAATACCTATTTTGGCCACTTGCTTCCATAAAACTGAACTCTGGATCTGTGACTGTTCAGCTCCACTCTCTCTGGTGTAATGAGTTCTGGCAGTGTGCTGGGGAATTTCCAGACAAAAATGGGTGTAAAGCTGGCTGTAATTTGGCCAAGACTCTTGCTCGGTGTGAGATTGTCTGTTATTGGCCAAAACTCCTGATGAGTCACAAAAACTTAACTCTATGCTTTCTGGTTTCAATTCTGCTGTGTCATTGAGCTTACCTTTACTGTCATATATGAATCTTAAAGGCATATTTTTTCTTTTGCTTCTGTGAACACAATATACAACTGTTATATGACATCCATATATAAAGTCACAGTAAATAACTCTGCTTTTATCTCTCACATATGAGCATATGAACTGTATTAAGGTTATTAGCAGGTCTAGCTGTATATGCATGCAAGTCACATTAGCAACCTAGGACAGGTCTTAGCTGGCCAGCTACAGTTTGCAGTATTTAAGCAATTTAAGTAGGATTCATTCTGAACAGGAACAGCAACAGTCACACTGTATTCCAAAAATCAACATTGGTTTCACACAAATAAAGCCAGCAAAATGTTGTTCTCCAATAACTCCATCAGCACAGTTTAAGACATTTTAGTAGACTCCATTTTGAAGGAACGACAATAGCCAGTTTTTCCTCCAAAAATTAACATTAGAGTGTATTTGTTTATTTTACATAAAATATCAACTAAACACTGTACAAACTACATACACAGTCACAGTATTTAGGCACTTTGGGTAGGCTCCATTTTGAACAGAAGAAATACCACACTGCTTTTAATCCAGAAATCAACAGATTTGTGTGGAAACAAGGAATTTGGGAAGGCTGGAGTGGCTTTTTGCTGTGAAGGGAATATTGAGAGGAGGGGATTTGTGCTGTCAGAGGGGATGGGGGGATTTCTGCTTGGGGGGTTCAATATGGAGGAATTTGTACTAGGAGGAGGAGGAGGAAAACACACTTTTGTTTGGAGAGAATTTTGGCTTGCAGAGGGATCTTGTGCATGGGAATGGGGGGTTAATGAGCAGATTAGTGCTGGATTTGTCTTTTGTTTTTTTAGGTAAGTGTGCATTTTTACTGGGAGGGAAAGTGGGGTAGAGTATTTCTTGTTGGGTGGGGGAGGGGGTGCGGGGAGGGGAGGTGTTTAGCTAGGCTGGGGGATTTGGGGCAGAGAATTTGTGCTAGTTGGGGGATTGAGGGGAATTTGTGCTAGGATGGATACATTGTGGGGGATTGTGCTAGATTGGGAGATTTCAGGGGAGAGGATTTGTGTTGGAAAAAATTGATTTGGGAAGGTTGGAGTGGCTTTTTGCTGGGGAGGGGATGGGGGGACTTGTGCTTGGGGGGAGTTTCAGTAGGGAATTTCAATAGAGAAGAGGGGATTTTTGCTTGGGGAGAATTGCGGCTTATATACAATTTAGCGTATAGACTATCCCAATGTATTCCTTAATTTTAGCAGCAGCTGAGAGGGTCCCACAGTCCCAGTGGGGAAATATAATAAACATAAAAATCAGCGCTAACTAATAAAAGTCCTAAATACCCCAGTCCATATCAATGTCTTTCCAAAAGTATCAACATATTGTACAGACTACATACACTATCATAGTATTTAGATACATTGGGTAGGCTCCATTCTGAACAGGAGAGAAGCCACACAGCTTTAATCCAGAAATCAACATGAGGCCTCATACACACGACTGATTTTCTCGTCCAAAACCGTCAAGAAAAGTGCCGCGAGAGCTTTTTTGTCGAGAAAAACGTTCGTGTGTATGGTTTTACGACGAGAAAATTGCAGAGAATCTCGACGAGAAAATAGAGAACCTGCTCTCTATTTTCTCGTCAGGATTCCAGATTTCCTCGTCGTGTTTCTCGTCGGCCTGTTTTGTGACGAGAAAATGGTTCGTGTGTATGCTTTTACGACTCTTCCAAAAGCGCGCATGCTCACAAGCAACTATGAGACGGGAGAGCATCTTCTGGTAAAACAAGCCTTCGTAATGGAGAGAGCACATTCATCACGCTCAAAATTATTGCATCGTTTAAATGTTCTGCATTGAAATCTTCGTTAGAATGTTACATTAATCAAAACGAGTGACCTTCTTTTGCTGCTGATATTCACACAGAGTTATGACTATTTTTTTTTAACCTTTTTCATGCTGCTCTTAAGAAGATTTATGTGTATTATATCGTGCAAGTTTTTAGGAATAATTTAAATGGTTATATTTTTCAAAATGATGTTAATTATAATTTTGCAATGTTTTGATAGTGATCTCCCATTTAATTTTGGAATCTATATTAGTTAAATTTTCCAACATGTTTTTTTGCAAATCAGATTTAGTTATTCTTTTGGGGGGTTGATATCTGTCCCTTTTTTTGTCAGTCAAATGTATCTGCTTACTCCAAAGCTAGATTTTAAATTTTTACAAATACACATAGTCAAGTATGAACTTAAACAAAAATCACATTTATTCATGTTTCGAAATAAAATAAAGAGAAGGCAGCGCTGGAGAACCTGCTGCCATTTGTGCATCCCAGGGACCCCAGAGCACACAGCAACCCTGTGTGGACCCTAAAATTGGGAGCTTGAGAAGGCCAACATTTCTGAACACAATCTGATGCTGGCCTCCCAGAGGTCAGGAACAGCAGCAGGTGATATATATGTCCCAAGTGTGTGGTACTACAACAGGCTGCCTTCTGTCCGACCACAATGAAGCAAGGCCATCACTTCCTCTTCTTCCTGGCAACCTTCCCTGCAACCTTCCCTGAAGCCTTCCCTGCAGCCTTCCTTCTTAGTTTGGCTGGAGGCTGGGCCACTGGAGGGGTACTCCTGTCAAGAGGAGGAGGAGGAGATGTAGCAGAAGGGGGTGGGGCAGAAGAAGAAGGTGGAGGTGTAGCAGAAGGGGGTGGGGCAGAAGAAGAAGGTGGAGGTGTAGCAGAAGGGGGTGGGGCAGAAGAAGAAGGGGGAGGTGTAGCAGAAGGGGGTGGGGCAGAAGAAGAAGGTGGAGGTGTAGCAGAAGGGGGTGGGGCAGAAGAAGAAGGGGGAGGTGTAGCAGAAGGGGGTGGGGCAGAAGAAGAAGGGGGAGGTGTAGCAGAAGGGGGTGGGGCAGAAGAAGAAGGTGGAGGTGTAGCAGAAGGGGGTGGGGCAGAAGAAGAAGGTGGAGGTGTAGCAGAAGGGGGTGGGGCAGAAGAAGAAGGGGGAGGTGGAGGTTGAGGTTGGGTCAGTTGTGCCACCTCACATATGGTGGTATTGGGGGTAATTTTCTCCATCACCCCCTTGTTGAGCAAGGTGATGAGCAGGGGCTCGCATAGGAGGCGTTGCTCCATGCTCATCACCTTGAACTTAGCCTCCACTAGGCCGGCAATGGCCTCTTCAGGGGATGTGGGCTCCTGGAGGGTGGCATGGGCCTCACGAATAAGGGCCATTGCTGCCTCACTGGTGGTCCTGTCCCTCCTGCCTCTTTTGGGAAGCCGGATGGGAGGCACCTGGGATCTGGTGCTTCTCCTTTGCCCTGCCACCTCCTGTCTGCCACTGGGCCCTGCCACCTCCTGTCTGCCACTGGGCCCTGCCTCCGCCTGGCTGCCACTGGGCCCTTCCTCCTCCTGCCTGACAGTTTCCAGACCCTCCTCCTGGCTGATTTCATCCTGTGTATGAAAAAGGGACATAGTTTAATATGTTGCTTTAATCTTTGCATCAAACTTTGTAATCCTGATTGAAGCAATTAGAATGTAAATCCATAAATCCTTGCTTTAAATTTACCACTACATCAGATTGACTATTTAGCACCCAATTAAGTGCATACTAATGTCTACAGATCTTGATTTCACTTGTGGAATCCAAAATATTTTATGTTTGTCATCTTGACATATTTGTCAAACATTAAGTTTATCCCAATACATTTTCACTTAATACTATACCTGGCTCCAGATGGCCAAATCAGGATCATCCAGGATGGCTGCCTCCTCTTGCTCCAGAGAAGGCTCAGGTTGGCTGCAGGGAAGTCTGGGGGGAAGAGTGGAGAGTGATGGCCTTGTCTCAATGTGGTCATCCAGGAAGGACATCCTGTTGTAGTACCACAAAATCGGGACATAAGCATCACCTGCTGCTGCTCCTGACCTCTGAGAAGCCAGCACCTTAGAGCGTTCAGTCCTGTAGGTACCTCTCAAGCTGCCAATTTTAGTGTCCACTTGTTTTGCTGTGGCTGTGGGCACCTTGGTATGCACAAATGGGAGCAGCTTCTCCAGCGCTGCTTTTCTCACCCCTCTTTTTTTGTGGATGGGGTTTTTCGTCTCCCACAGAGCCGGCAGCTCCCTTACCCGGTCAATAAATTCCGCCAGGAAATCCTTGTCGCTTATAAAGATATTCATATTGTATCTGCAAGTTAAATAAATTATATATAACTAATGTGAGGCAAACAGTCTAACCTCCTTAACATCCTAGTCACCATATATATCCTCCAACATTCTCAAGACAGTATAGGCCAACAATTTGTACAAGTCACAAAATCACATACCTTCGTTCGCACGTCCGTCACTTGAACTCCTCTCTCCGCACACCGAACGTACTATAGTCACATGTGTGTTTGCTATATACACACCACGCATGCGTCAAAATACGAACACGTCGCTCCGCACACGTCGCCCGCCCATGACGTTCTAACTAACATCTTTTCCCCGCCCCTTCTCTTTCGGCGCGCAGACAGAAAAGGCGGAGTTACAGCAGGTGTCTGATAATTCCGCAACTAACGAGGAGACAAGCCCGGAGACCGAGGAAACGTCACGATCAAGGAGGAGATTCAAGGCATCGAATATGTCTTTGGCGGAGATGGCGGAGATGGTGGACATCTTGCTCAAGTCTGATTATGATGCAAAGCATGGGCCGTATAGCAAACCAAATAGAAGGAAGACCAAAATCCTCACTAAAGTCATGAAGAGTCTGAAGGCGAATTTCGGGGTGAAACGCTCAAATGAGCAGCTCAAAAAGAGGTGGTCAGACCTCAAACTGAGGGAGCTAGAGCAGTTGAGGAGCATAAAGAGAATGCTCGCTAAAAGTAAGTAAAATGTAGACTTTTCTGCTATTAATCTTTTTCTAAACTTACATGTTGCTCTTTATTTTGGTTTCTCATATTGGACTCCCTTCCAAAATGTAATATTTTGAACTTGGTTGGGCACAGTAATCGTTCGTTACGTTACCGACACTTCGTTCGGCCACTATCCGCGGTTTTGGCTTATTTTAGAGCCACAAAAGTAATTAGACATCTGCCATTTTTGCTCAAATATTGTGGCAAATTTTTTAGGCTAGATGATGTGTTTGTAAAGAGAATGAAATGCTAACTTTTATCAGTGTAAAGAAGAGGACACTCAGCAGCTGCTTCCACATCTGTACTTTGGAGCACTATAGTGTGGGCCACCAGACCCGCCTTTTTTGGGTGTCCCACACAGGTGCATCAGTGAATTTTTGTGGTGCCTCCATGTCAAATAAATTACATCCAAAGGTGAATACTAAACATATTCTTGGTCATAAATAATGCATTCTTCTTTAAATTCCGCCCAAACACACACTTGTACCACACTTCCAAGCAATTTAGCCTGTTTTTATTTTAACATTGAGATTTACAGTGTGATAAATAGACCTTTTGTTTGATTCTCATAGGGGAGAGAAGACTGGGAGGAGAACACTCCAGGGAGCACATGCACCCCACAACTTCCAAGCAACCCCAAACTCCCAAAGACCCACAACCGAAAGATGTGCAGGAAGTTGAGGTGGAGGAAGGAGAAGTGCAGGAAGGAGAGGTGGATGACGTTGTGGATCTGGTCACCACAACAGGTCAGTATCTGTCACCACAGCTTCAGGTAAGAGATGTAGGCCTGCAGAGTTATAATACCTTTTGTTTTTTGTTTTTAGGGGATATAAATGTTGTGAAGGATAGTACACGGTTCTCTGCTGACAGTGCCCTCCGCCTCATCCAGCAAGTGATGGAATGTAGCACGGAACTGGACCTAATTAAACAAAGAATCCATGTGATGGAACAAACATTTAAAGACATTCTCGATGTTTTGGGGAGAATTCAATAAGCCATCCAAACACATTTGTTTTTACATGTTTGTTATTGCACATTTTAGAATATTTTTAACAATCAAACCAGCCAAAAATTGAATCTACACACAGTGTGTCAACATGTGCTATCTGCCATCAGGGGATATCCATGTACGTCTTTTGGGGGTGCAACCCCTTCCTCGTATCTAAAGTCGGTGAACTGAGGAAGGGGTTGCACCCCCAAAACACGTCCATTGATCACCCCTGATGGCAGATAGCACATGTTGACAATAGGGATCAGGATTGTAAACTTCCTAGATGAAAAAAATCCCAAATGTGTGCATATTCAATTTTTGGCTGGGCAAGGGGTGGCAGGACCCCATATTAGGACGGGCACATAGAGACATAGTTTGTGTAAGTGAATGTCTCAGATTGCTCAGAGGTATCCAATGTTGTAATTTTTGGAATTCAACAGTTTTTTTTGTATTTTCATAAGCAAAAAATTGCCGGGTTGTGGCCAGGCCAACCCAAAAAAACAGAAAAAACTAAAAATGGTGAGAATGTGCACAGAGTAAAATATTTGACCACAAACAACGTGTAGCTTCTTTTTATAATACCCTCTAAGCTAATTTGGTTATTTTGTAAGGTTACATAGTGAAATGGTTGTTAGTTACTAAAGTAAAATACACTTGGCACTACAAATGCACTAAGACAAACTAGGAGACAGGAAAGAACAAATAATTAAAGGTTTAAACAAGCTTTTTATTTGGATCCTTAGACATAGGCTGGCATAGGAATTGCCCCCCTACCCGTGAAATACTCCATGTATTTGTCCCGAACCTCATGGGCATTTTGGGAGGGCAAGCCAGGACGGGCAGATTCCAGGCCCGGTAGGGGATTTGCAGGGGAAAGTCCAGCCTCTGGCAAAACTGAGGCCATATAGGAATTTGATTTTTGGCTCAGAAAGTTGTGTAGCACACAGCAGCATAATACGACATAGTTTATTTTGTAGTCCGCCAAGTGTATTGAAGTCATAAAAAGGCGGAACCGGCTGGCCATTATGCCAAAGGCATTTTCGACAACTCTTCGGCCCCTGGCCAGCCGGTAATTGAACACCCTCTTGTCTGGGGTCAGGGTCCTCTGTGGAAATGGCCTCATAAGATGCCGTCCGAGTCCGAAGGCTTCATCAGCCAAAAAAACAAAGGGGAGTCCTTCAATATTCCCTGCATCCGGTGGCAATGCAAGGTCGTCACTCTGGAGACGGAGGGCAAACTCCGTCTGGATGAAGGATCCCCCATCGGACATCCGCCCATTCTTCCCTACATCAACATAGAGGAATTCATACCGTGCTGACACCACCGCCATCAGCACAATGCTATGAAACCCCTTGTAATTGTAGTAGTAGGACCCAGAATGGGGTGGCGGCACGATGCGGACGTGCTTCCCGTCTATGGCACCACCGCAGTTGGGGAAGTCCCACCGCGTGGCAAACTCCGATGCCACAGTCTGCCATTCCTGTGGCGTGGAAGGAAGCTGTGGAGTGAAACAAGATGAAATAATATTAGAATACAAAAATCATACATTACAAGGAAATTCTCTGAAAAAACATTAGAGGCCAACATCAATCAAATTCTACGTTTATTAAGGTGTTTAAAATAAGTATAATGGAAGGCTCATTTATCATATTCATCACCCCCTCTGATGGGCCATTACTAAATTATTTTGGGGGGGGAGATGTGTTTGGCCACAGGATAGCATTGCAGTGGCGGTGCGTCCAGAGTGGGCGCTGGAGCACTGCCCCCTCTCTCCTGTGCCCATCACTCAGAACAATACATAGGTTCATGCGTTGCATGAACCTATGTATTGTCTATGCCGCCCACTATTCAGGTGGATGGCCTCTTGTAAAGCGACCGACATATGAATAATTGCGGCATTTAGGGGGTTCAAATTGCATAGCAGAAACAGGTAGTAAAATAGTCTTGCACATTACAACCTGAGGGATGTAATTGGCTTCCTAAAAGTAAAATAGGGGACACAGGGGGGGGGCATTCCTTGGGGAAACACTGGCAGGCTGCTCTGTCAATCATGTTCACCAAGTCTGTTTAATGGTAACATGATTGGCTGATGCAACATCAAGGGAAGGAGAAGACATCAAGGACAGAAGAAGGATGGCGCTGACCACAAGAAGGTAAGTGCAGGGCTGGGGGGAAACTGGCTGCATTAGAGGGGACTAAATGGCTGCATTGGAGGGAACAAAATGGCTGCATTAGAAGGGACAACTGGGGGCGTTTAATAGGCACCAGAGCAAAAAAGGAGGAAGTTTATTTCCTAAATTGGGGTTTGAACCCCCAAACATTTGGAGCAACAGGCGCCCCTGCTGGAAAAGTTAGTGAAGGGAAATATTTATGGAGGAGAAAAAAGGGGCAATCTAAAGCTTCCAGCATGCATGGGGACAAAGGGGACATTCTCAGCATATTACAATCATGGTAATAAGGGATGGATGAAAGAAATACAATACATTAGCCGACATGTAATACATAAAATGTGATGTTAAGGGAGAAAACTTACCCTAATATAGTCCTCCTGCAGGACTTGTATAATGGCAGAACAGGTGTCTGGGATTATGAGGCCCAGAGCCTGGGGGGAGATGCCTGTGGTGAACTTCAAGTCCTGAAGACTTCTCCCTGTCACCAGGTAACGCAACGTGGCGATGAGCCTCTGCTCAGCACTGATGGCTTCCCGCATAACGGTGTCCTTCCTGGTAATATAGGGGGACACCAAAGCCAACAGTTCCTGAAAAACGGGGTCAGACATCCGCAGAAAATTCCTGTAGTCCTCAGGATTATTCTCGACGATCTCCCGCAGCAGAGGCATATGGCAGAATTGGTCCCGCTGGAGCAACCAATTCTTGGTCCATGAACTCCTCCTCACACCATTCATGGAC
Organism: Rana muscosa; assembly: GCA_029206835.1. NCBI lineage: Eukaryota > Metazoa > Chordata > Amphibia > Anura > Ranidae > Rana > Rana muscosa. Next base: position 827,041,322 of record CM055116.1, read on the forward strand.
TGGTCTTGGTCCAAAACAAGCAGACCAACACCAAGCGCACGCACAGCACGAACTCGACGACGAGAACGTCCAGGCGACATGGCTAAGAAACGGTCGTCTTATCAGAACGTACAGAACAGAACGCACTTTAGAACAGCAAGGCCTATGAATAACGAACTGAAAATCAGAAACGAACAGGCAAGAACGCACTGTAAAACAGATACGACCTGCCTAGACGCCCTGAAAGTCAAGATACGAACCCACAAGCACAAACTGAACCGCAGAAAACGATCTGAAAAGTACGAAGACTGAAAAGCGCGAATCGTCTCTTCCCAAACTTTTACTTCACAGCCGGTAACACGAGATCAGCAAAAGCAGCCCAAGGGGTGGCGCCAAGAAAAAAGATCTTCCCCTTTATAGTGCCGTCGTACGTGCTGGACGTGACCGCGGAGAACAACGAGGAAATTGGAAATTGTCAGTGTGTACGCATGGAAAGCTTGACGAGAAAATCGACAAGCTTAACAAGAATCTCGTCGAAAAAAACGACGTGTTTTTTACAACGAGAAAATCGGTCGTGTGTACGAGGCTTTAGAGTGTTTGGTTTCACAGAGAAATGCCCAAAAAATATTGTTCTGATAGCATAAACATTTATAAAGTTGTCTAAATGATTCCCCAGTCCACCCTTTCAAAAAGATTTTTCTGCATTAGTAGATAACAGTGTTGACTGGAGGTTTTATTTCAAAAAATGTTTGATTGACAAGGCCGTCAATGCATCATCCTTAACTAATAAAGTCCTAAATACCCCAGTCCTTATAAATGTCTTTTCAAAATTTCTCAATCTTTCCAAGTCCAATGTAGACCAAAGACTTCAACACTGTCCTCTCTGGCTATGAATCCCTTGCAGTGCTTCATTCATGAAGGTGAATAATCTAAAAAAAATGCCATATAGTGCAGTAGGTCTCACCCAATTTGTGTATTAACAATGCGTTTTTAATGTGCTTACATCAAAATCATAAAAAATATCTCCAATGGATCCAGTGGCGGTGCGTCCATAGAGGGCGCAGGAGCGCCGCCCTGTCTCGCTCCTGCACCGCCACTGAAAAACAATACAATAATAATTATGCATTGCATAAATCTATGTATTGTCGCCGCTGCCGCCCACTATTCAGATGGCCGGCCCTCTGGCGAGCACCGGCCATCTGAATAACGGCAGCTGGTTGGCTGTGGAAGTGTCTATCAGAGCCAGCGGCTCTGATAGGCTTTCCGATTACAGCCTGAGGGCTGTAATTGGCTTCCAAATAGTTAACCAGGGGACGCACGGGGGGTGCATTTCTTGGTTAACACTGACACGCATCTCAGCCAATCAGGTTCACCGGTTCTGGTTACCGGTAACCTGATTGGCTGAAGCGACATCGAGGGCGGGACTACATCGAGGGATCGTGGAGGAGGATCCGAGGATGGCTGACCGAGAAAGGTAAGTGCCAGGGGGGGGGGGGGCAATCTGGGGGCATTTTTGGGGCAAACTGGCGGCAATTGATGGGCACAGTGGCGACAATGGCATGGCCAAGTGGCTGCATTTGGCATGGCACAGTGGCGACAATTGATGGGCACAGTGGCGATAATGGCATGGCACAGTGGCTGCGTTTGGCATGGCACAGTGGCGACAATTGATGGGCACAGTGGCGACAATGGCATGGCACAGTGGCTGCGTTTGGCATGGCACAGTGGCGACAATTGATGGGCACAGTGGCGACAATTGATGGGCACAGTGGTGACAATTGATGGCATGGCACAGTGGCGACAATTGATGGGCACAGTGGCGACAATTGATGGCACAGTGGCAAAAATTGATGGCATGGCACAGTGGCGACAATTGATGGGCACAGTGGCTGCGTTTGATGGCATGGCACAGTGGCTGCCAAATGCCAAATGTTTTTGTTTTTTTTGTATTTTGCTCGGGCCGCCGCTGGAGTAACACAGTCTCTCCTGAGAGGGAGAGCATCCCCAGTCAGCTCCTTTGGGGGATTCCTCCCCCTCCCTCTGCTCGCTGACACTGCATAATGCGAGCGCTCACACAACCACAGCCGCCCAATCTGCTCCTTCCCCTGCATCCTCATTGGCACGGAGAAGAGCGAGTTGCAGGAAGGACTCCACGAGCACTGTGGGGGGGGAGGGGGGCCCAAGCCTTCATCTCAGTTACTGAAAAAACAGACTGATTTCCCCCGTCCTTAGGACAGGAGAACCAGCCTGTAAATTCCAAGAGTGGTGACTGCAAGCTGAGCCGAGTGTCAGTCTATGATACTCTTTCACAGCCCAGCGAGTCCAGCCACCCCCCTCACTCTCCTCACATACGAGCAAGGAGGAATCCAGCTCCTCCTCCTTCCAGTCCTGCCCACACTATCCCGGCGTGCTGTATCTGAAGAGAGGGGATGTGTTGGCGGGAAATATGAAAATCAGCAGCATTCCTGGCTGTGTGTGAATGATGCCTGAGATTCTGGGTAAGTGTGTGCACTGCAGACTGCAGTACACTGTAATCACTGAACTGCATTATCTCCATCCCTTCTCTCCCCCATCTGTCTCCCTCCCCCTCTCCTCTTCTTTCAAGACATTCACAATTTACTTTAACTTTCAGTTAGGCAGGTAATATACGGTGCAAATTTCTTTCCTGCATCCACAGATTGCAGGAAAGAAACTTGCATGATTCCCCCATCAACACAGACAGTGCTGACAGGGGAATATCCCTCCTGCCCACCAATTTTATTCTCCCAACAAACAGTGATTATCACTAGTGGCTATAGCAACCACTAGTGATAATCATAAGAGAATCTGCTCATTAATGGTTCAAATCTCAGCCAGTTCCTGCTGAACCAGCTGAGATTTAAACTGTCTATGGCTGGTCTTAGCTCTTAGGCAGCCCATACATTGATCACTTTTTTTCATTCAACTATTAGGTTGAATGAAAAAAAAAAAGAAATGATCCAATTCCCCCATCTACACATTATGGGTGGATGGGGGAATCCTCCCAGTGTGGACCAGTGCTGGAACAACCAAAGTTGCTGTCCTGTCCCGGCTATTCACATCGCTGGTCTCTGTCTCCATGTCTCTGTCTCCATGGAACCCAGTGCTGGTTACTTTATGGGGCTGATGTACAGGAGGGCCAGCGCAATTTGTTGTTTGAGATGGGCTGGGCATGTTCAAAATTCCACATGCCAGAGCCTGCCAGGAAGCCCACACTGCACAGCGCTGATCACAGGCAGTGAGACATTTCCGGTCCGCAGCTGCACAGATCAGGAATGTCTCACTGGCTGTGATTAGCACTGTGGAGTGTCGGCTTCCTGGCGGGATCGGGCATGTGGGATTTCAAACACACCCGAGCCCATCTCTATTGGTTGTAGACAGTTGAGCTCCCTGCAGGTTGCTTAGCAGCAGTGGAGCCTTCTCTGACATGCTGATCATGATGCAATCCAGGTGATGCTCCTAGTCAAATCCTAGTGTTAATTATCAGTGATTTTATTGATCAAAGCCCACACTTCACAGGCATAGAGCCCACATGGCTGCTGAACATATGGTTGATTATATGTGGTTGTACTCTTGATACTAATAAATACTGTGTTTATTAGATCTGACTGGGAGCATCACCTGGATCACATCCCGATCAGCATGTCAACAGAGAAGGTTATACAGCATTACTGCTGCTAGGTGACCAGCTGGGGGCTCGGCTCTCTATAACCAATAGTGGCAGCCTTCCACTGCATGCACCTATAATGTCACCGACACTAGGTCCTAATAGACTGCCGCCGCTGCCAAGGAGACAGATGCCAGACCAGCGCTGTCAATAGCAGGGACAGGACAGCTGGGGAACCCCAAAGTGGCAGAACACCAGGGCCCGGTGGCAAGACAACCTTTGCAACCCTGATAGTTCTCCCACTGCTTTGGACCCTTATATTTTCTTGGTGTGCTGGTGACATATATCTTTTGTTTTCTGCCACCCTGGGGGGCCCCAGTATAGTAGGAAGGGAGCTCACTGCAGAACATGTGAAAGGGCCCATTGTGGGATCATAGTAAAGGGCCCCAGGATATATATATATATCTATATAATTGCATTTTATAGTTGGCCCCCCTACTTTTGTCCCTGTCCCCCCATGTGCCCCCCCCCTAAATATGAAAGCTGGAGACGCCACTGCCCATTAACCCCAGTACTGACTCCACTGTGGAGGTATTGGTGCATCAATCACTCAATCACTCTACATACCTTACCAAATGTAATATTATCATTGCGCCATCAATCAATCCTCTCTGATGGGGATTCCTCCCTCTTGTATCCAGAATTATGCACGAAAGCCTCCGAAAATAAAATACTGTATATAGTATAACTGTACAGTGGGGTCATACCACTCATGCATAATCAAGTGCCATAACCATTGTAAAACAGTGTCTCCAACGAACTTATCACCTTGTGGTCACATCACGCATATTACCAAAATGCTATTCAGTAAGGCTGGCCATACATTATACAATTTTCCTTTAGATTTACCAAAACCATATAATATGAGGTCAAACATAAACACTTTCAATCTGTATGTAATCAGACAGGCCCTTGCACTACATAGTTGAAAGTAAATATAAAGGAAATTGAACAAGAAAATTGTATAAAGCCCCGTACACACGGTCGGACCTTTGGCCAACAAACTTCATTTTGAGCAATTTGGACCAACAATCCGACCGTGTGTACGCTCCATCAGACAAACTTTTTTTTTTTTGTTTTCATCGGACAAAAGTTCGGTCTGCAAACGGACAAACTTTTGGCCAACAAAAGTCCGATGGAGCAAAGTCCGACCGTGTGTACAGAAAACCATCGGACTTTTGTCCGATGGACAAAACAAATAATGTTAAAATCAACCAACAATAGCAGAAGTTGACCAAAGGGTGGCGGAAAAGAGCAGAAAAACCACGTGATGTTGTAAAAAGTTTTGGGAAAGTTTGCAGAAAAGTCCTGTGGTGTGTATGCTATGGGTGTTCCCGGCCAACTCTGTTCGGACAAAAATCCACGGAAAAGTCCGATGGAAGTCCGACCGTGTGTACGAGGCTTAATGTATGGCCAGCCTAAAGGCTCTTTTCATGAGAAAAGTCAGCACTTCTCACAGTCCTCCATTCTTTAATACTAGGACTCTTCCATGTAAGACATTTAAAATGGGCCTTTAGGAGCGCTTACTGAATAGTATTTTGGTAAGGTTCATGGTATGACCACAAGCTGAAAAGTTGGTTGGAGACACTGTTTCACAATGGTTATGGCACTCAATTATGTGTTAATGTGAGTGGTATGACACTACTGCACAGTTTATAATTTAAAGAAGTATTGCACTATATATTTTATTTTCACTTTTTGTAGGCTTTCATGCATAATTCTGGATACAAGAGGGAGTAATGTAACCAAACACGTCAGGGGGCGCACGCACATTTAAGGTTTGACATGTTGGGTAGCTACTTACTCAGTGCAACCTCATATTTTATGTTATCAAACAATTGGGTAATTTATTGCATTTGTGTGCACCAAAATAATTTTAGTGTAATTTTGACTGACATTTTACATTTCCTAGACCTTGCAGTAATATTGTATGATATAAAAATTGAAACTACCACAATTTTGTTCTTTTTTTTTACTTTATTGTTATGGCAAGGGGGTTAACAATCCTCTTATGTAATAACATTGAAAAGGTGGTAGGTCCTCTTTATGGAGACATTGGGGGTCTATTAGATCTATAATGTGTCCCCTGCCCTCCAATGCAGCTATTCAAATCAAATTGTGCTTGAATAGCTCCATCCTTGGCTACATGAGTCGAGAAATAAAAGCTGTGACCCCAAGAAGTGATGTAACGTAACACATGTCGCTTCTGGGGTTGGCCATTCATGGAAAAGAGTCATCACAGGTGAGTGATCTGACAATGTTTTGAGAATTTCTATCTGAAGAAGTAAGTCCAAATGAGAATGATCTATAAATATGAAAGTGGTTTTTATTAAACCCAAAATCAAACTTTTATTATATTTCAGTTTACTAATTCTTAGATATGATGTCTGCATTAGCTTTCTTTTTTTAATTTTCACCTGGTGTTCTAGGGAGTAAGTATGTTGTTTTCCAACAGAACAAGCTGTCCTAAATATGTAGCTGTTAGAGGGTTGAGACAAACCATTTAATACCGACAGGAATGCTTACAAAGGTCAGCTATTATTAATTTGTATAAAACCTCTATCCTGAAAGGTTGCTGCTTAAAAAATGTTAGCTGGAGTTTGGCTTCAATTTGTTTAGTGTACCTAAATCTGCTAGTCTGTAGGGCAGGCAGGTGACACTTCCTCCATTTTCTCCTCCTCGTTGGGCGCCAAGTGTGGGTAACATAGGAGGCCTACCCCGGGGTGAGTTCTTTGGGCTACACTAGGCAATGAACATTGTTGCGCATCCTAGCACAGGGGTAACACTTTTCAGTTCTGATGGTATAGTAGCCACCAGTATCTACAGAAAAGCCACTGCCGGGAATGCCCTGTTAAGAGCAGACTCTGCACATCCCAGTCATACAGTCAGAGGAGTGCCATATGGACAATTTCTGAGACTGAAGCGCTTATGCAGCAAACAGAATGACTATGCTGTAGAAGCTGATCTAATGTCACAAAGATTCAGGAACAGAGGATACCCACATAAAATCATCAACAGGGCATTATCAACAGTTGAGGCTATCCCTAGAGAGTCCTTGCTACAAGATAACACCACTAGGTCCAATCGTCACAGAGGTACACCATTTAACAACATCCCAGTTTTCTGCACCTCCTTTAGTTCGGAGTTCAATCAAATCAGACACACTGTCACTAAATACTTGCCTATCTTACTTAATGATCCCATATACCAAGAGATTCTAAAGAAAGGGATCAAAACTGTCTCTCGTAGAGCACCCACATTGGGAGGCTGGCTCTCGCCTAGTCTGTTCCAAAGTAAGAGTCCTGGTACTAATTGGTTACAGTTTAGAGGCACCTTTAAATGCGGATGAAAAGGTTGCAATTATTGTAAATACATTAGGCTTGGCCAGACCATACATTCTTATACTAACAACAAAGACTTTGAGATCTGGCAGTTTATTAACTGCAACACTAAATTCATCGTATATGTCATTAATTGTGACATCTGCCACATACAATACGTGGGACGAACCATTCGCAAGCTTATAGATAGACTTTATGACCATCTCTATGATATTGAGAAAAATCATAACACCAATGTGGCTAATCACTGGAACACAGTGCATCATAGAGATGTGTCCAGTCTCTCCATCCAGGGGGTGGAAAAGGTTAACACCCCGGCTAGAGGTGATAATAGGTGCCGGATGTTGTGCAGGCGCGAGGTATTCCATATTTTTCACTCCATACCAGAATACCGGAAGGTCTCAATTTTAAATGGGATGTTTCCCACTATTATGATTAACATACTTTAAAGTATGACTGCTGGTCATCTGGCCCCCCTGGGTCACCCGGCTTCGCACAGCATCCGGATCTCTATCAGTATATCAGTATTTTCATTGGAATCTTTTTTCTTTCCCAATTTTATTATTCAATCTCACGAATTGAATCTAATTAATGGTTTCCGTTTCCCATTTTTACCATTTTTACCATTCTTATTCTCTATTCCTATTCTTATTCCTTATTTTATTTTTGCGGTTTTTCTTTTACATATTTTTTTGTCCTATTTTATACCCTCATGTCCTTATGTTAGTCCATGACACTTTCATGGGTCCACACGTTTACATCTGTGTTTTAGTGGGCCAGTCTTGGCTTTCTGTGCAGCTGTAAACGCACGTCTATCATTGTATACACACATGCATGTTGTTATATTATTCCGGCAGCCTCCTTTTCCCTTCTTACTTAACAATTTTTATGGGGTTTTCTTGTACTAAATTGGTACATAAATATTACCATCGGCAGCCTGGTAGTTTTTCAACCACAAAAATATAATATATTTCCATGTGATTCACATGCATGTTATTCATCTATGTATACCCCGTGCTCTTGCTTCATAGGTTTTGCTCATCATACATATATGTATATAGGCTCTTCTGTTTCCGCCCTTTTACGTTATTAACAAATAATATGGTTTTGATAACTATATATATATATACACTAAAATTATTGGAGCGGATATTGATTTATCTATATATATATTATTATTATTTTACTTCATTCATATCAATTATTTCATCCACAGACATTAGTGCAGATAATAGTACTCTCATCCATAAGAGCCTATGTTCATGGCTCTGCCCATGGGTGACAGTTTTTGTGGGAGATTAACGTACTTGCATTATGATTCTAGTTTGGACAAATATTTTTTATTAATATTTTCATACCATTTTTAATAATTTCTTTTAGCTTTGGTATTTGGGTGGATTTTCGGATACATCCATTAGGTCAAGACTCATGATGGTCGTTTTTTGTATGATTTATGTGGTCCTCTGATATGTTATCTAGACATTTTACACACACACGACACGATATGGACTGACGATCACCTGCAGGTCTTGATGCTTATGTGCATTTGCCGATTTGTTGTGTTTTACTATAATCATGTAGGAATGTCAAAGTTTTTTAGAATGGTTTTAACTTCATATAATAATTTTTTGTATATGTTTTGGCTAGTATTCTCAACATTTTTGAAAAGTGATTTTCCATGTCAGACTTTGTCAAAACATGTATGACATTGTCGGGGGGGGGGGTTTAGCTATCGCACCCCCCTTTTTTGTGCCAATGGTGTTATATTCATCTCTACTTCTATCTTTTTCTTTCCCTATATGGCTACTATTTCTGTTTATGTTGTAGCGTATCTTTGATCAAACACATCTAGGGATTTGTTTATTTGGATATTAGCCTTAGTACATAGCATTAGTACATAACATGCACATGCATTGGGGTATAGCATTATGTTACAACCATCTACCTTTCTTTTCAGGCTGGGCTCCCTGCTATGCTCAGGCAGCTCACCAGTAGGGATGAGCCGAACACCCCCCGGTTTGGTTCGCACCAGAACCTGCGAACGGACCGAAAGTTTGCGCGAACGTTAGAACCCTATTAAATACAATGGACGCGAACGTTCGAAATCTAAAGCGCTAATTATAACGGCTAATATGCATGTTATTGTCCTAAAAAGGGTTTGGGGACCCGGGTTCTGCCCCAGGGGACATGTATCAATGCAAAAAGAAGTTTTAAAAACTGACGTTTTTTCGGCAGCAGTCATTTTAATGCATAAAGTGAAAAAAAAAAAAAAGTGAAATATTCCTTTAAATATCGTACCTGGGGGGTGTCTAAAGTATGCCTGTGAAGTGGCATGTGTTTCCCGTGTTTAAAACTGTCCCTGCACAAAATGAAATTTCTAAAGGAAAAAAAGCCATTTAAAACTGCTTGCGGCTTTAATGTCATATCTTGTCCTGGCAATATGGATGAAAATCTTTGAGAAAAATGGCATGGCTACCCCATCATCCGCCCCCCCGCCCCCCTACCCAAGCCCATTACCAGCCCCGTTGGGTCTTGTATGGATATTAAGGGAAACCCCGCACCCAAAATAAAAAAAAGCCCTATATTCTCTGAACAGCAGTATACAGGCGGTGCAAAAAACACAGGGACTGTAGGTTTGTTCTTAAGTAGAATCTGTTTGTAATTTTGAACAGGTACATTGTTTAAGTGTAGCTCCAGCCAAAAAATATATTTTTAAGCTTTTTGGAAAACATAGGGAAGGGTTATCACCCCTGTAACATTTGTTTTGCTGTCTGTGCACCTGTTCAGAACATTTCACCTCACTTTCCGTCCCAATGACAAATGTTTTTGGGAAAGTGGGGTTTTTATTGAAACAAGGATTGGTGATAAAGCATCAGTAGAGAGGAGACACCTTTTTCCCATATTAACTCTTACAGGAGAGAATTTGCCTTCCTAGGGGTAGATTTCCTCTCACTTCCTGTTGTCTCCTTCCGTTTGCAAGTAGGAGTCGTTTGTAAGTTGGATGTTTGAAAGTAAGGGCCTGCCGTATATACTCTGCTGAAATTTGCCCCTTAGATGTTGGTGTTGCCACAACACTGTGAGCCCTCACAGTTACTCTTGGTGGGCACTGGAACGCCCTGTTGTGAACTATTATATCAGGAATTGTAATTACATGCCATTGTTGAACAGTGGTAGGAAAAATTGGGCCTTTTGTGGTGGTGCTGGTGCTACAACACTGTCAGGCCTCACAGTTACTCTTGGTGGGTGCATGAATGGGCCCTGCTGTAAATTATTAGATCAAGAATCGTAATTGCATGCCCCTGTTGAAGAGGGGCAGAAAAATTGGGCCTTTGGTGGTGGTGGTGGTGTTGCCACAACACTGTAAGCCCTCACAGTTACTCTTGGTGGGAGCAGGAATGGGCCCTGCTGTGAATTATTAAATCAAGAATTGTAATTACATGCCCCTGTTGAACAGGGGCAGAAAAATTGGGCCTTTGGTGGTGGTGGTGGTGGTGTTGCCACAACACTGTAAGCCCTCACAGTTACTCTTGGTGGGCGCAGGAATGGGCCCTGCTGTGAATTTTTAGATCAAGAATTGTAATTACATGCCCCTGTTGAACAGGGGCAGAAAAATTGGGACTTAGGCACTGGTGCCACAACACTGCAACCCCTCACAGATACTGTACTTGGAGCACAGCAATGAGCCCTGTTGCAAAGTATTGCATCAAAAATTGTAATTACACGCCCCTGTTAAACAGGGGCTGAAAAATTGGGCCTTAGGCACAGGTGCTGGTGCCATGACACTGCAACCTGTCCCAGATACTCTAGTTGGAGTGCAGGAATGAGCCCTGCTGCAAAGCATTGCATAAAAAATTGTAATTACATGCCCCTGTTAAACAGGGGCTGAAAAATTGGGCCTTAGACACTGGTGGCGGCACCCAGAAACAAAAATGTTCTTCCAAGCTATCATCAGGAATCGGATCATTAAGGAGGAAGAGGATAGTCAGTCAACATAACAGGACAGTCACTCAGAATCAGCATAGGCAGTCTTGAAGGGATGTGACATTTCAAAATAAATGATTCTGTTACATCAGCTTCAGGTGCTTGGTAGCTGGTGGTGATCCTAGACTGGTTCATCTTTATGAAGGTCAGTCGATCAACCGAGTCGGTGGACAGGCGCACCCTGTGATCCGTGACAAAGCCTCCAGCAGCACTGAATGTGCGTTCCGAAAGAACGCTGGATGCAGAACAGGCCAGTAGCTTAATTGCATACTGTGCAAGCTCTGGCCAGTGATCCATCCTCAAGACCCAGAAGGCCAGAGGATTTTCGGTGGGAAAGGTGTCCAAGTCTGACCTTGCCCCTAGGTATTCCTGCACCATGTATAACAGACATTGGCGATAGTTTCTGGAACTAATCATACCTTGGGGCTGCGGACTAAAAAATTGTCTGAACGCATCGGTCAGACGGCCAACTTCTCCACCGCTCCTTCTGCTACTGATCGAAGCCTCAGCAACTCGTTGTCCAGGACCAGGAGTTTGTAACCTCCCAGTCTCTGGGAACGCGTTGCACAGACCTTTCTGCAAGGCTTCCCGGAGATGTCTCATCCTCTGCTCCCTCTGCGATGTCAAGATAAGGTCCACAACCTTACCCTTGTACCGTGGATCAAGGAGAGTGGCCAGCCAGTAATGGTCCCTCTCCTTGATCCGAAGAATACGAGGATCCTTCCGCAGACTTTGCAGGATCAGGGAGGCCATGCAGCGTATGTTAGCTGAGGCATTCGGTCCGGTTTCCTCTGGGTCATTAAGGACGACATAATCCGCAGCCACCTCCTCCCAGCCACGTACAAGTCCACGGGTTTCTTGGGACTGTAAATCATCCCTAAAAGACTGCTGCTATTGATGCTGAGTGCCATGCTCCACCTCCATGCTGACACAATCCTCCTCCTCCTCCTCTTCCTGTGTGATGGGTGGGACAGAAGGAACACTGTCTGGGTAAAGGGGGCCTTGAGAGGCAAGAAAGTCCTCCTCTTCCTGCCTCTGTTCTGCCTCAAGTTCCCTGTCCATTATTCCACGCAGCGTATGTTCCAACAGGTGGACAAGAGGTACAGTGTTACTGATGCATGCACTGTCACTGCTCACCATCCTCGTGGCCTCCTCAAATGGTGCCAGGACAGTGCATGCATCCCGAGCTCCCCTGATCCTGTCCTGGTGCCGTAGTCGCACAGGTACTCATTGATGGCCCTCTGCTGCGTGTGCAGCCGCTGCAGCATGGCCAACGTTGAGTTCCACCTGGTGGGCATGTCACATATAAGGCGGTTCTTGGGCAAGTTCAACTCCTTTTGCAGCTCAGCCAGCCGAGCACTGGCATTATATGATCTGCGGAAATGCACACAGACTTTCCTGGCCTGCCTCAGGACATCCTGTAAGCCTGGGTACTTGCCCAAGAACTGCTGCACCACCAGGTTAAGGACACGAGCCACACAGGGCACATGGGTCAGTTGTCCCTGTCGGAGGGCGGAGAGGAGGTTGGTGCCATTGTCGCAAACCACCATTCCTGGCTTAAGCTGGCGTGGCGTCAACCACCTCTCGGCCTGCCCCTGCAGAGCTAACAGAACCTCTGCCCCAGTGTGGCTCCTGTCCCCCAAACACACCAGCGCAAGCACGGCATGGCATCTTTTTGCCTGCGTACTTGCGTAGTCCCTTAAACGCCTACGGAGCACCGCTGGTTCCGAGGACAAAGCACAGGAAGAGGCCATGGATGAAGAAGAAGAGGAGGGGGTGGAGGAGAGAGGTGTGTCACAACCAGTAGTAGCATTTTGGAGGTGTGGCAGCGGAACAACCTCCAACACTACTGCACCTTGTCCTGCATCCTTACCAGCTGCCAAAAGAGTGACCCAATGGGCCATGAAAGAAAGGTAACGTCCATGTCCATGCCTGCTGGACCATGAGTCAGCGGTAATATGCACCTTACCGCTGACCACCCTGTCCAGCAAGGTATGGACATTGCCTTCCACATGCCGGTAGAGAGCCGGAATCGCCTTCCGTGAGAAAAAGAGCATTTGGGAACCTGCCACTGAGGAACCGCACATTGCACAAACTCACGGAAGGGGGTCGAGTCTACCAACTGAAAAGGCAGCAGTTGAAGTGCTAGCAATTTAGCCAAGCTATCATTCAACCGCTGGGCATGTGGATGGCTGAGAGTGAACTTCTTTTGACGGGGCAGGGAAATTTGCCTGCTAGAATCGGACGTCGGTGTACTGCTAGCAGAGTGCCCGCAAGTACTAGGCTGTGACACACCTAATTCTACACCTTCATTCCTCTCAGTGCAGGTTTCAGAGAGGACTGAAGGTATAGTGAGGTTGGAGATCCCAGCTGATGAGGAGCAAGGAGCAGTCAGCTTTGTTCTTTGGTGTGGGTCTTTAAGGTAGGCTTGCCAACGAGCTGCATGGCAGGTCAACATATGTCTGGTCAAGTATGTGGTGCCCAAGCGGCTGATGTTTTGGCCATGTGAGATGCGCTTGAGACATATGTTGCAAATAGCAGCGGTGCGATCTGATGCACTCGACTCAAAAAAGGCCCACACCAAAGAACTTTTGGAATAACGGGCAGAGGCAGCGCCCTGCACAGGCGGAGCTCTGCGGTGTGATTTAGTCGGTGTGCTGCCCTTACGCTGGCCCCCGGAGGGCATCCTGCCTCGTTGGAGATGTGCCTCCTCCTCCTCTCTCCTATCAGGCACCCACGTGGAGTCAGTGACCTCATCATCCCCTCCCTCCTCATCACTGGAGCCAATCTGGCAGTATGCTGCAGCTGCTGGAACATGACTGTCAGATTGCTGTCCTTCTTGAGCATCCCCTCTCTCTGCGCTCACGCTACTGCCTTCCTCTAGCTGGGTATCATCATCAGACCCTTCAAAATGCTGGGCATCCTCCTGGAGCATGTACCCAACACTGTGCTCAAACAGTTCGGGGGACTCCTCAGGAGGACATGGTGGGTCTAGGGAAGGAGTGACTGATGATGACATTGATACGAGGGAAGAGGACGCTTTGGCAGCTGCTTTGCCAGTACCCTGAGCCTGGGTGAGAGAGGATGAGGAGGATGAGGAGGGCTTAGTCATCTACTCTACCAAGTCTTCGGCATGATGCGGCTCAACACGTCCAGCTGCCAAAAATAAGGACAAGCGTGTCCTATGGCCACGTGCTGATGACGATGCACCGCGTCCACGACCAGCAGTGTTGTCTCTAGACACAGAGCCTGCTTGCCCTCTTTTATTGGCTCGTGACTGTCTGCCTCTCCTTTTTGGCCTTCCAGACATAGTAATGGCCTGCAGGGAGATGGGAAAACCAGCAATTGGGTAGTGTATATTGTGCTGGAGGCACACAACACCCACTAACTCCTGCAGATGCCTTTATTAGAGAACACCAGCAAAAAAGGGTAGATACAGGTGTATACTGTGCTGTGCTGGAGGCACACAACCCCCACTAACTCCTGCAGATGCATTAATTAGAGAACACCAGCAATAAAGTGTAGATACAGGTGTATACTGTGCTGGGGCACACAACATCCACTAACTCCTGCAGATGCCTGAGAAAAAAACACACTGTCACTGCCTATCTAGCTTAGAGAACAGCAATAAAGGGTATATACAGGTGTATACTGTGCTGGAGGCACACAACACCCACTAACTCCTGCAGATGCCTGAGAAAAGAACACACTGTCCCTGCCTATCTAGCTTAGAGAACAGCAATAAAGTGTAGATACAGGTGTATACTGTGCTGGGGTACACAACACCCACTAACTCCTGCAGATGCCTATATTAGAGAACAGCAATAAAGTGTAGACACAGGTGTATACTTTGCTGGGGCACACAACACCCACTAACTCCTGCAGATGCCTGTATTAGAGAACAGTAATAAAGTGTAGATACAGGTGTATACTGTGCTGGGGCACACAACACCAGGGATGAGCCGAACACCCCCCCTGTTCGGTTCGCACCAGAACCTGCGAACAGACAAAATGTTTGTGTGAACTTTAGAACCCTATTAAATACAATGGACTCGAACGTTCGAAATCTAAAGTGTTAATTATAAAGACTAATATGCAAGTTATTGTCCTAAAAAGTGTTTGGGGACCTGGGTCCTGCCCCAGGGGACATGTATCAATGCAAAAAAAAGTTTTAAAAACGGCCGTTTTTTCGGGAGCAGTGATTTTAATAATGCTTAAAATGAAAAAATAAAAGTGAAATATTCCTTTAAATTTCGTACCTGGGGGGTGTGTATGATATGCATGTGAAGTGGCGCATGTTTCCCGTGCTTAGAACTGTCCCTGCAAAAAATGTCATTTTTGAAAGAAAAAAAGTCATTTAAAGCTCACTTGCGGCTATTAATGAATTGTCGGCTCCCGGCAATACAGTCAAAAGTCATTGATAAAAATAAAAAAAAGAAGCGTGGGGGTTCCCCAGAATTCAATTACCAGGCCCTTCAGGTCTGGAATGAATATTAAGGGGAAGCCCGCCGCAAATTTAAAAAAAAATTGACGTGGGGTTCCCCCAAATATCCATTCCAGGCCCTTCAGATCTGGCATGGATTTTAAGGGGAACTCCACCCCAAATTAAAAAAAAAATGGCGTGGAGTCCCCCTAAAAATCCATACCAGACCCCTTATCCGAGCACGCAACCTGGCCGGCCGCAGGGGAAAAGGGGGGGACGAGAGAGCGGCCCCCCCTCTCTCCTGAACCGTACCAGGCCACATGCCCTCAACATGGGGAGGATGTCCCCATGTTGATGGGGACAAGGGCCTCATCCCCACAACCCTTGCCCAGTGGTTGTGGGGGTCTGCGGGCGGGGGGCTTATCGGAATCTGGAAGACCCCTTTAACAAAGGGGACCCCCAGATCCCGGCCCCCCCTATGTGAATTGGTAAGGGGTACATTGTACCCCTACCATTTCACGAAGAAAGCGTAAAAAAATCTTTAAAAAAACACACCAACACCTTGAAAAAGTCCTTTATTTAAAAAAAAAAAAAAAAAACATTCCAGCGGTGAAATCCAGTGTCCCGCGGCAATCCCGATGTCCAGCGCTGTCCTTCATTGGTTGTGCCTGAGCGGACCTGATGGGGAACTCCCTCTCAGTGTTTTAAATGTATAGACCCGCCCCTTCTAAAGTTCCCCATCAGGTCCGCTCAGCGGACCAGATGCGGAACATGTGAAGGGGCGGGTCTATACATGTATTACCAAAGTGAGAGCAGTTCCCCATCAGGTCCGCCCCCTCGGTATGTCAGACCCGCCTACGTCATTGGCTTGAGCGGGGAACTTCCTTCACTATGTAAATTTAAATTACACAGTGAAGGAAGTTCCCCGCTCAAGCCAATGACGTAGGCGGGTCCGACATACCGAGGGGGCGGACCTGATGGGGAACTGCTCTCACTTTGGTAATACATGTATAGACCCGCCCCTTCTCATGTTCCGCATCTGGTCCACTGAGCGGACCTGATGGGGAACTTTAGAAGGGGCGGGTCTATACATTTAAAATACTGAGAGGGAGTTCCCCATCAGGTCCGCTCAGGCACAACCAATGAAGGACAGCGCTGGACATCGGGATCGCCGCGGGACACTGGATTTCACCGCTGGAATGTTTTTTTTTTTTTTTTTTAAATAAAGGACTTTTTCAAGGTGTTGGTGTGTTTTTTTAAAGATTTTTTTACGCTTTCTTCGTGAAATGGTAGGGGTACAATGTACCCCTTACCAATTCACATAGGGGGGGCCGGGATCTGGGGGTCCCCTTTGTTAAAGGGGTCTTCCAGATTCCGATAAGCCCCCCGCCCGCAGACCCCCACAACCACCGGGAAAGGGTTGTGGGGATGAGGCCCTTGTCCCCATCAACATGGGGACATCCTCCCCATGTTGAGGGCATGTGGCCTGGTACGGTTCAGGAGGGAGGGGGGCCGCTCTCTCGTCCCCCCCTTTTCCCCTGCGGCCGGCCAGGTTGCGTGCTCGGATAAGGGGTCTGGTATGGACTTTTAGGGGGACTCCACGCCATTTTTTTTTAATTTGGGGTGGAGTTCCCCTTAAAATCCATGCCAGATCTGAAGGGCCTGGAATGGATATTTGGGGGAACCCCACGTCAATTTTTTTTTTAATTTGCGGCGGGGTTCCCCTTAATATCCATTCCAGACCTGAAGGGCCTGGTAATTGAATTCTGGGGAACCCCCACGCTTTTTTTTTTTTTTTATCAATGACTTTTGTATGTATTGCCGGGAGCCGACAATTCATTAATAGCCGCGAGTGAGTTTTAAATGACTTTTTTTCTTTCAAAAATGACATTTTTTGCAGGGACAGTTCTAAGCACGGGAAACATGCGCCACTTTACATGCATATCATACACACCCCCCAGGTACGAAATTTAAAGGAATATTTCACTTTTATTTTTTCATTTTAAGCATTATTAAAATCACTGCTCCCGAAAAAACGGCCGTTTTTAAAACTTCTTTTTGCATTGATACATGTCCCCTGGGGCAGGACCCGGGTCCCCAAACACTTTTTAGGAGAATAACTTGCATATAAGCCTTTATAATTAGCACTTTAGATTTCTCCCATAGATTTTTCGAATTTGCCGCGAACACCCCAATTTGTTCGCTGTTCGGCAAACGGGCGAACAGGCAATGTTCGAGTCGAACATGAGTTTGACTCGAACTCGAAGCTCATCCCTACACAACACCCACTAACTCCTGCAGATGCCTGTATTAGAGAACAGCAATACAGTGTAGATACAGGTGTATTCTGTGCTGGGGCACACAACACCCACTAACTCCTGCAGATGCCTGTATTAGAGAACAGCAATAAAGGGTATATACAGGTGTATACTGTGCTGGGGCACACAACACCCACTAACTCCTGCAGATGCCTGTATTAGAGAACAGCAATAAAGTGTAGATACAGGTGTATACTGTGCTGGGGCACACAACACCCACTAACTCCTGCAGATGCCTGTATAAGAGAACAGCAAAAAAGTGCAGATACAGGTGTATACTGTGCTGGGGCACACAACACCCACTAACTCCTGCAGATGCCTGTATTAGAGAACAGCAATAAAGTGTAGACACAGGTGTATACTGTGCTGGGGCACACAACACCCACTAACTCCTGCAGATGCCTATATTAGAGAACAGCAATAAAGTGTAGACACAGGTGTATACTGTGCTGGGGCACACAACACCCACTAACTCCTGCAGATGCCTGTATTAGAGAACAGAAATAAAGTGTAGATACAGGTGTATACTGTGCTGGGGCACACAACACCCACTAACTCCTGCAGATGCCTGTATTAGAGAACAGCAATAAAGTGTAGATACAGGTGTATACTGTGCTGGGGCACACAACACCCACTAACTCCTGCAGATGCCTGTATTAGAGAACAGCAATAAAGTGTAGATACAGGTGTATACTGTGCTGGGGCACACAACACCCACTAACTCCTGCAGATGCCTGAGAAAAGAACACACTGTCCCTGCCTATCTAGCTTAGAGAACAGCAATAAAGGGTAGATACAGGTGTATACTGTGCTGGAGGCACACAACACCCACTAACTCCTGCAGATGCCTGAGAAAAGAACACACTGTCCCTGCCTACCTAGCTTAGAGAACAGCAATAAAGTGTAGATACAGGTGTATACTGTGCTGGAGGCACACACCACCCACTAACTCCTGCAGATGCCTGAGAAAAGAACACACTGTCCCTGCCTATCTAGCTTAGAGAACAGCAATAAAGTGTAGATACAGGTGTATACTGTGCTGGGGCACACAACACCCACTAACTCCTGCAGATGCCTATATTAGAGAACAGCAATAAAGTGTAGACACAGGTGTATACTGTGCTGGGGCACACAACACCCACTAACTCCTGCAGATGCCTGTATTAGAGAACAGCAATAACGGGTATATACAGGTGTATACTGTGCTGGGGCACACAACACCCACTAACTCCTGCAGATTCCTGTATTAGAGAACAGCAATAAAGTGTAGATACAGGTGTATACTGTGCTGGGGCACACAACACCCACTAACTCCTGCAGATGCCTGTATAAGAGAACAGCAAAAAAGTGTAGATACAGGTGTATACTGTGCTGGGGCACACAACAACCACTAACTCCTGCAGATGCCTGTATTAGAGAACAGCAATAAAGTGTAGATACAGGTGTATACTGTGCTGGGGCACACAACACCCACTAACTCCTGCAGATGCCTATATTAGAGAACAGCAATAAAGTGTAGACACAGGTGTATACTGTGCTGGGGCACACAACACCCACTAACTCCTGCAGATGCCTGTATTAGTGAACAGCAATAAAGTGTAGATACAGGTGTATACTGTGCTGGGGCACACAACACCCACTAACTCCTGCAGATGCCTGTATTAGAGAACAGTAATAACGGGTATATACAGGTGTATACTGTGCTGGGGCACACAACACCCACTAACTCCTGCAGATGCCTGTATTAGAGAACAGCAATAAAGTGTAGATACAGGTGTATACTGTGCTGGGGCACACAACACCCACTAACTCCTGCAGATGCCTGAGAAAAGAACACACTGTCCCTGCCTATCTAGCTTAGAGAACAGCAATAAAGGGTAGATACAGGTGAATACTGTGCTGGAGGCACACAACACCCACTAACTCCTGCAGATGCCTGAGAAAAGAACACACTGTCCCTGCCTATCTAGCTTAGAGAACAGCAATAAAGGGTAGATACAGGTGTATACTGTGCTGGAGGCACACAACACCCACTAACTCCTGCAGATGCCTGAGAAAATAACACACTGTCCCTGCCTATCTAGCTTAGAGAACAGCAATAAAGTGTAGATACAGGTGTATACTGTGCTGGGGCACACAACACCCACTAACTCCTGCAGATGCCTATATTAGAGAACAGCAATAAAGTGTAGACACAGGTGTATACTTTGCTGGGGCACACAACACCCACTAACTCCTGCAGATGCCTGTATTAGAGAACAGTAATAAAGTGTAGATACAGGTGTATACTGTGCTGGAGGCACACAACACCCACTAACTCCTGCAGATGCCTGAGAAAAGAACACACTGTCCCTGCCTATATATCTTAGAGAACAGCAATAAATTGTAGATATAGGTGTATACTGTGCTGGAGGCACACAACACCCACTAACTCCTGCAGATGCCTGAGAAAAGAACACACTGTAGAACACACTGTCCCTGCCTATCTAGCTCTTTCCCTGCACGCCGGAACACACTACACAAGGCCGCCGCGCTTATATAGTGTGGGGCGTGTACTAAACCCCCTGAGCTTTAATTGGCCACAGGCTTCCTGCCTGTGGGCAATTATGGCTCTCCTCGCTGCCAGCACTGTGATTGGCCAAGCATGCGGGGTCACAGTGCATGCTTGGCCAATCACAGCGCCGGCAATGTAGTGCGATGGCGCAGTGCATTGTTGGCCGTTCGCGTATTCTGGTTTCGCCGAATAGGCGAACAGGCAATTTGTCATCCCTACTCACCAGCTTGAGGGCTTCAAAACCTTTGTATGTGTACATTTATTTACATTGTGTAATTCAACTTTACATATAATCTTGATACACATTATATACATAATTCAACCAATATACACACCATCTTTAATTTGAACGTTTTCATGACCTGTTTTGCTAACATAGAACCACATGCATATCGGGATACTTATATATATACATATACAGGCAAAAAACGTTGATTTGCAATTCCTCTGTGCACAGTTAAGCCACACATATATATGTGTGTATGTATATATCCCATATGGGCCACTATACTGATTTTCCACGGAATTTACATTTATATTTATATTTACGTTTATTTAAATTTGTATCTGTGGTTCTTAAAGCTGATCAATAATTAATGAAAAATTAAATACATAATGTAAAAAACGAAAAAGAGAAATACTAATAAAAATTACAGCAACACTAATTACATTAATAATAGTAATTGACATCAATCATACTATACTATATTATATTATATTAAGTAATGGTATCAACATATATTCACACATATGGATACATTTGCTTCACTTATCTATATTATGATGTTCACTTCTATATTCACATTTAACTACATTTTTTGCAATTTTTTGCAACTTTTTGCAATTATTGTGTATTTTTTGATATTTTTATACATATTTCTTTATATATATTTCTTATACTTTATACACAGACACACATACTTTGTACAATTTGTAATTTTTTGATATTTTATATGTTATACACTGGTATAAACATCTTATTATACGTCCATGGCTTTTGCCACATGTTTTCACGTAAGACTATAGATGCATATAAATATATATATACCCAAATATAGACATAGAGATGCCGGTCATTTATAACAGTGTTTCTCAACTCTAGTCCTCAAGGCGCCCCAACAGGTCATGTTTTCAGGATTTCCCTCAGATGAAACAGCTGTGGGAATTACTAAAGCAGTTAAACTGATCAAAAAACCTGTGCAAAACAATGGAGAGCCTGAAAACATGACCTGTTGGGGCGCCTTGAGGACTGGAGTTGAGAAACACTGATTTATAATGTCACCATTTGTCTGCACTCATATTCATATTTTTATTCCTATTTTACTGTCACTTTATGCACACTTTATACCATACAAAAGAGGAGGGATGGGCTGTACCTCTTATTTAAGTACACATACCTTCACTTTTCCAAGATGTTTTCTTTACACTTATATATATATAAACACATATACATAGTATATACACAGTTTTTTTGTACCACATTCTTTGTTGGATGGTGCTCCCCCTATTGTATTCTTCACTGTTTTATTATTTCAATTATTATTATTTTCATGGATTGTCTGTTTATGTGATTTATGTGATTCATTTATATAATTCCCCTTTTTATCAACACATATATAACGTATTTGTGTTTAACTTTTTTATACAACGGTTGTTTCCTAATTTTGATCACAGCAGGACACAATTGGCTTTGATTGAGATGCTTCTCCAGCTCTTAATCACGCCTTAATTGTCACCTGTCTCCTGATCACATGTGTGAACCAGTATATTATATATAATGGATTGTATTTTTATGAACACTAGCTATGAGTAAGCACTTCTAAGTGTGAAACGCATTAGCTGTCCCCATTTTTCTGTTGCTGTGACATGTAGTTCCTGTTTTCATTTTACTTTGTGAATAAAGCCACGTTGGATTGGAGTGCGGCTGTCCAGATCATCATTATTTTCTCAATTGCCTAGTGCATTGCCAGCACCCTCGGTTCCTGGAAAGGTGAATTTTATTTTAGGTAAGCCTGTTTGGAGCGGCAATCCTTGTTTGTATATATTTTGGACTTTGCACCTCATTTTGCCAGCTCAGAGGCCTTTCTTTGGATTTTTCTTCACTTGGTTGATTTAACATACTACCCAGGCACCAGCTTTAATATGGATAATTCAACAGCCATTACATCCACAACAGATTCGGGATTCAGCAGAACCTTAACAGCACTGTCAGAAAACCCACTAAGATCGGGACCACAGACACACACCTTACAAACTACGGACGATTATGAGGTGTCACTGATCTGCATGTTCAAGAAACTTGAGGGTTTATTAGCTAAGGAAATCAGATCCTTTTGGGACATTCATTTCCTTACTGAATATGTATCACTGGCCCGTATTCCACGAGGCCTCCGCATAAAAAAGTTTCCCACTACTGACTTGGTAAATGAGAGTTACTAGAAAGAATGGACAGACACCCTCAGCTTTTGTTCCTTGAAACTCATGAGCATATTGATATTATCCAGGGAAAAACAAATAGAAACCCTACGTTTGGAGATAGAGGCTACACAAAGAGACCTCACTGTTTTACAAACACACTCTGAGTTCACTGCACTAGATGAACAACTCAGTAAGAGACTGAACAAAATGGAGGAAGCAGTAATCTCTAACAAAAAAGGCAAGATGACCAGGGACAGAGTGGACTATGAAAATGGCAAAGTCTATACTTGGAAAAAATTACCTTTCTATGCAAATAGATCCCGCAAAAATCAAGGGAAAAAAGTAAGCTTCTCTGATCCAGAACATGATCTGGCTGACGACACTTTAGCCATTACAGGCACTGATTCATCACCTAAACCTACAACTAGATCTTCAAGATCAAATCAAGCAGCTGAAGAATCTACCTCTGGAAACCCTCAAGAGCCACACAAAAAAGGAAAGATGAGAAACAACACCAAAAGACCAGGAGGGGAGGCAAGAAACGCCAGCACTCCAAGAAAAACCCATTCTTCATTGCGGGGAAGAATAAATAACTACTATCAATGTTTTGAACATTTCGTCTAAAGTCCTGAAAGAAGAGGAAATTAAACTTCTATCAAAAGGACTGAACTTCTGTCCCACCAGACACTTCGATCTTTTTAGCACCTTATTGGACATCAACAAATTTTCTAGGAGTTTAACCCTTAAAAAATATTATTTTGATTTCCCCTTGGAGGATGGCAGCATTTCTTCTGACAATCGGGAGGTCGGTGAGTCATTATCTTCCCCTATTTATTTTGCTGATATGTGTACATTACAGGATCTGACTGACCTGGCACTAGAGTCTAATCCCTGCACCATAGACCCAATAGACACCCACAACAAAATATAATTTAAGCTCAGGTCAGATTTTTACCCTGTGGGGTCTAGGGGCAGGGATTTAGATCTCTACCAAAAGATGGTTGAGAGGGACCTCACCCACTTGGCCTGTAATTGTCGCAAGAAACCCATGACCAGCAACCTATCCTTAGAGGAACGCATTGCCTGTAAACATCTAGAATCAGACACCAGTATTGTAATAAGGAATGCGGACAAAGGAGGGACAGTTGTGGTTTTGGATTCACATGTATACCGGGCAGAGGCGTTACGCCAGCTTTTCGATACCAACACGTACCAAAAACTCAGATCTGATCCCACCACCGCTTTTACCTGTGTTCTTTCCTCCTTGTTAGATAGAGCTGTTGCTATAGGAATTTTTTCCATCCAAGAAAGGGCTCTCTTTATACCTGAAAGCCCAATTATGCCCATTTTCCACCATCTTCCTAAGGTCCACAATGGGTTTGATCCCCTTGTGGCCAGACCTATAGTGGCAGGTATAGGATCTCTAAATGAGCGCCTAGGTGAATGGGTTGATGGTCAACTCCAACCCCTGGTATGTGAGATCCCTGGATTTTTGAGGGACACTAAACAACTTTTGATGAAACTTAATCATTTCAAATGGGAGGATAATTTTAGATGGGTTACGTGTGATGTAACCAGTCTCTATTCCAGTATACCACATCATCTTCGGGGGGTGCATGCTATATCAGTTTTTTTAAAAGATTCAGGAACAGAGGATACCCACATAAAATCATCAACAGGGCATTATCAACAGTTGAGGCTATCCCTAGAGAGTCCTTGCTACAAGATAACACCACTAGGTCCAATCGTCACACAGGTACACCATTTAACAACATCCCAGTTTTCTGCACCTCGTTTAGTTCGGAGTTCAATCAAATCAGACACACTGTCACTAAATTCTTGCCTATCTTACTTAATGATCCCATATACCAAGAGATTCTAAAGAAAGGGATCAAAACTGTCTCTCATAGAGCACCCACATTGGGAGGCTGGCTCTCGCCTAGTCTGTTCCAAAGTAAGAGTCCTGGTACTAATTGGTTACAGTTTAGAGGCACCTTTAACCACTTCTCTACTGTGCACGAAAACCCCCTTCCTGCCCAAGCCATTTTTCAGCTTTCAGCGCTGTCACAATTTGAATGACAATTGCGCGGTCGTGCGACGTGGCTCCCAAACGAAATTTGCGTTCTTTTTTTCCCACAAATAGAGCTTTCTTTTGGTGGTATTTGATCACCTCTGCGGTTTTTATTTTTTGCGCTATAAACAAAAGAAGAGCGTCCAGTTTGGAAAAAAAACACTATTTTTTTACTTTTTGCTATAATAAATACCCTTTTTTTTTTTTTTATAAAATTTTCCTCAGTTTAGGCCGATACGTATTCTTCTACATATTTTTGGTAAAAAAAAAAAATCGCAATAAGCGCGTATTGATTGGTTTGCGCAAAAGTTATAGCGTCTACAAAATAGGGGATAGATTTATAGCATTTTTTTTTTTTATTAGCAATGGCGGCGATCTGCGATTTTTATTGTGACTGCGATATTGCGGCGGACACATCGGACACTTTTGACACATTTTTGGGACCATTCACATTTATACAGCGATCCCTGCTATAAAAATGCATTGATTACTGTATAAATGTGACTGGCATGGAAGGGGTTAACCACTAGGGGGCGGGAAGGGGTTAAATATTTTCCCTTAATGTGTTCTTACTGTGGGGGGAGGGGACTGACTGGAGGAGGTGACCGATGGTTGTCCCTATGTACAAGAGACACACCATCGGTCCCCTCTCCCTCACAGGACGTTGATCTCTGTGTTTACACACAGAGATCCACTTTCCTGCTCGTTTCCCGGGCAATCGCGGGTGCCCGGCGGCAATCGCGGCCGCCGGGCACGCGCATTGGGGCCTTGGGAACGCAGCGGGCGCGCGCGCACCTCCTAGCTCATTTTAAAGGGAGGACGTCATATGACGTCCTCCCAGAATGAGAGTGTCCTCCGCCCGCCGTCAATTGACAGTGGGCGGGGGACAAGTGGTTAAATGCGGATGCAAAGGTTGCAATTATTGTAAATACATTGGGCTTGGCGAGACCATACATTCTTATACTAACAACAAAGACTTTGAGATCCGGCAGTTTATTAACTGCAACACTAAATTCATCATATATGTCATTAATTGTGACATCTGCCACATACAATACATGGGACGAACCATTCGCAAGCTTATAGATAGACTTTATGTCCATCTCTATGATATTGAGAAAAATCATAACACCAATGTGGCTAATCACTGGAACACCGTGCATCATAGAGATGTGTCCAGTCTCTCCATCCAGGGGGTGGAAAAGGTTAACACCCCGGCTAGAGGTGGTAATAGGTTCTGGATGTTGTGCAGGCGCGAGGTATTCCATATTTTTTCACTCCATACCAGAATACCGGCAGGTCTCAATTTTGAATGGGATGTTTCCCACTATTATGATTAACATACTTTAAAGTATGACTGCTGGTCATCTGGCCCCCCTGGGTCACCCGGCTTCGCACAGCATCCAGATCTCTATCAGTATATCAGTATTTTCATTGGAGTCTTTTTTCTTTCCCAATTTTATTATTCAGTCTCACGAATTGAATCTAATTAATGGTTTCCGTTTCCCATTTTTACAATTTTTACCATTCTTATTCTCTATTCCTATTCTTATTCCTTATTTTATTTTTGCGGTTTTTCTTTTACATATTTTTTTGTCCCATTTCATACCCTCATGTCCTTATGTTAGTCCATGACACTTTCATGGGTCCACACGTTTACATCTGTGTTTTAGTGGGCCGGTCTTGGCTTTCTGTGCAGCTGTAAACGCATGTCTATCATTGTATACACACATGCATGTTGTTATAATATTCCGGCAGCCTCCTTTTCCCTTCTTACTTAACGATTTTTATGGGGGTTTTCTTGTACTAAATTGGTACATAAATATTACCATCGGCAGCCTGGTAGTTTTTCAAACACAAAAATATAATAAATTTCCATGCGATTCACATGCATGTTATTCATCTATGTATACCCCGTGCTCTTGCTTGATAGGTTTTGCTCATCATACATATATGTATATAGGCTCTTCTGTTTCCGCCCTTTTACGTTATTAACAAATAATATGGTTTTGATAACTATATATATATATATACACTAAAATTATTGGAGCGGATATCGATTTATCTATCTATATATATATATATATATATATATATATATATCAATTATTTCATCCACAGACATTAGTGCAGATAATAGTACTCTCATCCATAAGAGCCTATGTTCATGGCTCTGCCCATGGGTGACGGTTTTTGTGGGAGATTAACGTACTTGCATTACGATTCTAGTTTGGACAAATATTTTTTATTAATTTTTTCATACCATTTTTAATCATTTCTTTCAGCTTCGGTATTTGGGTGGATTTTTGGATACATCCATTAGGTCAGGACTCATGATGGTTCGTTTTTGTATGATTTATGTGGTCCTCTGATATGTTATCTAGACATTTTACACACACACACGGCACGATATGGACTGACGATCACCTGCAGGTCTTGATGCTTATGTGCATTTGCCGATTTGTTGTGTTTTACTATAATCATGTAGGAATGTCAAAGTTTTTTAGAATGGTTTTAACGTCATATAATAATTTTTTGTATATGTTTTGGCTAGTATTCTCAACATTTTTGAAAAGGGATTTTCCATGTCAGACTTTGTCAAAACATGCATGACATTGTCGGGGGGGGGGGGGTTTTAGCTATCGCACCCCCCTTTTTTTGTGCCAATGGTGTTATATTAATCCCTACTTCTGTCTTTATTTTTCTTTCCCTATGTGGCTACTATTTCTGTTTATGTTGTAGCGTATCTTTGATCAAACACATCTAGGGATTTGTTTATTTTGATATTAGCCTCAGTACATAGCATTAGTACATAACATGCACATGCATTGGGGTATAGCATTATGTTACAACCATCTACCTTTCTTTTCAGGCTGGGCTCCCTGCTATGCTCAGGTAGCTCACCAGCTTGAGGGCTTCAAAACCTTTGTATGTGTACATTTATTTACATTGTGTAATTCAACTTTACATATAATCTTGATACACATTATATACATAATTTAACCAATATACACACCATCTTTAATTTGAACATCTTCATGACCTGTTGTGCTAACATAGAACCACATGCATATCGGGATACACATATATATATATATATATATATATATATATATATATATATATATATATAGGCAAAAAACTTTGATTTGCAATTCCTCTGTGCACAGTTAAGCCACACATATACAGGTCCTTCTCAAAAAATTAGCATATTGTGATAAAGTTCATTATTTTCTGTAATGTACTGATAAACATTAGACTTTCATATATTTTAGATTCATTACACACAACTGAAGTAGTTCAAGCCTTTTCTTGTTTTAATATTGATGATTTTGGCATACAGCTCATGAAAACCCAAAATTCCTATCTCAAAAAATTAGCATATCATGAAAAGGTTCTCTAAACGAGCTATTAACCTAATCATCTGAATCAACTAATTAACTCTAAACACCTGCAAAAGATTCCTGAGGCTTTTAAAAACTCCCAGCCTGGTTCATTACTCAAAACCGCAATCATGGGTAAGACTGCCGACCTGACTGCTGTCCAGAAGGCCATCATTGACACCCTCAAGCAAGAGGGTAAGACACAGAAAGAAATTTCTGAACGAATAGGCTGTTCCCAGAGTGCTGTATCAAGGCACCTCAGTGGGAAGTCTGTGGGAAGGAAAAAGTGTGGCAGAAAACGCTGCACAACGAGAAGAGGTGACCGGACCCTGAAGAAGATTGTGGAGAAGGACCGATTCCAGACCTTGGAGGACCTGCGGAAGCAGTGGACTGAGTCTGGAGTAGAAACATCCAGAGCCACCGTGAACAGGCGTGTGCAGGAAATGGGCTACAGGTGCCGCATTCCCCAGGTCAAGCCACTTTTGAACCAGAAACAGTGGCAGAAGCGCCTGACCTGGGCTACAGAGAAGCAGCACTGGACTGTTGCTCAGTGGTCCAAAGTACATTCGGAAATCAAGGTGCCAGAGTCTGGAGGAAGACTGGGGAGAGGGAAATGCCAAAATGCCTGAAGTCCAGTGTCAAGTACCCACAGTCAGTGATGGTCTGATGTGCCATGTCAGCTGCTGGTGTTGGTCCACTGTGTTTTATCAAGGGCAGGGTCAATGCAGCTAGCTATCAGGAGATTTTGGAGCACTTCATGCTTCCATCTGCTGAAAAGCTTTATGGAGATGAAGATTTCATTTTTCAGCACGACCTGGCACCTGCTCACAGTGCCAAAACCACTGGTAAATGGTTTACTGACCATGGTATTACTGTGCTCAATTGGCCTGCCAACTCTCCTGACCTGAACCCCATAGAGAATCTGTGGGATATTGGGAAGAGAAAGTTGAGAGACGCAAGACCCAACACTCTGGATGAGCTTAAGGCCGCTATCGAAGCATCCTGGGCCTCCATAACACCTCAGCAGTGCCACAGGCTGGTTGCCTCCATGCCACGCCGCATTGAAGCAGTCATTTCTGCAAAAGGATTCCCGACCAAGTATTGAGTGCATAACTGAACATAATTATTTGAAGGTTGACTTTTTTTGTATTAAAAACACTTTTCTTTTATTGGTCGGATGAAATATGCTAATTTTTTGAGATAGGATTTTTGGGTTTTTTGGGTTTTCATGAGCTGTATGCCAAAATCATCAATATTAAAACAAGAAAAGGCTTGAACTACTTCAGTTGTGTGTAATGAATCTAAAATATATGAAAGTCTAATGTTTATCAGTACATTACAGAAAATAATGAACTTTATCACAATATGCTAATTTTTTGAGAAGGACCTGTATATGTGTGTATGTATATATCCCATATGGGTCACTTTACTGATTTTCCACGGAATTTACATTTATATTTATATTTATGTTTATTTACATTTTTATCCGTGGTTCTTAAAGCTGATCAATAATTAATGAAAAATGAAATACATAGTGTAAAAACGAAAAAGAGAAATAATAATAAAAATTACAGCAACACTAATTACATTAATAATAGTAATTGACATCAATCATACTATACTATATTATATTATATTAAGAAATGGTATCAACATATATTCACACATATGGATACATTTGCTTCACTTATCTATATTATGATGTTCACTTCTATATTCATATTTAACTAATTTGTTTGCAAATTTTTGCAACTTTTTGCAATTATTGTGTATTTTTTGCTATTTTTTTTATACATATTTCTTTATATATATTTTTTATACTTTATACACAGACACACATACTTTGTACAATTTTTAATTTTTTTATATTTTATATGTTATACACTGGCATAAACATCTTATTATATGTCTATGGCTTTTGCCACACGTTTTTTACGTAAGACTATAGATGCATATAAATATATATATATATATATATATATATATATATATATATATATATATATATACACAAATATAGACACGGAGATGCCCTTCATTTATAATGTCACCATTTGTCTGCACTCATATTCATATTTTTATTCTTATTTTACTCTCACTTTATGCACTCTTTATACCATACAAAAGAGGAGGGATGGGCTGTACCTCTTATTTAAGTACACATACCTTCACTTTTCCAAGATGTTTTCTTTACACTTATATATATATATATAGTATATACACAGTTTTTTACTACATTCTTTGTTGGATGGTGCTCCCCTATGGTATTCTTCACTTTTTTTATTATTTCAATTATTATTATTTTCATGGATTGTCTGTTTATGTGATTTATGTGATTCATTTATATAATTCCCCTTTTTTTTTCAACACATTTATATAACGTATTTGTGTTTAACTTTTTTATACAAAGGTTGTTTCCTAATTTTGATCACAGCAGGACACAATTGGCTTTGATTGAGATGCTTCTCCAGCTCTTAGGCTGGGTTCACACTTGTCCGA
The DNA here is from genome assembly GCA_029206835.1 of Rana muscosa. NCBI lineage: Eukaryota > Metazoa > Chordata > Amphibia > Anura > Ranidae > Rana > Rana muscosa. Next base: position 827,071,974 of record CM055116.1, read on the forward strand.
CAAACGCTCCGACATTGGGAGCTCATGTCGCATAACGTGTGAAAATCAATGTTTCCCTATGAGAGCCGTCTTAACTGGTCTGACACAAGTCGGTCCGACTTTGAAAATGCTCCCTGTACTACTTTGGTCCGACTTTGATCCTACTTCAGACCATTGAATATCATTGAAGTCGGATCAAAGTAGGAGCCTTGTCCTTACCATCCGACTTTTGACATCCGACATGTGATTACAGCAGCAGTAAAAGGAATTTATTTCACTCTGGGATTGTTTTGATTGGTCAAAGAACAAGTCAGACTATCACAAAGTCGGATCAAAGTAGTATCCTGTTCATGAAAGTCGGATGGATGTCGGACCAATGTAGGATCAATGTAGGACTGATGTCGCAGAGCAAAGTAGGATGAAAGTTGTATGACTGTCGTGTCGTACCAGTGTGAACCCAGCCTAAATCACGCCTTAATTGTCACCTGTCTCCTGATCACATGTGTGAACCAGTATATTATATATAATGGATTGTATTTTTATGAACACTATCTATGAGTAAGCACTTCTAAGTGTGAAACGCATTAGCTGTCCCCATTTTTCTGTTGCTGTGAAATGTAGTGCCTGTTTTCATTTTACTTTGTGAATAAAGCCACGTTGGATTGGAGTGCGGTTGTCAAGATCATCATTATTTTCTCAATTACCAAATGTAATATTATCATTGCGCCATCAATCAATCCTATCTGATGGGGATTCCTCCCTCTTCTATCCAGAATTATGCATGAATGCCTCCGAAAATAAAATACTGTATATAGTATAACTGCGCAGTGGTGTCATACCACTCATGCATAATCAAGTGCCATAACCATTGTGAAACAGTGTCTCCAACTAACTTATCACCTTGTGGTCACATCACGCATCTTACCAAAATGCTATTCAGTAAGGCTGGCCATACATTATACAATTTTCCTTTAGATTTACCAAAACCATATAATATGAGGTCAAACCTAAACACTTTCAATCTGTATGCAATCAGACAGGCCCTTGCACTATATAGTTGAAAGTAAATATAAAGGAAATTGAACAAGAAAATTGTATAATGTATGGCCAGCCTAAGTGCTCTTTTCATAAGTAAAGTCAGCACATCTCACAGTCCTCCATTCTTTAATACTAGGACACTTTCATGTAAGACATTTAAAATGGGCCTTTAGGAGCGCTTACTGAATAGTATTTTGGTAAGGTTCATGGTATGACCACAAGCTGCTAAGTTGGTTGGAGACACTGTTTCACAATGGTTATGGCACTCAATTATGTGTTAATGTGAGTGGTATGACACTACTGCACAGTTTAGAATTTAAAGAAGTATTGCACTATATATTTTATTTTCACTTTTTGTAGGCTTTCATGCATAATTCTGGATACAAGAGGAAGTAATGTAACCAAACACCTTGGGGGGCGCAAAGCATGAAAGTGTTGATTGCAATACATGTTACATATCGCTGTGCATGCGAAGTGTGAGTGAGTGAAATATTTCTAGCACCAGACCTCCTCCATAACACTACATTGATTACTTATAGGGGGCTTGTAAAGTGTCCACTATGGAAAATTTAGGGTATTGAAGTTTGTTGCCATTTCACAGGCACACGCAAATTTAAGGTTTGACATATTGGGTAGCTACTTACTCAGTGCAACCTCATATTTTATATGTTATCAAACAATTGGGTAATTTATTGCATTTGTGTGCACCAAAATAATTTTAGTGTAATTTTGACTGAAATTTTACATTTCCTAGACCTTGCAGTAATATTGTATGATATAAAAATTGAAACTACCACTATTTTTTTCTTTTTTTTTTTACTTTATTGTTATGGCAAGGGGGCTCAGAGCCGGTTCACAGCAGGGCGACTCAGGATCCGACTTCAGGTCGCCCCGAGACGCCCCAAGTCGCCCCAAGTTGCGCTGTAATGTTAGTCTATGGAGCCGTCTTTATGCACACTACTGAAGTCGCTCCGACTTCAGAAAAGGTTCCTGTACTACTTCAAGGCGACTTGTACCCATTGATTTCAATGGAAGTCGCCTCCAAAGTCGGATCAGTGTCTTAACTGAAGCAACTTTACAGGAAGAGAAAATAGTTTTCTCAGGCAAACCCCTCCGGCTGGGTTCACACTAGTGCGACACGACATCTGTCCTACTTTGTATCCGACTTTGCCCTGCGACATGAAGCCGACATATGTCCGACTTTCAATGAACGGGGATCCGACTTGGATCCCCGCCAATATCAGGCACTGTGTTTGGTATGAATCTTGAGGGGGAACTCCAGGCCAAATTTTAAATAAAAAACCGGCATGGGTTCCCCCTTCAGAGGCATACCAGGCCTTTGGGTCTGGTCTGGATTTGAAGGGCCGCCCCTACGCCGAAAAAAACGGCGTGGGGGTCCCCCCAAGATCCAAACCAGACCCTTATCCGAGCACACAACCTGGCAGGCCGCAGGGGAAGAGGGGGGGACGAGAGAGCGGCCCCCCCTCCCTCCTGAACCGTACCAGGTTGCATGCCCTCAACATGGGGGGTTTGGTGCTCCTCTGGGGCAGGGGGGCGACCTGCGGCCCCCCCATCCCAGAGCACCCTGCCCCCATGTTGATGAGGACAGGGCCTCTTCCCGACAACCCTGGCCGTTGGTTGTCGGGGTCTGCAGGTGGGGGGCTTATCGGAATCCGGGAGCCCCCTTTAATAAAGGGGCCCCCGGATCCCGGCCCCCCCACCCTATGTGAATGAGTATGGGGTACATCGTACCCCTACCCATTCACCTGGTGGAAAAAAAATTGCAATAAAAAAACCACACAGCCTTTTAAAGTATTTTATTGCACCGCTCCGGAGGTCTTCTTCAGACTTCGGGGGTCTCCGGTTCTTCTCCTGCTCTCCAGTTCTTTCTTCTGCTGGGCCTCCGCTAACTTCTTTTTAGCTCTTTTGCTAACGGAGGCCCGGTCTTCTCCGTCGTCTCGTCCAGCTCTCCGTTGTCTTTCTGCCGGCCACTCCACTAACTTCTTTAGCTCTCTTGCTAGTGGAGGAGCTGGTCTTCCCGTCGTCGCCGTCTTCTTCCCTCTTCTCCTACTCGATGTTGACGCGTCGCTTCCTCCCGCTGTAATACTGGCTCTCCGCTCCGCTCCGCATTAATATAGGCTTCTCATGACGTCACAGTCACATGTTCCTGGGCACATGGCCCCGGAGCATGTGACTGTGACGTCATGGGAACATGTGACTGTGACGTCATGAGAAGCCTATATTAATGCGGAGCGGAGCGGAGAGCCAGTATTACAGCGAGAGGAAGCGACGCGTCAACATCGAGGAGGAGAAGAGAGAAGAAGACGGCGACAGTGACGGGAAGACCAGCCCCTCCACTAGCAAAAGAGCTAAAGAAGTTAGTGGAGGGGCCGGCAGAAGGACAACGGAGAGCCGGACGAGACGACGGAGAAGACCGGGCCTCCGTTAGCAAAAGAGCTAAAAAGAAGTTAGCGGAGGCCCGGCGGGAGAAGAACCGGAGAGCGGGAGAAGAACCGGAGAGCGGGAGAAGAGCGGGAGAAGAAAAAGGCGACAGAGAAGACCGGGCCCCGCTAGCAAAAGAGCTCAAAAGAAGATAGCGGTGGCCCGGCAGAAGAAAGAACCGGAGAGTGCGGAGACGACACCGGAGACCCCCAAAGTCGGAAGAAGACCCCCGGAGCTGTGCAATAAAATACTTTAAAAAGCTGTGTGTTTTTTTTATTGCAATTTTTTTCCACCAGGTGAATGGGTAGGGGTACGATGTACCCCATACTCATTCACATAGGGTGGGGGGCCGGGATCCGGGGGCCCCTTTATTAAAGGGGGCTCCCGGATTCCGATAAGCCCCCCGCCCGCAGACCCCGACAACCAAAGGCCAGGGTTGTCGGGAAGAGGCCCTGTCCTCATCAACATGGGGACAGGGTGCTCTGGGGTGGGGGGGCCGCAGGTCGCCCCCCTGCCCCAGAGCACTAAACCCCCCCATGTTGAGGGCATGCGGCCTGGTACGGTTTTCCCCTGCGGCCTGCCAGGTTGTGTGCTCGGATAAGGGTCTGGTTTGGATTTTGGGGGGACCCCCACGCCGTTTTTTCGGCGTAGGGGGTTCCCCTTCAAATCCAGGCCAGACCCAAGGGCTTGGTATGCCTCTGGAGGGGGAACCCATGCCGGTTTTTTATTTAAAATTTGGCCTGGAGTTCCCCCTCAAGAGCAGCAGAGCACAAGTCGCATGCCAAAGTCGGATCATGCAAGACTGCGGTCCGACTTTGATCCGACTTCAATGATAGTCAATGGGCTGAAGTCGGATCAAAGTCGGACCGAAGTAGTACAGGGAGCATTTTCAAAGTCGGACCGACATGTGTCGGACCAGTTAAGATGGCTCCCATAGGGAAACATTGATTTTCACACGTCATGCGACATGAGCTCCCAATGTCGGAGCGTTTGTCGCCCCAGTGTGAACCAGGCCTTCCTCACACAGAGCTGATTATTGTTTGATTGGCCTCTGGCAAAGTCGCCTGTCCTGGAGGAAACTTGAAGTTGCCTCGGAGTTGCCTCGGAGTTGCCTTGAAGTTGCCTAGAAGTTGCCTAGAAGTTGCCTTGAAGTTGCCTAGAAGTTGCCTTGAAGTTGCCTCGAAGTTGCCTTGAAGTTGCCTTGTAAAGTCGCGCTGGAAGTCATGTTGCCCCAGTGTGAACCGGCTCTAACAATCTTCTTATGTAATAACATTGAAAAGGTGGTAGGTCCTCTTCTTGGAGACATTGGGGGTCTATTAGATCTATAATGTCTCCCCTGTCCTCCAATGCAGCTATTCAAATCAAATTGTGCTTGAATAGCTCCATCCTTGGCTACATGAGTCGAGAAATAAAAGCTGTGACCCCCAGAAGTGATGTAACACATGTCGCTTCTGGGGTTGGCCATTCATGGAAAAAGAGTCATCACAGGTGAGGGATCTGACAATGTTTTGAGAATTTCTGTCTGAAGAAGTAAGTCCAAATGAGAATGATCTATGAATATGAAAGTGGTTTGTATTAAGCCCAAAATAAAACTTTTATTATATTGCAGTTTACTAATTCTTAGATATGATGGCTGCATTAGCTTTCTTTTTTTAATTTTCACCTGGTGATCTAGGGAGTAAGTATGTTGTTTTCCAACAGAACAAGCTGTCCTCAATATGTAGCTGTTAGAGGGTTGAGACAAACCATTTAATACTGACAGGAATGCTTACAAAGGTCAGCTATTATTAATTTGTATAAAACCTCTATCCTGAAAGGTTGCTGCTTAAAAGATGTTAGCTGGAGTTTGGCTTCAATTTGTTTAGTGTACCTAAATCTGCTAGTCTGTAGGGCAGGCAGGTGACACTTCCTCCATTTTCTCCTCCTCGTTGTACGGCAAGTGTGGGTAACATAGGAGGCCTACCCCGGGGTGAGTTCTTTGGGCTACACTAGGCAATGAACATTGTTGCGCATCCTAGCACAGGGGTAACACCTTGCCCAAAGGCATTCCCACTGATGCCCTGGACCAAGTGACCACCATGGTAATGTGAAAGTCAAACGTTAAGGCAGTACCCAAACTCAGACATGAGCCACTTGTGTGTAGTGTTATATGCAGAGTTCCTCCAAAGATGTTGTCCCTTATCCTTTGTCCCACACTCTTCTTGAGCAGGTGTATGTCTGGCATTTGAAGGGACATGTGGAGCCTATGACCACTCCACCAGTCAGTGTACCTCTGTTATCTCACTCCCAATAACAGAATGAGGTCCCATAGAGCACATAGCACAGACCTCATGTGTGCCCCAATTAGCCTTTCTCATTCTGTACCAAGTGACCAGGTATTACATCTCTGTATTGCTAATCTACAGTGGAGACAGACAGCTAGGTAGGGAGCCGAACACTGAACCCCCTCAGTACCCAAGAACCTGTCACCTATTCAGGGACCACATCATCGACTGGTTGTTCTTCATAGCAACTTCCTTGCAAGTTAACCCTTTTGTTGTAGTGATGTTTCACAGACCCTCAATGTGCTATTTCAGACCCTGGTTCCTTAGAGCAAAGGTGTCAAACTCAATCTCATCATGGGCCGCATCAGCATTATAGTTGTCCTCAAAGGGCCAGTTGTATCTGTAACTGGATGTCCAGAGCACCCCACACCCCCTTACACGTCCCCCCACCCTCTCTTACATCACAGTTCACCCCCTTACCTTGTGCTGCTGCCGAGAAGAAGCGGGGGGTGGAGCTAAGAAGCAAAAAGTGCAGGGTCTGGAGGAGGACCAGAGGATGGTTGGAGCCAGCTGAATGGCGAGACCAGGAGAGGTGGAGACCAGGGGGTGCTGCGGCTAGATCTGTAGGAAGCACAGGAGCAGTAGAAGGAGTTCTGGCCTCCTTTCAGTTGCCAACTGCCTAGATGGGGAGGGGTGGCAGACATGAGCCTCTCTGCAGCTGCAGAGAGAAGGACAGGATCTGGCAGAGGAGATATGTCCTCCTCCCTGCTGCCAACTGGTGGGACAAGGTGGGGGCAGGAACAAGGAGGTTTTCACAGCTGCAAGAGAGGTGCGAGGGCCAGATGAAATGGCCTGGAGGGCAGGATTCGGCCTGCGGGCCTTTTTTTTTTTACACCTGTGGGTTAATGTTTCTGCCGCCTTCCCTTGGTGTTTGTGTGTCTGTGGGTTTTCCTCTGGTGTCCAGCCTCCCATAAATGGAAGAGGCCCAGAACCTGGGGGGGACCAAGAACAAGAGATGGAGACCTAGAACAAGCGGGGGGAATCTAGAACGAGCTTGGGATGCACACACGGAGACTCCGATTTATGTCTTAAGGAGCTTGTTGGTACCACGATCCATCGGAACCCTCCCAAGGACTCCTTTGCTTGAGCTATCTCCAGTTTGGACTGCCAAAAGCACTACACCCACACAGGTCACCTGGGGCAGCCACAGTTAGGTTTAGTTAGGGAAATGTGCCACATAATGTACATGTTCTGACAAAAGTTCAGAAAAGTTGCTTACACTGCTCAAAGCCTGGTCTGAAGTTACTCAATGGTTTAATGTGGGGTCCTGGTGTCTCTCTAAGGCATAGGTGTCAAACACAAGGCCCGCGGGCTGAATCTGGCACTCCAGGCCATTTTATCTGAACCTTGCACCTCTTGCAGCTGTGACAACCTCCTTGTTCCTGCCCCCACCTTGTCTCACCCGTTGGCAGCAGGGAGGAGAACAGATCTCCTCTGCCAGATTCTGCTCTTCTCTCTGCAGCTGCAGAGAGGCTCATGTCTGCCCTCCTCCCCATCTCAGCAGTTGGCAACAGAGAGGAGGCCAGAACTCCTTCTACTGATCATGTGCTTCCTACAGATCTAGCCGCAGCACCCCCTGGTCTCTACCTTTCCTGGTCTCGCCATTCAGCTGGCTCCAACCATCCTCTGGTCCTCCTCCAGACCCTGCAATTTTTGCTTCTCAGCTCCACCCCCAGCTTCTTCCCGGCAGCAGCACAAGGTAAGGGGTGAACTGTGATGTAAGAGAGGGTGGGGGACGTGTAAGGGGGTGTGGGGTGCTCTGGACATCCAGTCTTACAGATACAACTGGCCCTTTGAGAGCAACCATAATGCTGATGCGGCCCATGATGATATTGAGTTTGACACCCCTGCAACCCCTTCCCTCCCAACCTGGGCAGCCAGTTAGACTAACTGAACAAGAGTAGGCAACCTGCCCACAAGTACATTTAACACTACCTTACCCCCAGACTGAAAATGCTGCTGTCCAAAGGTGTATTTATTGCTCCTTCATTCAGAGTGTGGGCACGTTAATACAGGAGTCAGATCCCCAGGTAAAAACAGAGGGAGAAAAAAGAAAAAAGAAAACGAATGCAACCACCACACCTAATGATTGGAAAGATGCAATATATTACATTGTTGGTTTTGGGTTTAATATGGTTTTAAGTCAATCATAATTAGAATTATGTATAAGCTAGTAAAATGAAGAATTATTTTCTTTAGGATGGTGTATTCTATACACATCCACTAACAGTAGATGGTGTATACTTTTCTACATTAATTAAAAAAAAATGCTGATATGACACTACCGTATGGCCCCAAGTGGAATACAATAATGAATCTATAGAATTAAATATAATTGTACCCTTGCTGTTTAAGAATCTAATAGATAATCCCAATAGTGTTATTATAGCTTTAAGTTGTATAATTTGTGTCTGCCAAGTTTATTGCTTGTTGCCAATCGGTATTATAAATACAAAGCCTCTTATAAGACCTGAGCATGCACATTTGTCAATTTATATGTTAAGTATCTAAAATGTTGTGCTGTTGCTAAAAATTTTGGTAAAATCTTTTGATAAAACTTTGTCAGATCGTTTGTCATTCTTTTTCTTATCATTTTGTCAAACCCACAAAATTTTACTTACTTTTCAGTTCATAATTTTTACTCTCCATTGTCCTCATATATTAAAATGCAGAATGGTGAACACTGAAAAATAACCTGCAGTCAAGTTTGTATTTAAAATCCCTTCTGATGTAAGATGGGTATTACATCAATTCAATACAAAAATATTTGTGTATTATTATACCATTGCTGTTATATGTATGGAAATTATTAGGTAATTTATATTCAAAGTTGATGGTTTATGATATGGCATTATATGATATGGAATAATTTGATAAAGCTGAAGTTTAGCAAATTTTTTGGGCCCTATAGCTTTAGTGAACTAACTTACTTGTAATGAAGTATAGGACTTCGTGCATGATGGCTGAGTTTGGTACCCTGTGAAATTGCACCAGAGGCAAATGCATAAAGTTTTAGTTTAGGTAGCAAATGATGCGTGATGTTTTCTGAAAGTTGCATTAAATTGTGTTGGGCTGATCATGTGGAAGCTCCTCCTAAACATCCTCTGATTTCAAGAAGAGTTTCTGAGGTCATACCAGAATTAAAGTGCTAGGTACAAGGATTTGCCTACTCTAATCACATATTCATTCACGTTATCTTAATATAATATATTGCATCATGGCATCCTTAATGATACACCGCACTTCACAATAATCTCAATAAAGACTAAACTCTTTGTGCAGGCCATCATTGATGAAGTTTGTAATTTGATGTTGAGGCTCATAGGAAAACAAGTGAGCTAAGTGCAAGAAAATAAGAATTCTGGGACATCACATAAAAATTATACTGTTTTCATAGTTACATAGTTAGTCAGGTTGAAGAAAGACACAAGTTCATATAGTTCAACCATAAAAAAAAATAAAAAAAAATAAAAATAACGTACAATCCCAACTACCCAATACTATCCCCACAGTTAATCCAGAGGAAGGCAAAAAACCCCAGCAGAGCATGCTCTAATTTGCCACAGCAGGGGAAAAAATTCCTTCCTGATTCCCCGAGAGGCAATCGGATTTTCCCTGGATCAACTTTACCTATAAATGTTAGTACCCAGTTATATTATGTACATTTAGGAAAGTATCCAGGCAATCTACTGAGCTGGCCAGAACCACCTCTGGAGGGAGTCTATTCCACATTTTCACAGCTCTTACTATGAAGAAACCTTTCCGTATTTGGAGATGAAATCTCTTTTCCTCTAGACGCAAAGAGTGCCCCCGTGTACTGTGTGTTGACGGTAAAGTGAATAACAACACCAAGTTCACTATTTGGACCCCTTATATATTTGTACATGTTGATCATATCCCCCCTTATTCTCCTCTTCTCAAGAGTGAATAAATTCAGTTACTCTAATCTTTCCTCATAGCTGAGCTCCTCCATGCTTCTTATCAGTTTGGTTGCCCTTCTCTGCACTTTCTCCAGTTCCCCGACATCCTTTTTGACAACTGGTGCCCGAAACTGAACTGCATTTTCCAGATGAGGTCTTACTAATGATTTGAACAGGGGCAAAATTATATCTCTCTCTCTGGAGTCCATACCTCTCTTAATACAAGAAAGGCTCTTGCTCGCTTTGAAAACCGCAGCTTGGCATTGCATGCCATTATTGAGCTTATGATCTACCAAAACCCCCAGATCCTTCCCACTATGGATCCCCCCAGTTGTTCTCCCCCTAGAAGAATATGATGCATGCATATTCTTAGCCCCCAAGTGCATAACTTTACATTTATCAACATTAAACCTCATCTGCCACATAGTCGCCCAATTAGACAGTGCATTGAGGTCAGCTTGTAGACAATTGGAGACATCCTGTAAGGACATTATTCCACTGCATAGCTTGGTGTCATTTGCAAAGACAGAAATGTAGGTGCAAGAAAAAGAAATTTGAATGACTAGCAGTTTAAAAAAATCATGGCTGCAGATTGAAATATAAAGGTAATATTTAAAGCCTTATAGGTACAGTAATATTTATAAAACTAATATTTAAAGTGTAGTCAAAATAAAAAAACACAAACTCAGCACATGGGACAGCTTAAAGTAGGATGTGCTTCTTGTGCTGATGCCTCTTCTGTTAGGGGAAATCCTCCTCCACCAAGGCCTACCCCCAACACTGTAAACGTCCAGTGTGGTGGGGGTTAATAGAACTGTGGGAACTGTTACAGGCCCAACTATGCCCACCCTTTCTGCCCAGCTCCATTCACAAAAGCTGATACTACAGCTTCTATGAATAAAACATGATCTATGAATGAAAAGGGTGGACCTGTGAGTCAGCCCCCTGTTCTTCATTCATAGATCGTTTTTTATTCATAGAAGATGTAGTACTGGCTTCTAAGAATGGAGAAGCTGTGTGGAAATGGTGGACATAGTCAGGTACTCCTGATGAGTGCCTTTGACAGCTTCCACAGTTTTATTAACCCACACCATACCAGAAGATTATTATGGCAGGGGTGGGGGTGGTCATCAAGGGAAACATCCTACTGACTGTAAATGATGTCTATTATGCGGATTTTTGTTATATTTTGACTGCACTCAGGCTTTCATAAATCAAAAAAATTGCATATGCAACTTGTTTAGATGTTTATTATTTTCCTTTAATTGGCTTTTGTCAGGACATTGTGTATCTGTATTTGTCCTGGCTCTCAGGTAGTGATAAACTTCTCCATTGTTTGCTACTAGCAATACTAGTCCAGGGGTAGACGTATCACTAGGTTCTCTGCCCTGGAATAAACATTGTTCCAAGAAGTTACATAAAGGCAACTTCAAGTGTTGGATGGAGGTCTGGTTGTGCCAGGTATCAGTCGTGATGACACTAAGAAATTGTGTTCTTGCCATTAATCTGAATATACTGACTTAAAACGCTTTGTTCTAGGTACTTTTCTTATGGAGGCTTACAATATTAGTGGATTTATGGTTTTAGGATTTTCAGATATTTGGTGCTGTAAAGATCTAATAGGGCTTCTCCTGGCATTTATTTATGTCACCGCCACAATGAGTAATTTGGTTATCTTTTGGGTAATCCTGCATGACCCACAACTTCACACACCCATGTATTTTTTCCTAGGAAATTTGTCTTTCTTGGACATAGCATATATTACTGTCATTGTTCCTAAAATGTTGGTCATTATCTTCACTGAAGACAGATACATTTCCTACAGTGGTTGTGCTGCTCAATTATTTTCCTATGTGTTCCTAGAAGGCAGTGAGGCTTTTTTACTCTTGGCTATGGCCTATGATCGTTACATTGCTATATGTTCTCCTTTGTATTACAGGAGCATTATGGAGAATAAATTCTGTCTGATGCTTGCAGCCAGTTCTTGGATGTCTGGTGGTATTAATTCCTGTATTCACACAGCACTAACTTTCAGTCTTCCATTCTGTGGCTCTCATTATATAAATCAATACTTTTGTGACATACCTCCACTTCTTCATATCTCTTGTAAGTAGAGTTGAGCGGGTAGCTGGATATTCGGGTCCGGCGGGTTCGGCCGAACTTCGGAAAAAAGTTTGGATTCGGGACCGAACTTTAGCCCGAACCCGGACCCGGACCCCATTGAAGTCAATGGGGACCCGGACTTCTGACGACTAAAAAGGCTCTAAAAAAGTAATGGAAAGGGCTAGAGGGCTGCAAATGGCAGCAAAATGTTGTTAAGAACATGGCAAGTGCTCTGCAAACAAATGTGGATAGGAAATAACTTAAAAGAACATAAAAAAAAATAAAAAATAAAAAAATATGCTGGAGGCCCCCTTTTCAGCAGAAGAGGTACAGGAAGTCATTAAGAACCTCAGAAACTCAACGGCACGATGCCACACATATGGTGGGAATGCCCCAGAATACGCCCTTTATGGAATAAATTATTTAATTTAATGGATAAGCTAGTGGGAAAATAAAATACTTTGAAATAAAAATGTAGCGGGGTGCTAAATTTAAGGAAAGTGTTTGAGTGGTAAATAGGCTCAAATACCCTAATTCTGTAGGATTCATGGACCATTTTGTCCTCGGGGGACAGTATTGGTGTGCAGTTCCCTGCGGCCTACAGGTGGCGCCTTTTGTGTCCCCTCTTGGCAGTAGTACAGCGGGGCGGGGAACCTGCTGTGCATGCCGGGAGAGCATATAAAAGGGGCAGACCTTTGGCCTGGGGGCTGATGTCCAGTGGGGTCCGTGCCCAGGTGCCTTCGGCCTGGGTGCATGTGTTCCTGTTCCATCTCGGGCACCTTTAGCCCGGGGTGAGGTACTATCCTGGAGTTCTTGCTGCCCTGGGTATGGAGGCCTAGGGGCGGGAGTAAAGCCTGGAGTCCAGAGCCGCCTCGTGTAGGGGACCCTGTTCCAGGGAAGGGAGGATCATTCTGATGGACCGATGCGGGAGTCACGGTGAAGGAATGGTCTGTTGACTCCCTGGAGAGATGTCTTCCCCTTGATATGGGCTAGGTTCGTAGAAGGAGAAGCTCAAGGTCACCTTGACTGTATCAGAGGCCTTATTCAACCGGCCCGTGGCAGGGGCCTTATACACCCTGGTCTGTGGCTGAGACCAAAGTTCTCCAGGCCCGTGGCAGGGGCCTTGTACACCCGGTCTGTGGCAGAGACCAACCTCAATGTCTGTGGCAGAGACCGTGCGCCAAAAACTGTTTGAGAAACCTAAGCAGTGAAGTGAATGTGCTACGTTTGTGCCTGGACCTCCTCCACACCTTAAGCTGTCCTGTTTCTTTGCTCTAACCTTTTCTATCTGAGTACAGTTTATTTTGCCATGAGAGAATAAGAGTTGGAGTTTCAGCTGGTGTGGACATTGACTTTACTGGCAATTAAAGGACTTGCCTCTACCTACAGTAGAGGTGAGAATCATCCTCTGGAGGAGTTTTGACTCTGGCTGTGGACACGGCCCGTCAAGTACACCGCTCAACCTCTTTATATAGGAGGATACGGGCTGGTAGTGCGGTGTACCTTTCTCCCTCCTGCGAAGAGCCAACAACATAAAGGCAGGTAAGGGGGAAAGGATCTGTGCGCTACAAAAAAATAAAATACAAATTTTAATCTTGGCCTAGCAGGACGAGGTCCATATGGAGTAGGAGGTTGAGGTGGCGGTGGATGTGGCTGTGTAGGTGGAAGCGGCGGTGGAGGAGGACGAGGTAGCCAACACTGGTTCAAAAATACAACAATGGCTGGGTAAGGCCGGTGATGTGTCGAATTCTGTCCCCTGTCGAATAGTGTCCGCCCTGTACTGCGCTTGCTGAGTATGTAGGACAAGGGGATTTCAAAAATCTCCCAAGACTAACGGCGCCTGCGTGTTGAGCTCAGGTGAAGGCCACACCATCCGTGGTTCAAGCCGAGCCAAGCAAGGCTGCGATCGAAGCGAGCCCGTGAGGGGCCCTGTTACTATGTGCTACCGTATGTCCTCTTGGATGGTGGGGCTTGAACCTGCACTCACAGCGCAGGCGCCGTTCATCTTCGGAGATTTTGTGAATCTCCTTGTCCTCTGTACTGCCCAAGCGCTGCGCCTGCGCAGTACGGGCCGGGCACAATCCGATGGCCGGACAGTTTTTGTCACAACACCGGTATACATGTCTATTCTGCACAAGGTACGGACAAATCCTGTGGGATCCATGCCTGGTTCATTTTAATGAACGTGAGCTTGTCCACATTGGCTCTGGACAGGCGGCTGCGCTTGTCTGTGATAACGCCCCCTGCCGTGCTAAATACACGTTCAGATAATACACTGGCTGCAGGGCAGGCCAGCACCTCCAAGGCATAAACGGCAAGCTCAGGCCATGTGCCCAATTTGGAGACCCAGAAGTTAAAGGGGGCAGACCCGTCATCCAGTACGTGTAGGCCTGTGGACACATACTGCTCAACCATGTTGGTGAAATGCTGCCTCCTGCTAAGACGTTCCATCTCAGCTGGTGGTGCTGGTTGTTGTGGCGTGCTGACAAAGCTTTTCCACATTTCGGCCATGCTAACCCTGCCTTCTGAGGTGCTGCCGGTGCCCCGGCTGCGTTGGCGACCTTTTCCTCCTCCTCTGCCTTCGCCTTGTGCTTCCACCGTACGCCCGCTGTCAGGTGGGAATGCCACCAGCAGCGCGTCTACCAGCGTGCGCTTGTACTCGCGCATCTTACGATCCCGCTCCAGTGAGGGAATTAAGGACGGTACGTTGTCCTTGTAACGGGGATCCATCAGGGTGGCCACCCAGTAATCAGCACCAGTTAAAATGTGGGCAACTCGGCTGTCGTTGCGGAAACACTGCAGCATGTAATCGCTCATGTGTGCCAGGCTGCCCAGAGGCAAAGAAAAGCTGTCCTCTGTGGGAGGTGTATCGTCTGTGTCCTCTGTATCCCCCCAGCTACGCACCAGTAATGGCCACGAGCTGGTCTGAGTGCCACCCTGCTGTGAACATGGCTCCTCCTCCTCCTCCTCCATCTCCTCCTCCACCTCGTCATCCTCCAGAACTGTGCCCTTTCTGCCGGACAATTGTGTACCTGGCGTTTGTTGGTGCAGGAACCCACCCTCGTAGCCACTTGTGAAAGACTGCCCTGAAAGCCTTTGAAATGATCCCGCTTCCTCCTCCTCCTCCTCATCCTCCTGTGCCACATCCTCTTCCATCATCGCACGAAGCGTTTTTTCAAGGAGGCATAGAACTGGGATAGTAACGCTGAGAACGGCGTCATTGGCACTGGCCATGTTGGTGGAGTACTCGAAACAGCGCAACAAGGCACACAGGTCTCGCATGGAGGCCCAGTTATTGGTGGTGAAGTGGTGCTGTTCCGCAGAGCGACTCACGCGTGATTGCTGCAGCTGAAACTCCACTATTGCCTGCTGCTGCTCGCACAGTCTGGCCAGCATGTGCAAGGTGGAGTTCCACCTTGTGGGCACGTCACATATGAGGCGGTGAGCGGGAAGGCCGAAGTTACGCTGCAGCGCTGACAGGCGAGCAGCAGCAGGGTGAGAACGCCGAAAGTGCGCACACACAGCCCGCACTTTCTGCAGCAGCTCTGGCATATTGGGGTAATTTTTAAGGAACCTCTGGACCACCAAGTTCAGCACATGCGCCAGGCAAGGGATGTGCGTCAAACCGGCTAGACCCAGAGCTGCTACGAGATTTCGCCCATTATCGCACACCACCAGGCCGGGCTTGAGGCTCACTGACAGCAACCACTCATCGGTCTGTTGTTCCATGTCCCTCCACAACTCCTGCGCTGTGTGGGGATTTTCCCCCAAACAGGAAAGTTTTAAAACTGCCTGCTGTCGTTTACCCCTGGCTGTGCTGAAGTTGGTGGTGAAGGTGTTACGCTGAATGGATGAGGAGGCGGTAGAGGATGAGGAAGCGGAGAAGGAGGAGTTAGCAACAGGAGGCAAACTGAAGCGCCCTGCAATCCTCGGTGGTGGAAGGACATGCGCCAAACCGCTATCTGCCTCAGGCCCAGCCGCCACTGCATTTACCCAGTGTGCTGTTAGGGAGATATAACGTCCCTGACCGTGCTTACTGGTCCACGCATCCGTAGTTAGGTGGACCTTGCCACAGATGGCGTTGCGCAGTGCACACCTGATTTTGTCCCCCACCTGGTTGTGCAGGGAAGTGATGGCTCGCCTGGAAAAGTAGTGGCGGCTGGGCACGACGTACTGCGGGACAGCCAATGCCATCAGGCTTTTAAAACTCTGCGTCTCCACCAGACGGAATGACAGCATTTCAAAGGCCAGGAATTTTGAAATGCTGGCATTCAGGGCCAGGGATCGCGGGTGGCTAGGGGGGTACTTCCTCTTCCGCTCCAATGTTTGGGAGATAGAGAGCTGAACGCTTCCATGGGACATTGTGGAGATGGTTGGTGACCCAGGTGGTAGTGTTGCTGGCAGATCCTCTGTTTGCGGGGTGACAGGTGCCACTGTCACTACAGAGGTGGATGAAGAGGCCGAGACTGCAGCAGAAGAGGAAGCAGGAGGAGCCAGAGACCTTTCTTGGTTTTTGAGGTGTCTACTCCACTGCAGCTCGTGCTTTGCACTTAGATGCCTGGTCATGCAGCTTGTGCTCAGGTTGAGAACGTTTATGCCTCGCTTCAGGCTCTGATTGCACAGCGTGCAAACCACTCGTGTCTTGTCATCAACACACTGTGTGAAGAACTGCCACGCTAGGGAAGTCCTTGGACCTGGCTTTGGTGTGCTCGGTCCCTTGCTGCGTTGGGCAGTAGCAGATGTACTGTCTAGGGGACGAATGCTCCGTTTTTGCACCCTGCTCCCTCTTCTGCTGTGCTGGTGGCTCTGTGCGACCACCGCCTCTTCCTCCGAACTACACTGGTCACCTGCATAACGTTGATTCCATGTGGGGTCGAGGACCTCATCGTCCTCCACATCATCTTCCACCCAGTCTTCACCCCTGCCCTCCATGTCTGTCTGCACAATTGCGAATGCAGCAGCAGTTGGCACCTGTGTTTCGTCATCATCCGAGACGTGCTGCGATGGTCCTCCCATGTACCCATCATGAAACATAAGTGGTTGGGCATCGGTGCACTCAATCTCTTCCACTTCTGGGGCAGGGCTAGGTGGATGGCCCTGGGAAACCCTGCTAACAGAGTCATCGAAAAGCAGAAGAGACTGCTGCATGATTTGGGGCTCAGACTGCTTGGCTGATTTGCAAGGGGGTGAGGTGAAAGACTGATGGACATGGGCTTCAGGTGCCAACTCTGATCTTTCACCAGAAGAGTGGGTGGGAGACAATGTGAAGGAACCCGAGGCACTGTCAGCAACCCAATCTACTATCACCTGTACTTGTCCTGGCCTAAACATTGGTACAGCCTCATTAGGCGCGACAAAATACCGCCGCAGGCTCGGTCGCCTACTCGCACCTGAGGAAGGTGTTTCACTTGTGCGTGTAGCTGGCACAGATCCACCACGTCCTCTCCCTGCAACAGGAGCTCCACCAGCAGCACCACGACCGGGGCCACCACGTCCCTTTGACCTTCCCCTCATATTTTCCAAATTTAGGATCATGCCCTAAATGGCGTTTTTTGGAAGACCACAACACACCCACAGTACGTAATGGCTGAAACGCACAGCTACAGAACTGCAGAAAATGCTATTCAAAAAAAAAAAGGTTGTTTTTTTTAGTATAGCACAGTACAAGGAAAATATATAGAAATTGTTTATTTCACACACCTCCAGATGTGTATTTCACACTGCAAAATATTTTCTGTGGCCCTAAATGGCGTTTTTTGCAAGAGCACAACAACCCCAACAGTATATAACCGCTGAATCGCACAGCTGCAGAGGCCAGAGAATGCTTTTTAAAAATAATGTTGTTTTTTCACACACCTCCAGATGTGTATTTCACACTGCAAAATATTTTCTGTGGCCCTAAATGGCGTTTTTTGGAAGAGCACAACACAACCACAGTATTTAACCACTGAATCGCACAGCTATAGAAGTGCAGAGAATGCTATTCAAAAAAAATGTTTTTTTTTTTAGTATAGCACTGTACAATATATAGAAATTGTTTATTTTACACACCTCCACATGTGTATTTCACACTGCAATTTATTTTCTGTGGCCCTAAATGGCGTTTTTTGGAAGAGCACAACAACCCCAACAGTATATAACCGCTGAATCGCACAGCTGCAGAGGCCAGAGAATGCTATTCAAAAAAAATGTTGTTTTTTTTAGTATAGCACTGTACAATATATAGAAATTGTTTATTTTACACACCTCCACATGTGTATTTCACACTGCAATTTTTTTTCTGTGGCCCTAAATGGCGTTTTTTGGAAGAGCACAACACAACCACAGTATTTAACCACTGAATCGCACAGCTATAGAAGTGCAGAGAATGCTATTCAAAAAAAATGTTGTTTTTTTTAGTATAGCACTGTACAATATATAGAAATTGTTTATTTTACACACCTCCACATGTGTATTTCACACTGCAATTTATTTTCTGTGGCCCTAAATGGCGTTTTTTGGAAGAGCACAACACAACCACAGTATTTAACCACTGAATCGCACAGCTATAGAAGTGCAGAGAATGCTATTCAAAAAAAATTTTGTTTTTTTAGTATATCACTGTACAATATATAGAAATTGTTTATTTTACACACCTCCACATGTGTATTTCACACTGCAATTTTTTTTCTGTGGCCCTAAATGGCGTTTTTTGGAAGAGCACAACACAACCACAGTATTTAACCACTGAATCGCACAGCTATAGAAGTGCAGAGAATGCTATTCAAAAAAAATGTTTTTTTTTTTAGTATAGCACTGTACAATATATAGAAATTGTTTATTTTACACACCTCCACATGTGTATTTCACACTGCAAAATATTTTCTGTGGCCCTAAATGGCGTTTTTTGCCAGACCACAACACACCCACAGCACGTAACCGCTGAATCGCACAGCTACAGAAAATGCTATTCAAAAAAAAAGGTTGTTTTTTTTAGTATAGCACTGTACAAGAAGAATATATAGAAATTGTTTATTTTACACACCTCCAGATGTGTATTTCACACTGCAAAATATTTTCTGTGGCCCTAAATGGCGTTTTTTGCAAGAGCACAACAACCCCAACAGTATATAACTGCTGAATCGCACAGCTGCAGAGGCCAGAGAATGCTTTTTAAAAATAATGTTGTTTTTTCACACACCTCCAGATGTGTATTTCACACTGCAAAATATTTTCTGTGGCCCTAAATGGCGTTTTTTGCAAGAGCACAACAACCCCAACAGTATATAACCGCTGAATCGCACAGCTGCAGAGGCCAGAGAATGCTTTTTAAAAATAATATTGTTTTTTCACACACCTCCAGATGTGTATTTCACACTGCAAAATATTTTCTGTGGCCCTAAATGGCGTTTTTTGGAAGAACACAACACAACCACAGTATTTAACCACTGAATCGCACAGCTATAGAAGTGCAGAGAATGCTATTCAAAAAAAATGTTGTTTTTTTTAGTATAGCACTGTACAATATATAGAAATTGTTTATTTCACACACCTCCAGATGTGTATTTCACACTGCAAAATATTTTCTGTGGCCCTAAATGGCGTTTTTTGCAAGAGCACAACAACCCCAACAGTATATAACCGCTGAATCGCACAGCTGCAGAGGCCAGAGAATGCTATTCAAAAATAATGTTGTTTTTTCACACACCTCCAGATGTGTATTTCACACTGCAAAATATTTTCTGTGGCCCTAAATGGCGTTTTATGCAAGAGCACAACAACCCCAACAGTATATAACCGCTGAATCGCACAGCTGCAGAGGCCAGAGAATGCTTTTTAAAAATAATGTTGTTTTTTCACACACCTCCAGATGTGTATTTCACACTGCAAAATATTTTCTGTGGCCCTAAATGGCGTTTTTTGGAAGAGCACAACACAACCACAGTATTTAACCACTGAATCGCACAGCTATAGAAGTGCAGAGAATGCTATTCAAAAAAAATGTTGTTTTTTTAGTATAGCACTGTACAATATATAGAAATTGTTTATTTTACACACCTCCACATGTGTATTTCACACTGCAATTTTTTTTCTGTGGCCCTAAATGGCGTTTTTTGGAAGAGCACAACAACCCCAACAGTATATAACCGCTGAATCGCACAGCTGCAGAGGCCAGAGAATGCTATTCAAAAATAATGTTGTTTTTTCACACACCTCCAGATGTGTATTTCACACTGCAAAATATTTTCTGTGGCCCTAAATGGCGTTTTTTGCAAGAGCACAACAACCCCAACCGTATATAACCGCTGAATCGCACAGCTGCAGAGGCCAGAGAATGCTTTTTAAAAATAATGTTGTTTTTTCACACACCTCCAGATGTGTATTTCACACTGCAAAATATTTTCTGTGGCCCTAAATGGCGTTTTTTGGAAGAGCACAACACAACCACAGTATTTAACCACTGAATCGCACAGCTATAGAAGTGCAGAGAATGCTATTCAAAAAAAATTTTGTTTTTTTTAGTATAGCACTGTACAATATATAGAAATTGTTTATTTTACACACCTCCACATGTGTATTTCACACTGCAAAATATTTTCTGTGACCCTAAATGGCGTTTTTTGCAAGAGCACAACAACCCCAACAGTATATAACCGCTGAATCGCACAGCTGCAGAGGCCAGAGAATGCTATTCAAAAATAATGTTGTTTTTTCACACACCTCCAGATGTGTATTTCACACTGCAAAATATTTTCTGTGGCCCTAAATGGCGTTTTTTGCAAGAGCACAACAACCCCAACAGTATATAACCGCTGAATCGCACAGCTGCAGAGGCCAGAGAATGCTTTTTAAAAATAATGTTGTTTTTTCACACACCTCCAGATGTGTATTTCACACTGCAAAATATTTTCTGTGGCCCTAAATGGCATTTTTTGCAAGAGCACAACAACCCCAACAGTATATAACTGCTGAATCGCACAGCTGCAGAGGCCAGAGAATGCTTTTTAAAAATAATGTTGTTTTTTCACACACCTCCAGATGTGTATTTCACACTGCAAAATATTTTCTGTGGCCCTAAATGGCGTTTTTTGCAAGAGCACAACAACCCCAACAGTATATAACCGCTGAATCGCACAGCTGCAGAGAATGCTATTCAAAAAAAAGTTTTTTGTTTTTTTTTAGTATAGCATAGTACAAGAAAAATATATAGAAATTGGTTATTTCACACAACTAGAGATATACACTGCAAAATATTTTTTTTGCCCAAAAATAGGTCTTTTTTGCGCACAACACAGTGCCTTTTTTTTTTTTGCAACAGCACAATAAAGTGCCTTTTTTTTTTTTGGGGCCCAAAAATGGGTCTTTTTAGCAAAAGCACAATAAAGTGCCTTTTTTTTTTTTTTCTGCCCGAAATGGGTCTTTTAGCAAGAGCACAATACAGCCACAGTATGGAATAGGTGTATCACTCAACGTAATGCAGTGCTGGTGCACTGAGCTTGCAACACAAACAGATAAACCTATGCAGATCGCTGAGCTATTATATCTCTCAATCTGGACTCCTATCTAAATCTCTCTCCCTGAAAGCACAAACAGGATCCTGCCCCTACACTACACTACACTGTTTCTCTATCTTTTCTATCAGTAGATTGCAGAATCAGGACTAACTCCTATCATATAATTCTCTCCCTCACAGCAACAGCAGCCAGGATCCTTTCCCTACACTGTCTAAAAGCAGAGTGACGATCTGTGCTGTGTGCCTGTTGCTTATATAGAAGCTGGTCACATGCTGGGTCACATGTTGCACTGACCAATCACAGCCATGCCATTAATAGGCATGGCTATGATGGCTTCTAAGGGCACACCAGCTAATCAAATGGTGATTGGCTGGCCCCTGAAGCATTTCTAACTGCGCCATTAAATTCCCGAATCCGAACCCGAACCCGGACTTTAGCGCAAAATCCGGGTCCGGGTCCAGGGGCGGGAAAACGCCAAAATTCGGTACGGACCCGAACTTTACAGTTCGGGTCCGCTCAACACTACTTGTAAGGTTACTTTCATTAATGAAATAGTTTTATTCACAGTTGGTGGAGTTTGGGTAGGTCTTGGGCCTTTCTTGCTAATTATAATTTCCTACTCATACATCTGGTCTGCGATAAGTAGAATGCACTCAGCAGAGAGGAAAAGTAAGGTATTCTCTACATGTTCAGCTCATATAACAGTGGTTGCTCTATTCTTTGGTGCAAGTCTGTTTACTTATATACATCCTCCATCTAGATATGCTTTAGAGGAGAACAGAGTTGTGTCTGTAATATATAGTGTTTTGACACCAATTTTAAATCCTTTTATATACAGTTTAAGAAATGACTCTGTAAAAGGAGCTTTACAGAAAGCCATTAAATACTTATTGCTAGCAAAGCCATAGACCAGCCTTCCTCAACCTTTTTAAAATGGGGGAACCCTTGAAATAACTTTCCTGCCTCAGGGAACCCCTGCTAAGCACAGCACTGACATCTATCCATCATTGCATTTTGATATATGTATTGCTCCTCTCTAGAGCTTGCCCACTGCTTGCATCAGGGGCAGAGGGCTCTTAAGAGGAGTACTGGGGCAAGGTGCTGTGATGTTTTCAGGAAGCTATGTACAGCACCCTACAGGTCCCTCCCAGGGCCTGATTAACATAGGGGCTTATGGACCTGCAGCTCCAGGCCTCTTGCCTTAAGATAGGCCCAATAACTAAAGACCTACCCCACCAGTGGTCAAAATTTGGGGCTCCTGTCATCTTTGGTTCTGGAGATACGGGATCCTTGTGCAGCCTTTCAGAAGCTACATACAGAGCGACCAGTTTAAATACAAGCTGGCACACTCTGTTTGCAGCAGGCTGAGAGGATGCGGTCACAGTGCCTCTCCTCACTTCTTGTCAGAGGCACTGAGCTCAATGGACAGCTTGGAGCCTTGGACCAATGGTAAAGTACCATTGGCCCCAGCTGTCCAATAAAAATGCTGCAGTGGAGGCTGCCCTCTCACTGCAGTGATATAGAAGGGGTGTGTCCAAAAGACAAATGCTCCCTTCCAGCCCAGCCCTCTTAATTAGAAGGAAAAAAACATGGGTTTATGGGTATAAGAATTAACTACAATCCCATGATTTTCTCACACAGTTAAGAGGGAGAATGAGAAGCTGCTGCTGCTGAAAAAGGTACAAGCTAAATCATATATTATTATGCTATAAGTTATAACATAATAATTTATTATTTATCTATTTACTGTGAAATTACTGGTTGGAACTTATAAATGTAAACTTCAATAATTTGTTCGTTAAGCCACCTGTTTGAGTACAGTTTTTGAAAATATAGCAAATGATCTTAAAAATAATATATAATAATTATTTGTATATTACTTATTTATGGTAGTTAACTCCTTGCCACCCAGGCTAATTCTGACACTTCTCTCCTACATGTAATAATCAAAAAATTTTTGCTCAAAAACTACTCAAAACCCCATTGGTGGTCATTACAACTTTTTATGTTACACGGTATTTGCGCAGCAGTTTTTCAAACGTGTTATTTTTGGAAAGAAATTGTTTCATGAATAAACAAAAAACACTAAAGTTCGTCCGATTTTTTTGTATCCTATGAAAGATGATGTTACACCAAGTAAGTAGATACCATACATGTCACACTCTACAATTGTGCCCACTTGTGGAATTTCACCAAACTTGGGTACTTAAAAATCCCCATAGGCGACGTTTTAATTTTTATTTTTTTTACAGGTTACATGTTTAGAGGTACAGAGGAGGTCTAGTGCTAGAATCATTGCTCCCGCTCTAACGATCGCGGCATATGTAACCTGTGTGTATCTGGCTCTGATACTAGCCAGTGCCTCACCAGCCACTGACCTCACTGCACGTTGTTGACCCAAATTCATGGACTGACACAGCTTCCTATTGACAAGTGGGACATCCCAAAGCAGTGTCAAAAACGAGGGGTGGGAACAGCATTAAAACAACTTCACCCCAAAACAAAACAGAAATCCTCAACAGAGTTGCAACTCTAAACAGCCGCAATACCTTGCGGCCGAAGAAGCATCCGAAGATGCACACACATCAACTTGTAAAGTTTAGTGAAAGTGTGAACGGATGAGTAGGTCGCCGCCTTACACACCTGGTGAAATAGACGCTAGATGTTCTCAGAGCTCGGGCAGCGTCCAAAAAATACAACGTCGTCTCCTAGGATTCGACGGATAAAGACACAAGGATGGTAGTACAACGTCTTCCTTGAGATGGAAGGTCGAAGACCCTAGGAAGAAAAGAAGGCTGTGGACACAGCACCACCTATCCTTGTGGAAGATCAGATAAGGAGCCTTGCATGACAAGGCTGCCGGCTCAGAAAACCGTCTTAACTGACGTAAACCAAGAGGCACCTCTTGCCCTGGTCGAATGCGCCAGGAAAGGGAGGCGCCTGACCCTTCATGGCGTAAGCCTGATCGAGATCTGTCGGATCCACCTAGATATGGTGGCCGACAAGACCGCTGGGCCCTACTTGGGACCAGCCACCAAAACAAATGGTGAGTCTGGACTCCGGAACGTAGCAGTACCAGACAAGCATTCTCTCAGAGTTTGGGCAATGTCCAAGGAATGCAACGTCGTCTCCTTAGGATTCGACGGATGAGGACACAAGGATGGCAGTACATGTCTTCCTTGAGATGGAAGGTCGAAACACGACCTTAGGAAGAAAAGAAGGCTGTGGATGCACCACCTTATCCTTGTGGAAGATCAGATAGGGAGCCTTGTATGACAAGGCTGCCCGCTCAGAAACCCCTCTTACTGGCATAACTGCCACCAAAAGGACCACTTTCTGAGAAAGTGTCAACAAGGGAATCTCCCTGATCTCAAACAGTGGTTTCTGAAGGCACCTACAGGCCATGCCGTTAAAGCCATTGACTGCAAGTAGGATGGCATATGGGACCCTGCGCCAGCAGGTCCTCTCGTAGTGGTAGACGCCAAAAGGACGTCTGCTACACAAGCCCCACGGAGGTAGTGGAGGGTGGCCCGGAGAGGCCGCCTGCCGAACCCACTGTACAAACATTCTCACTAGAGAGTGAGCCACCAGGGGTCATTTGAAAAAGACAGCCAGGGCAAATACCTGCCCCCTAATTGTACCTAAAGTAAAAATTTTGGCCCATTCCCTGCTGAGAACAGCAGGACTTTGGAACCAAATAAGTATGCGGATGCCACCTTATTTCCTCACAAATGAATATGCAGGTCTTCCAAGTGCGATGGTAATCTTCCTAGGGGATGTTTTCCAAGCACTTCTTATGGTAGAGATCACCGAGTCCGACAGGCCCCGGTCTCTTAGCACCTGGCTCTCAAGCCATGCCATTAAGCCAGTGGCTGCAAAAAAAAACAGGATGGCGTATGGGACCTTGTGACAGCAGGTCCTTCTTAGCGGTAGATGTCAAAAGGCGTCTGCTACCAGACGCACTAGATCGGCGTACCAAGGATGCCGAGGCCAATTCAGAGCAATTGGGACCATTGTAATCCTCTCTGCCAGTCTGCGAAGCAGATGAGGAAGGAGCTTCCGAGGAGGAAAGGCATAGATTAGCCGGTACCGACTCCACAGTGCCATCAACGCATCTGTCGTGTTTGGCCATGGGTCTCTTGACCTGGCCACAAACCTCAATACCTTCCGATTGAGTCGAGAAGCCAGAAGATATACGACTGGCGTGCTTTCCCTCTGGTAACGGAGCTCCCTTAGGAGGTGAGCGACCTCTGATGCTGCAGCAGAGCTGCTTGTTCCTCCCTGATGATTGACATACGCCACCACTGTGGTGTTTGTCCGACTGGATTCTGACTGGAGGCCCTTGTAGCCTCTGAAAGCATGTAGAGAGGCAAAGCCAGATCGCCCGGATTTCAGGCCAATGATCTGCAATAGGATTCCTCCGGAGTCCAGCGACCCAGGTTGACTAAGCTCCTCAGACTCCTCTGCAACCAGGAAGACAGGCGTCCGCCGTGACCACCATCCAGTAAAAGGGAAGGAACAACTTCCCAGACAGAAATGCCAGTGATGTCGGCCACCAACTAGGAAGGTCCTGATTAGATGGCTCACCCGGATTTTGATAATCCAGGGATGAAGGGCACTTGACCCTTCAGGACAGAGTTACCTCTGTAACACTCGCGTGTGAAATAGTGCCTATGGTACCGCCTCGAAGGAGGCTACCATGAGGCCCAGGACTCGCCTGCAAAAGTGGCGTGACAACCCATCTTTGGGATGTCAACTGCCATACCGCAGCCCGAAGGGTCTGCAACTTTCCCCCAGGGAGAAAAAAACGTACGCCTCTGAGGAGTCCAGATCAACCCTAGATACACTAGGAGTTGGGACGGTACCATACGGACCCCTGAGTGTTCAGCACCCAACCAAGTATCCGAGGGTCTGACAGCTTATAGACACGCTCACTTCTAACTTTAAGTTTGAAGTTACCCTCAGAAGATCGTCCAAGTTGCCCATGATAGCGAAGCCACGCTGTCTTATTAGGGCCAGAATCGGGGCAAGCACCTTGGTGAACACCCTTGGTGCCGATGCCAGGCCAAAGGGGATAGCCACCCTTGGTAGTGGTCTTCCCTGGCCGCCAACGCAGACATCTCTGATGCCTGGTGCATATGGAGACATGCAAGCATGCGTCCTTGATGATCAAAGATGCCAGTAAATCCCCTGGATGGAGGGGAGCGCAACAGGGCGAGCCAACTCCTTTCCGGAATCTTTGTACTTTCACAAAGCAGTTGAGGGTCCTGAGATCCAAGAAAGGACGAACCCCCTCCTTCTTCAGCACTATGACCAGATTTGAGTAGGACCCCTGAACCCGTTCCTGTACTAAGACAGGAAGGCCCACCCTGCGTATCAGCAGGTCTTGGACCGCCCCATGTAGGGCTTCCCGACAAGTCGGCTGAAGCTGGCGGTTAAGAGGGAAAAAAATCTGTTCGGTAGCCAATCAAGGTTGGGCTTGCAAACCCAGGGACGCTTCTATCCCTCAGCAGGCGCTTTATCGGCCTGGGGTCGTTTACTTGCCGCACTAGGCGGACGAAAGAACCGCTTGTGCGCGGTGAAGGAGGGCCCTAGCCTATGACGTGGCTCCTTATCTTTTTTGGATTGCAGAAGCAATGTGCTCTTACCTCCTGTGGCATCTTAAAAGATGTCATCCAGAGAGGCCCCAAAAGTCTATCGCCTTAAAAGGGCAGATCCAACAGGGCCTTCTAAAAAGATTGGTCCACAGACCAGCACCATAGCCAGATCAGGCGGCGTAACGCCACCGCATAAACGGAGGCTCAAGACAGCAAGGGAAGAGTATCCATGTCTGACTCGCAGACAGACTCAAGGCCCTGTACCAACTGGTCGGCCAGAGCTACCTCGTTAGGAGGAGTCTCCCATGTCTTTAACCCCTGGAGTAGCCTTTTTGCGTACTCAGTCAGTGTCTGAGCCATCAGAAAAACCCCAGCCAATGCTGGACGTACCACTGAGCCCCACACTATGTATAGGTAGCGAGTGTCCCTAAAGACAGGAGCCCCTTCCACTGGAATCGTGGTAACTTATTAAGTCTGGACACAGGGGGGTCCACTATCGGGAGAGAGGTCCATTTTTCCAGGAACTCTCCTCAAGTGGTACCGAACCGCCCCCAAATTTTTGGGGCTGCAAAAAACCCTCAGTGGGCCTTTCCATTCCTTGTACAAGAGCTTATCAAGATAAGACACACAAGGAAACACCTTAGCAGTGCGGGCCGGTTTACGGAACCCAAAGGGGACCAGTGTCTCTGCTGCTTTAGCAGCATTCTCCCATTTTAGCGTATCCTGCATTGCCGTGATAAGGTCAGATACCAAAGCCTTTTTGCGTGCTGACCTGGACTTGGAGTCATTCTCACTGTCCGACCGGCCTGGTTCTGCATCAGAATTTGCCCTGGTTCACACTGGTGCGATTTGACATGCGATTTGACATGTCAAATCGCATGTCAAATCGGCGAAATTTGCCGCAAATTGCGGGCAATGGCACCGTCCTAATCGGTGCGACGCCGCATCTGCGGCGCTGCACCGATTACAAAAAGTAGTTTCTGTACTACTTTTTGCGATTTCAGCCGCGATTTACATTGACATCTGTTTCAGATGTCTTTGAAATCGCGGCTGAAATCGGGACTGCCAGCGGGAGTGAAATCGTGCGAGTTCAGTTGAACTCGCCGGCTTCACTCCCGCAGCCCCAGTGTGAACGTGGGCTTATCCCCAGAAGATGGCGGGGGATGGGGGCGATTTCCACCCCCTGTGTTCCCATGTGCCGCTTCTACCTTTGCAACAAAGCCTCCAGGGGCACCAGCTGCCAACTCAGGTGTTTCAGGGGAAAAAACGTCTGCTTCAGATGCCATGCTGACCCACGCCCTGTCACCCACAGGGACTCCAGGCAAGGTATCAATAGGCCATCCTCCTAGCTGCTGCAGAGATGCAGATCTCCCAGAGGACTCACCACCCATGGAACGGTACCGCTATCGCTGCCGTGTGCTCCGCCTGTGATGCTATCCCACCGCTGCCTGTGTCAGTCTGATTCTCATCAGCGTTCCCTGTGTGAATTCACGCCAGTGAAATGCACCCTAGAGGCCGAAGACTTCCGCAAAATGGCCACCAAGCGGCCATATTGAAAACAATGTGGGCCCTAAGAAAATGGCCGCCGAGCCGACAGAGGCAAAAAACAGCCGCGGGCCACAAAAAGATGTCCGCCTGGCGGCGGTAATTACAGGCATAAACCACAAGAAACATGGCCTCCGAACAGTTGATAGAGGCCAAAGCGGGCGCGAACCACAAGAAAATGGCGGCCGAGCGGCGATATATACATATTGGCGCGAACCACAAGAAAATGGCCGCCGGACAGTCACTAGAGGCCAACAGGCATGGACCACCCCAAAATGGCCGCCGACAGCATGGAGGGAGAAAGGCACACACAGGTAAGTAAAATGCAATTTTTTAAACGACAGCTACAGCGCAGCTTGGCTCCAGATGGAGCCCCTTAGGTGACCCCCAGCAACCTTAGCTCAGAGCCCAGGGAGGAGGGAAGGCAGGGAGAGAGGAAAGAAAGGGGCCACAACCACTTACTTGATCTCTACAGGAATGTCCAGCCAAGTCACCCTGCCGGAGCAGGGGAGCTACTTACCTTTCCTGCATGGATCATGCTGGAAGACATCCTGGACAGATCACCATCCGCACACAGAGGTGACTGTCGGCCAGGCATGCTGTAAATGAACCCTAGGGAACGATCGTATGCATGCCCTGGAGCGCGAGCTCACCGGACAGGCTACTGCGACTTGGCCGTAAGGTCAGCAGAAGCTGAGCGGTCCGATACAAGCCCTGGAGCGTGAGTTCACTGGCCAGGCTACTGCGACTCGGCCGCAAGGTCAGCCAAAGCTGAGCGGTCCGATGCAAGCCCTGGAGCATAGGCTAACCGTCCATCCATAGAGCGACGGGCATGTCGTGGAAAACCCAGCGCGTAGCTAGGGTTGGCACACGCTCGATGGCCGAAACTGGGGGGACTACAAGGATCGAGGATCCAGCCTGTCACCCAGTCGGCAGTTGATCGAAGATCGCAGGAAACAAAAAAATAAACGTAGAAAACATTTTCCCCCCTGAACCAGTGGGCCCGAAGGGAGCCACGTCCTTCTCCTTGCTAGACAGAAAAAAACTGATCTGCGAGGTGCAGAGAGAGGGATTATACCCAGAGGGTCCGCCCCCTGGGTGGTGCTGTAGAAGGTGTGATGTCACATTTTTTACAAGTTTTTTCTGCCTAGTCACTCCTAAAGATAGGATAATACCCACTTGTCAATAGGAAGCTGTGTCAGTCCATGAACGAAGGAGTAAATACATTTGCATAGGGCTGGTAGGGTTATTGCCTCCTGTCCTAATTGGCCCTAGTATGTGTGCATGTACTGTATGCATGCAAGTGAGATAGGGACCTCAGACTGTAAGCAGGAACTGTTATAAATGTACAGTATGTAAAGCACTAGTGTAGTGTACGTTGTCATGGATATATAAACACCTGTAAAAAAAAAACACATAAATAAATAAATGTCTCAATTCAGTATGCATTTTAATCATATCACACAATCCACACAGGAGTCCCTTCAGAATTATTTTAGACCATATCTAGGTGATTTAGGTTCTTGGTCTCCATCCAGTGGCAAAGCGTGTGTGTGTGTGGGGGGGGGGAGCAGCCAGTGCGGTCGGCAGCCGCGGATCCCATTCCTGAGTGGGGGTCAGGCAAGGGGTGCCAGAGGGGCCAAAGGAGGAGGAGGTCAGGGTGGAGGAGGCTCCCCGATGGTTTCTGCAGCTGCCTCTAACACTGGAAATCCTACCTGCATGGGACCCAGCTAACACTCCTGTCCCTGGTGCTGCAGGACCGGTCAGATGTGGCGGGATTTTGTGTGTGGTGGGGAAGGGGGGTATCTGGGGGGTGTGATCAGAGTGGAGGGATCTGGTGGGGGTATGAACTTTTGCGATGTTCGAGACTTCTGGCGCAAACCGAACCAGTGGGTGTCCGGCCCAACTCTAACTTATACTAACACTCCCATCCCAGCTGAATTCAGATAGATAACACAGGAGCAGTGGAGAATTTAGTACAGGTTAAGAGTCATAGTTCTACCTCCCTCTCCTCCAGGCCAATAACAAAACACACCGCACCAGGCTTGGTACCAGGGCCAATCACAGTGGCCCTGTAATAGATAAATAAATCACTGCTCTAGGTCTAGGTGATAACAATTGTGATCCTAAAAAGGAAAAACACACATATAAATGTCTTTTACAGTCCCAACTAGGGATGAGCTTTATGTTCGAGTCAAACTCATGTTCGACTCGAATATTGGCTGTTCGCCCATTCGGCGAACAGCGAACAATTTGGGGTTTTCGCGGCAAATTCGAAAAGCCATGGAACACCCTTTAAAAGTCTATGGGAGGAATCTAAAGAGCTAATTTTAAAGGTTAATATGCAAGTTATTGTCATAAAAAGTGTTTGGGGAACTGGGTCCTGCCCCAGGGGACATATATCAATGCAAAAAAAAGTTTTAAAAACTGCAGTTTTTTGGGGAGCAGTGATTTTAATAATGCTTAAAGTGAAACAATAAAAGTGAAATATTCCTTTAAATTTCGTACCTGGGGGGTGTCTAAAGTATGCCTTTAAAATAGCGCATGTTTCCCGTGTTTATAACTGTCCCTCCACAAAGTGTCATTTCTGAAGGAAAAAATGTCATTTAAAAGCACTCGCGACTATAATGAATTGTCGGTCCCGGCAATACAAAGAAAAGTCATTGAAAAAAAAAATGCGTGGGGGTCCCCCCAAATTCAATTACCAGGCCCTTTAGGTCTGGTATGGATATTAAGGGGAACCCTGTGTCAAATTAAAAAAAAAATGATGTGGGGTTCCCCCAAATATCCATACCAGGCCCTTCAGGTCTGGTATGGATTTTAAGGGGAACTCCACGCCAATTTTTTTTTTTTAAATAGCATGGAGTTCCCCCCAAAAATCCATACCAGACGCTTTATCCGAGCACGCAACCTGGCAGGTCGCAGGAAAAGAGGGGGGGTGAGAGAGCGCCCCCCCTCCTGAACCGTACCAGGCCACATGCCCTGAACATGGGGAGGATGCTTTGAGGGTCTGTGACCCCTCAAAGCACCATCACCACAACCCTTGCCAGGTGGTTGTGGGGGTCTGCGGGCGGGGGGCTTTTTAGAATCTGGAAGCCCCCTTTAACAAAGGGGACCCCCAGATTCCGCCCCCCCTATGTGAATTGGTAACGGGGTACATTGTACCCCTACCATTTCACAACAGAAAGTGTAAAACATTTTAAAAACCACTCAGACACCGTTGTGAAAAGTCCTTTATTAAAAATAAAAAAAAGTAATTCCAGCGTTGTAATGCAGTCTGTCCAGCGATGATCCATAAATCATACTCCAGCGATGCGGCGAGTCTCCAGCGATGAACGACGCACATCTTCCCTGCACCGGAGCCTCCTGGCTAATGACGCGCAAGCAGTGTTGACAATTCTTTTATAACCGAGGTCGGAAACCCAGATAACGCGTTAGAGGGGGCTGGGTTACCTGTCACGTCACGGGGTTTCCGACCTCGGTTATAAGCCGGGAGGCTAAGGTGCAGGGAAGATGTGCGTCGTTCATCGCTGGAGACTCGCTGCATCGCTGGAGAATGATTAATGGATTGTCGCTGGACAGACTGCATTACAACGCTGGAATGGCTTTTTGTTTTTTTTAACAGGGAAAAGTTTATTAGACAAATCAGCATTACATTATAGGCATACTACAGTAAGTACAATGATACACAAATCAAAGTAACAGGAGCATACAGCACTGTCCAGCCAAGGGCAGGTCCCAAGGCAGCAATAACAGCTAGAATTGATTAAACATCAGGTAAGCCAAAGCATTGAATCTCAGCGAACACTTTATACCCATCCCACCCAATCTTTAACCCCAGGGAATACACAGGAACAGATCAGGAGGGGGA
Organism: Rana muscosa; assembly: GCA_029206835.1. Lineage (NCBI taxonomy): Eukaryota > Metazoa > Chordata > Amphibia > Anura > Ranidae > Rana > Rana muscosa. The sequence continues at coordinate 827,104,287 of CM055116.1, forward strand.
GGGGAGGGAGGAGACTCCGAAGCAGTGATCGCCACATGGGGCCGCCATGTCAGTCAGGGGGAGGGTCAAGGGCAGCCAGAGCCCCCGTCCAGGTTGACCAGATCTTGTCAAATTTGTCCGGGCATTGTCTATTTTCATATGTCAACTGGTACAGGGGGAGGACCAAATTCACTGAGCGTTGCCAAGAGGCACAGGTTGGGGGATCCTCAGATTTCCACTTCAACAATATTTCATGTCTGGCATAAAAAAGGGCAAAGGTCAACCGCAACTTACAGTACCTATTCCCCGTCATGTCTTCTAGATGGCTGAGTAGCAGAATTGTCGGGTCGACCGGGATACTCTTCCCACTCACATCAGTCAGTCTGGAGGCCACAGCTATCCAATACGGTTGGAGTTTGGGACACGACCAGACCATGTGCCAGAACGAACCCAGTTCTTGTTTGCACCTCTGGCAGTTAGGATCCTGCAACGGGTAATTACGGGCCAGGCGCTGTGGGGTGTAGTAGGCTCTGTGGAGAAATGTAAACTGTATAAATCTGTTCTTCGCGGTGATCAGAGAGGGGATATATGAGGAAATGCAGTCCTCTCACCCCTCTTCGTTCAAGGACGGCATGTCAGCTTTCCACTTCTCCCAGGACTTAGTAAGTTTGGTATCATATGCCACGGTTAGATACAGGTATAGGGACGAAAGAGGGCGATCCAGTGCACTAGAAGCCAGGAGTCGCTCAACAGAGTCAGACTCCAAAGTCAGGGGATCAGGGAATTGGGCCCTGAAGGCGTGTGAAAGCTGGCAGTACCTAAACTGAAAAGAGGCTGGCAGGGCATAGGTACTTTTCATCATCAGGAAAGGCATAAGCTTACCCTCATACACTATCTGGTTGAGCTTAATAATACCCTTCTTAGCCCAGAGGGAGGGGTCAGGGATGCTGTTTAGGTGGGGCAGCATAGGATTGCCCCACAGGGGCACATGCGGGGACACATGGGCGGGCTTCCTGTAAATAAGTCGAGCCTCCTGCCAGACCTTAACTGTGGTCTTATTTTTTATTTTTAATAAAGGACTTTTCACAACGGTGTCTGTGTGGTTTTTACATTTTTTGACACTTTCTTTTGTGAAATGGTAGGGGTACAATGTACCCTGTTACCAATTCACATAGGGGGGGCCGGAATCTGGGGGTCCCTTTGTTAAAGGGGGCTTCCATATTCCGATAACCCCCCTGCCCGCAGACCCCCACAACCCCCACAAATTTGATGCAGGGTTCCCCTTAATATCCATACTAGACCTGAAGGGCCTGGTAATTCAATTTGGGGGGACGCCCATGCATTTTTTTTTATCAATGACTTTCAATGACTGTTCACTGTATTGCTGGGAGCCGACAATTCATTATAGCCGCGAGTGCTTTTAAATTACTTTTTTTCCTTCAGAAATGACACTTTGTGCAGTGTGACAGAACAAGGCTCTGTCCCTATGAAGTTGGAGGTAAATGGGACACAGGGTTTGCATATCTGCGGACTGCAAGACTACAGAGTGTAGAGTTTAAATGGAGAAAACTGCTCTGTCAGTTTTCTCCAGGTTTTGCTAGTTTAGTATGGGACTCTATCGTTTGGAGATCCTTAAGAGACTTGGGTGGGACAGGATCTCCAACCCTGTGTCCGGGTCTTATGGACAGTCAGCAGGGTGTGTGCCCAGTAGGAATGAGCTCGGTGTTCGAGTCGAACATAGGTTCGACTCGAACATCGGCTGTTCGCGCGTTCGGCGAACAACGAACGATTTGGGCCGTTCGCGCCAAATTCGAGTGACGCGAACGGCCCACAATACACTGCGCCATCGCAGTGTAATCCCGGCGCTGTGATTGGCCAAGCATGCACTGTGACCCTGCATGCTTGGCCAATCACAGCGTCGGCAGCGAGGAGAGCAATGATTGGCCACAGGCAGGATGCCTGTGGCCAATTATTGCTGAGGGGGTTTAGTACACGCCCCACACTATAAAAGGCCGCCTGCGTCAGCCTCGTGTAGTGTGTTCCGGCGCAGGGAAAGAGAAGGATAGGCAGGGACAGTGTCATATTTTTTCTTTGCTAAACCTTGTGTGTAGGGACAGAGAAGGATAGGTAGGGAGAGTGTCAGTGTCATATTCTTTGCTAAACCTTGTTTGTAGGGACAGAGAAGGATAGGCAGGGAGAGTGTCAGTTTCATATTCTTTGCTAAACCTTGTGTGCTGAACCATATTGCTAAACCTTGTGTGTAGGGACAGACAAGGATAGGCAGGGAGAGTGTCAGTGTCATATTCTTTGCTAAACCTTGTGTGCTGAACCATATTGCTAAACCTTGTGTGTAGGGACAGACAAGGATAGGTAAGGAGAGTGTCAGTGTCATATTCTTTGCTAAACCTTGTTTGTAGGGACAGAGAAGGATAGGCAGGGAGAGTGTCAGTTTCATATTCTTTGCTAAACCTTGTGTGCTGAACCATATTGCTAAACCTTGTGTGTAGGGACAGACAAGGATAGGCAGTCGAGAGTGTCAGTGTCATAATCTTTGCTAAACCTAGTGCGCTGAACCATATTGCTAAACCTTGTGTGTAGGGACAGACAAGGATAGGCAGTCGAGAGTGTCAGTGTCATAATCTTTGCTAAACCTTGTTTGTAGGGACAGAGAAGGATAGGCAGGGAGAGTGTCAGTGTCATATTCTTTGCTAAACCTTGTGCGCTGAACCATATTGCTAAACCTTGTGTGTAGGGACAGACAAGGATAGGCAGTCGAGAGTGTCAGTGTCATAATCTTTGCTAAACCTAGTGCACTGAACCATATTGCTAAACCTTATGTGTAGGGACAGACAAGGATAGGCAGTCGAGAGTGTCAGTGTCATAATCTTTGCTAAACCTAGTGTGCTGAACCATATTGCTAAACCTTGTGTGTAGGGACAGACAAGGATAGGCAGTCGAGAGTGTCAGTGTCATAATCTTTGCTAAACCTAGTGTGCTGAACCATATTGCTAAACATTGTGTGTAGGGACAGACAAGGATAGGCAGTCGAGAGTGTCAGTGTCATAATCTTTGCTAAACCTAGTGCGCTGAACCATATTGCTAAACCTTGTGTGTAGGGACAGACAAGGATAGGCAGTCGAGAGTGTCAGTGTCATAATCTTTGCTAAACCTAGTGCGCTGAACCATATTGCTAAACCTTGTGTGTAGGGACAGACAAGGATAGGCAGGGAGAGTGTCAGTGTCATATTCTTTGCTAAACCTTGTGCGCTAAACCATATTGCTAAACCTTGTGTGTAGGGACAGACAAGGATAGACAGTCGAGAGTGTCAGTGTCATAATCTTTGCTAAACCTAGTGTGCTGAACCATATTGCTAAACCTTGTGTGTAGGGACAGACAAGGATAGGCAGTCGAGAGTGTCAGTGTCATAATCTTTGCTAAACCTAGTGTGCTGAACCATATTGCTAAACCTTGTGTGTAGGGACTAGTGATGAGCCGAACACCCCCGGGTTCGGTTCGCACCAGAACCCGCGAACGGACCGAAAGTTCGAACGAACATTAGAACCCTATTAAATACAATGGATGCGAACGTTCGAATTCTAAAGTGCTAATTATAACAACTATTATGCATGTTATTGTCCTAAAAAGGGTTTGGGAACCCGGGTTCTGCACCAGGGGACATGTATCAATGCAAAAAGAAGTTTTAAAAACGGTCGTTTTTCGGGAGCAGTCATTTTAATGATGCATAAAGTGAAAAAAAAAAAGTCAAATATTCCTTTAAATATCGTACCTGGGGGGTGTCTAAAGTATGCCTGTGAAGTGCCACGTGTTTCCCGTGTTTATAACTGTCCCTGCACAAAATGACACTTCTAAAGGAAAAAAAAGCCATTTAAAACTGCTTGCGGCTTTAATGTAATGTCTGGTCCCGGTAATATGGATGAAATTCTTTAAGAAAAATGGCATAGCTACCCCATGACCCCCCCCCCCTACCCCAGCCCATTACCAGCCCCTTTGGGTCTTGTATGGATATTAAGGGGAACCCCGCACATAAAATAAAAAAGGCCCTATATACTCTGAACAGCCCTATACAGGCGGTGCATACAAGACAGGGACTGTAGGTTTGTTCTTATGTAGAATCTGTTTGTAATTTTGAACAGGTACATTGTTGAAGTGTAGCTCCAGACCAAAAATCTATTTTTAAACTTTTTGGAAAACATAGGTAAGGGTTATCACCCCTGTAACATTTGTTTTGCTGTCTGTGCCCCTGTTCAGAACATTTCACCTCACTTTCCGTCCCAATGACAACTGTTTTTGAAATGTGGTGTTTTTCTTGAAACAAGGATTGCTGATAAAGCATCAGTACAGAGGAGACACCTTTCTCCCATATTTATTCTTACAGGAGAGAATTTTCCTTCCTAGTGGTAGATTTCCTCTCACTTCCTGTTGTCTTCTTGCGTTTGCAAGTAGGAGTCGTTTGTAAGTTGTATGTTTGAAAGTAGGGACCTGCCGTATATACTCTGCAGAAATAGGCCCCTTAGTTGTTGGTGTTGGCACAACACTGTAAGCACTCACAGTTACTCTTGGTTGGTGCTGGAACGCCCTGCTGTCAACTATTATATCAGGAATTTTAATTACATATAATTGTTGAACAGTGGTAGTAAAAATTGGGCCTTTGATGGTGGTGCTGGTGCCACAACACTGTAAGCCCTGACAGTTACTCTTGGTGGGTGCAGCAATGGGCCCTGCTGTGAATTATTAGGTCAAGAATTGTAATTACATGCCCCTGTTGAACAGGGGCTGAAAAATTGGGCCTTAGGCACTGGTGGCACAACACTGCAACCCCTCACAGATACTGTACTTGGAGCACAGCAATGAGCCCTGTTGCAAAGTATTGCTTCAAAAATTGTAATGACACGCCCCTGTTAAACAGGGGCTGAAAAATTGGGCCTTAGGCACTGGTGGCACAACACTGCAACTCCTCACAGATACTGTACTTGGAGCACAGCAATGAGCCCTGTTGCAAAGTATTGCTTCAAAAATTGTAATGACACGCCCCTGTTAAACAGGGGCTGAAAAATTGGGCCTTAGGCACTGGTGGCACAACACTGCAACTCCTCACAGATACTGTACTTGGAGCACAGCAATGAGCCCTGTTGCAAAGTATTGCTTCAAAAATTGTAATGACACGCCCCTGTTAAACAGGGGCTGAAAAATTGGGCCTTAGGCACTGGTGGCACAACACTGCAACTCCTCACAGATACTGTACTTGGAGCACAGCAATGAGCCCTGTTGCAAAGTATTGCTTCAAAAATTGTAATTACACGCCCCTGTTAAACAGGGGCTGAAAAATTGGGCGTTAGGCACTGGTGGCGGCACCCATAAACAAAAATGATCTTACAAGCTATCATCATCAATCGTATCATTGAGGAGGAGGAGGAGGAGGATAGCCAGTCAACATAACAGCACAGGCACTCAGCATCAGCATCAGTCTTGAAGGGATGTGACATGTTAAAATCAATTAGTCTGTTATATCAGCATCAGGTGTGTGGTAGCTGGTGGTGATCCAAGACTGGTTCATCTTGATGAAAGTCAGTCGATCAACCGAGTCGGTGGACAGGCGCACCCTGTGATCCGTGACAAATCCTCCAGCAGCACTGAATGTGCGTTCCGAAAGAACGCTGGATGCAGGACAGGCCAGTAGCTCAATTGCATACTGTGCAAGCTCTGGCCAGTGATCCATCCTCAAGACCCAGTAAGCCAGAGGATTTTCGGTGGGGAAGGTGTCCAAGTCTGACCTTGCCCCTAGATATTCCTGCACCATGTTTATCAGACGCTGGCGATGGTTGCTGGAACCGATCATACTTTGGGGCTGCGGACTAAAGAATTGTCTGAACGCATCGGTCAGACGGCCACCTTCCCCACCGCTCCTTCTTTGACTGGCCGAAGCCTCAGCAACTCGTTGTCCAGGACCAGGAGTTTGCAACCTCCCAGTCTCTGGGAACGCGTTGCACAGACCTTTCTGCAAGGCCTCCCGGAGTTGTCTCATCCTCTGCTCCCTCTGCGACGGTAACATAAGGTCCGCAACCTTACCCTTGTACCGTGGATCAAGGAGAGTGGCCAGCCAGTAATGGTCCCTCTCCTTGATCCGAAGAATACGAGGATCCTTCCGCAGACTTTGCAGGATCAGGGAGGCCATGCAGCGTAGGTTTGCTGAGGCATTCGCTCCGGAGTCCTCTGGGTCACTAAGGACGACATGATCCGCAGCCACCTCCTCCCAGCCACGTACAAGTCCACTGGTTTCTTGGGACTGTAAATCATCCCTAAAAGACTGCTGCTGATGATGCTGAGTGCCAGCCTCCACCTCCATGCTGACACAATCCTCCTCCTCCTCCTCCTCCTCCTCCTCCTCTTCCTGTGCGATGGGTGGGACAGAAGGAACACTGTCTGGGTAAAGGGGGCCTTGAGAGGCAAGGAAGTCCTCCTCTTCCTGCCTCTGTTCTGCCTCAAGTGCCCTGTCCATTATTCCACGCAGCGTGTGCTCCAACAGGTGGACAAGAGGTACAGTGTCACTGATGCATGCACTGTCACTGCTCACCATCCTCGTGGCCTCCTCAAATGGTGCCAGGACAGTGCATGCATCCCTGATCATGCCCCACTGGCGTGGAGAAAAAAAACCAAGCTCCCCTGACCCTGTCCTGGTGCCGTAGTCGCACAGGTACTCATTGATGGCCCTCTGCTGCGTGTGCAGCCGCTGCAGCATGGCCAACGTTGAGTTCCACCTGGTGGGCATGTCACATATAAGGCGGTTCTTGGGCAGGTTCAACTCCTTTTGCAGCTCAGCCAGGCGAGCACTGGCATTATAAGATCTGCGGAAATGCACACAGACTTTCCTGGCCTGCCTCAGGACATCCTGTAAGCCCGGGTACCTGCCCAAGAAGCGCTGCACCACCAGGTTAAGGACGTGAGCCACACAGGGCACATGGGTCAGTTGTCCCTGTCGGAGGGCGGAGAGGAGGTTGGTGCCATTGTCGCAAACCACCATTCCTGGCTTAAGCTGGCGTGGCGTCAACCACCTCTCGGCCTGGCCCTGCAGAGCAGACAGGACCTCTGCCCCAGTGTGGCTTCTGTCCCCCAAACACACCAGCGCAAGCATGGCATGGCATCTTTTTGCCTGCGTACTTGCGTAGCCCCGTGAACGGCTACGGAGCACCGCTGGTTCATAGGACAAACCACAGGAAGAGGCCATGGAGGAAGAAGAAGAGGAGGGGGTGGAGGAGAGAGGTGTGTCACAACCAGTAGTAGCATTTTGGAGGCGTGGCGGTGGGACAACCTCCAACACTACTGCACCTTGTCCTGAATCCTTCCCAGCTGCCAAAAGAGTGACCCAATGGGCCGTGAAAGAAAGGTAACGTCCCTGTCCATGCCTGCTGGACCATGAGTCAGCAGTAATATGCACCTTACCGCTGACCGCCCTGTCCAGCGAGGCCAAGACATTGCCTTCCACATGCCGGTAGAGAGCCGGAATAGCCTTCCGTGAGAAAAAGTGGCGTTTGGGAACCTGCCACTGAGGAACCGCACATTGCACAAACTCACGGAAGGGGGCCGAGTCTACCAACTGAAAAGGCAGCAGTTGAAGCGCTAGCAATTTAGCCAAGCTAGCATTCAACCGCTGGGCATGTGGATGGCTGGGAGTGAACTTCTTTCGATGGTCCAGCAGCTGGGGCAGGGAAATTTGCCTGTTAGAATCGGACGTCGGTGTACTGCTAGCAGAGTGGGCGCAAGTACTTGGCTGTGACACACCTAATTCTACACCTTCATTCCTCTCAGTGCATGTTTCAGAGAGGACTGAAGTTATAGTGGGGTTGGAGATCCCAGCTGATGCGGTGCAAGGAGAGGTCCGCTTTGTTCTTTGGTGTGGGTCTTTGAGGTAGGCTTGCCAACGAGCTGCATGGCAGGTCAACATATGTCTGGTCAGGCATGTGGTACCCAAGCGGCTGATGTTTTGGCCACGCGATATACGCTTGAGACATATGTTGCAAACAGCAGCTGTGCGATCTGATGCACTAGCCTCAAAAAAGGCCCACACCAAAGAACTTTTTGAATGACGGGCAGAGGCAGCGCCCTGCACAGGCGGAGCTCTGCGGTGTGATTCCGTCGGTGTACTGCCCTTACGCTGGCCACCAAAGGGCATCCTGCCTCGTTGGAGATGTGCCTCCTCCTCATCCTCCTCCTCCTCCTCTCTCCTATTAGGCACCCACGTGGAGTCAGTGACCTCATCATCCCCTCCCTCCTCATCACTGGAGCCAATCTGGCAGTATGCTGCAGCTGCTGGAACATGACTGCCAGATTGGTGTCCTTCTTGAGCATCCCCTCTGTCTGCTCTCACGCTACTGCCTTCCTCTAGCTGGGTTTCATCATCAGACCCTTCGAAACGCTGGGCATCCTCCTGGAGCATGTACCCAACACTGTGCTGAAACAGTTCGGGGGACTCCTCAGGAGGAGGACATGGTGGGTCTAGGGAAGGAGTGACTGATGATTTGTCTGACATTGATACCAGGGAAGACGACGCTTTGGCAGCTGCTTTTCCAGTACCCTGAGCCTGGGTGAGAGAGGATGAGGAGGAGGAGGAGGGCTTGGTCATCCACTCTACCAAGTCTTCGGCATGATGTGGCTCAACATGTCCAGCTGCCGAAAAGAAGGACAAGCGTGTCCCATGGCCATGTGCTGATGACAATGCACCGCGTCCACGACCAGCACTGTTGCCCCCAGACACAGAGCCTGCTTGCCCTCTTTTATTGCCTCCTGACTGTCTGCCTCTCCTTGTTTGCCTTCCAGACATTCTAATAGATGGCCTGCAGGGAGATGGGAAAAAAGCAATAAGGGCTACCTTCAGGTGTCCTTCTCTGTCCCTTGAAACAAGGACTTTCACAGTGAAAGAAACTGACACTCTCCCTACCTACAGTTTTCTGTCCCTAGAAAAAATATTTTTTTTAAGCACAATATAGCACAAGGACAATTCACTCACTGTCCTTACAGGTCCCTGGAAACAAGGACTTGCAGAGTGAAAGAAAAAAAACACTCTCCCTACCTACAGTTTTCTGTCCCTAGAATAAATGTTTTTTTTAAGCACAATATAGCACAAGGACAATTCACTCACTGTCCTTACAGGTCCCTGGAAACAAGGACTTGCAGAGTGAAAGAAAAAAAACACTCTCCCTACCTACAGTTTTCTGTCCCTAGAAAAAATGTTTTTTTTTAATCACAATATAGCACAAGAACAATTCACTCACTGTCCTTACAGGTCCCTGGAAACAAGGACTTGCAGAGTGAAAGAAAAAAAACACTCTCCCTACCTACAGTTTTCTGTCCCTAGAAAAAATGTTTTTTTTAATCACAATATAGCACAAGAACAATTCACTCACTGTCCTTACAGGTCCCTGGAAACAAGGACTTGCAGAGTGAAAGAAAAAAAACACTCTCCCTACCTACAGTTTTCTGTCCCTAGAAAAAATGTTTTTTTTAATCACAATATAGCACAAGGACAATTCACTCACTGTCCTTACAGGTCCCTGGAAACAAGGACTTGCAGAGTGAAAGAAAAAAAACACTCTCCCTACCTACAGTTTTCTGTCCCTAGAAAAAATGTTTTTTTTAATCACAATATAGCACAAGGACAATTCACTCACTGTCCTTACAGGTCCCTGGAAACAAGGACTTGCAGAGTGAAATAAACTGACACTCTCCCTACCTACAGTTTTCTGTCCCTAGAATAAATGTTTTTTTTAAGCACAATATAGCACAAGGACAATTCACTCACTGTCCTTACAGGTCCCTGGAAACAAGGACTTGCAGAGTGAAATAAACTGACACTCTCCCTACCTACAGTTTTCTGTCCCTAGAATAAATGTTTTTTTTAAGCACAATATAGCACAAGGACAATTCACTCACTGTCCTTCCAGGTCCCTGGAAACAAGGACTTGCAGAGTGAAAGAAAAAAAACACTCTCCCTACCTACAGTTTTCTGTCCCTAGAAAAAATGTTTTTTTTAATCACAATATAGCACAAGGACAATTCACTCACTGTCCTTACAGGTCCCTGGAAACAAGGACTTGCAGAGTGAAATAAACTGACACTCTCCCTACCTACAGTTTTCTGTCCCTAGAATAAATGTTTTTTTAAGCACAATATAGCACAAGGACAATTCACTCACTGTCCTTCCAGGTCCCTGGAAACAAGGACTTGCAGAGTGAAAGAAACTGACACTGTCCCTACCTACAGTTTTCTGTCCCTAGAATAAATGTTTTTTTTAAGCACACTATAGCACAAGCACAAAACACACTGACACTCTCCCTACCTATCCTTCTCTTTCCCTAAACTAAAGGAATCCAGGTTAAGCAAGAAAGAAATAACAGTCACTGTCCCTGCCTATGCTGCTCTATCCCTGCTCCGGAACACACTACACTAGGCCGCCGTGCTGGCGGCCTTTTATAGTGTGGGGCGTGTACTAAACACCCTCAGCAATAATTGGCCACAGGCATCCTGCCTGTGGCCAATCATTGCTCTCCTCGCTGCCGGCGCTGTGATTGGCCAAGCATGCGGGGTCACAGTGCATGCTTGGCCAATCACAGCGCCTGGATGACACTGCGATGGCGTAGTGCATTGTGGGCCGTTCGCGTCACTCGAATTTGGCGCGAACGGCCCAAATCGTTCGATCTTCGTCGAACGATCGAACAGCCGATGTTCGAGTCGAACGTATGTTCGACTCGAACACGAAGCTCATCCCTAGTAGGGACAGACAAGGATAGGCAGTCGAGAGTGTCAGTGTCATAATCTTTGCTAAACCTAGTGCGCTGAACCATATTGCTAAACCTTGTGTGTAGGGACAGACAAGGATAGGCAGTCAAGAGTGTCAGTGTCATATTCTTTGCTAAACCTAGTGTGCTGAACCATATTGCTAAACCTTGTGTGTAGGGACAGACAAGGATAGGCAGTTGACAGTGTCAGTGTCCTATTCTTTGCTAAACCTTGTGTGCAGGGAGATAGAAGGATAGGCAGGGGACAGTGTCAGTGTCATTGTTGCTAAGCCTCCTGCACAGTATACACCTGAAGCTAGCCCTTATTGCTGGTTTTCCCATCTCCCTGCAGGCCATTAGAATGTCTGGAAGGCAAACAAGGAGAGGCAGACAGTCAGGAGCCAATAAAAGAGGGCAAGCAGGCTCTGTGTCTGGGGGCAACAGTGCTGCTCGTGGACGCGGTGCATTGTCATCAGCACATGGCCATGGGACACGCTTGTCCTTCTTTTCGGCAGCTGGACATGTTGAGCCACATCATGCCGAAGACTTGGTAGAGTGGATGACCAAGCCCTCCTCATCCTCCTCATCCTCTCTCACCCAGGCTCAGGGTACTGGGAAGGAAGCAGCTGCCAAAGCGTCCTCTTCCCTGGTATCCATGTCATCATCAGTCACTCCTTCCCTAGACCCACCATGTCCTCCTCCTGAGGAGTCCCCCGAACTGTTTGAGCACAGTGTTGGGTACATGCTCCAGGAGGATGCCCAGCGTTTCGAAGGGTCTGATGATGATACCCAGCTAGAGGAAGGCAGTAGCGTGAGAGCAGAGAGAGGGGATGCTCAAGAAGGACACCAATCTGGCAGTCATGTTCCAGCAGCTGCAGCATACTGCCAGATTGGCTCCAGTGATGAGGAGGGAGGGGATGATGAGGTCACTGACTCCACGTGGGTGCCTAATAGGAGAGAGGAGGAGGAGGAGGATGAGGAGGAGGCACATCTCCAATGAGGCAGGATGCCCTTGGGTGGCCAGCGTAAGGGCAGCACACCGACGGAATCACACCTCAGAGCTCCGCCTGTGCAGGGCGCTGCCTCTACCCGTTATTCAAAAAGTTCTTTGGTGTGGGCCTTTTTTGAGTCGAGTGCATCAGATCGCACAGCTGCTGTTTGCAACATATGTCTCAAGCGTATATCGCGTGGCCAAAACATCAGCCGCTTGGGCACCACATGCTTGACCAGACATATGTTGACCTGCCATGCAGCTCGTTGGCAAGCCTACCTTAAAGACCCACACCAAAGAACAAAGCGGACCTCTCCTTGCACCGCATCAGCTGGGATCTCCAAACCCACTATACCTTCAGTCCTCTCTGAAACCTGCACTGAGAGGAATGAAGGTGTAGAATTAGGTGTGTCACAGCCAAGTACTTGCGGCCACTCTGCTAGCAGTACACCGATGTCCGATTCTAGCAGGCAAATTTCCCTGCCCCAGCTGCTGGACCGTCGAAAGAAGTTCACTCCCAGCCATCCACATGCCCAGCGGTTGAATGCTAGCTTGGCTAAATTGCTAGCGCTTCAACTGCTGCCTTTTCAGTTGGTAGACTCGGCCCCCTTCCGTGAGTTTGTGCAATGTGCGGTTCCTCAGTGGCAGGTTCCCAAACGCCACTTTTTCTCACGGAAGGCGATTCCGGCTCTCTACCGGCATGTGGAAGGCAATGTCCTGGCCTCGCTGGACAGGGCGGTCAGCGGTAAGGTGCATATTACCGCTGACTCATGGTCCAGCAGGCATGGACAGGGACGTTACCTTTCTTTCACGGCCCATTGGGTCACTCTTTTGGCAGCTGGGAAGGATGCAGGACAAGGTGCAGTAGTGTTGGAGGTTGTTCCACCGCCACGCCTCCAAAATGCTACTACTGGTTGTGACACACCTCTGTCCTCCACCCCCTCCTCTTCTTCTTCCTCCGTGGCCTCTTCCTGTGCTTTGTCCTCGGAACCAGCGGTGCTCCGTAGGCGTTCAAGGGGCTACGCAAGTACGCAGGCAAAAAGATGCCATGCTGTGCTTGCGCTGGTGTGTTTGGGGGACAGGAGCCACACTGGGGCAGAGGTTCTGTCTGCTCTGCAGGGGCAGGCCGAGAGGTGGTTGACGCCACGCCAGCTTAAGCCAGGAATGGTAGTTTGCGACAATGGCACCAACCTCCTCTCCGCTCTCCGACAGGGACAACTGACCCATGTGCCCTGTGTGGCTCACGTCCTTAACCTGGTGGTGCAGCGGTTCTTGGGCAGGTACCCAGGCTTACAGGATGTCCTGAGGCAGGCCAGGAAAGTCTGTGTGCATTTCCGCAGATCTTATAATGCCAGTGCTCGCCTGGTTGAGCTGCAAAAGGAGTTGAACCTGCCCAAGAACCGCCTTATATGTGACATGCCCACCAGGTGGAACTCAACGTTGGCCATGCTGCAGCGGCTGCACACGCAGCAGAGGGCCATCAATGAGTACCTGTGCGACAACGGCACCAGGACAGGGTCAGGGGAGCTCTGGTTTTTTTCACCACGCCAGTGGGGCATGATCAGGGATGCATGCACTGTCCTGGCACCATTTGAGGAGGCCACGAGGATGGTGAGCAGTGACAGTGCATGCATCAGTGACACTGTACCTCTTTTCCACCTGTTGGAACATACGCTGCGTGGAATAATGGACAGGGCACTTGAGGCAGAACAGAGGCAGGAAGAGGAGGACTTCCTTGCCTCTCAAGGCCCCCTTTACCCAGACAGTGTTCCTTCTGTCCCACCCATCGCACAGGAAGAAGAGGAGGAGGAGGAGGATTGTGTCAGCATGGAGGTGGAGCCTGGCACTCAGCATCATCAGCAGCAGTCTTTTAGGGATGATTTACAGTCCCAAGAAACCAGTGGACTTGTACGTGGCTGTGGATCATGTCGTCCTTAGTGACCCAGAGGACTCCGGACTGAATGCCTCAGCTAACCTATGCTGCATGGCCTCCCTGATCCTGCAAAGTCTGCGGAAGGATCCTCGTATTCTTCGGATCAAGGAGAGGGACCATTACTGGCTGGCCACTCTCCTTGATCCACGGTACAAGGGTAAGGTTGCGGACCTTATCTTACCGTCGCAGAGGGAGCAGAGGATGAGACAACTCCGGGAGGCCTTGCAGAAAGGTCTGTGCAACGCGTTCCCAGAGACTGGGAGGTTACAAACTCCTGGTCTTGGACAACGAGTTGCTGAGGCTTCGGTCAGTCAAAGAAGGAGCGGTGGGGAAGGTGGCCGTCTGACCGAAGCGTTCAGACAATTCTTTAGTCCGCAGCCCCAAGGTATGATCGGTTCCAGCAACCATCGCCAGCGTCTGATATACATGGTGCAGGAATACCTAGGGGCAAGGTCAGACTTGGACACCTTCCCCACAGAAAATCCTCTGGCTTACTGGGTCTTGAGGATGGATCACTGGCCAGAGCTTGCACAGTATGCAATTGAGCTACTGGCCTGTCCTGCATCCAGCGTTCTTTCAGAACGCACATTCAGTGCTGCTGGAGGATTTGTCACGGATCACAGGGTGCGCCTGTCCACCGACTCTGTTGATCGACTGACCTTCATAAAGATGAACCAGTCTTGGATCACCACCAGCTACCAAACACCTGAAGCTGATATAACAGACTAATTTATTTTCAAATGTCACATCCCTTCAAGACTGATGCTGATGCTGAGAGTTTGTCCTGTTATGTTGACTGACTATCCTCCTCCTCCTCAATGATCCGATTGACGATGATAGCTTGGAAGAACATTTTTGTTTCTGGGTGCCGCCACCAGTGGCTAAGGCCCAATTTTTCAGCCCCTGTTTAACAGGGGCATGTAATTACAATTTTTGATCTAATAATTCACAGCAGGGCCCATTCCTGCGCCCACCAAGACTAACTGTGAGGCCTTACAGTGTTGTGTCAACACCACCACCACCACCAAAGGCCCAGTTTTTCAGCCCCTGTTCAACAGGGGCATGCAATTACAATTCTTGATCTAATAATTCACAGCAGGGCCCATTCATGCACCCACCAAGAGTAACTGTGAGGGCTCACAGTGTTGTGGCAACACCAACATGTAAGGGGCAAATTTCAGCTGAGTATATACGGCAGGCCCCTACTTTCAAACATCCAACTTACAAACGACTCCTCCTTGCAAACGGAAGGATACAACAGGAAGTGAGAGGAAATCTACCCCTAGGAAGGCAAATTCTCTCCTGTAAGAGTTAATATGGGAAAAAAAGTGTCTCCTCTCCACTGATTCTTTATCACCAATTCTTGTTTCAATAAAAAAAACAAATTTTCAAAAAACATTTGTCATTAGGACGGAAAGTGAGGTGAACTGTTCTGAACAGGTGCACACTGCACAGACAGCAAAACAAATGTTACAGGGGTGATAACCCTTCCCTATGTTTTCCAAAAAGCTTAAAAATATATTTTTTGGCTGGAGCTACACTTAAACAATGTACCTGTTCAAAATTACAAACAGATTCTACATACGAACAAACCTACAGTCCCTGTCTTGTATGCACCGCCTGTATACGGCTGTTCAGAGTATATAGGGCCTTTTTTATTTTGTGTGCGGGGTTCCCCTTAATATCCATACAAGACCCAAAGGGGCTGGTAATGGGCTGGGGTAAGGGGGGGGGGGGGTGTGATGGGGTAGCTATGTCATTTTTCTTAAAGATTTTCATCCATATTACCGGGACCAGACATTACATTAAAGCCGCAAGCAGTTTTAAATGGCTTTTTTTCCTTTAGAAATGTAATTTTGTGCAGGGACAGTTCTAAACACGGGAAACACGTGGCACTTCACAGGCATACTTTAGACACCCCCCAGGTACGATATTTAAAGGAATATTTGACTTTTTTTTTCACTTTATGCATCATTAAAATGACTGCTCCAGAAAAACGGCCGTTTTTAAAACTACTTTTTGCATTGATACATGTCCCCTGGTGCAGAACCCGGGTTCCCAAACCCTTTTTAGGACAATAACATGCATAATAGTCGTTATAATTAGCACTTTAGATTTCGAACGTTCGCATCCATTGTATTTAATAGGGTTCTAAAGTTCGTGCAAACTTTCGGTCCGTTCGCGGGTTCTGGTGCGAACCGAACCCGGGGGTGTTCGGCTCATCACTAGTGCCCAGGTGCACACAGCCCATATAACAAGGGACTGGTCAGAACAGTAAGGGGAGGAAGGTGTAGTGTGTGCAGCTTGTTACTGCTGCTGTATCAAGACAGACCTGTGTGTGGAAAGCTGTCTGTCTGTGTGAGACTCAATCCCTGGTGAGGGGGGACTTCGTGCCTGATGGACTGGGAGGCTGGTAGAGCTGAGGCGACTAGCAAGTCAAAGGGGGCTGAAGGAAGTCCTGAAGTCTGGGAGACAGTAAGCTAACCCAGGGGCTGGAGAATCCTGTTGAGACCAGGAGTAGGCTGGGAACTGCAAGGCAAAGTAAGCCTTGGAGCCAGGAGGCTTGGCATTTTCTTTTGTGTATGAGTTTACTGGAGAAGAACCCCTGTGTGGGAAATCATATGTATGAACTTTTATTTTTGATCCTTTTAATAAAAATGGGCTGCCATGCCCTTAAACCTTAGTTCCTGTTGGCCGTGAACGCACTTAAAAACGCATTTACCACTTGAGCTAAACACCCCCCTCGCCACAGAAGGGACAGTTCTAAGCACGGAAACAAGCGCTACTTTACAGGCATAGTATACACAGCCCCCCCCAGGTACGAAAAATTTAAAGGAATATTTCACTTTTATTGTTTCACTTTAAGCATTATTAAAATCACTGCTCCCGAAAAAACGGACGTTGTTTTTGCACTGATACATGTCCCCTGGGGCAGGACCCGGGTCCCCAAACACTTTTTATGACAATAACTTGCATATAAGCCTTTAAAATTAGCACTTTAGATTTTTCATGTTCGAGTCCCATAGACTTTAACGGTGTTCGGATGTTCAAACAAATTTATTGCCTGTTCGCATGTTCTAATGCGAACCGAACTGTGGGGTCTTCGGCTCATCCCTAGTCCCAACATGAGTTCATATGTGCTCGTGCTCAATAAAAATGAATCTGTACTTCATAGACTTGTGCTCAGACTGGGTGCCCCACATGGATGTGCACTCACCCTTAGACATTTACCAACTATTTCTAGTATGGTCGATTAGGCATGTGGAGAAAACCCCTGGGTGAATCCGTTGTTGACACCTCATAGACTGGATGGACCTCACATGGATAGGTAGAAATGACAGAGGGAGAACCTCAAAGCATAAAACTGTTTTTAAATGTATTGGGTAAAAACAGATGTGAAATTAAAATGGCCCTGTACTCTGATCTGTAATCTGCAGTGTACGAGGTCACAGATCGCACTGCGGTGAGTTTCAGAGAGTGTGCACGAGCAGCCAATGTGGGAGGAAATTCGAATACATCCATCTACATCGACACTGCCATTTATCTACATGGGTCAGATGGAAAGTGGTTACTCTAATATCAGGCATGTTCAACATTTTCCGTATTGTCAGTGAATCTGTTCCGTCAAAACCAGAGACTACATCTTCTTCTAATAAAGCTGTTTGTTGTCTTTTAGTAAGCTTTTTAAATATGTGTTGTTTTAAAGCTGAACTCCAACTATCTTTTTACTAGAACTGAATGGAATTATCAATACCAGTGTGATCATACCTCTGTACCATGTTGCTCAGTTGTTGGCAAATCCCCTAATATTCTGGGTTTAGTTGTTGCTTTGTGTCATGTGGCACTCTGCATATTTTGTTGATAGACTCTGTTCCTTCCACAGCAACTTCCTGCAGTGATCAGTCTATAAAACAACCCCTTTGTAGTCTTTCAAACTCTGTAAATGATGCAACTTCCTTCACAGCTCTGATGGTGGGTGGGATTGAATACATTCTAATTAGCATTCAATCCCACCCAGTCACACCTATAGGAAGAGTACACAAACCTCCCAAGTCCTGTGTCACAGATCCCAGCATTATTCCAGGAGGAAACACCTTCATATAAATCATGCTGATTCTGGGCAGGATTAACCACTTGACCACTGGGCACTTAAACCCCCTTCCTAACCAGACCAATTTTCAGCTTTCGGTGCTCTCACACTTTGAATGACAATTACTCATGCAACACTGTACCCATATAAAATGTTTGTCCTTTTTTCACACAAATAGAGCTTTCTTTTGGTGGGATTTAATCACCGCTGGGTTGTTGTTTTTTTTGCGCTATAAATCAAAAAAAGACTGAAAATTCTGTGAAAAAAAAATTTGTCTTTGTTTCTGTTAAAATGTAGCAAATTAGTACTTTTTCTTCATAAATTTTGGCCAAAATTTATACTGCTACATATCTTTGGTAGAAATAATTAAAATTTGTGTATATTATTTGGTCGGTGAGAAAGTTATAGAGTCCGCAAGCTATGGTGCTAATCTCTGAAAATTGATCACACCTGAAGTACTGACAGCCTATCTCATTTCTTGAGACCCTAACATTTCAGGAAAGTACAAATACCCCCCAAATGACCCCTTTTTGGAAAGTAGACATTCCAAGGTATTTAGAAAGTGGCACGGTGAGGTTTTTGAAGTTGTCGTTTTTCCCACAATTCTTTGCAAAATCAAGATTTTTATTTTTTTTTACAAAATTGTGATTATCAGGTTATTTTTCACACACAGCATATGCATACCACAAATTACACCCCAAAATACATTCTGCTACTCCTCTTGCATATGGCGATACCACATGTGTGAGACCTTTACACAGCATGGCCACATACAGAGGCCCAACATGCAGGGAGCACCAGCAGGCGTTCTAGGGGCATACATTTAAAGTCTAATTTGACTATCTAATTACACTTTGAGGCACTGTAGTGGCATGGATGCGAACTGATGTGGCATGGATGAGCCATGGATGTGGATGGGTGGGTATGGCTGAGTATAGCTGGGTATGGCTGTGTATGGCTGGGTATGGCTGAGTATGGACGGATGAGTATTGCAGAGTATGGATGGACGGATGAGTATGGCAGAGTATGGCAGGGTATTGCAGGGTATTGGCAGAGTATTGCAGGGTATTGGCAGAGTATTGCAGGGTATTGGCAGAGTATTTCAGAGTATCAGCAGGGTATTGGCAGGGTATTGCAAGGTATTGCAGAGTATTGCAGGGTATTTCATAGTATTGCAGGGTATTTGCAGAGAATTTGCAGGGTATTGTAGGGTATTGCAAAGTATTGCAGGGTATTTGCAGAGTATTGCAGGGTATTTGCAGAGTATTTTCAGGGTATTGCAGGGTATTTGCAGAGTATTTGCAGGGTATTGCAGAGTATGGATATGGGCATGGCTTGAATGGACACTGAGCAGCGCTGTGGGCATTACAGATCCAGCCCACAGTGCTGCTGCAAATGATCTCTCCCCCTCTCCTCTTACACTGTACCGATCGGTACAGAGAGGGGAGAGAGGAACCGGCGTCATGACATGATGCTGGTTTGTTTACAAGTGATCGCTCCGTCATTTGACGAAGCAATCACGTGGTAAACGGCCGCTATCAGCGGCCATTTACCGTGATCCATAATGCGCTGGGTCTTCCGGACCCCGCGGTCACGGATATTTCCGGGATCGTGCACCAGGGGGCGCGCAGGAGCAATATTCTCGGAGGACGTCCATGGGCGCCCTCCCAGAATAAGCCGGCCGCGCTGTAGCTGTCTTTTGGCTATGGCCCGGTCGTCATGTGGTTAAATGGATCACAATCAGCCCTGGTTCATACTAGCGTGACATGAAAGTAGCATGACTTTGACTTTCAGAAGACCAGGTGCGATCTCAAAGTGACTTTACTGATAAGAAGCATTCCTTTGCGACTTTGATGGATCAGTGTTTTTTTTTTAACCCTCGCCTCTCCTCTCAGGTAATCCTTGCTGTCTAAAAAATTCCTCCCAAGCACATTCTATTCATACCTGAGCATCTCACTTGCATCACCATAATGGCAAGAAAAGCGAGATGCCATCATCCATCATCTTCTGGTTGGGCCTGGAGTCCAGGTCGTAGGGGGATGCCCACGTGTAGGGACCATGGTTCCCAGCAGGGATGAGCCGAACACCCCCCTGTTCGGTTCGCACCAGAACCTGCGAACAGACAAAATGTTCGTGTAAACTTTAGAACCCTATTAAATACAATGGACTCGAACGTTCGAAATCTAAAGTGTTAATTATAAAGGCTAATATGCAAGTTATTGTCCTAAAAAGTGTTTGGGGACCCGGGTCCTGCCCCAGGGGACATGTATCAATGCAAAAAGAAGTTTTAAAAACGGCCGTTTTTTTGGGAGCAGTGATTTTAATAATGCTTAAAATGAAAAAATAAAAGTGAAATATTCCTTTAAATTTCGTACCTGGGGGGTGTGTATGATATGCATGTGAAGTGGTGCATGTTTCCCGTGCTTAGAACTGTCCCTGCAAAAAATGTCATTTTTGAAAGAAAAAAATGCATTTAAAACTGACTCGCGGCTATTAATGAATTGTCGGCTCCCGGCAATACATACAAAAGTCATTGATAAAAAAAAAAAAAAAGCGTGGGTGTTCCCCAGAATTCAATTACCAGGCCCTTCAGGTCTGGAATGGATATTAAGGGGAACCCTGCCGCAAATTAAAAAAAAAAATTGACGTGGGGTTCCCCCAAATATCCATTCCAGGCCCTTCAGATCTGGCATGGATTTTAAGGGGAACTCCACCCCAAATTTAAAAAAAAAATGGCGTGGAGTCCCCCTAAAAATCCATACCAGACCCCTTATCCGAGCACGCAACCTGGCCGGCCGCAGGGGAAAAGGGGGGGACGAGAGAGCGGCCCCCCTCCCTCCTGAACCGTACCAGGCCACATGCCCTCAACATGGGGAGGATGTCCCCATGTTGATGGGGACAAGGGCCTCATCCCCACAACCCTTGCCCGGTGGTTGTGGGGGTCTGCGGGCGGGGGGCTTATCGGAATCTGGAAGACCCCTTTAACAAAGGGGACCCCCAGATCCCGGCCCCCCCCTATGTGAATTGGTAAGGGGTACATTGTACCCCTACCATTTCACGAAGAAAGCGTAAAAAAATGTTTAAAAAAACACACAAACACCTTGAAAAAGTCCTTTATTTAAAAAAAAAACAAAAAACATTCCAGTGGTGAAATCCAGTGTCCCGCGGCGATCCCGATGTCCAGCGCTGTCCTTCATTGGTTGTGCCTGAGCGGACCTGATGGGGAACTCCCTCTCAGTATTTTAAATGTATAGACCCGCCCCTTCTAAAGTTCCCCATCAGGTCCGCTCAGCGGACCAGATGCGGAACATGAGAAGGGGCGGGTCTATACATGTATTACCAAAGTGAGAGCAGTCCCCCATCAGGTCCGCCCCCTCGGTATGTCAGACCCGCCTACGTCATTGGCTTGAGCGGGGAACTTCCTTCACTATGTAAATTTAAATTACACAGTGAAGGAAGTTCCCCGCTCAAGCCAATGACGTAGGCGGGTCCGACATACCGAGGGAGCGGACCTGATGGGGAACTTTAGAAGGGGCGGGTCTATACATTTAAAATACTGAGAGGGAGTTCCCCATCAGGTCCGCTCAGGCACAACCAATGAAGGACAGCGCTGGACATCGGGATCGCCGCGGGACACTGGATTTCACCGCTGGAATGTTTTTTTTTTGTTTGTTTTTTTAATAAAGGACTTTTTCAAGGTGTTTGTGTGTTTTTTTAAACATTTTTTTTACGCTTTCTTCGTGAAATGGTAGGGGTACAATGTACCCCTTACCAATTCACATAGGGGGGGGCCGGGATCTGGGGGTCCCCTTTGTTAAAGGGGTCTTCCAGATTCCGATAAGCCCCCCGCCCGCAGACCCCCACAACCACCGGGCAAGGGTTGTGGGGATGAGGCCCTTGTCCCCATCAACATGGGGACATCCTCCCCATGTTGAGGGCATGTGGCTTGGTACGGTTCAGGAGGTTCAGGAGGCCGCTCTCTCGTCCCCCCCTTTTCCCCTGCGGCCGGCCAGGTTGCGTGCTCGGATAAGGGGTCTGGTATGGATTTTTAGGGGGACTCCACGCCATTTTTTTTTTAAATTTGGGGTGGAGTTCCCCTTAAAATCCATGCCAGATCTGAAGGGCCTGGAATGGATATTTGGGGGAACCCCACGTCAATTTTTTTTTTAATTTGCGGCGGGGTTCCCCTTAATATCCATTCCAGACCTGAAGGGCCTGGTAATTGAATTCTGGGGAACCCCCACGCTTTTTTTTTTTTTTTTATCAATGACTTTTGTATGTATTGCCGGGAGCCGACAATTCATTAATAGCCGCGAGTCAGTTTTAAAAGACTTTTTTTCTTTCAAAAATGACATTTTTTGCAGGGACAGTTCTAAGCACGGGAAACATGCGCCACTTCACATGCATATCATACACACCCCCCAGGTACGAAATTTAAAGGAATATTTCACTTTTATTTTTTCATTTTAAGCATTATTAAAATCACTGCTCCCGAAAAAACGGCCGTTTTTAAAACTTCTTTTTGCATTGATACATGTCCCCTGGGGCAGGACCCCGGTCCCCAAACACTTTTTAGGACAATAACTTGCATATTAGCCTTTATAATTAACACTTTAGATTTCTCCCATAGATTTTTCGAATTTGCCGCGAACACCCCAATTTGTTCGCTGTTCGGCGAACGGGCGAACAGGCAATGTTCGAGTCGAACATGAGTTCGACTCGAACTCGAAGCTCATCCCTAGTTCCCAGATGGATTCAAACGTTGGGACCGGGTCTGCTAGTATGCTAACAAGTTTCTCCTGTGACATGATCCAGTAGATCTTATGTTTAGCTGCTATGAGGGTAACCTTGGGTTGTTTCCAAGCTTTGGCTATGGTCATCTTGGTCCCTAGCAACAAAAAGTGTATTCATTTGCAGCTGGCCTTAGGAATTTTAGGGATGTTCGAATTCAGGAGACCTATTGCTGGGGTTCTAGGTAGCTGATGGGTAGTCATAGTTTGGATCAAGGTAAAAATCTTGTTCCAAAACTACCTAATTCTAGGGCACTCCCACCATGTATGGGCCATGGAGCCTATAAGCTGGCAACCACGGAAACAAAGGGGATTCGCTGTAGGGAAAAAGGAGGCCAGCCTTGAGGGGATGAGGTACCATCTAGACATGACTTTGACGCTGGATTAAACTAAGGAGGTGTTTCTTACCCCCTTGAAAGATCTGGAAAAGGAGGACTGCCATCTCTCTAGGTCCCAATCAATTTGGAGGTCATTTTCCCATGCTAACGATTTAGAGGACGGGAGAGCAAGCGACTGGTAAATGATAGTGATTCCACCCCTCTGATCCATGGCCTGTCCGCACCACATTTCATAAGGTGTAAATCTGGGATGGATGGGTTTCCCTTTCGAAAGCTTGTGGAGGAAATGCTGTATCTGCTGGAATCTGTAGTGCTCCGAGGCCAGCATTTCCAGTTTCTGCGCACAGAATTTCTGGGAAACCGGGCCTGAGTGTCTGATGCGATACAACCCCTTGTCCAGCCACCACTGAAAGGACTTGATATCTTGACCGGCGGAAAGTCCGGGTTGTGGAAGATATGTGCTAGGGGTTTACATTCCTGGGTCAAGGAGGCCACATGTCTCATTTTATCCCATAGAGCCAGGGTTTGTGATAGGATAGGTGATAGAATTGGGGTGCGGTCCTTAGAAGGGGCCCATAGGAGATAGTCTAAAGTATTTGTTGGGACAGCCTGTCTCTATGCGAACCTAGTCAGGTTTTTCAAGTTTGGAGTAGACAATGGATAATTGAGCTTTTATAGGGGCGTGGCCAGACCTTGCAACTGAATGGACGCCTGAGTTAATAGCTCCTGCCACCTCAGGACAATTTTGCTCGTTTTCAGGAGTCCTGACACCCCAAAATCACCCCATTCTTATCTTAAAAGATGGGGACTGCTTCCAG
The DNA here is from genome assembly GCA_029206835.1 of Rana muscosa. Taxonomy (NCBI): domain Eukaryota; kingdom Metazoa; phylum Chordata; class Amphibia; order Anura; family Ranidae; genus Rana; species Rana muscosa. Next base: position 827,128,017 of record CM055116.1, read on the forward strand.
GCAATCTTCAACCTCCAGATCGCGCTCGCCGCTCGAACAACCGGGAGGTATGAATCAGAATATACCCGAGATGTTCAGAAACAACAGGGGGAACATGGCGACGTCCCATCACGGCCACTCTCAGAGCCGCTCCCAGGCACAATCCCATCAAGCACAGGGAATACCCCTGTCAGCAGTCTCTGCGGCTCCCTCTCCACCGGACAAGGGGGGGTCGAACTCCCCGCAGGCTCCGCTGACCATACAAGACCTCCGCTCCATTGCGGCCGACATTAAGGACACCCTGTCGGCGGCCATTGCAGACCTCCGCCTAGATATCCATGACTTAAATGACAGGGTACACTCCGTAGAAACGCAGGCGGAGTACCAGGAGAAAGACATTCGCAGAGCGGCCAAACAAATAGATACTCACACCCTTCAGCTCCGGGATATGCAGCGCCATTTGGAGGACCTGGACAATAGGGGGCGCCGCCATAACCTCAGAGTGCGGGGTGTACCGGAATCCGTCGAGGGAGATCAAGTCCCCCAAACGGTAACCAACTTGTTCAATTCCATTCTCAATAGGCCTCCGCAAACCCCGATCATCATGGAGCGCATCCCTCACGCCCTGCGCCCTAAAGGCAGAGAATCCGACCCCCCAAGGGACGTGGTCTGCTGTTTAGTGGACTACACACTGAAGGAGGACATTCTCAAACAGGCGAGAGGTCAACAGTTGGTTCATGATGGGAGGCCAATACAACTGTTCCAGGACTTGTCGGGAATTACACTCCAGCATCGCCGTGCTTTGAAACCTCTGCTGACCGTTTTACAAGATAAGGGGATCAGATATAAGTGGAAATTCCCCTTTTGTTTGTCAGCCACCACCGCTTTGGGACGTACGGCACTGCTTAGGGTACCGGAAGATTTGCCCTCGTTTTGTGATGCGTTGGAAATTCCTCGTGTGGCCGTTCCGGAATGGTACGCAAATTTCCGCTATGCAGTAAGCAAACCCACCAAACTTCGGGAAGAACCCATGGAAACCCAGGCTACCAGCTACAGGAGGCGGCGATCCCCATCGGGATCCAGAGTACACGCCACTTCTCGCAACTCCCGACACGGTTCCAGCCCAACGGATTCCCCTACCTCCAGGAGAGCCCGTCAGGATCGCTAGGTACCGTACTCCCTGACCACCATGACTTGGCCCCATTAAACACGGTTTCCCTCTCTTGCACCACTTTACAACTTCCCCGAAATAACCACAGTTCTAAATGGTGTACTTTTTATTATAATCTCCGTTCACGCAATGTCTTAGGCCGCGATGGACTGCAGACCTCACTTCGTCCTGCCCAATGAAAACAGCTCCTCCAGGAGTACGCTATCTGCCTGATCCTCCACTCCCGCCCCAAGACATTTGGATACTGACGCCTTCACGCCAGCCTTCTTTAGCTTACGTACTCCACTGTACTACGCTGACTACATCCCCCAGACCAACCCGCGGTGACAGGAAGTCTTTGAGAGCGCACCCTACCACATCACTTCCGGATGCGACGCACAGAATGCTTCTACTCATAACATCCGCTGGACACCGCTCAATTTCCTGGAAGAAGACCTGATCTCGGCCGCCTACTTTGATTATACTCCCATCTGATGCCGGTACCTCTGACTCGCTGCTCCGTTACGCTCACTACGACACCTGCGCTTCAGAACCCATCCGCTAGAAGACTGATGCAAAGACTGCTCGCTCCAATCTTTGCAGAGGTGAGCCCCTCTTCGCCTCACACACATCATCCTTCCCATAGGGAACTTTTCATCTTTCAGACTCTCCTCTACTTTTTGTACATTTGAACATTTGGGATGCCTATAGACTAGGACTTTAGGGCAGGTTTTTTCTTCCCAAGCTACATACCACTACATTCTTTCCCGCAGGAGACATGTACTCTCTGACTTCCCCGGAAAACCCAATTTGACTCTTACCAGAGAGCTCAATGGCAGTGTTGGCTCCAATCAACCCGACTTCAGCAGTCAAGAGCAGCGAGGCTATAATTCTGCCACTGGCCGAGCACCTCTCCACAACCTTGCTTACTTACCATATACGACCAGTATAAGCATCGGCTGGCTACCCCTCCATGACCTCACCCTCTTCCCAGACCTCTTCCCCACACCCACACTTTCCACATTCTTTCCTCTACCCCATCTCCCCTGCACAACCCCACTCCCATTTCCCCTCCTATCCCTCTCCCTCTACTAACATCCCACCTTTTTCTACCACACCCCCCTTGTCTCCCCCCCCTCTCCCCTCCCCCCCCTCCCCCACTCCCTCCCCCACATGGGTTCCCACCTCCCCCCCCTCCTCATGTCCCCCTCCCCCTCCCTCCCCTTTCCCCCTCTCTACCTCGTCCTCATCCCTTTTCATCTTTCTTCCTCCCCTCTCCACCCCCACTAAGCGCTAAATGCCCTAAGGAACATTACGACCTTCTGGCTACCAGCCTGAGATTATAAATAAAGCCTTGGTTGCTCACCTTTATTGGTCGGCCTCTAAGATGGCGGGCGGACGGGTCCTTAATGTTACTAGTTGATATGTTGGAGTTTGGTGTATAGACACCACTTACGTGCTCATTAAGGTACAGTACGGAGACTTTCACAATGATTCACACACTGTACCCTGCTCCTTTTGATTGTTAACTACTTGTTTGAGTTTGTTCAGCTCTACTGTTTTTATGGTTCTTTTGTTTAGGTACGAATCCTTCTTAGGTAAGGATACCACTAAAGGCTGAAGCTCTTTAAGACACTTTCTCCAGACCGACGGATCGGGAATATATGTAGGCAGATATACTTATGAAGATATACAAAAGGTATCCCAACATGACCCTGAAACTCTAGGAGGTACCCTATTTACTTACGATACCGTTTTACCCCCTATGGCCCAGACACCACATCATCATCTCTCTGTTTCTAGGCTGTAAAACCCGCACTACAGCCTCGGGTGAGTATAAACTGTGATAGCTTATACCACATTTCTTTAGCCCCTATGGTAACGGGCTCTCCGTGCTTCAGTGTTTGGAATGTCCTGAGGTGGTGGGATATCCTTGGATACACATTCCCACACCTTATTCTAAAGTCCTTCAAAGGCTTTGGTCCTGGTCAACCCCCACACGGAGGCGTGAGAGGGTACGCACATGCCTGACGGACGTGTGACTACCCTCCGCGTCCTACAACTCACCGATCATCCCCCGATTCTGAGGAGTTTGGACAGGTTCCTTTCCCTCATCGGTCTTCTCCTTCCCATCTTCCCCTCTAAAGCACTTTGATAGTATTGCTTTCATTTCCGTGACATTTGTGTAATCTCACTCCCCCCCCTCCCCCCTGGGAATGGCGGACGAACTTCCAAGCAATGCTTCTGACCCTCTGGTGCACAACCTCCCTACCCGACTTAAACTATATTCTATTAACATGCGAGGCCTAAATACTCCAGAGAAACGCTCCCAATTATTGCATACCCTCCACAGAGCCAAAACACAAATCGCGCTTATCCAAGAGACCCATTTCCGTTCGGATAATATTCCAAAACTTCAGGACCTCCACTATCCGACTGTTTATCACGCGACGAACGACGTGGCCAAATCAAAAGGGGTCTCAATCTTAATCTCGAAACACTGTCCCCTCCAGATCACGGATATTGAGAGGGATGTTAACGGGAGATTTATCTTCTTAAAAGGTACTATCCATGGTAAACCCATGACCATTGCAAACATTTATGCACCGAACACTCAACACGTGGCCTTCTACCGTAAAACCATGGATCGGCTCACAGCGTTTAAAATTGGCACCTTAATTCTGGGTGGGGATTTTAACATTCCTCTCGTCCCATCCCTTGATACTTCCAATGGTTCTTCCTATATCGCATATAGTGCCCTTCGTGCAATCAAGACTTGCCTTAATACCTTAACTCTCCATGACTCGTATCGCACACTTTACCCGACAGTAAAAGACTTCACCTTTTTCTCCGCACCACACAATAAATACTCCAGACTCGACCATTTCTTCGTAACACAAGACGACCTGACCACTCTTACAGAGGCCACCATTGAACCTATGGTTTTATCGGACCATCACCCCATAACCATGACACTCACACTCCCGTCCCGATGGACCAGATCAGCGATCTGGCGCCTCGATGACTCGCTTCTCCTGGACGGAGATAATACCTTAAAAGTATCGGAATGTCTTTCACACTACTTTAGGGAAAACTCCAAGGGGTACACGTCCCCGACGGTTACGTGGGCCGCACACAAATGTGTAATCAGGGGTGAACTCATATCTCTGGCAGCTAAACGAAACAAACTTAGAAAGGCTCACATCGAAGACTTGTCAAACCGAGTGAAACGACTCGAAAACATCCACAAACGATCATTGGCTGACAAATGCCTCACTGATCTTCTAGCAGCAAGGGCCGACCTCCTTGAGGAACTCCAGAAAACTCTAAAGCGTAAATACACACTAACACAGAAATTGTTCTATGAATTTGGGAACAAGGCGGGCAAACTCTTAGCAAGAGCTCTGCAAAAGAAAAAATCCACACACACGATCCACACTATCAAAACCCCCTCCGGCACCACCGTTAACCGCACGGAAGACATAGCTGACCAATTTGTCACATATTTCTCCAAATTATACAACCTTCCCACTCCACACTTGATTGACTCTATCGCTGGACGTCCCAAAGTTATAAACAAATTTTTAGCCCAACACAGCCCCACCCCTCTTCCACCGGAAGATTAAACTGATCTGGACTTACCAATCTCCACTGAAGAAACCCTTAAGGCCCTGAAACAGTTGAAACCGGGCAAGAACCCAGGGCCGGACGGACTAACTTCTAGCTATTACAAAGCTTTTACGGAAATCCTACTCCCACATTTTGTAGCAGCCTTTAATGACCTACCAACCTCTTCCCCCCCTCAAAACAGGGACATTTTGGAGGTGCATGTAACGCTCATTCCAAAACCAGGTAAGGACGCAACAGCAGTTTCCAACTATCGCCCTATTTCCCTCCTTAATGTAGACGTGAAACTCTACGCCAAGATTCTGGCAAACCGCATACTACCCTTACTCCCTAAACTAATCTCGACAGACCAAGTGGGTTTTATCCCTGGCAGAGAAGCCAGAGATAACACTACCAAGGCCTTAAACATACACCACTGGCTGACCTCCACTACGTCTAAGGGATTTTTTCTGTCCCTTGACGCGGAAAAAGCCTTTGACAGGGTAGCGTGGGACTATATGTCCGCCTGTCTTCAAGCTGTGGGGCTCCCAACACGTCTTGTACAAATGATTATGGCATTGTATGCTTCCCCCACGGCCAAGATACGGGTGAATGGTCGACTATCGACTACGTTCTCAATATCCAACGGCACGCGCCAGGGATGCCCCCTCTCCCCGCTCATCTTCGTCCTCACCATGGAACCTTTCCTCCGCAAAATTAGAGACAACCCAGATATCCAGGGGATTACCATTCATCGCAATCAATACAAGATTGCGGCTTACGCGGACGATATTCTACTATTTCTTTCAAATCCCTTGACTACCATCCCAAACCTCCTCAAGGACTTTACCCTCTTCAAACACCTCTCCAATCTCCAGATCAACTTTGATAAATCTAAAGCACTCAACATTTCCTTACCACAACAAACGGTCCTACTCTGTCAAGCTAACTTCCCTTTTAGATGGGAACCCAATGAACTCACTTACCTGGGCATTAAAATTCCTACCAAATTGACTGACCTGTATTCGAAGAACTTTCTCCACACACCTCAGACTATTAGGGAGGACACAACTGACTGGCTAAGGGGCCCCTTTTCCTGGTTTGGCAGAGCTGCTATCCTAAAGATGAATGTGCTGCCCAGACTACTATATCTCTTGCAAGCTTTTCCAATTAAACTCCCCCCGTCCTATTTTACCTCATTTATAAATTTTTATTTAAACATATAAACATATCACAAAACTGGCCTCACATAACCAAATAGATGTTCCAAATAAGCCAGGGGGAGGGTGACAAAGCATATATATATCAACGCCAGGGGAGTTATTAAATCCCCTCCATTTAGCCTTCTTAATTTTAAAGCCTATAAACAAAAAGAAAAAGAAAGAGAAGGAGCAATGCTCCTCTCGGCCCTAAATTAATAATCAAGCATCTCCTCTCCCTGCCCCCCTCTCTTCAATCTTATCTTTTACCAGATCCATCTCCATCTCTTAGTTATATTTATAGTCTATTAATTCAGCGAGACAAAACTAACAACAATTGAGCAAAACCCCAAACACAAAAAAAAAAAAAAAAGGACCTTTTATGGGGAGACTTCCCCTTAGGAGACCCCCTGGTGCTTCCCCCAATGCCATCGGATCAACTAAATAAGAACTTCCATGCTTCCCCCCTGATTATCCTAATTTTTATCAAGGAGGGTTCTTCCCTCTTCTGAAGCTAGGAAAGCATTCCAAGAAGACCAAGTCCTGGAATAGCATTCCTGCTGGTGACGTGCAGTAAGCACTAGGTCCTCTAATTGGCTTATTTCTTTAACTTTACGTATCCACATTCCTATCGTCGGCGGTATTAATGATTTCCATTTCAAGGGTATGCACGCTTTAGCGGTATCTAACAAGTGGCCTATGCTAGATTCGCTGTATTCCTTCCCTGTTATCTGGTTCGCATGTAATAAGAAGAACGCTGGGTCCTCCGGTATGCTTTGATCTGAACAGATTTGAAGAATTCGTCTAACCTCCCTCCAGAATTCTCTCAGTTTGGGACAGCTCCAGAAAATATGTAGCATAGTACCTTTGTCCACCTGGCATCTCCAGCACAAGTCTGAAGTGTCAGGACAGATTTTTTTTAAACTCACTGGTGTTCTATACCACCTGGTAAGAATCTTAAAATTCGTTTGTTGTACTTTAACACATATAGAGGATTCATGTGTAAACCTAAAAATATGCTGTAGCTGTTCCAAACGGAAGGACTCTCCCAATTCCCTTTCCCAGTCCCGAACACATTTCAGAGACTGGGTTTCGGGCAATATCGTCAGTATTTCATAGGTAGTCGATAGGGTATGTGACATTTTCCCTTCCTCTACACATAGTTTCTCAAATCTGTTAAATGATCTATCAAATAGTGGTGGGAGAGTGCTAAGGAAATGGGTGATCTGTACAGCATTCCAGAACTTTAATCTAAAGTCCCCTCTTTGTTCAATTAATTCTCCAATTGTCAACCAAACTCCTCCCTTTATAAAATTAAATGCTTGTATACTTCCCTTATTCACCAGGTGTCTAAATGCCACATCCTCATAGCCTGGTGTGAACAAAGGATTCCCCAATATTGGATATAGGGGGGACGTGGTAGGAGTTATGCCAGCCATAGGGAGAATTTTAGAGCAAAGTTTCGCTGTATTTCCTATTAAGGGGTGTTTAGTCACCTCTCTAGGTACAAAGGGAAAGAACCATGGAATTCTACCTAGCGGTACTGATATTTGACTCTGCTCAATCTGGTCCCACAACTTAAAATCTCTATGTCTGTTCCAATCAATGACTCTACTCAAGTGTATTGCTTGATAGTATCTCTTTAACTCTGGTACCGCCAATCCCCCATTTCTTTTAGGAAGTATTAATTGCTTCCTTTACACCCGGGGATGTTTGCTTGCCCAAATAATGTCGAAAATTAATCTCTGGCTCTGTTTAAAATAAATGGGCGGGATATACACCGGTAGGGCTTGTAATAGATATAAAAATTTGGGGAGAATGCTCATCTTGATGATGTTACAACGTCCTAACCATGTGTATAGGCCATCATTCCACTTATTTAGTAGTGTCTTAATTTTTTGCAACAGTGGGGGAAAGTTTAGCTCGAAAATCTTAGCTGTATTCAACGGGATAAGAGTGCCCAAATATGTTAGTGCTTTATTAGTCCACTTAAACTTAAAATTTTGTTCCAATTGCGCAGCCAACGTTTGTGGTAAATTAAGTCCCATTGCCTCTGATTTATCGAAGTTAAAATAACTTCGATATTTTACCTCATTTAAACAAATATGCAGACGCCTCCTCTGGTCAGCGGGACCCCCTCGTCTGAGCTGGGCAAAATTGACGCTTCCCAAAAGTAGGGGAGGCTTAGGTCTTCCAGATCTACACTCTTATTATAGGGCTTGCCAGTTAACACGTGTTGTGGATTGGCATGTACATGCATCTAGCAAAGACTGGGTGCAAGTGGAAAATTCTTTTTCCCAAATTCCTCTTACCCATCTACCATGGATTAACACAGGCTCCATCCCCCGGAACTGCTCCACTCATCCTCTAATAGGTCCAACTCTACACAACTTCAAAACCTCCTGTCACATTCTCCAAACGACACCGTTTCCCGGGCCAATGACGCCTCTTACCCAGAACCCGGACTTTCCAGCGGGTATACCTGCCAAGGTCAGGCACTTAGGACCCGTGGAACCCCCGGTCAGGGCATATCAATGCTTTGAAGTCGACGCACTTCTCACACAAACTGAATTGTCCTCCAAATTCCCTAACCTCAGCATACCCTTCTTTAAATATCTGCAAATACGTCATTTCCTCCGTCAGGCTCGCCCTCTCTCTCAGTGGTCTAGATCTCTTACGCCCTTCGAACACCTCTGCACAGACACGGAACCACACAGACATTTAATATCCACCCTGTATGCCCTTTTACTCTCAGGAGCCCCCCCGACACTCGGACTCGCGCACAATGGGCCAATGATCTGTCCTTAAACATCTCCACGGTAGAATGGGATCGTGTCTGCGAACATACACACAAAGGTTCGGTCAATGTATCCGCGCAAGAAAATAGATATAAATTGTACACGAGATGGTACCGTACGCCAGACAAAATACATTGATTCTTCCCGACCGTTTCCCCTCTATGCTGGAGATGTAATTCCGCCCTTGGGTCATTCCTCCACATTTGGTGGGAATGCCCTCTGATACAACCTTTCTGGAAAGACATACATACTTTAATCACCAAAATCACTACGTACACTCCAGAATTCTCCCCAGGACAATACCTACTTCACCATACATCCATTCCTAGTTCAACCGACCGCAAATCTCTCACCCTACACCTTATTAACGCAGCATCCCAATGCATACCAATCCACTGGAGAAGCACGGCCCCCCCATCCTTAGCCGAATGGCATAATAGAGTTGACAAAATAGCGGAGATGGAAAGTCTTATTTTCCAAGCCAAGGACAACCCCACTAAATTCAGAACTATATGGGCTTGCTGGATCCAATATAGAGAGACAACATCAACCACGATCCCCCACGTGAATCCGATTCCTTTAACAGGAAACATCACTCCCACCTGAAAACCCTGACTACACCGTTCAGAATATTTCGATCACTCCGTCATTCCCCTAGTCCCCCCCTTTCCTCCCTCTACCCTCTCGAGTAAGGATATTAAGAATTCAGTTTTGCACCATACTTCATACCTGAAATTGAATATCCCATATCTCGAGCTTTTAAAATAATTTCTGTGACTTTTACATTACACGAAAAGACGGCTTAGTCTCCTTGACGAGATTGCTTAGTACTTACGTGACCGATCCCGGAGGGGTAGCAGTAATACTGGAAATGTCAGGTTTTACTATACTACTGAAAAACCGTCTGTCTTTCATTGTCCTGTCAATACAAATAGGTCGCCTTCTCGCCCACAGTGTGATCCCAATGGGGGTGGGCGGGGGGAACGAGGCCTTCACAAGTTTGTCCTACTCCTCTTCGATATACCCCCATTGAGAACTCCATTTCCTCCGACTCTCTACAGTTATATAACTCGTTCTTACCCCGGAATACTGGACACCGACCACACATACCTTAAGTTTATATGTAGGCCGTGATTCGTTCTTTATTCTAATCCCCTAGTAGAATCTGATATCTAGCTAGTTGCTAATGTATTCCCATATAAAGTCATATTATGGTTCACCTTTATTCTAGTTATACCTTGTTGTATGATTTTTTGAAACCCATGTGGCCAATGTCATATCTCTGTTATTATGAAAACTTCAAATAAAATTCATTTGAAAAAAAAAAGATTGATCTTTTCTAGCTGCTTGGAAGTACCAAAGCAGGCAAGGAAATCCCAGCCCGCCCCGAGTTCTAGTTAGGAAAAGGTTTTTTTGGGGAAACCTGTGGCCCGAGCCCCCCTCAGATAAATTTAGTAACCTTGTTTTGAAAGGATTTTAGGTGGTCCTTTCTAATGTTGATTGGAAGAGATCTGAACAAGTAGAGCAGTGTGGGGAGGAGAGTCATTTTTACAGAATGTATTCTCCCCAGCCAGGACAAACCCCCCTTATCCCAGTTTGTGAGGTCAGACTCTATCTTCTGGTACATGGGTGGGAAATTAGTTGGATATAAGTGCTCAATTTTGGCTGTGAGAGCGATTCCTAAATACCTAAAAGAGGAGGAGCTCCACTCAAATGTGAATGAATTTTGCAATGCTGTGACTATTTCTGGTTTGAAAGATACATTCAGAGCTTAAGATTTGGAATAATCTACTTGTAGGCCTGAGAAGATGGAGAAATTGTTTAGGAGTTTGCAAATATCGTGGAGGGTCATGATCGGAGAGGTGATAAACAAAAGTATGTCATCGGCAAGCAAACCACATTTGTGAATTTGTGGACCACAGGTCACTCCTTGGATGTTTGGATTTGAGCGCATTGAGATTGCCAAGCATTCGATAGCAATAGCAAAAATTAAGGGGGACAGTGGGCAGCCCTGTCTAGTGCCCCTAGCTATATTTAGGGGATTTGAGTGGAGTCCCTGTAGGCATATCATGGCCTTTGGGGAGGAGTAGAGGGCGTGGATCACCCCTATGAAGCGCTGGCCAAAACCCCAGCGCTCCATGAGGGCAAAAATGTAGGGCCAGGTCACCGAGTCAAAAGCTTTGTGCAAGTCAAGAGAGAGTAACATTTCTTCCTGTTTGGGGCCCTGGTCCCAGACAGATTGTAGAAGGGAGATAATGTCTATTGTCCTCCTGACTTGATCCAGGCCTTGTCTACCCAGAATGAATCCCACTTGGTCTTTGTGGACATACTGACTTATGAAGGATGCTAGGCGGTTGGCCAGAATTTTTGTCAGGATCTTAAGGTCGTTATTTATGAGGGAAATGGGTCTATAATTCCCCACTTCCTCTAGGTTTTTGTCTGTTTTGGGTATTACGGTTATGGAGGCTGTATTGAGATGAGAGTCTAAGGGGGAGCCCTGAGTCTTTGCATTGAAAAATCTCGCCATGTAAGGGGCAAGGGTATCGGCAAAAGCCATATAGTAAGGTACAGAAAGGCCATCAGATCCGGGAGCTGATCCCTTTTTAAGGTCTTTGATGACCTCCAATATCTCTTCTGTCAAAAAGTGAATTTTTATGCTCGATAAATAGGGACAGTGGAGGTAGGTCCTTCAGGAAAGTGAGAAATTCCAGACCCTTGTCAGTTGGGGGTGAGCTATAGAGCCGGGAGTAGGGATGAGCTTCGTGTTCGAGTCGAACATACGTTCGACTCGAACATCGGCTGTTCGATCGTTCGACGAAGATCGAACGATTTGGGCCGTTCGCGCCAAATTCGAGTGACGCGAACGGCCCACAATGCACTACGCCATCGCAGTGTCATCCAGGCACTGTGATTGGCCAAGCATGCACTGTGACCCCGCATGCTTGGCCAATCACAGCGCCGGCAGCGAGGAGAGCAATGATTGGCCACAGGCAGGATGCCTGTGGCCAATTATTGCTGAGGGGGTTTAGTACACGCCCCACACTATAAAAGGCCGCCAGCACGGCGGCCTAGTGTAGTGTGTTCCGGAGCAGGGATAGAGCAGCATAGGCAGGGACAGTGACTTTTATTTCTTTCTTTCTTAACCTGGATTCCTTTAGTTTAGGGAAAGAGAAGGATAGGTAGGGAGAGTGTCAGTGTGTTTTGTGCTTGTGCTATATTGTGCTTAAAAAAAACATTTTTTCTAGGGACAGAAAACTGTAGGTAGGGAGAGTGTGTCAGTTTCTTTCACTGTCAAAGTCCTTGTTTCCAGGGACCTGGAAGGACAGTGAGGTAATTCTCCTTGTGCTAAATTGTGCTTAAAAAAAACATTTTTTCTAGGGACAGAAAACTGTAGGTAGGGAGAGTGTGTCAGTTTCTTTCACTGTCAAAGTCCTTGTTTCCAGGGACCTGGAAGGACAGTGAGTGAATTCTCCTTGTGCTAAATTGTGCTTAAAAAAAACATTTTTTCTAGGGACAGAAAACTGTAGGTAGGGAGAGTGTGTCAGTTTCTTTCACTGTCAAAGTCCTTGTTTCCAGGGACCTGGAAGGACAGTGAGGTAATTCTCCTTGTGCTAAATTGTGCTTAAAAAAAACATTTTTTCTAGGGACAGAAAACTGTAGGTAGGGAGAGTGTGTCAGTTTCTTTCACTGTCAAAGTCCTTGTTTCCAGGGACCTGGAAGGACAGTGAGTGAATTCTCCTTGTGCTATATTGTGCTTAAAAAAAAACATTTTTTCTAGGGACAGAAAACTGTAGGTAGGGAGAGTGTGTCAGTTTCTTTCACTGTCAAAGTCCTTGTTTCCAGGGACCTGGAAGGACAGTGAGGTAATTCTCCTTGTGCTAAATTGTGCTTAAAAAAAACATTTTTTCTAGGGACAGAAAACTGTAGGTAGGGAGAGTGTGTCAGTTTCTTTCACTGTCAAAGTCCTTGTTTCCAGGGACCTGGAAGGACAGTGAGGTAATTCTCCTTGTGCTAAATTGTGCTTAAAAAAAACATTTTTTCTAGGGACAGAAAACTGTAGGTAGGGAGAGTGTGTCAGTTTCTTTCACTGTCAAAGTCCTTGTTTCCAGGGACCTGGAAGGACAGTGAGGTAATTCTCCTTGTGCTAAATTGTGCTTAAAAAAAACATTTTTTCTAGGGACAGAAAACTGTAGGTAGGGAGAGTGTGTCAGTTTCTTTCACTGTCAAAGTCCTTGTTTCCAGGGACCTGGAAGGACAGTGAGTGAATTCTCCTTGTGCTAAATTGTGCTTAAAAAAAACATTTTTTCTAGGGACAGAAAACTGTAGGTAGGGAGAGTGTGTCAGTTTCTTTCACTGTCAAAGTCCTTGTTTCCAGGGACCTGGAAGGACAGTGAGGTAATTCTCCTTGTGCTAAATTGTGCTTAAAAAAAACATTTTTTCTAGGGACAGAAAACTGTAGGTAGGGAGAGTGTGTCAGTTTCTTTCACTGTCAAAGTCCTTGTTTCCAGGGACCTGGAAGGACAGTGAGGTAATTCTCCTTGTGCTAAATTGTGCTTAAAAAAAACATTTTTTCTAGGGACAGAAAACTGTAGGTAGGGAGAGTGTGTCAGTTTCTTTCACTGTCAAAGTCCTTGTTTCCAGGGACCTGGAAGGACAGTGAGGTAATTCTCCTTGTGCTAAATTGTGCTTAAAAAAAACATTTTTTCTAGGGACAGAAAACTGTAGGTAGGGAGAGTGTGTCAGTTTCTTTCACTGTCAAAGTCCTTGTTTCCAGGGACCTGGAAGGACAGTGAGGTAATTCTCCTTGTGCTAAATTGTGCTTAAAAAAAACATTTTTTCTAGGGACAGAAAACTGTAGGTAGGGAGAGTGTGTCAGTTTCTTTCACTGTCAAAGTCCTTGTTTCCAGGGACCTGGAAGGACAGTGAGTGAATTCTCCTTGTGCTAAATTGTGCTTAAAAAAAACATTTTTTCTAGGGACAGAAAACTGTAGGTAGGGAGAGTGTGTCAGTTTCTTTCACTGTCAAAGTCCTTGTTTCCAGGGACCTGGAAGGACAGTGAGGTAATTCTCCTTGTGCTAAATTGTGCTTACAAAAAACATTTTTTCTAGGGACAGAAAACTGTAGGTAGGGAGAGTGTGTCAGTTTCTTTCACTGTCAAAGTCCTTGTTTCCAGGGACCTGGAAGGACAGTGAGGTAATTCTCCTTGTGCTAAATTGTGCTTAAAAAAAACATTTTTTCTAGGGACAGAAAACTGTAGGTAGGGAGAGTGTGTCAGTTTCTTTCACTGTCAAAGTCCTTGTTTCCAGGGACCTGGAAGGACAGTGAGGTAATTCTCCTTGTGCTAAATTGTGCTTAAAAAAAACATTTTTTCTAGGGACAGAAAACTGTAGGTAGGGAGAGTGTGTCAGTTTCTTTCACTGTCAAAGTCCTTGTTTCCAGGGACCTGGAAGGACAGTGAGGTAATTCTCCTTGTGCTAAATTGTGCTTAAAAAAAACATTTTTTCTAGGGACAGAAAACTGTAGGTAGGGAGAGTGTGTCAGTTTCTTTCACTGTCAAAGTCCTTGTTTCCAGGGACCTGGAAGGACAGTGAGTGAATTCTCCTTGTGCTATATTGTGCTTAAAAAAAACATTTTTTCTAGGGACAGAAAACTGTAGGTAGGGAGAGTGTGTCAGTTTCTTTCACTGTCAAAGTCCTTGTTTCCAGGGACCTGGAAGGACAGTGAGGTAATTCTCCTTGTGCTAAATTGTGCTTAAAAAAAACATTTTTTCTAGGGACAGAAAACTGTAGGTAGGGAGAGTGTGTCAGTTTCTTTCATTGTCAAAGTCCTTGTTTCCAGGGACCTGGAAGGACAGTGAGGTAATTCTCCTTGTGCTAAATTGTGCTTAAAAAAAACATTTTTTCTAGGGACAGAAAACTGTAGGTAGGGAGAGTGTGTCAGTTTCTTTCACTGTCAAAGTCCTTGTTTCCAGGGACCTGGAAGGACAGTGAGGTAATTCTCCTTGTGCTAAATTGTGCTTAAAAAAAACATTTTTTCTAGGGACAGAAAACTGTAGGTAGGGAGAGTGTGTCAGTTTCTTTCACTGTCAAAGTCCTTGTTTCCAGGGACCTGGAAGGACAGTGAGGTAATTCTCCTTGTGCTAAATTGTGCTTAAAAAAAACATTTTTTCTAGGGACAGAAAACTGTAGGTAGGGAGAGTGTGTCAGTTTCTTTCACTGTCAAAGTCCTTGTTTCCAGGGACCTGGAAGGACAGTGAGGTAATTCTACTTGTGCTAAATTGTGCTTAAAAAAAAAAAAATTTCTAGGGACAGAAAACTGTAGGTAGGGAGAGTGTGTCAGTTTCTTTCACTGTCAAAGTCCTTGTTTCAAGGGACAGAGAAGGACACCTGAAGGTAGCCCTTATTGCTTTTTTCCCATCTCCCTGCAGGCCATCTATTAGAATGTCTGGAAGGCAAACAAGGAGAGGCAGACAGTCAGGAGGCAATAAAAGAGGGCAAGCAGGCTCTGTGTCTGGGGGCAACAGTGCTGGTCGTGGACGCGGTGCATTGTCATCAGCACATGGCCATGGGACACGCTTGTCCTTCTTTTCGGCAGCTGGACATGTTGAGCCACATCATGCCGAAGACTTGGTAGAGTGGATGACCAAGCCCTCCTCCTCCTCCTCATCCTCTCTCACCCAGGCTCAGGGTACTGGAAATGCAGCTGCCAAAGCGTCCTCTTCCCTGGTATCAATGTCAGACTCATCATCAGTCACTCCTTCCCTAGACCCACCATGTCCTCCTCCTGAGGAGTCCCCCGAACTGTTTCAGCACAGTGTTGGGTACATGCTCCAGGAGGATGCCCAGCGTTTCGAAGGGTCTGATGATGAAACCCAGCTAGAGGAAGGCAGTAGCGTGAGAGCAGACAGAGGGGATGCTCAAGAAGGACACCAATCTGGCAGTCATGTTCCAGCAGCTGCAGCATACTGCCAGATTTGCTCCAGTGATGAGGAGGGAGGTGATGATGAGGTCACTGACTCCACGTGGGTGCCTAATAGGAGAGAGGAGGAGGAGGAGGATGAGGAGGAGGCACATCTCCAACGAGGCAGGATGCCCTTTGGTGGCCAGCGTAAGGGCAGTACACCGACGGAATCACACCGCAGAGCTCCGCCTGTGCAGGGCGCTGCCTCTGCCCGTCATTCAAAAAGTTCTTTGGTGTGGGCCTTTTTTGAGGCTAGTGCATCAGATCGCACAGCTGCTGTTTGCAACATATGTCTCAAGCGTATATCGCGTGGCCAAAACATCAGCCGCTTGGGTACCACATGCCTGACCAGACATATGTTGACCTGCCATGCAGCTCGTTGGCAAGCCTACCTCAAAGACCCACACCAAAGAACAAAGCGGACCTCTCCTTGCACCGCATCAGCTGGGATCTCCAACCCCACTATAACTTCAGTCCTCTCTGAAACATGCACTGAGAGGAATGAAGGTGTAGAATTAGGTGTGTCACAGCCAAGTACTTGCGGCCACTCTGCTAGCAGTACACCGACGTCCGATTCTAGCAGGCAAATTTCCCTGCCCCAGCTGCTGGACCGTCGAAAGAAGTTCACTCCCAGCCATCCACATGCCCAGCGGTTGAATGCTAGCTTGGCTAAATTGCTAGCGCTTCAACTGCTGCCTTTTCAGTTGGTAGACTCGGCCCCCTTCCGTGAGTTTGTGCAATGTGCGGTTCCTCAGTGGCAGGTTCCCAAACGCCACTTTTTCTCACGGAAGGCTATTCCGGCTCTCTACCGGCATGTGGAAGGCAATGTCTTGGCCTCGCTGGACAGGGCGGTCAGCGGTAAGGTGCATATTACCGCTGACTCATGGTCCAGCAGGCATGGACAGGGACGTTACCTTTCTTTCACGGCCCATTGGGTCACTCTTTTGGCAGCTGGGAAGGATGCAGGACAAGGTGCAGTAGTGTTGGAGGTTGTCCCACCGCCACGCCTCCAAAATGCTACTACTGGTTGTGACACACCTCTCTCCTCCACCCCCTCCTCTTCTTCTTCCTCCATGGCCTCTTCCTGTGGTTTGTCCTATGAACCAGCGGTGCTCCGTAGCCGTTCACGGGGCTACGCAAGTACGCAGGCAAAAAGATGCCATGCCGTGCTTGCGCTGGTGTGTTTGGGGGACAGAAGCCACACTGGGGCAGAGGTCCTGTCTGCTCTGCAGGGCCAGGCCGAGAGGTGGTTGACGCCACGCCAGCTTAAGCCAGGAATGGTGGTTTGCGACAATGGCACCAACCTCCTCTCCGCCCTCCGACAGGGACAACTGACCCATGTGCCCTGTGTGGCTCACGTCCTTAACCTGGTGGTGCAGCGGTTCTTGGGCAGGTACCCGGGCTTACAGGATGTCCTGAGGCAGGCCAGGAAAGTCTGTGTGCATTTCCGCAGATCTTATAATGCCAGTGCTCGCCTGGCTGAGCTGCAAAAGGAGTTGAACCTGCCCAAGAACCGCCTTATATGTGACATGCCCACCAGGTGGAACTCAACGTTGGCCATGCTGCAGCGGCTGCACACGCAGCAGAGGGCCATCAATGAGTACCTGTGCGACTACGGCACCAGGACAGGGTCAGGGGAGCTTGGTTTTTTTTCTCCACGCCAGTGGGGCATGATCAGGGATGCATGCACTGTCCTGGCACCATTTGAGGAGGCCACGAGGATGGTGAGCAGTGACAGTGCATGCATCAGTGACACTGTACCTCTTGTCCACCTGTTGGAGCACACGCTGCGTGGAATAATGGACAGGGCACTTGAGGCAGAACAGAGGCAGGAAGAGGAGGACTTCCTTGCCTCTCAAGGCCCCCTTTACCCAGACAGTGTTCCTTCTGTCCCACCCATCGCACAGGAAGAGGAGGAGGAGGAGGAGGAGGAGGATTGTGTCAGCATGGAGGTGGAGGCTGGCACTCAGCATCATCAGCAGCAGTCTTTTAGGGATGATTTACAGTCCCAAGAAACCAGTGGACTTGTACGTGGCTGGGAGGAGGTGGCTGCGGATCATGTCGTCCTTAGTGACCCAGAGGACTCCGGAGCGAATGCCTCAGCAAACCTACGCTGCATGGCCTCCCTGATCCTGCAAAGTCTGCGGAAGGATCCTCGTATTCTTCGGATCAAGGAGAGGGACCATTACTGGCTGGCCACTCTCCTTGATCCACGGTACAAGGGTAAGGTTGCGGACCTTATGTTACCGTCGCAGAGGGAGCAGAGGATGAGACAACTCCGGGAGGCCTTGCAGAAAGGTCTGTGCAACGCGTTCCCAGAGACTGGGAGGTTACAAACTCCTGGTCCTGGACAACGAGTTGCTGAGGCTTCGGCCAGTCAAAGAAGGAGCGGTGGGGAAGGTGGCCGTCTGACCGATGCGTTCAGACAATTCTTTAGTCCGCAGCCCAAAGTATGATCGGTTCCAGCAACCATCGCCAGCGTCTGATAAACATGGTGCAGGAATATCTAGGGGCAAGGTCAGACTTGGACACCTTCCCCACTGAAAATCCTCTGGCTTACTGGGTCTTGAGGATGGATCACTGGCCAGAGCTTGCACAGTATGCAATTGAGCTACTGGCCTGTCCTGCATCCAGCGTTCTTTCGGAACGCACATTCAGTGCTGCTGGAGGATTTGTCACGGATCACAGGGTGCGCCTGTCCACCGACTCGGTTGATCGACTGACTTTCATCAAGATGAACCAGTCTTGGATCACCACCAGCTACCACACACCTGATGCTGATATAACAGACTAATTGATTTTAACATGTCACATCCCTTCAAGACTGATGCTGATGCTGAGTGCCTGTGCTGTTATGTTGACTGGCTATCCTCCTCCTCCGAGTCCTCAATGATACGATTGATGATGATAGCTTGGAAGATCATTTTTGTTTATGGGTGCCGCCACCAATGGCTAAGGCCCAATTTTTCAGCCCCTGTTTTACAGGGGCGTCTAATTACAATTTTTTTAGCAATAATTTGCCATAGGGCTCATTGCTGTGCTCCAAGTACAGTATCTGTGAGGGGTTGGAGTGTTGTGGCACCAGTGCCTAAGGCCCAATTTTTCAGCCCCTGTTTAACAGGGGCGTGTCATTACAATTTTTGAAGCAATACTTTGCAACAGGGCTCATTGCTGTGCTCCAAGTACAGTATCTGTGAGGGGTTGTAGTGTTGTGCCACCAGTGCCTAAGGCCCAATTTTTCAGCCCCTGTTCAACAGGGGCATGCAATTACAATTCTTGATCTAATAATTCACAGCAGGGTCCATTGCTGCACCCACCAAGAGTAACTCTGAGGGCTTACAGTCTTGTGGCAACACCACCACCACCACCACCACGAAAGGCCCAATTTTTCAGCCCCTGTTCAAAAGGGGCATGTAATTACAATTCTTGATCTAATAATTCACAGCAGGGCCCATTGCTGCACCCACCAAGAGTAACTGTCAGGGCTTACAGTGTTGTGGCACCAGCACCACCATCAAAGCCCCAATTTTTACTACCACTGTTCAACAATTATATGTAATTAAAATTCCTGATATAATAGTTGACAGCAGGGCGTTCCAGCACCAACCAAGAGTAACTGAGTGCTTACAGTGTTGTGCCAACACCAACAACTAAGGGGCCTATTTCTGCAGAGTATATACGGCAGGTCCCTACTTTCAAACATCCAACTTACAAACGACTCCTACTTGCAAACGAAAGAAGACAACAGGAAGTGAGAGGAAATCTACCCCTAGAAAGGAAAATTCTCTCCTGTAAGAATAAATATGGGAGAAAGGGGTCTCATCTGTACTGATGCTTTATCAGCAATCCTTGTTTCAAGAAAAACACCACATTTCAAAAACAGTTGTCATTGGGACGGAAAGTGAGGTGAAATGTTCTGAACAGGGGCACAGACAGAAAAACAAATGTTACAGGGGTGATAACCCTTACCTATGTTTCCCAAAAAGTTTAAAAATAGATTTTTGGGCTGGAGCTACACTTCAACAATGTACCTGTTCAAAATTACAAACAGATTCTACATAAGAACAAACCTACAGTCCCTGTCTTGTATGCACCGCCTGTATACGGCTGTTCAGAGTATATAGGGCCTTTTTTATTTTATGTGCGGGGTTCCCCTTAATATCCATACAAGACCCAAAGGGGCTGGTAATGGGCTGGGGTAGGGGGGGGGGGGGGGTCATGGGGTAGCTATGCCATTTTTCTTAAAGAATTTCATCCATATTACCGGGACCAGACATTACATTAAAGCCGCAAGCAGTTTTAAATGGCTTTTTTTTCCTTTAGAAGTGTCATTTTGTGCAGGGACAGTTCTAAACACGGGAAACACGTGGCACTTCACAGGCATACTTTAGACACCCCCCAGGTACGATATTTAAAGGAATATTTGACTTTTTTTTTTTCACTTTATGCATCATTAAAATGACTGCTCCCGAAAAACGACCGTTTTTAAAACTTCTTTTTGCATTGATACATGTCCCCTGGTGCACAACCCGGGTTCCCAAACCCTATTTATGACAATAACATGCATAATAGTTGTTATAATTAGCACTTTAGAATTCGAACGTTCGCATCCATTGTATTTAATAGGGTTCTAATGTTCGTTCGAACTTTCGGTCCGTTCGCGGGTTCTGGTGCGAACCGAACCCGGGGGTGTTCGGCTCATCACTAGCCGGGAGTTAATGTCCTGGAATGCTTTGAGGATTTTGTTGGAGTTGGCTGTGGGGGGCTGTCCTGCTATCCTAATCTGGGGGTGATGTGAGTGCGATACCAGGGAGAGAGTTTAGAGGCCAACATGGTGCTCATGTTATCTCTCTGAATGTAGAATTTGGCCCTACTCCAACGAATGGGTTTCTCCGCTTTCGCCGTGAGGGCTAGATTAAGCTCTGATCTTGCTGCGTCTAATTGTTCTAATCTATATATATCTTAGTGGGACATTGCTTGTGTTTGGTCTTTAGAGCTAGAAAAGCCTTTTCTTGTTCATACATCACAGGACACGGAGACTTAGATAATTACTTAGTGGGTTAGATAGTCCCCATCAGGTGATTGGACACTGGCAACCCTAATTACAAGGCGAGTTTCTCCCCCATATAACCCCTCCCATATGGAGAGCACCTCAGTTTTTTCACCAGTGTCTAAGGTGGTTGGTCACGTTGAACATGTGCTAAGAAGAAAGCTCTGTTTGATGGTCTCTGCGGAGTCCTAGGAGCTATACAACCAGATCCATACCTCGGGCCAATACTAAATGCCTAAGATGGATGGTACCTGGGCCTCGTGGAAAGAAGAAACAAGTTTTGCCTGTAATGTCTCTCTTCAGAGGTCTGGGCTCTGGGATCCAGTCTTTGGTATACTAATCTAAGTGGCACGAAAAGCTCCTGACAGAGACTTCTACAGGTCCAGGGAAGAGGTTTAATTAGGGACCCAGAACCCTGAAGGTTGGCACAACATTCCCCTCCGTGATGGGTGAAGGCTGGATCTGTTGTTCTCAGCAGTTTTCCTGCGGCGGGGATAAGGTAAGTGAAGATAATTTTTAAAGTATTATCTTCTATGAGTAGTTGCATGTCTTACCTGGTTTCCACCACCAGAGGGAGTAAGTGACATACCTGGTGTATACTTACATGCCGTCCAGGAACACGCTCAGTGAATTTGGTCTGTTATAAAAAAACGCTCACCTCCTCTGCTGCAGGCTCTGCCACAACTCATAACAGAGAGACCCCACGCAGTCCACGGGTCCCATGAAGTCCTCCAGCAGTCTTCTCTCTCCCCCCTCACTCCTGACCGCCGCCATGACAGTCACGCGCGCAACTGGGGCACGCTTTTTGACAGTATAGGTGAGCAGGGAAAGCAGGGGGAGGCGTGGTTGCATGCACGTGCACGGTGCATCAGTGCGCAGGCGCCAAAGCGGAATTATTTAAAAGCCCAGCATGCCAGAGCCTTCGGTAAAGCGGTGGGAGACAGAGCTGTGGGCTGTAAGCATCTCAGTGGATCTGATCCAGGCATACCTAAGAAACCTACTCGACACCAGGTTGTGCAGTAAGCTAATATATATATGTTTTGTAAGACTAGAGCACAACGGTGGTTGCACTTGTACTCTAGTACCTCTGCTTTGCAGCTTAGGACTATGTCTCCCAGTAAGAGGCATTCTGGGGCAGGTAAAGGAGGCACTAAGAGATCCCTAGGGCTAGGGGTTGTGCACGTGCTGGCAGATTAGCACCCCCCCCTGACAGACTGGTAGCAGCCTCATAGGATACAGAATCTGTACCCCTGTCAAGCTTTGCAGCCTCTCCTAATTTTGCAGCTCCTGTATATGTCACTGAAGACACTATGAAAGCTGCCTTGGATGGCTTGGAAGGAAGGATTGCTTCATTAATCTCAACCTCCTTAAAAAGTGGCAGAAAGCAGGGCAGATCCCCTTCCTCTGCTCTGGGTTCCTTATCAGAGGAACATTCTGATGATGAGATATCCCTATCTGTAGATGGGAATCAGGACCAGTCTGAGGTTTCAGAGGATGAGCAAAGGATCTCTTCTACCTCTCAGGCGCTTAAGATGTAGGTGCAATATTATGTGGAAATGGTGCGTACCACATACAAATTGCCCTCTGCTGAAGCTGCCATGCCCTCTGTTTCCTCCTTGGGATCTCGGAAATCCCCACAGGCGGCATATTCCTTCCCAACTCATCCTTTGTTGGAGAAGTTGATGTATGACGACTGGGCTCACCCAGATAAACTGTTTTCTCCTCCCAAGAGGTTTTCTCTCCTTTAGTGTAAAAAATTAAAGCAATAAACCGCGCTAGCCAGTAACATAAATAAATATACAGCAGCACCTGTGATATGTGATAACATATAAAGTATACAAAAGAATAAAAAAGAACAAGTGCGCTCATGTGAATTGACTAATAATCAAAAATTATGAATCCACACATATATTGAATAAATAAAGTCCAACAGTGATAACAATGAATGTGTCCTGTAGAAATGAATATATCCTAAATAAGTCCCATCAAAAATCAGCAATGAAGGGAAGCCGTGAAGAGGTGAACCGCAAAGAGTTTGAAATTCGGTGCATGCACACCCGTGTCCACCACCAACAATCAAGCTGCTTACCAGAGGTAAGAAACAAATAAGCCCATCAGCAATCCCAGGGGGAGATCCAGAGAAATCCAAATAAACTTTGCAGAGTTCCAACGTCACTTGATAGGCAGTGGATACAGCAAAGATTTCCCAAGGAGAGAGAGGAGGCTCAATAGTGCATTACCCAATGTAAAATTTATTTTTAAAACGGGTTTAAAAACACTTACACAATGTACAATTTAAAGAACATAACAACCGGCCGGTCCGCCGTACCTGTCCCGTAGTGATGACGTCAGCACGCACACCTCCCGACGTACGTTTCGTGTTCCTACACGTCGTCTTGGGGGATCAGGTGACGTGCTGACGCATCACAAGATATAGGAAGAAGGAAGCCAGGCCTCGCTCTGAGCGGCCAATGGAGCTGCGGCAATTACACCGAACCTCCACACCGCCTACAAGGCCCGGCCCAGAACCAAGCCTCGCTCTAAGCGGCCAATGGAGTCATGGCAGTTATACCAAGCCTCCACGCCGCCCACAAGGCCCGGCCCAGAACCAAAATAAGACCAAGCCTCACTTTGAAGTACAGGCAACGATATATAAATGGGCAAATGTAGCCCCAAATATATTCTAAATAAGAGGTGTGACAGCAGGAAGGTAAAGTCACCTGGTTGCATCCAGGGGGGTAGATATATTTCTCCCAGATTCAGGCTTTATGCCGACTTATACAACTAGGGATTTGATGAAGCCCAGCTGAGGCTAGTGGGCTCATGAATGACTCATACCTCTAGGGAGAGTGCTGGGCGTCGTGAGGCAGGGAGTTGATGAGACCAGCTGAAGCTTGTCAGCTCATTTAGGCCTCTATAAGAACTCCCAGATTCATTAGGTGTTAGCTCATGCCTGGAACCAGACCTGTGTGGACTGTCTAGGGAGAGTGAACCCCTGTGCGGTGAGGCAAAGCCTGTGTGGCTATTTGTTTGGACTTTTACTAAACCAGGGACTTAGGGACTAGGACAGCACCAGGCTGATCCCAGTTGTTAGTTTAGGAAACCTGCATGTTTAGTCAGAGGTCAAACTGACCAGGATTTATTTTGTTTATGTTTCTTTTTGGCTTTGCTGTGTTTTTGTCACTGTACATAGAGAAATAAACCGCACCTTTTGATTTTGAAAACCACAACCTCCGTCTGCTGGCCCTGTTTTTGTGTGGGGAGCCCAACCAGGGGGTCACACACACCCTCTACTGAGTTAACCCCCTCACAGTTGGTGGAGAACCAGTGGCAGTTTTTTTTAAGCCAGCATGGAGGAGATACTGAAACAGCTGGCTCTAGCAAATGCCAATCAACAGCAGACAAATGCAGGTTTGCAAAGGACCCTTGCAGCCCAGCAGCAAGCTCATCAACAAGCCCAGCAGCAATCTGAGGCCCGCTTCATAGACCTGTTACAGAAGCAAGAGCAGAGACTACAACAAATGGAAGCAGTAATGCAGCAACGTCCGCAGACCAGTGAGGAAAGCCGTCCCACTAATACCGCGTCCTTTGGGGTGAGTCGTTTATTGACAAAAATGACTGGAGAGGATGATCCAGAGGTATTTTTGACCACATTTGAAAGGACTGCTGAAAGAGAAAAGTGGCCTGAGGAGCAGTGGGCTGGACTGGTGGCTCCTCTGTTAACTGGTGAATCGCAGAAGGCTTACTATGACCTAGAGCCTGACCAAGCAAAAGACTATGTGATGCTAAAAGCTGAAATATTGGCAAGGCTGGGTGTCACCCTGGCTGTCCGGGCTCAGCGTGTGCATAACTGGACTTTCCAGCTTGGAAAACCCCCCAGGTCTCAAATGTATGATCTCATTCACCTGAGCAGGAAGTGGCTACAGCCAGAGACTTTGTCCGCACCAGAGATTGTGGAACGTGTTGTAATGGATCGGTTTTTGAGAGCTCTTCCTACTGCCATCCAAAAGTGGGTAAGCCATGGAGACCCAGAGACGGCCGGTGGTCTTGTGGATCGTGTAGAGAAATACTTGGCTACAGAGAACCTGACGGCCTCTTCTAGAGACTCTCGGACTTTCCACCCTAAGACCAGACCATCCCCAGGGGCGGATAAGAGGATTCCAAGGGGTGAGGGTGGAGAGAGTGAGAGGGTGGGAGCTCTACCCAAAGTTTGGCGAGAACAGCCTGGGAAGTCAGGGGCTCAAGAGGCAGCCAAAAGGATTGTTTGCTACCGCTGCCGGCAAGCGGGACATATTGCAGCAAATTGCCCGGTTGTGGAGGAACCCATGCAATGTGACTTTCTGATGGACAGACGTCAGTCGCTGTGTGCGACAGTCGCATGCACTGCCATTCGGGGAACTGAGAAACATTTATGCAAAATGTGTATTAATGGTAGAAATGTTGTGGTATTACTGGATTCAGGTAGCCTTGTGACCCTGATAAAGGCTGAATTAGTTAAAACAGAGGTCTCTGGGAATAGCAAGGTAGCTGTTATTTGTGTGCATGGGGACACCCGAGAGTATCCAGTGACTACAGTGTGTTTCGAGACCCCCAAAGGTACCCTCTCTCATCCAGTGGGGTTAGTATCTCAATTACCGCATGATGCCATTGTGGGAAGGGATTTTCCGAAGTTCTGGGAACTGTGGGATGATCCTGAGCCCCCCACTGGTGCCCCTATGTACCAGGAATGTGATAGCCAGAACTCCTCTGAGAGTGGTGAGGACTCTCCAGAATTTCCCTTGTCAGTATTGGCAGGGGAGACTCAAGAAACTGGAGAGGAGCCCACCTCCTCAGATGAAAACCTACCGTCTGTGGAGTTTTCTGATCTGGAGGTTCACAGGGAAAATTTTGCCACAGAACAGTTAAAAGACCCCGCCCTAATAAAGGCACGGGAAAACGTAGTGGAAATAGATGGCGAGTTAGTGAACCCAGATAATACCTGCACTTACCCATACTTCAGCGTAGAGAAGGACCTACTGTATCGGGTGGCAAAAAGGGCAGAAGAAACCGTTGAGCAGCTTGTGGTGCCCAAACCTTACAGGAAGTTGGTGTTGGAGTTGGCCCATGGGCACATTCTTGGAGGTCATCTGGGGACAGAGAAAACCCGAGAGAGGGTATTACAGAGATTCTATTGGCCTGGGGTGATGAAGGACATAGAAAATTATTGTTCCTCCTGCCCTGTGTGTCAGAGGTCGGCCCCGATGCCACATTTCCGTAGCCCGCTGGTCCCTCTACCCATCATTGAGGTCCCGTTTGAGAGAATCGCAATGGATTTGGTAGGTCCTATAATCAAGTCCGCTAGGGGGCACCAGTACATATTGGTTATAATGGACTATGCCACCCGTTATCCAGAAGCGATCCCTCTCAGAAATACCTCGGCCAAAACCATAGCCAAAGAGCTATCTCTTGTTTTTAGCCGGGTGGGTATTTGTAAAGAACTGCTTACGGACCAAGGTACACCCTTTATGTCCCGGGTTATGAAAGAGCTGTGTAAATTGCTCAAAGTGACGCAATTGCGTACATCTGTGTATCACCCCCAAACCGATGGGCTGGTTGAAAGATTCAACAAAACCCTAAAACAAATGTTGAAGAAAGTGGTGGATAGAGATGGAAAGGATTGGGACTGTCTACTTCCTTATTTGATGTTTGCTATTAGGGAGGTGCCCCAATCCTCTACGGGATTCTCCCCCTTTGAGTTACTGTATGGGAGACACCCAAGAGGGCTGTTGGATATTGCCAAGGAAACTTGGGAAAGTGAGAGTTCTCCCCACAGGAGTGTGATTGAGCATGTCGCCCTGATGCAAGATCGAATTGCACAGGTAATGCCCATCGTGAAGGAACATTTGGCCCAAGCGCAGTTGGCACAGCAGAGAGTGTACAACCGTGGAGCAAAGACCCGTACCTTTTCCCCGGGGGATAGGATATTGGTACTTGTCCCTACGGTTGAAAGTAAATTCCTTGCCAAATGGCAAGGCCCCTACGAGATAATGGAAAAAGTGAGCAAAGTGAATTACAAGGTCAGACAACCAGGAAGGCGAAAGCCCGAACAGATATATCACGTTAATCTGTTGAAAGCCTGGAGGGATAGAGAGTCCCTAGTCGCAGAAACTTGGTCACCAGCTCAAACTGGTTGCGTGATTCCGGAGGTTGGAATAGCAGCCACCTTGTCACAACCCCAACAACAGGAGGTTAAGGAGTTTGTGCTTCGCAACAAGGAGGTGTTCTCTGAGCTGCCGGGACAAACATCTGGGGTAGAGCATGATATTATTACCCCGCCCGGTGAAAGGGTGAAGTTAAAACCCTATCGGATCCCAGAAGCCCGACGGGAGGCAATACGGGAGGAAGTACAGAAAATGCTGAACTTAGGGGTGATAGAGGAGTCCCAAAGTGATTGGTCTAGTCCCATTGTGTTGGTGCCTAAACCGGATGGGAGCTGGCGATTTTGTAACGATTTTCGTCAGTTGAACAAAGTTACAAAATTTGACACCTACCCCATGCCACGTATAGATGAGTTGATCGACCGGCTGGGAACAGCCCGATACATGACGACTCTTGACCTCACAAAAGGGTATTGGCAAATTCCCCTGGCCAAGTCGGCCAAAGAGAAAACCGCATTTGTAACCCCAGACGGGGCGTTCCAATATAAGAGAATGCCGTTCGGGTTACAGAATGCGCCGGCCACATTCCAGCGGAAAATGGACCAGATACTGAGGCCCCATCGGAAGTATGCTGCGGCTTACCTGGATGACGTAATTGTCCATAGCACAGATTGGGCCTCACATCTGCCAAAAGTGCAAGCAGTCCTAGACTCTATCCGGGAAGCGGGGTTTACGGCTAACCCCAAGAAGTGTACCATTGGGCAGGAGGAGGCCAAATATCTTGGGTACACCATTGGCAGGGGAGTAATAAAACCCCAACTCAACAAAGTCGAGGCCATCCAGAGTTGGCCACGTCCCAACAGCAAGAAGCAGGTACGAGCCTTTCTGGGAATCGCGGGTTATTATCGGCGCTTCATTCCCCACTTTGCTTCTAAGGCTGTGCCCCTAACCAACCTGACGAAAGGGAAAGGGTCGGTCATGATTAAATGGACCCCCGAGGCGGAGGCAGCATTCCAATTCTTGAAACAAGCCTTATGTAGCCAGCCAGTGTTGTACTCACCCGACTTCTCTAAAGACTTTGTCGTACAAAGTGATGCGTCAGATGTGGGGTTAGGAGCAGTATTGTCCCAGGTCTGGAACGGGGAAGAGCACCCAGTCATTTACCTCAGCAGGAAGTTGAAGTCCCATGAGGTAAATTACGCCACGGTTGAAAAGGAGTGTTTAGCGGTGAAGTGGGCTCTAGATTCCCTTCGGTACTATCTGCTAGGTAGGCACTTTGACATGGTTACGGATCACGCTCCGTTAAAGTGGATGGCTCAAAACAAGGAGACAAATAGAAGAGTGAATAGGTGGTTCCTGGCCCTACAGGAATTCAACTTCACAGTAAAGCATCGCCCTGGCGTTCAAATGGGGAATGTGGATGCTTTGTCTCGAGTACATGAATGCCTGATTGCTGGTGTTCCAACCCCAAGGTTAAAACAAGAGGGGGGGTATGTGACAGCAGGAAGGTAAAGTCACCTGGTTGCATCCAGGGGGGTAGATATATTTCTCCCAGATTCAGGCTTTATGCCGACTTATACAACTAGGGAGTTGATGAAGCCCAGCTGAGGCTAGTGGGCTCATGAATGACTCATACCTCTAGGGAGAGTGCTGGGCGTCGTGAGGCAGGGAGTTGATGAGACCAGCAGAAGCTTGACAGCTCATTTAGGCCTCTATAAGAACTCCCAGATTCATTAGGTGTTAGCTCATGCCTGGAACCAGACCTGTGTGGACTGTCTAGGGAGAGTGAACCCCTGTGCGGTGAGGCAAAGCCTGTGTGGCTATTTGTTTGGACTTTTACTAAACCAGGGACTTAGGGACTAGGACAGCACCAGGCTGATCCCAGTTGTTAGTTTAGGAAACCTGCATGTTTAGTCAGAGGTCAAACTGACCAGGATTTATTTTGTTTATGTTTCTTTTTGGCTTTGCTGTGTTTTTGTCACTGTACATAGAGAAATAAACCGCACCTTTTGATTTTGAAAACCACAACCTCCGTCTGCTGGCCCTGTTTTTGTGTGGGGAGCCCAACCAGGGGGTCACACACACCCTCTACCGAGTTAACCCCCTCACAGAGGGTACCACATAAAATGACATCTAGGTGATAAAACCCAATGGAAATTAACCATGTCGTGTAAGTGGACAGGTTTAATGCCTAATATCAAAGAACATCCACATGTCCACCACAGCACGGTATACCATTTGAACCTAAAAATAAAAAAGGTATATTATGAAAAATATATACATATGTGTGTGTCATATGAAAACACATGTATGTATAAATGATATTGAAATTTTTTTTATAAAGGATTTATATCTTTTCTTCTCATATGAGGAAAGAAACCTTCGCAAAATATCATGTATGATGGAGGTCAAAAAAAGACAAAAAAATACCTCCACCAACACCAAACCTGATAATAAAGGAGAAGAGGGGGGGGGGTGTTATTCTGGCACGTAAGGGCCCAATAGGGGTCCATATTATGACAAAATTACACACATATAAATGTATATTGGTAGACAGTTCAAATCAACAAAATGCCAGACCTCACATAGCTCTCAGATATATGGACATAGCCCCCACTCGCATCAGGTCCGCTCAGCCAATGACGTAGGCGGGGTCTGACATACGAGGGGGCGGACCTGATGGGGAACTTCCTCCACAGTGTAATAAATGAATAGACATTTGGTCCGCTTAGCCTTACACCTACGCCATTGGCTGAGCGGACCTGATGGGGAACTTTAGAAGGGGCGGCTCTATTCATTTAACCACTTCCATACAGGGCTTTTTATACCACTTCAATACCGGGCCTATTCTGGCACTTCTCTCCTACATGTACAAATCATCATTCTTTTGCTAGAAAATTACTCAGAACCCCGAAACATTATATATGTTTTTTTTAGCAGACACCCTAGGGAATAAAATTACGGTCGTTGCAACTTTTTATCTTGTACGGTTTTTGCGCAATAATTTTTCAAACGCCTTTTTTTTGGGAAAAAAATGGTTTCATTAATTAAAAAATAACAAAACAGTAAAGTTAGCCCAATTTTTTTGTAAAATATGAAAGCTTATGTTACGCCGAGTAAAAAGATACCTAACATGTCACGCTTTAAAATTGCGTGTACTTAAAAATCTCCATAGGCGACGCTTTGAAAATTTTTATAGGTTACCAGGTTAGAGTTACAGAGTAGGTCTAGTGCTATAATTGTTGCACGCGCTCTAACGCACGCAGCGATACCTCACATGTGTGGTTTTAACGGCGTTTACATATGCGGGCGGGACTTACGTGTGTGTTCGCTTCTAAGCGCGAGCTATTGGGGACGGGCGTTTTAAAAAAAATATATATTATTTTCTATTTTATTTTACTTATTTTTTTTATTTTTACTTTTTTTTTACACTTTTTTTTTTATCACTTTTATTCCTATTACAAGGAATGTAAACATCCCTTGTAATAGGAATGTGTGTGACAGGTACTCTTTATGGAGAGATGCGGGGTCAATAAGACCCCACATCTCTTCTCCAGGCTGGAAAGCATGAGATCAGTGAATTTTTTTTCACGATCTCATGCTTACAGCCGCAATGGCGGCTTTGTTTACATTTGAGGACCTGGGAGCGACGTCATCACATCGCGCCCGGGCCTCCGACGATCATAGAGATGACTGGTGACCATCTGTTCACCAGTCATCTCTATGCTCATCACGTGACCCACCACCAGCGCCGACGATTCTCTCCGGGTCCCCAATCGCACGGGAGAGCCCGGAGAAGAACCGGATGGCGGCGGGAGGGGGGAGATGTCCCCTCCCGCCGCCTATAGGAACGATCAAGCGGTGGAACCACTGCTATGATCATTCTTATGGTGCGCAGGATCGCCGGCTGCAAACAAGGATATCTGAATGATGCCTCTAGCTGCAGGCATCATTCAGATATCCCCCCTCAAACCCAGGACGTCATATGACGTCCACCCAGAGGGAGAGAGGGTTCCTGCCGGCGTCATTTTGCTATGGCTCGGTATGGAAGGGGTTAATACACTGCGGAGGAAGTTCCCCATCAGGTCCGCTCAGGCTCAGCCAATGACATCTCGTGGGGACAGCGCTGGACATCGGATCGCCACGGGACACTGGATTTCATCGCTGGAATGTTTTTTTTTTTTTTTTTTTTTTTTTTTTTTAATAAAGGACTTTTCCAAGGTGTCTGTGTGTTTTTTTTACATTTTTTTACACTTTCTTCGTGAAATGGAAAGGGGTACAATGTACCCCCTACCAATTCACATAGGGGGGCAGGATCTGGGGGTCCCCTTTGTTAAAGGGGTCTTCCAGATTCTGATAAGTCCCCTGCCCGCAGACCCCCACAACCACCGGGCAAGGGTTGTGGGGATGAGGCCCTTGTCCCCATCAACATGGGGACATCCTCCCCATGTTGAGGGCATGTGGCCTGGTACGGTTCAGGAGGGGGGGTTGCATGCTCGGATAAAGGGTCTGGTATGGATTTTTGGGGGAACTCCACGTCATTTTTCTTTTTTAATTTGGGGTGGAGTTCCCCTTAAAATCCATACCAGACCTGAAGGGCCTGGTATGGATATTTGGGGTAACTCCACACATTTTTTTTTTTTTTTTAAACCATAAAGCTTTTATTAATGCTTAATAATAACATTTGTACAATCATACTAGCATTTGTACATAAGTATCATATAAAAGTATAACATTGTATAATTGAGTTCAATAGTAGAGTATTTTAATAATAAAACCATTGAAGTGGCTTCGTAATTAACCGATCATTGCATCGATAGTCTATTTAGAAATACTCTGAATATTTGTAGAAAAAATTGATTATTTAATCTCAAAAAGAAAGGAACAAAAGTAAAACTTTGTGAACCTCAGTGAGAAGCCCATAGAAGAAGGTATAATGATAGAAGTGAAAGGGAATAGAAGGAAGGGAAATAAAAATAAGGAGAGATATTGTTCATTCACGTTGCTCTATATTTGAAGGTCTATGTTCGAGTAAAGGTGGTATAGGAATCAGAGTATTTAAAAATGATCCAAGGTTGCCACATTTTATTGAAATTTTCTGTATTCTCCTGTGATGTAGCCCTGATCTCCTCCATACCTCTGAGTAGATGTATCTCTTCTAGCCATTCTTTAATCGTGGGTGTGGCGGTACTTCTCCAGTGCCTCGGTATCACTGTTTTTGCTGCAGTGATTAAGAATCTGGTCAAGGAGTTTTTGTATTTTCTCATGGTGCAATTGGTGATGCTTATAAGACAGCATGCTGCGTCTAAATGAATTTTCGTTTCTGTAATGTGTTTTATGATCTTGATTACTTGGTCCCAAAAGGGTTTAATCAAGTCACATTCCCACCAGATGTGGTATAAGGTGCCTTCTTCCCGGTTGCAGCACCAACAATGTCCAGGAAGCGTCGAGAACCATTTGTGTAATTTGTTTGGTGTGATATACCAATTTGTTAGGATTTTGAATGAAGTTTCTTGTAATCTCACACTGATTGCGCATTTGTGTGCGAACACACAGGCTTGTAGCCTTTGTTCTCTCATAAAGGCTCTTTTTAGGGTTGTTTCCCAGAATATTTTGTGTCTGTTGGGCTCCTGTAAATCATAGGACTGCAACCAGGTGTATGTTAAGGAGATGTTCTTTGTGGTCGTGGTAGCCAAGAAACATATGGTTTCGAAGGGCGTTAAGGGTCTAGCGAAATGTTTTTGTCTTTGAGAGTTCATGATGAAATCATGTATTTGTTGATATTCCGTGATGTGTAGGGGTATTTGTCCTACTTCCTTTTGCAAATCTACATAAGACTTGATTTTGTTATTCTTTAAGCAGTGTGCAACTAAGAGTGGTGTGTTTCTGTTGCAAAGAGATCGGATAGAACCATCCATTCCCAATGGGAAGTCAGGGTTAGTTGTCAGTGGGGTTAGTGGCCCCAATGAGGATGTGAGTGAATGTCTCTGAGTAATTGTTTGTAGGTTTTTTAGTGTTGCCCCTATGAGGGGATGTTGTTTCAGTATTTTCGGACATGAGTTCCAGGGTATCCATGGGGTGTGTGACACCGGTATAGGTCCCATGCTATTCTCCAATCCCACCCAATCTTTATTCTCATTGTGGCAAGTCTGCATATGCTGCGCATTTATATATTTTGTCATTGACATTGAAACCATGAATGTCAGGTAGTTTATTTATAGTGTGGATTAGTGGTTCCAGGGTGAGAATGAATAGCAGGGGTGATAATGGGCATCCTTGTCTAGTCCCATTTTGAATTCTTACTTTGTCAGATAGTGTACCTTTTATTTTGATCTGGGCTGTCGGGTTGTGGTATAAGGCCTTTATCCAAGTTAGCATATGTGTTTTTAGACCTATATGGGAGCAAATAGGAAGTCCCACGACACTCGGTCGAAGGCCTTCTCCGCATCAGTTGATAATAGCAGGCCTTCGTGTTTATCTATGTGTGTTTTATTGTCAGGGCCCGGACTGGCGGCTAGTGAGGACACAAGAGGTGGATCCTCTGTGCCAGAGAGGTGAAGGCACGGGTCGCACTGGAGGACCGGTTCTAAGCAGCTACCGGTTTTCACTAGAGCCCGCCGCAAGGCGGGATGGACTTGCTGTGGCGGTAGCAACCAGGTCGTGTCCCCCAGTAGCGGCTCGACTTCTCTGGCAGCTGAGATAGGCACGGTACACTGGGACTAGGCAGAGGCAAGGTCAGACATAGCGGAAGGTCAGGAAAGGCGGCAATGGTACGTAGTCAGGGGCAACGGCAGAAGGTCAGATACACTGGAAAGGCAAGTACAAAACGCTTTCTCAGGGCACTAAGGCAACAAGATCCGGCACGGACAGGAAGGGGGAGTGGGTTTTTAAGTGTTTTTGAGTGTGACACAGTAATTGGACCAGGCACCAATCAATGGTGCACTGGCCCTTTAAATTTAAGAAGACCGGCGCGCGCGCGCCCTAGAGAGCAGCGGGACCGCGCGCGCCGGGACGGAGCAGGATGGGATGCGATCCGCGGGCGGACAGGTGTCGCCGCATGGATCGCATCCCCGCCAGCAATCAGAGCAGCGCTCACGGTCAGAGGAGCCGACCGGAGCGCTGCAGGGGGACAGACGCTGCGGGCGCTCCGGGATGGATGGGACACCCGGAGCGCTCGGCGTTACAGTACCCCCCCTTAGGTCTCCCCCTCTTCTTGGAACCCAAGAATCTTCGAATGAGCTCTTTATCTAAAATGTTGGCCTCAGGTTCCCAGGACCTTTCCTCAGGACCACAGTTCTCCCAATCCACTAAAAAACATTTTTTACCTCGGATGACCTTGGAGGCGAGGATCTCTTTCACCGAGAAGACATCAGAAGAACCAGAGACAGGAGCAGGAGCAGTGACCTTAGGGGAAAATCGGTTAAGAATGAGGGGTTTAAGAAGAGACACATGAAAAGAGTTGGGAATACGAAGAGAAGGAGGAAGGTGGAGCTTGTAAGAAACAGAATTGATTTGGTTTTTGATTTTAAATGGCCCGAGGTAACGAGGGCCCAGCTTGTAGCTAGGTACCCGAAACCGAACATATTTGGAGGAGAGCCACACTTTGTCACCAGGGGCATAGACATGTCTCTTCATGCGGGCAGAGGCCAGTGAGAGCGACTTTTGAGTCTCCTTCCAGATAGAGGCAAAGTCCTGAGTTAATTCATCCACGGCCGGAACTCCAGAAGACGTGGGAATGGGGAGGGGGGGCAATGGGTGACGGCCGTAGACCACAAAGAAAGGCGACTTGGAGGAAGATTCAGAGTTCTTGAAATTGTATGAGAATTCTGCCCAGGGCAATAGGTCGACCCAATCGTCTTGACGGGCGGAGACAAAATGTCGTAGGTAGTCGCCAAGGACCTGGTTAACTCTCTCCACCTGTCCATTGGACTGCGGGTGATAAGCAGAAGAAAAATTCAACTTAATTTTTAGTTGAGTACAGAGAGCTCTCCAAAATTTTGAGATGAATTGAACACCTCTATCCGAGGCGATATGTGAGGGCAGCCCATGGAGGTGGAAAATTTGAAGAAAAAAATGCTTCGCCAACTGAGGTGCAGTAGGCAGACCAGGGAGCGGGACAAAATGAGCCATTTTAGAAAAGCGGTCAACGACCACCCAGATGACAGTGTTACTACGAGACAAAGGGAGGTCCGTGATGAAATCCATGGCGATGTGGGACCATGGTTGTTCAGGCACAGGTAGGGGAAGGAGAAGACCTGCAGGCTTCTGGCGAGGAGTCTTGTCACGTGCACAGATAGTGCAGGCCCGTACAAAGTCAGTCACATCTTCCTCCTGGGTAGGCCACCAATAGTGTCTGGCAATCAATTGTATGGATTTTTTGATCCCAGCGTGACCGGCTAGATGGGAGGAACTTGAGTATCTGAAGCCGAAGGCGTGGAGGAACGAAAGTCTTTCCTGGAGGAATTGGCACGAGAGAAGCGGGAGCAGAGGAAATCAGACACTCAGGGGGTATGATGTGTTGAGGAGGAGTCTCGGTTTCAGAGGTATCGGAGAAACGGGACAAAGCATCAGCCCTGACATTTTTGTCTGCGGGCCGAAAATGGATCTGGAAGTTGAAGCGGGCAAAGAACAATGACCACCTGGCCTGGCGAGGATTTAGGCGCTGAGCGGACTGAAGGTAGGACAAATTTTTATGGTCAGTGTAGATGGAGATAGGGTGAAGGGATCCTTCCAGGAGATGTCTCCACTCTTCTAATGCCAACTTGATGGCCAACAGTTCACGGTCACCTATGGAATAGTTTTTTTCCGGAGGGGAGAAAGTTTTAGAGAAAAAACCACAAGTGACGTTTTTCCCTTTAGCGTTTTTTTGAAGAAGCACAGCTTCGGCTCCTACCGAGGAGGCGTCGACTTCAAGGAAGAACGGCTTTAGGGGCGCATGCGCGGCACGGTACGGGATGGACGCCTAAGAGACTAGCTCCTCTCTGCCCGGGCTGATTACGACTCATAGAGGGCTATTAACACCTCTGATTTTTGCTCTTTTAACACCCCTCGAGTCCTATTAGAGTGGTGCATGCCTTCAACTAAGAAGAAAAATCGGGGCTCAGCTCAAAAGTCGCTTACTCATTACCTTCTTCGCACGAGGGGGCTGTGCGGCATGGAGCAAGATGGCGCCGGCGACGGCGGCGGTTCTCATTCACCAACTCCAACCCCCTCAGTGGGGCCCCCTGATGCATTTATTCGTGAATACCCCACGCTCTCTAAGGCGGACCTGGATGCCAGTCTGGAGGACATGTACACTAAGATAGCTGCCAAATTCCAAACCGAGCTGCACAAGACCTCCCAAACCTTATCATCTGAAATTGCAGCGCTGGGCAACAGGACCGACAAACTCGAGACCAAACACGACGAGCTGTTGTTATCCTACAACGACCTGAGCCGCGAACATGATTCTCTAGCGATGGCTTTCTCACAGATCCAAGCCCAGGTCGAGGATCTCGATAATCGTAATCGACGCAACAACTTACGCGTACGGGGGATCCCTGAAACGGAGACGGACCTCATCCCCACTGTCATCCGGCTGTTTAAGTCCCTCCTGCCCGACTGTGATTCCGCGGCCTTTACATGCGACAGGATCCACAGGGCCCTTAGACCCAAACCGCCAGTAGATAAGCCGCCGAGGGATGTTGTCCTCTGCATGAAGGATTTCCTTACAAAAGAGGAGATCCTGAGAGCCGCGCGGAATCAACAGAGGATCACCCTGGACGAACACGTCATCCAGATTTATCCGGACGTCTCCCCAGCCACCCTGGAGAGACGCCGCGGCCTGAAGGAAGTTACCTCGGTTCTTCAATCGGCACGGATTCGCTACCGCTGGGGGTTCCCCTTTAGACTGGTGATCCCGCACAACGGCTCTACGTACTCGGCCACCTCCCTGCTGGAAGGTCAGGAGATCCTGGTCAAGTTGGGTCTCCTAGATCCAGAGGTCATCCGCCACCCTCCACTGACCCCCAGGCCATCCCCAATATGGCGCACACCTCCTCCTCGCCAGAACCGTAGAAGGATCAGATACGATGCAGAGAACTGATGTACAGAATGAAATCCTGCTCTAAATATGCATTGCCGCATCCCCATGTCTGTTGACACTGCCACTTATTTTTCTTGCTGAAATCTGTTAGTTTGCCCGGGCATTTTGGAGTTCTCCCGTTGAGCCCGTTGTATGTACTCCCCCACCAGCCTTCAGTTTTTTTGCTCTGCTGCCCTTGGGACGTCAGTTTTCTCGGCTGAACCCATCTCCTCCAGTTATGTCTCAGGAGAAAGTTCTGAAACCTTTCTTTGGCTGGACTTGAGACGACAATGTCTCATAAATCGACTCTTTTTTTCAGGTTATGTCTCTATACCTGAACCATTTCTTATTCTTTGTCTTTTATTTTATTCAATTTTGGATTCTGTACTTTTTATTTGGGTTGTTTTTATCTTCTTTTTTTTTGGTCGGTATGTTTCTCAAGAATGTGGGTTCCTCTACTACTATGACCCTGTGATTTCACTAACATGTTTTGTGCGTAACAGTATAGTCAGGTCATGTGGGCTCTGCTTTGATATAGTATCATTTTGCTGCATATGGGTGTCCCCCATGGTGCCTGCAGGGTATAGCTGGCTTAAATGTAATGCACTTCTCCCTGTTGATTTTTATCACATTGCTCTATTGATAGTCCTTATTCTAAAGTACGATGGCCCTTAAATTTTTATCTCACAATGTGAAAGGATTTAACACCCCAGTTAAGCGGAAAAAGGCATTTGCCTTCTACAAAAATTTAAACGCTAAAATCCTGCTACTCCAGGAAACACATTTCTCCCACACTTCTCACCCCAAGTTTTTTCACAAGCACTTCCCTCATGCCTTTTACTCGCTTCACTCCACCAAGAGCAGGGGAGTGGCGATATTTTTGCACGCCTCCCTCTCTATGGATGTGAGGAAGGTGTACAGAGATAAGGGAAGCAGGTTTGTTATAATACAGGGTATTTTGAATAATAAGGAATTAACTATAGCAAGTGTTTACGCACCTAACGACTCTCCTGCCTCATTTTTTGTCTCATTTTTTGAGTGTCTCCAGCTATACCAGTCCCCACACATGATTATTGGGGGGGATTTTAATATGGTAGCCAATCCGGTTCTTGATAGATGCTCAGTGGCCACCTCCTCTAGGGGTTTTCCCAGATCACTGACTAGGTGTTTGCGGGATTATCAATTGGTGGACTCCTGGAGGGCACATAATATTGGAACTAGGGAGTACACCTTCTACTCCCACCCTCACAATAGCTACGCCAGGCTCGACTATATTTTTGTCACTCCAATTACGCTGGCCAACTCCACAGCCGCCTCTATACACCCCTGTGTTTGGTCTGACCATCAGGCTACATCCTTTGAGACTAAGTGCATTGGGTTGGCCCCTACCCCTTTCACCTGGCGCCTAAATGAGTCTCTGTTGTCGGACTTGGCCATCGAATCTGAAGTGTCTCAGGCCATAGATCAATACTTTCACCTAAATGCTATCCCCGAGACGCCCGTACCTGTGGTCTGGACGGCCCATAAGGCTGTGATTAGAGGCAAACTCATTGAAATAGCCTCGGCCCGTAATAGGGAAAATAGACGGAAGATCCTACAGCTTACTTCTGACTTAGATCTGTTATATAAAGATTCCTCTGCGCTAAACCAGGAGTCCACCAGAAAATTGATTGAACGGAAGCGCCTAGAACTGGATTCCTTGTTAACTTCTAAGGTGGAGAAGGCACTCAGATGGTCTAAGGCCAGATTTTTGCTCCATGGCAATACAGCATCAACCATGTTTGCCAGGCGACTAAATCAGTTGAGTAGGCCTACTCATGTATATAAACTAATGACAGAATCAGGTCAGACCACGTCACACCCACAAGAGGTCCTTAAGATTTTTAGTCAATTTTACTCCACCCTCCTGGCTCCCTCTAGATCTGAGCCCTCCGCTGAAGATATGGCCTGGTTGGATTCGCTCCCTCTTCCCTCACTCTCCCCCACCCAAGTTAACAAACTTAACACTCCTATCTCACAGACTGAAGTCTTAAATGTCATCAAGTCCCTAAGGCCTAGCTCGGCCCCGGCCCTGACGGTTTCTCTGCCGCTTACTACAAAATATTTGCCCCGGCATTATCTGGTAGGCTGGTTCAGATGTTTAATTGGGTCCTGCAGGGGGGCTCTTTTCCAACAGAGATGCTGATGGCAAACATGTCGCTCATTCCCAAGCCGAACAAAAATCACACCCTCCCCCAGAATTTTAGACCCATATCAGTTATTAATAACGATTTAAAGATATTTAGCAGGATCCTGGCGGACAGGTTGGCCCGCTCCATCTCTTCTCTGATCTCCCCTTATCAGGCTGGTTTCATTCCCCATAGGTTGATTACCGACAATATCCGCTTAACCACTAATATTATTCAGGATGCTAACCTCTTTACTAAAAAAGTACTTCTACTGAGCCTTGATATTCAGAAGGCATTCGATAGTGTGTCTTGGGGTTACTTGTCCACCTTGTTACAACGCATGGGATTCCGGGGGGAATTTCTCTATGCCTTCCGAGCCTTGTATAGTGATCCGCAGACCAGGATTAAAATACCAGGCTGTAGTTCTGATTTTTTCAAGCTTGGCAGAGGCACGAGACAGGGGTGCCCACTTTCCCCTCTGATCTTTGCCCTTGCCATAGAGCCCCTTGCTTTGGCGCTTCTAGAGAATCCAGACATATCCGGCTATCGCCAAGGCCACACAGACTATAAATTCTGCATGTATGCGGATGACGTTTTAATGTTTATCACTAACCCATTGATCTCCCTGCCCAATCTGTTCCAATCCCTGTCCAGGTTTGCTGGGATCTCGGGCCTCTCTGTGAATGCCTCAAAATCCTTGGCCCTCCCCATATGCTACACTCAAACCGAGCTGGAGCATCTCAAACAGTCCTTTAGATTCTCATGGGCTTGCCTCTCCCTCCCGTACCTCGGGGTCCATTTAACGAGTGATTTCTCCAGACTGTTTGATGCTAATTACCCCCCTATGATCTCCAAACTCAAACAACTACTTAAACTCTGGTCCCCACTTCACATCTCTTTCCTGGGCAGGGTAACTGCTATCAAAATGACCTGCCTGCCCAAATTACTTTACCTGTTCCGCTCCCTGCCGATTACGCTTACCAAATCCTATTTACTCAAAATTCAAATAATCTTTAATAAATTTATATGGAAGTGTAGGCCCCCTAGATTTGCAAAAACGACCCTCTACCGATCAGCAAGGCAGGGGGGTCTGGGCGTCCCACAGGTCTGGCTTTATTACCTATCTAGCAGGTTTTCACAACAAGCACAATGGAACATTCCTCATTCTACTGTCCCCTGGGTCAAATTTGAGCAAGACTCAATTTCCCCTGCTTACCTCCCTGGGATTATGTGGTCCTCTGCTCCCTCACGCTCCCTAAGCCCCCTCGATAATGATTTGGTGACGGCAAGCTTGAAACTTTGGAATCGGCACAAGCAAAAATTCAATCTTATCTCGGGGTTTCCCCTGGGCGCCTCATATCTTGGAGACTCGCGGTTTCCCGCAGCCTTTGCTCACCCGGAGAAGTTTCGACTCTGGACGGGCTTGGGGCTGGTGAGACTGGGGGACTTCTTACAGGGAGGGAGATTTGAGTCTTTCCCTAATTTAGTGCTTAAATACCCGACCCTAGCTGGCGAATTTTATCATTATCTCCAAATTAGACACTTTTTTCTGAATCACTACACAGGCCCCCTTTCAGACTCTAGAACCCTCTACGAGAAGATATGTTTTACGGCTCCTAGACAAAAAGGCCTTGTTTCTACCTTGTACAGGGCCTTTGAGTCGACTTTGGAGGGTTCGTTGCCCAAATACAGGACCCAGTGGGAGGGGGACCTAGCTCTTAATGTAGAAGATTTGGACTGGGATGCGGGCTGGACTAACATGAGAAAATGCACGCTTTCTCTTACAATTAGGGAAACTGCGGTTAAGTTGCTGACCCGTTGGTATTACACCCCTCTGCGCCTTCACAAGATTTACCCCCAGGTTTCACCCTCTTGTTTTAGAGGTTGCGACCTCCCGGGCTCCCTCCTTCATTTGTTTTGGGAGTGTGAGCGGCTGCGTCCCACATGGTCTGCGGCTAGGGAGCTGATTGATTCCCTTGCAGGTGGGCGAGTTGCTCTGACGCACACTCAGTGCCTCCTCTTTCAAAATATTCAGGACACCCCCCGGCCTCTCATGAGACTGATTCATTCGGTCTGTTTAGCAGTACAATGGGCCATAGCTCTTTCCTGGAAATCGGCCTCGGTTCCCTTTTCACTGGTCGTATCTAGAATAGATCAAATGATGCTGACAGACAAAATACACCATACATTGGGGGATTCCATGACTCTGTATGACGTCAAGTGGAACCCCTGGTATATCTTTAGACTGCAACACTGATCCCTCACATTCATTTCTTATTTTTAAGATGATAATTATCTGACCTCTTTCTTCTCCCCACCCCCTTTTTTTTTTTTCTTCCTCTCCTTTCTTTCTTTTCCCCCTCTCTCTAGATTTCTACCTTTATCTCTTTAATGTGTACTACGATTGATACTTATTGCACAGTTATGTCTTGTATGTACGCAATATGCTTTTGTTTGGTTTATAATAATAATAAAATTCCTTTGAAAACGAAGGAAGAACGGCTTTAGAGGATCTGTCCGAGACAGGTGCAGAGGAGAAGGCGGTCTTAAGGCGAGTAAAGGCTTCCTCCGCTTGAGGCGGCCAGGACCTAGGATTTGCGTCTTTTTTGGTCAGTGCCCCTATAGGAGCAACGATGGTGGAGAAGTGGGGTATGAACTGACGATAGTAGTTGGCAAAACCAAGGAAGCGTTGGATAGCACGAAGTCCAGAGGGGCGTGGCCAACCCAAGACTGCGGAGAGTTTGTCAGGGTCCATTTGAAGACCTTGTCCAGAGACCAGATAACCTAGGAAAGGAAGACTGCTGCGCTCAAAAAGGCATTTTTCAAATTTAGCGTAAAGATGATTTACGCGGAGGCGCTGGAGCACTTGACGGACATGGAGCCAATGTTCCTTAAGGTTGGCAGAGAAGATTAGGATGTCGTCAAGATAGACAACCACACAGGTATACAGTAGGTCCCGGAAGATTTCGTTGACAAAATCTTGAAAGACTGCAGGGGCGTTGCAAAGTCCGAACGGCATGACGAGATATTCAAAGTGACCGTCTCTGGTGTTAAATGCGGTTTTCCATTCATCTCCTTTACGGATTCTGATGAGGTTATAAGCGCCCCTGAGGTCCAATTTAGAAAAAACTTTTGCTCCGCGCAGCAGGGGCGGATCCAGAGTCTTTTCTCGGGAGGGGCACTGCCAAAAAATATGTTTTCTTTGTGGGAAATTTATCGGGGAAATGGCTGGTGTCGGCGCTTCAAT
Organism: Rana muscosa; assembly: GCA_029206835.1. Lineage (NCBI taxonomy): Eukaryota > Metazoa > Chordata > Amphibia > Anura > Ranidae > Rana > Rana muscosa. The sequence goes on from CM055116.1 coordinate 827,170,374, forward strand.
CATCCCGGCACCAAGGTTGTTGTGGTATCAGGATGATTGAAGCGCATTATTTCTATTATTACATTGTAATATAAAATTAAATAGTTCAATGCAGAATCAGTGGGAGCCCCGAGTGTGTCACTTGGCACCGTCGCCTGCAATTAGTGGGAGCCCTGAGCGTGTCACTTGCCACACGTTGCGGATTGTCATTTGCCACGTCACCTGCCACATCTTGTGGATTGTCACTTGCCACACCTTGTGGATTGTCACTTGCCACATCACCTACCACACCTTGCAGATTGTCACTAGCCACACCTTGCGGATTGTCACTTGCCACTCACCTGCCACACTTTGCTGATTGTCACTTGCCTGCCACCAGATGCAGATTGTCATTTGCCACGTCACCTGACACAATTTGCGGATTGTGTCAGTGCGCCGCGTAACTACATTAGACGAGTCTCTCTCTCGACGCCGCTGATCGGCTGATGTGAGAAACTGAGAGAGAGACTCAGAGAGGCAGCCGCAGAACAAGTACTGTATATATTTGAGTATAAGCCAAACCGAATATAAGCCAAGGCACCTAATTTTACCCCAAAAAACTGGGAAAACGTATTGACTCGAGTATAAGCCTAGGGTGTCCATCTGCATGCCTCACTGTGCCTTACTGTGCCCATGCTTCACTGTGCCCATGACTAGACTGATGTTTAACATGGGAGTCTATGGAAGGAGTGCCCGGGTTTGAAAAATCGGTTCTCCCCGGCCGTAGGTCTCCCAGACACCAAACTTTGCACACTTGTAGAGGAGACATGGGGCTACATATGTGCCAAGTTTGGGGTCTAGAGGGCCTATGGTCGGTCAATACCGGGTCCCCAAATTCCGGGAGATCAGGCGCAAAAAAAAAAAACAGAGGAAGCAAGTGAGTGTGACAGATGGTCTCGGGGGGGGCAATTGCCCTGTTGCCCCCCTGGATCCGCCCCTGCCGCGCAGACGGTCAAAGAGCTCCGAGATGAGAGGCAGAGGGTAGCGGTTTTTAATAGTGATTTTATTGAGACCACGATAGTCTATGCAAGGGCGTAGAGATCCGTCCTTCTTGGCCACGAAGAAGAAGCCCGCTCCGGCTGGAGAAGATGATTTCCTAATAAAACCTCTCTTGAGGTTCTCCTGAATGTATTCAGTCATGGCCTTGGTTTCAGGAGAGGAGAGAGGGTAAATTCTGCCACGGGGTGGTGTAGTACCTGGGAGCAAGTCAATGGGGCAGTCGTAGGGTCTATGTGGTGGTAAGACCTCCGCCTGTTTTTTGCAAAAGACATCAGAAAAGTCCTGATAGGCCTTTGGAAGGCCAGGCAAAGGAGTAGTGATGGGGACTTGACAGGTCGGTACAGACTTAAGGCAATGCTTGTGACAGGAGTCACCCCAGGATTTGATGTCCCCAGTGGTCCAGTCGAGGGTAGGAGTGTGACGCTGGAGCCAGGGTAGGCCAAGAAGGATGTCAGAAGTACAGTTCGGCAAAACAAAGAATTCAATCTTTTCTTGGTGAAGAACACCAACGGGCATGAGCAGGGGTTCGGTGCGATAACGCACGGTACAATCCAAATTCTCTCCATTTACAGAGGAAATGAAGAAGGGTTTGATGAGACGGGTAACAGGAATGTTGAACCTGTTGATGAAAGAGGCTTCAATAAAGTTTCCTGCAGAACCAGAGTCCAGGAAGGCCACCGCAGGGAAGAGGGAGCCAGCAGAAGGAGAAATCCGCACAGGAAGTCAGACGTGGAGAGGAAGAATTCACACCCAGTAACGCCTCTCCCACGTTCACTAGGTGCGGGCGTTTCCCTGACGCGGAGGACGAATAGGGCAGTCTTTTAGGAAGTGATCAGAGCTCGCACAATAAAGGCATAAGTTCTCGTTCCTACGGCGAGACCTCTCTTGTAGGGTCAGGCGAGACCGGTCCACTTGCATGGCCTCCTCGGTGGGAGGCACGGTAACAGGATGCATTGGATTCAGAAAGAGAGGAGCCAGGCGCGGATAACGCCTGGTGCGAACGAGATCTTTCTCCTGGCGAAACTCTTTGCGTCTTTCGACGTAACGCATATCGATGCGGGTAGCTAAATGAATGAGTTCCGTCAAGGAAGAGGGTATCTCTCGTGCGGCCAGACAATCCTTGATGTGGCCGGATAAACCCTTCTTGAAGGTCGCGCAGAGAGCCTCATATTTCCAGGCTAACTCTGAGGCCAGTGTGCGGAACTGTATGGCATATTCGCCCACAGAAGAGTTTCCTTGGACAAGGTTAAGCAGGGCGGTTTCAGCGGATGAGGCTCTGGCTGGTTTCTCAAAAACGCTGCGAACCTCAGCAAAGAAGGACTGAACGGTGGCTGTAGCAGGGTCGTTGCGGTCCCAGAGTGGCGTGGCCCAGGCCAAGGCCTTTCCAGACAACAGAGAGACCACGAATGCCACTTTAGACCGTTTTGTGGAAAACTGGTCAGACATCATCTCAAGATGCAGGGAACATTGGGACAAGAATCCCCGGCACATACTAGAATCCCCGTCAAATTTCTCCGGAAGAGACAGGCGAATTCTCGAGGTAGTAGCGGCAGCTCGGAGAGGGGAAGATGCTGGAGGCTGCGGCGGTAGAAGCTGCTGGACCATGGTGGTCAACTGCGACAGCTACTGTCCTTGTTGGGCGATCTGTTGCGACTACTGGGCAACCACGGTAGTGAGGTCAGCGAGATTTGGCAGCGGTACCTCAGCGGGATCCATGGCCGGATCTACTGTCAGGGCCCGGACTGGCGGCTAGTGAGGATACAGGAGGTGGATCCTCTGTGCCAGAGAGGCGAAGGCACGGGTCGCACTGGAGGACCGGTTCTAAGCAGCTACCGGTTTTCACCAGAGCCCGCCGCAAGGCGGGATGGACTTGCTGCGGCGGTAGCAACCAGGTCGTGTCCCCCAGTAGCGGCTCGACTTCTCTGGCAGCTGAGATAGGCACGGTACACTGGGACTAGGCAGAGGCAAGGTCAGACGTAGCGGAAGGTCAGGGCAGGCGGCAATGGTACGTAGTCAGGGGCAACGGCAGAAGGTCAGATACACTAGAAAGGCAAGTACAAAATGCTTTCTCAGGGCACTAAGGCAACAAGATCCGGCAAGGACAGGAAGGGGGAGTGGGTTTATAAGTGTTTTTGAGTGTGACACAGTAATTGGACCAGGCACCAATCAATGGTGCACTGGCCCTTTAAATTTAAGAAGACCGGCGTGCGCCCTAGAGAGCAGCGGGACCGCACGCGCCGGGACGGAGCAGGAGGAGGAGGCTGGTGAGCAGGATGGGATGCGATCCGCGGGCGGACAGGTGCCGCCGCATGGATCGCATCACCGCCAGCATCAGAGCAGCGCTCACGGTCAGAGGAGCCGACCGGAGCGCTGCAGGGGGACAGACGCCGCGGGCGCTCCGGGATGGATGGGACACCCGGAGCGCTCGGCGTTACATTTATGTATGAGGTTCATAGCTTTTATCACATTATCTTTGGCTTCCCTGCCAGGCATGAATCCCACCTGTTCTGGTCCTATTAGTTGATTCAGTAAAGGTCTTAGTCGGTTTGCTAGTATTTTTGCGTGCAACTTCAAGTCAAGGTTAAGTAGGGATATCGGTCTGTAATTGGCACAGTCTGTTGGGTCTTTATTAGGTTTAGGTAATACCATTACATGGGCTCTTAAAAAGTCTTCAGAGATGGCTTGTGGGTTTTTTAGTGAGTTCAAAGTCTTGAGTAGTGATGAGCCGAACACCCCCGGGTTCGGTTCGCACCAGAACCCGCGAACGGACCGAAAGTTCGAACGAACATTAGAACCCTATTAAATACAATGGATGCGAACGTTCGAATTCTAAAGTGCTAATTATAACAACTATTATGCATGTTATTGTCCTAAAAAGGGTTTGGGAACCCGGGTTCTGCACCAGGGGACATGTATCAATGCAAAAAGAAGTTTTAAAAACGGTCGTTTTTCGGGAGCAGTCATTTTAATGATGCATAAAGTGAAAAAAAAAAAGTCAAATATTCCTTTAAATATCGTACCTGGGGGGTGTCTAAAGTATGCCTGTGAAGTGCCACGTGTTTCCCGTGTTTAGAACTGTCCCTGCACAAAATGACACTTCTAAAGGAAAAAAAAGCCATTTAAAACTGCTTGCGGCTTTAATGTAATGTCTGGTCCCGGTAATATGGATGAAATTCTTTAAGAAAAATGGCATAGCTACCCCATGCCCCCCCCCCCTACCCCAGCCCATTACCAGCCCCTTTGGGTCTTGTATGGATATTAAGGGGAACCCCGCACATAAAATAAAAAAGGCCCTATATACTCTGAACAGCCCTATACAGGCGGTGCATACAAGACAGGGACTGTAGGTTTGTTCTTATGTAGAGTCTGTTTGTAATTTTGAACAGGTACATTGTTGAAGTGTAGCTCCAGACCAAAAATCTATTTTTAAACTTTTTGGAAAACATAGGTAAGGGTTATCACCCCTGTAACATTTGTTTTGCTGTCTGTGCCCCTGTTCAGAACATTTCACCTCACTTTCCGTCCCAATGACAACTCTTTTTGAAATGTGGTCTTTTTCTTGAAACAAGGATTGCTGATAAAGCATCAGTACAGAGGAGACACCTTTCTCCCATATTTATTCTTACAGGAGAGAATTTTCCTTCCTAGTGGTAGATTTCCTCTCACTTCCTGTTGTCTTCTTGCGTTTGCAAGTAGGAGTCGTTTGTAAGTTGGATGTTTGAAAGTAGGGACCTGCCGTATATACTCTGCAGAAATAGGCCCCTTAGTTGTTGGTGTTGGCACAACACTGTAAGCACTCACAGTTACTCTTGGTTGGTGCTGGAACGCCCTGCTGTCAACTATTATATCAGGAATTTTAATTACATATAATTGTTGAACAGTGGTAGTAAAAATTGGGCCTTTGATGGTGGTGCTGGTGCCACAACACTGTAAGCCCTGACAGTTACTCTTGGTGGGTGCAGCAATGGGCCCTGCTGTGAATTATTAGATCAAGAATTGTAATTACATGCCCCTGTTGAACAGGGGCTGAAAAATTGGGCCTTAGGCACTGGTGGCACAACACTGCAACCCCTCACAGATACTGTACTTGGAGCACAGCAATGAGCCCTGTTGCAAAGTATTGCTTCAAAAATTGTAATGACACGCCCCTGTTAAACAGGGGCTGAAAAATTGGGCCTTAGGCACTGGTGGCACAACACTGCAACTCCTCACAGATACTGTACTTGGAGCACAGCAATGAGCCCTGTTGCAAAGTATTGCTTCAAAAATTGTAATGACACGCCCCTGTTAAACAGGGGCTGAAAAATTGGGCCTTAGGCACTGGTGGCACAACACTGCAACTCCTCACAGATACTGTACTTGGAGCACAGCAATGAGCCCTGTTGCAAAGTATTGCTTCAAAAATTGTAATTACACGCCCCTGTTAAACAGGGGCTGAAAAATTGGGCGTTAGGCACTGGTGGCGGCACCCATAAACAAAAATGATCTTACAAGCTATCATCATCAATCGTATCATTGAGGACTCGGAGGAGGAGGGTAGCCAGTCAACATAACAGCACAGGCACTCAGCATCAGCATCAGTCTTGAAGGGATGTGACATGTTAAAATCAATTAGTCTCTTATATCAGCATCAGGTGTGTGGTAGCTGGTGGTGATCCAAGACTGGTTCATCTTGATGAAAGTCAGTCGATCAACCAAGTCGGTGGACAGGCGCACCCTGTGATCCGTGACAAATCCTCCAGCAGCACTGAATGTGCGTTCCGAAAGAACGCTGGATGCAGGACAGGCCAGTAGCTCAATTGCATACTGTGCAAGCTCTGGCCAGTGATCCATCCTCAAGACCCAGTAAGCCAGAGGATTTTCGGTGGGGAAGGTGTCCAAGTCTGACCTTGCCCCTAGATATTCCTGCACCATGTTTATCAGACGCTGGCGATGGTTGCTGGAACCGATCATACTTTGGGGCTGCGGACTAAAGAATTGTCTGAACGCATCGGTCAGACGGCCACCTTCCCCACCGCTCCTTCTTTGACTGGCCGAAGCCTCAGCAACTCGTTGTCCAGGACCAGGAGTTTGCAACCTCCCAGTCTCTGGGAACGCGTTGCACAGACCTTTCTGCAAGGCCTCCCGGAGTTGTCTCATCCTCTGCTCCCTCTGCGATGGTAACATAAGGTCCGCAACCTTACCCTTGTACCGTGGATCAAGGAGAGTGGCCAGCCAGTAATGGTCCCTCTCCTTGATCCGAAGAATACGAGGATCCTTCCGCAGACTTTGCAGGATCAGGGAGGCCATGCAGCGTAGGTTTGCTGAGGCATTCGCTCCGGAGTCCTCTGGGTCACTAAGGACGACATGATCCGCAGCCACCTCCTCCCAGCCACGTACAAGTCCACTGGTTTCTTGGGACTGTAAATCATCCCTAAAAGACTGCTGCTGATGATGCTGAGTGCCAGCCTCCACCTCCATGCTGACACAATCCTCCTCCTCCTCCTCCTCCTCCTCCTCCTCTTCCTGTGCGATGGGTGGGACAGAAGGAACACTGTCTGGGTAAAGGGGGCCTTGAGAGGCAAGGAAGTCCTCCTCTTCCTGCCTCTGTTCTGCCTCAAGTGCCCTGTCCATTATTCCACGCAGCGTGTGCTCCAACAGGTGGACAAGAGGTACAGTGTCACTGATGCATGCACTGTCACTGCTCACCATCCTCGTGGCCTCCTCAAATGGTGCCAGGACAGTGCATGCATCCCTGATCATGCCCCACTGGCGTGGAGAAAAAAAACCAAGCTCCCCTGACCCTGTCCTGGTGCCGTAGTCGCACAGGTACTCATTGATGGCCCTCTGCTGCATGTGCAGCCGCTGCAGCATGGCCAACGTTGAGTTCCACCTGGTGGGCATGTCACATATAAGGCGGTTCTTGGGCAGGTTCAACTCCTTTTGCAGCTCAGCCAGGCGAGCACTGGCATTATAAGATCTGCGGAAATGCACACAGACTTTCCTGGCCTGCCTCAGGACATCCTGTAAGCCCGGGTACCTGCCCAAGAAGCGCTGCACCACCAGGTTAAGGACGTGAGCCACACAGGGCACATGGGTCAGTTGTCCCTGTCGGAGGGCGGAGAGGAGGTTGGTGCCATTGTCGCAAACCACCATTCCTGGCTTAAGCTGGCGTGGCGTCAACCACCTCTCGGCCTGGCCCTGCAGAGCAGACAGGACCTCTGCCCCAGTGTGGCTTCTGTCCCCCAAACACACCAGCGCAAGCACGGCATGGCATCTTTTTGCCTGCGTACTTGCGTAGCCCCGTGAACGGCTACGGAGCACCGCTGGTTCATAGGACAAACCACAGGAAGAGGCCATGGAGGAAGAAGAAGAGGAGGGGGTGGAGGAGAGAGGTGTGTCACAACCAGTAGTAGCATTTTGGAGGCGTGGCGGTGGGACAACCTCCAACACTACTGCACCTTGTCCTGAATCCTTCCCAGCTGCCAAAAGAGTGACCCAATGGGCCGTGAAAGAAAGGTAACGTCCCTGTCCATGCCTGCTGGACCATGAGTCAGCGGTAATATGCACCTTACCGCTGACCGCCCTGTCCAGCGAGGCCAAGACATTGCCTTCCACATGCCGGTAGAGAGCCGGAATAGCCTTCCGTGAGAAAAAGTGGCGTTTGGGAACCTGCCACTGAGGAACCGCACATTGCACAAACTCACGGAAGGGGGCCGAGTCTACCAACTGAAAAGGCAGCAGTTGAAGCGCTAGCAATTTAGCCAAGCTAGCATTCAACCGCTGGGCATGTGGATGGCTGGGAGTGAACTTCTTTCGACGGTCCAGCAGCTGGGGCAGGGAAATTTGCCTGCTAGAATTGGACGTCGGTGTACTGCTAGCAGAGTGGGCGCAAGTACTTGGCTGTGACACACCTAATTCTACACCTTCATTCCTCTCAGTGCATGTTTCAGAGAGGACTGAAGTTATAGTGGGGTTGGAGATCCCAGCTGATGCGGTGCAAGGAGAGGTCCGCTTTGTTCTTTGGTGTGGGTCTTTGAGGTAGGCTTGCCAACGAGCTGCATGGCAGGTCAACATATGTCTGGTCAGGCATGTGGTACCCAAGCGGCTGATGTTTTGGCCACGCGATATACGCTTGAGACATATGTTGCAAACAGCAGCTGTGCGATCTGATGCACTAGCCTCAAAAAAGGCCCACACCAAAGAACTTTTTGAATGACGGGCAGAGGCAGCGCCCTGCACAGGCGGAGCTCTGCGGTGTGATTCCGTCGGTGTACTGCCCTTACGCTGGCCACCAAAGGGCATCCTGCCTCGTTGGAGATGTGCCTCCTCCTCATCCTCCTCCTCCTCCTCTCTCCTATTAGGCACCCACGTGGAGTCAGTGACCTCATCATCCCCTCCCTCCTCATCACTGGAGCCAATCTGGCAGTATGCTGCAGCTGCTGGAACATGACTGCCAGATTGGTGTCCTTCTTGAGCATCCCCTCTGTCTGCTCTCACGCTACTGCCTTCCTCTAGCTGGGTTTCATCATCAGACCCTTTGAAACGCTGGGCATCCTCCTGGAGCATGTACCCAACACTGTGCTGAAACAGTTCGGGGGACTCCTCAGGAGGAGGACATGGTGGGTCTAGGGAAGGAGTGACTGATGATTTGTCTGACATTGATACCAGGGAAGACGACGCTTTGGCAGCTGCTTTTCCAGTACCCTGAGCCTGGGTGAGAGAGGATGAGGAGGAGGAGGAGGGCTTGGTCATCCACTCTACCAAGTCTTCGGCATGATGTGGCTCAACATGTCCAGCTGCCGAAAAGAAGGACAAGCGTGTCCCATGGCCATGTGCTGATGACAATGCACCGCGTCCACGACCAGCACTGTTGCCCCCAGACACAGAGCCTGCTTGCCCTCTTTTATTGCCTCCTGACTGTCTGCCTCTCCTTGTTTGCCTTCCAGACATTCTAATAGATGGCCTGCAGGGAGATGGGAAAAAAGCAATAAGGGCTACCTTCAGGTGTCCTTCTCTGTCCCTTGAAACAAGGACTTTCACAGTGAAAGAAACTGACACTCTCCCTACCTACAGTTTTCTGTCCCTAGAAAAAATATTTTTTTTAAGCACAATATAGCACAAGGACAATTCACTCACTGTCCTTACAGGTCCCTGGAAACAAGGACTTGCAGAGTGAAAGAAAAAAAACACTCTCCCTACCTACAGTTTTCTGTCCCTAGAAAAAATGTTTTTTTTAATCACAATATAGCACAAGGACAATTCACTCACTGTCCTTACAGGTCCCTGGAAACAAGGACTTGCAGAGTGAAATAAACTGACACTCTCCCTACCTACAGTTTTCTGTCCCTAGAATAAATGTTTTTTTTAAGCACAATATAGCACAAGGACAATTCACTCACTGTCCTTACAGGTCCCTGGAAACAAGGACTTGCAGAGTGAAAGAAAAAAAACACTCTCCCTACCTACAGTTTTCTGTCCCTAGAAAAAATGGTTTTTTTAATCACAATATAGCACAAGGACAATTCACTCACTGTCCTTACAGGTCCCTGGAAACAAGGACTTGCAGAGTGAAATAAACTGACACTCTCCCTACCTACAGTTTTCTGTCCCTAGAATAAATGTTTTTTTTAAGCACAATATAGCACAAGGACAATTCACTCACTGTCCTTACAGGTCCCTGGAAACAAGGACTTGCAGAGTGAAAGAAAAAAAACACTCTCCCTACCTACAGTTTTCTGTCCCTAGAAAAAATGTTTTTTTTAATCACAATATAGCACAAGGACAATTCACTCACTGTCCTTACAGGTCCCTGGAAACAAGGACTTGCAGAGTGAAATAAACTGACACTCTCCCTACCTACAGTTTTCTGTCCCTAGAATAAATGTTTTTTTTAAGCACACTATAGCACAAGGACAATTCACTCACTGTCCTTACAGGTCCCTGGAAACAAGGACTTGCAGAGTGAAAGAAAAAAAACACTCTCCCTACCTACAGTTTTCTGTCCCTAGAAAAAATGTTTTTTTAATCACAATATAGCACAAGGACAATTCACTCACTGTCCTTACAGGTCCCTGGAAACAAGGACTTGCAGAGTGAAAGAAAAAAAACACTCTCCCTACCTACAGTTTTCTGTCCCTAGAAAAAATGTTTTTTTTAATCACAATATAGCACAAGGACAATTCACTCACTGTCCTTACAGGTCCCTGGAAACAAGGACTTGCAGAGTGAAATAAACTGACACTCTCCCTACCTACAGTTTTCTGTCCCTAGAATAAATGTTTTTTTTAAGCACAATATAGCACAAGGACAATTCACTCACTGTCCTTACAGGTCCCTGGAAACAAGGACTTGCAGAGTGAAAGAAAAAAAACACTCTCCCTACCTACAGTTTTCTGTCCCTAGAAAAAATGTTTTTTTTAATCACAATATAGCACAAGGACAATTCACTCACTGTCCTTACAGGTCCCTGGAAACAAGGACTTGCAGAGTGAAATAAACTGACACTCTCCCTACCTACAGTTTTCTGTCCCTAGAATAAATGTTTTTTTTAAGCACAATATAGCACAAGGAGAATTCACTCACTGTCCTTCCAGGTCCCTGGAAACAAGGACTTGCAGAGTGAAAGAAAAAAAACACTCTCCCTACCTACAGTTTTCTGTCCCTAGAAAAAATGTTTTTTTTAATCACAATATAGCACAAGGACAATTCACTCACTGTCCTTCCAGGTCCCTGGAAACAAGGACTTGCAGAGTGAAATAAACTGACACTCTCCCTACCTACAGTTTTCTGTCCCTAGAATAAATGTTTTTTTTAAGCACAATATAGCACAAGGACAATTCACTCACTGTCCTTACAGGTCCCTGGAAACAAGGACTTGCAGAGTGAAAGAAAAAAAACACTCTCCCTACCTACAGTTTTCTGTCCCTAGAAAAAATGTTTTTTTTAATCACAATATAGCACAAGGACAATTCACTCACTGTCCTTACAGGTCCCTGGAAACAAGGACTTGCAGAGTGAAAGAAAAAAAACACTCTCCCTACCTACAGTTTTCTGTCCCTAGAAAAAATGTTTTTTTTAATCACAATATAGCACAAGGACAATTCACTCACTGTCCTTCCAGGTCCCTGGAAACAAGGACTTGCAGAGTGAAAGAAACTGACACTGTCCCTACCTACAGTTTTCTGTCCCTAGAATAAATGTTTTTTTTAAGCACACTATAGCACAAGGACAATTCACTCACTGTCCTTACAGGTCCCTGGAAACAAGGACTTGCAGAGTGAAAGAAACTGACACTGTCCCTACCTACAGTTTTCTGTCCCTAGAATAAATGTTTTTTTTAAGCACACTATAGCACAAGCACAAAACACACTGACACTCTCCCTACCTATCCTTCTCTTTCCCTAAACTAAAGGAATCCAGGTTAAGCAAGAAAGAAATAACAGTCACTGTCCCTGCCTATGCTGCTCTATCCCTGCTCCGGAACACACTACACTAGGCCGCCGTGCTGGCGGCCTTTTATAGTGTGGGGCGTGTACTAAACACCCTCAGCAATAATTGGCCACAGGCATCCTGCCTGTGGCCAATCATTGCTCTCCTCGCTGCCGGCGCTGTGATTGGCCAAGCATGCGGGGTCACAGTGCATGCTTGGCCAATCACAGCGCCTGGATGACACTGCGATGGCGTAGTGCATTGTGGGCCGTTCGCGTCACTCGAATTTGGCGCGAACGGCCCAAATCGTTCGATCTTCGTCGAACGATCGAACAGCCGATGTTCGAGTCGAACGTATGTTCGACTCGAACACGAAGCTCATCCCTAGTCTTGAGGAGGTGAGGTGTCAGGATATCGGAGAATGTCTTGTAATAGTGTGCCGTGAGGCTGTCTGGTCCTGGGCTTTTCCCTGATTTAAGGGATTTAATAGCTTCGGTCATTTCTAGTACTGTTATTGGTTCCTCTAATGTTTGTGTGTCTGTGTCATTTAGAGTGGGGAGTCCGCTATCTGTGAGGAACTTGTGAATTATTTCTGCTCTTGGTCCTGTAAGGTCTTTGGGTTTGTGTGTAGGTGGTAGATTATACAGATCTGTATAATAATCTTGGAATCGTCGGGCAATCTTTTGAGTATCATTAGTTATTCGGTCTTGTCTAGTTTTAATGGCTAGAATATTTGTGGATAACAATGTTTCTTTTAATGCTTTTGCTAAAAATTTACCTGATTTATCCCCATGTTCATAGAAAAACCCCCTTCTTGAAAAGAGGATCTTTTGAGCCTTGAGGTTCAGAATAGACTGTAGTTTTTTCCGTAATTCAACTAAAGCTGTGGCTGTTTCAATTGCTAAAGATTGTTTATGTTTGGCTTCCATATCACTTATGGCCTGCGTTAAAGCCAAGAGTTCTTTTTCAGCTTCTCTCTTTTTTGCAGCCCCCAACCTGATAAATTCCCCTCGGACCACGCATTTGTGAGCTTCCCATATGTTCATAGGTAATATGTCTTCCGACTCGTTTTCTTTAAAATAATATTTAATTGTTTCTGATATTTTGTTTGCGTCTGCCATATCAGTGAGCAGGGAAGGGTTTAACCTCCAACTTGTGGCTCTAGGCCTTCTGTTTTTTTTATGCAAGGTCATTGATATGGGTGCATGGTCCGAGAAAGTCTTTATTCCAATCTTGGCTGATTGTAAGAGGGGTAAGTCTCTTTGTGTAAGGAAGATGTAATCAATGCGTGTGAATTTGCTGTGTATTGTTGAGAAGTATGTAAAATCCTTTCCTGTTGGGTTACATGAGAGCCATAAGTCAATTAAAGTGAGTGAGGCAAGGAGTGTTTTGATCTTCTTTAGTTTTTTATAAGGCACACTAGATTTGCCATCTGATGTGTCCTGTAAGGGATTCAGAGCTAAGTTAAAATCCCCCCCAAACACGATGCAACCTGTTGCAAAGCTTTTTAGTTCATCAATTACATGTTGGCAAAATGTGATTTGTGCGGAATTAGGAAAATATACATTGGCCAACGTAATTGGAATCTCCGCCCATTCACCTTTGAGGAAGATGTATCTCCCTTCTGCATCCGTTAATTGTTGTGAAACAACAATCTCTGAATTCTTATGTAATAGAATGGAAACTCCTTTAGATTTGGATGTGGGGTTAGTTGCGTGAAAGGTTTGTGGATAGTGTTTGTCATGTAGTTTGGGGATGTTACCTGTTTTGAAGTGAGTCTCCTGGAGAAATACCACCGCAGGCTTAGCTTTATGTAGTTCACGAAGTAGCGATACTCTTTTCTCTGGTGTATTCAAGCCCCCTGTGGGATATCACAAAATAATGGTTATTTATCGATGTATATGACATTTTGATAGATCAGAGATTATGATCTATTTACTTAAGAGACAACCGTGAATATCCTACTGTCAAATTAAAGGTCTCTGTTTAAGATAAAATAAAATATATGTAAAATTGGGAAGAGGAAGGAAGGAAGGGAGAAAGGTGAGAAAAAGGAGGAGAAAGTTTTAGTAAAAGGTAAAGGTAAGAAAAAGAAAAAGTAAGGTTATAGTAACTCTCCAGATGAGTGTTACTTGCAATGAGAAGTAGTAAACACGTCTCCAGGTGTTATCCTAAGTAGTGATGAGCCGAACACCCCCGGGTTCGGTTCGCACCAGAACCCGCAAACGGACCGAAAGTTCGCACGAACTTTAGAACCCTATTAAATACAATGGATGCGAACGTTCGAAATCTAAAGTGCTAATTATAACAACTATTATGCATGTTATTGTCCTAAAAAGGGTTTGGGAACCCGAGTTCTGCACCAGGGGACATGTATCAATCCCAAAAAAAGTTTTAAAAACGTCAGTTTTTCGGGAGCAGTCATTTTAATGATGCAAAAAGTGAAAAAAAAAAGTCAAATATTCCTTTAAATATCGTACCTGGGGGGTGTCTAAAGTATGCCTGTGAAGTGCCACGTGTTTCCCGTGTTTAGAACTGTCCCTGCACAAAATTACATTTCTAAAGGAAAAAAAGCCATTTAAAACTGCTTGCGGCTTTATTGTAATGTCTGGTCCCAGTAATATGGATGAAAATCTTTAAGAAAAATGGCATAGCTACCCCATCACAGCCCCCCCCCCCTACCCCAGCCCATTACCAGCCCCTTTGGGTCTTGTATGGATATTAAGGGGAACCCTGCACACAAAATAAAAAAGGCCCTATATACTCTGAACAGCCGTATACAGGCGGAGCATACAAGACAGGGACTGTAGGTTTGTTCTTATGTAGATTCTGTTTGTAATTTTGAACAGGTACATTGTTTAAGTGTAGCTCCAGCCAAAATATCAATTTTTAAGCTTTTTGGAAAACATAGGGAAGGGTTATCACCCCTGTAACATTTGTTTTGCTGTCTGTGCACCTGTTCAGAACATTTCACCTCACTTTCCGTCCCAATGACAAATGTTTTTTGAAAATTTGGGGTTTTTATTGAAACAAGAATTGGTGATAAAGCATCAGTGGAGAGGAGACACTTTTTTCCCCATATTAACTCTTACAGGAGAGAATTTGCCTTTCTAGGGGTAGATTTCCTCTCACTTCCTGTTGTATCCTTCCGTTTGCAAGGAGGAGTCGTTTGTAAGTTGGATGTTTGAAAGTAGGGGCCTGCCGTATATACTCAGCTGAAATTTGCCCCTTACATGTTGGTGTTGCCACAACACTGTGAGCCCTCACAGTTACTCTTGGTGGGCGCATGAATGGGCCCTGCTGTGAATTATTAGATCAAGAATTGTAATTACATGCCCCTGTTAAACAGGGGCAGAAAAATTGGGCCTTAGGCACTGGTGCCACAACACTGCAACCCCTCACAGATACTGTACTTGGAGCACAGCAATGAGCCCTGTTGCAAAGTATTGCATCAAAAATTTTAATTACACGTCCCTGTTAAACAGGGGCAGAAAAATTGGGCCTTAGGCACTGGTGCCACAACACTGCAACCCCTCACAGATACTGTACTTGGAGCACAGCAATGAGCCCTGTTGCAAAGTATTGCATCAAAAGTTGTAATTACACGCCCCTGTTAAACAGGGGCTGAAAAATTGGGCCTTAGCCACTGGTGCTGGTGCCACGACACTGCAACCTCTCCCAGATACTCTAGTTGGAGTGCAAGAATGAGCCCTGCTGCAAAGCATTGCATAAAAAATTGTAATAACACGCCCCTGTTAAACAGGGGCTGAAAAATTGGGCCTTAGCCACTGGTGGCGGCACCCAGAAACAAAAATGTTCTTCCAAGCTATCATCATCAATTGGATCATTGAGGAGGAGGAGGATAGTCAGTCAACATAACAGGACAGTCTCTCAGCATCAGCATCAGTCTTGAAGGGATGTGACATTTGATAATAAATTAGTCTGTTATATCAGCTTCAGGTGTTTGGTAGCTGGTGGTGATCCAAGACTGGTTCATCTTTATGAAGGTCAGTCGATCAACCGAGTCGGTGGACAGGCGCACCCTGTGATCCGTGACAAATCCTCCAGCAGCACTGAATGTGCGTTCTGAAAGAACGCTGGATGCAGGACAGGCCAGTAGCTCAATTGCATACTGTGCAAGCTCTGGCCAGTGATCCATCCTCAAGACCCAGTAAGCCAGAGGATTTTCGGTGGGGAAGGTGTCCAAGTCTGACCTTGCCCCTAGGTATTCCTGCACCATGTATATCAGACGCTGGCGATGGTTGCTGGAACCGATCATACCTTGGGGCTGCGGACTAAAGAATTGTCTGAACGCATCGGTCAGACGGCCACCTTCCCCACCGCTCCTTCTTTGACTGACCGAAGCCTCAGCAACTCGTTGTCCAGGACCAGGAGTTTGTAACCTCCCAGTCTCTGGGAACGCGTTGCACAGACCTTTCTGCAAGGCCTCCCGGAGTTGTCTCATCCTCTGCTCCCTCTGTGACAGTAAGATAAGGTCCGCAACCTTACCCTTGTACCGTGGATCAAGGAGAGTGGCCAGCCAGTAATGGTCCCTCTCCTTGATTCAAAGAATACGAGGATCCTTCCGCAGACTTTGCAGGATCAGGGAGGCCATGCAGCGTAGGTTAGCTGAGGTATTCGGTCCGGAGTCCTCTGGGTCACTAAGGACGACATAATCCGCAGCCACCTCCCCCCAGCCACGTACAAGTCCACTGGTTTCTTGGGACTGTAAATCATCCCTAAAAGACTGCTGCTGATGATGCTGAGTGCCAGGCTCCACCTCCATGCTGACACAATCCTCCTCCTCCTCCTGTGCGATGGGTGGGACAGAAGGAACACTGTCTGGGTAAAGGGGGCCTTGAGAGGCAAGGAAGTCCTCCTCTTCTTGCCTCTGTTCTGCCTCAAGTGCCCTGTCCATTATTCCATGCAGCGTATGTTCCAACAGGTGGACAAGAGGTACAGTGTCACTGATGCATGCACTGTCACTGCTCACCATCCTCGTGGCCTCCTCAAATGGTGCCAGGACAGTGCATGCATCCCTGATCATGCCCCACTGGCGTGGTGAAAAAAAACCAAGCTCCCCTGACCCTGTCCTGGTGCCGTAGTCGCACAGGTACTCATTGATGGCCCTCTGCTGCATGTGCAGCCGCTGCAGCATGGCCAACGTTGAGTTCCACCTGGTGGGCATGTCACATATAAGGCGGTTCTTGGGCAGGTTCAACTCCTTTTGCAGCTCAGCCAGGCGAGCACTGGCATTATAAGATCTGCGGAAATGCACACAGACTTTCCTGGCCTGCCTCAGGACATCCTGTAAGCCCGGGTACCTGCCCAAGAACCGCTGCACCACCAGGTTAAGGACGTGAGCCACACAGGCACATGGGTCAGTTGTCCCTGTCGGAGGGCGGAGAGGAGGTTGGTGCCATTGTCGCAAACCACCATTCCTGGCTTAAGCTGGCGTGGTGTCAACCACCTGACAGAACCTCTGCCCCAGTGTGGCTCCTGTCCCCCAAACACACCAGCGCAAGCACGGCATGGCATCTTTTTGCCTGCGTACTTGCGTAGCCCCTTGAACGCCTACGGAGCACCGCTGGTTCCGAGGACAAAGCACAGGAAGAGGCCATGGAGGAAGAAGAAGAGGAGGGGGTGGAGGAGAGAGGTGTGTCACAACCAGTAGTAGCATTTTGTAGGCGTGGCGGCGGAACAACCTCCAACACTACTGCACCTTGTCCTGCATCCTTCCCAGCTGCCAAAAGAGTGACCCAATGGGCCGTGAAAGAAAGGTAACGTCCCTGTCCATGCCTGCTGGACCATGAGTCAGCGGTAATATGCACCTTACCACTGACCGCCCTGTCCAGCGAGGCCAAGACATTGCCTTCCACATGCCGGTAGAGAGCCGGAATCACCTTCCGTGAGAAAAAGTGGCGTTTGGGAACCTGCCACTGAGGAACCGCACATTGCTCAAACTCACGGAAGGGGGCCGAGTCTACCAACTGAAAAGGCAGCAGTTGAAGCGCTAGCAATTTAGCCAAGCTAGCATTCAACCGCTGGGCATGTG
Organism: Rana muscosa; assembly: GCA_029206835.1. NCBI lineage: Eukaryota > Metazoa > Chordata > Amphibia > Anura > Ranidae > Rana > Rana muscosa. The sequence continues at coordinate 827,187,856 of CM055116.1, forward strand.
GATGGCTGGGAGTGAACTTCTTTCAACGGTCCAGCAGCTGGGGTAGGGAAATTTGCCTGCTAGAATCGGACGTCGGTGTACTGCAAGCAGAGTGCCCGCAAGTACTTGGCTGTGACACACCTAATTCTACACCTTCATTCCTCTCAGTGCAGGTTTCAGAGAGGACTGAAGGTATAGTGGGGTTGGAGATTCCAGCTGATGCGGTGCAAGGAGAGGTCCGCTTTGTTCTTTGGTGTGGGTCTTTAAGGTAGGCTTGCCAACGAGCTGCATGGCAGGTCAACATATGTCTGGTCAAGCATGTGGTGCCCAAACGGGTGATGTTTTGGCCACGCGATATACGCTTGAGACATATGTTGCAAACAGCAGCTGTGCGATCTGATGCACTCGACTCAAAAAAGGCCCACACCAAAGAACTTTTTGAATAACGGGCAGAGGCAGCGCCCTACACAGGCGGAGCTCTGCGGTGTGATTCTGTCGGTGTGCTGCCCTTGCGCTGGCCCCCGAGGGCATCCTGCCTCATTGGAGATGTGCCTCCTCCTCATCCTCCTCCTCCTCCTCCTCCTCTCTCCTATTAGGCGCCCACGTGGAGTCAGTGACCTCATCATCCCCTCCCTCCGCATCACTGGAGCCAATCTGGCAGTATGCTGCAGCTGCTGGAACATGACTGCCAGATTGGTGTCCTTCTTGAGCATCCCCTCTCTCTGCTCTCACGCTACTGCCTTCCTCTAGCTGGGTATCATCATCAGACCCTTCGAAACGCTGGGCATCCTCCTGGAGCATGTACCCAACACTGTGCTCAAACAGTTTGGGGGACTCCTCAGGAGGACATGGTTGGTCTAGGGAAGGAGTGACTGATGATGACATCGATACCAGGGAAGAGGACGCTTTGGCAGCTGCTTTGCCAGTACCCTGAGCCTGGGTGAGAGAGGATGAGGAGGATGAGAAGGGCTTGGTCATCCACTCTACCAAGTCTTCGGCATGATGCGGCTCAACGCGTCCAGCTGCCGAAAAGAAGGACAAGCGTGTCCCATGGCCACGTGCTGATGGCGATGCACCGCGTCCACGACCAGCACTGTTGTCTCTAGACACAGAGCCTGCTTGCCCTCTTTTATTGGCTCCTGACTGTCTGCCTCTCCTTGTTTGCCTTCCAGACATTCTAATGGCCTGCAGGGAAATGGGAAAACCAGCAATAAGGCCTAGCTTCAGGAGTATATTTTGCAGGAATCACACTACGCCAGCTGTAGGTGCTGCAAATGCCTGTTGGTGTAACACACCAGGAAAACACAGCAATACAGGCTAACTTCAGGTGTATAATGTGCAGGAGGCACACTCCGCCCGCTGTAAGTGCTGCAAATGCCTGTTGGTGTAACACACCAGGAAAACGCAGCAATACAGGCTAACTTTAGGTGTATAAGGTGCAGGAGGCACACTCCGCCCGCTGTAAGTGCTGCAAATGCCTGTTGGTGTAACACACCAGGAAAACACAGCAATACGGGCTAACTTCAGGTGTAATATGATCAGGAGGCACACTCCGCCCGCTGTAAGTGCTGCAAATGCCTGTTGGTGTAACACACCAGGAAAAAGCAGCAATACAGGCTAACTTCAGGTGTAATATGATCAGGAGGCACACTCCGCGCCACTGTAAGTGCTGCAAATGCCTGTTGGTGTAACACACCAGGAAAACGCAGCAATACAGGCTAACTTCAGGTGTATAAGGTGCAGGAGGCACACTCCGCCCGCTGTAAGTGCTGCAAATGCCTGTTGGTGTAACACACCAGGAAAACACAGCAATAAGGGCTAACTTCAGGTGTAATATGATCAGGAGGCACACTCCGCCCGCTGTAAGTGCTGCAAATGCCTGTTGGTGTAACACACCAGGAAAAAGCAGCAATACAGGCTAACTTCAGGTGTAATATGATCAGGAGGCACACTCCGCCCGCTGTAAGTGCTGCAAATGCCTGTTGGTGTAACACACCAGGAAAACGCAGCAATACAGGCTAACTTCAGGTGTATAAGGTGCAGGAGGCACACTCCGCCCGCTGTAAGTGCTGCAAATGCCTGTTGGTGTAACACACCAGGAAAACACAGCAATACGGGCTAACTTCAGGTGTATAATGTGCAGGAGGCTTAGCAACAATGACACTGACACTGTTCCCTGCCTATCCTTCTCTCTCCCTGCACACAAGGTTTATCAAAGTATATGACACTGACACTCTCCCTGCCTATCCTTCTCTCTCCCTGCACACAAGGTTTAGCAAAGAATATGACACTGACACTGTCCCCTGCCTATCCTTCTCTCTCCCTGCACACAAGGTTTATCAAAGTATATGACACTGACACTCTCCCTGCCTATCCTTCTCTCTCCCTGCACACAAGGTTTAGCAAAGAATATGACAATGACACTGTCCCCTGCCTATCCTTCTCTCTCCCTGCACACAAGGTTTATCAAAGTATATGACACTGACACTCTCCCTGCCTATCCTTCTCTCTCCCTGCACACAAGGTTTAGCAAAGAATATGACACTGACACTGTTCCCTGCCTATCCTTCTCTCTCCCTGCACACAAGGTTTATCAAAGAATATGACACTGACACTCTCCCTGCCTATCCTTCTCTCTCCCTGCACACAAGGTTTAGCAAAGAATGTGACACTGTTCCCTGCCTATCCTTCTCTCTCCCTGCACACAAGGTTTATCAAAGAATATGACACTGACACTCTCCCTGCCTATCCTTCTCTCTCCCTACACACAAGTTTGAGGTACAATTAGCACTGACACTGTCCCTGCCTATGTAACTCTTTCCCTGCGCCGGAACACACTACACAAGGCCACCGCGCTGGCGGCCTTTTATAGTGTTTGGCGTGTGCTAAACCCCCTGAGCTATAATTGGCCACAGGCAACCTGCCTGTGGCCAATTATGGCTCCCCTAGCTGCCGGCGCTGTGATTGGCCAAGCATGCGGGGTCACAGTGCATGCTTGGCCAATCACAGCGCCGGGATTGCACTGCGATGGCGCAGTGTATTGTGGGCCGTTCGCGTCACTCGAATTTGGCGCGAACGGCCCAAATCGTTTGATGTTCGCCGAATGGTCGAACAGCCGATGTTCGAGTCGAACACCGAGCTCATCCCTAATCCTAAGGAGAGAAATATAGTGGGTGTGTGTTGGTAATGCCAACCCACATCCACTGGTGGGAGCAATGGGAGGTAGTCACTGTAGGGGATCAGGGGTAGTTATACCTTAAAACCTGATCAAGTAACTTGGTGTAAGTACAATAGTGAGTGTGAACTCCCGTGACTCATCTTAAAGCATATAAAAATAAAATGAGTCATGTACCCCTTCCAGCCTTTGAGGCGATAACATGAGTTTGGTATAAAATTTTAACAGTGTAAAAAAATGTGGAGCAGTGGTAGATAGCAACAATCATGCACCAGTTTTCCATTAAACTTATATTAAGGACATCCAGGCGCCCTCCAACTTAGTTAAACCTTGTAAAATCTGGCATGTGTCTATACCTCTGAACTGAGTGTAATAACAATGGTTATGTAACATCTATGAGTAGTTATGCCGTCATATTCGCCCCTCCGGGTGGACCAACTAGGTCCCACCTACAGAAACGACATATTTGGCATCAGAAGATATCTATCATCTCGCTCCTAGATCAATCATAATTGTTGACAGTCTAGTGGGGGTTACAAGTCAGGCGGGGGAGCATCTTCCCGACCGGCTCGTAACTGATCTGGACCATATAGAATCCACTTCTCCACCTGAGAATTTTGTGTGCACAGTTTGAGTTTCTTAGTAAATGCTAGACATGCAGTTGGCCTTTTTCCATAAATCTATCTCTTTCATTAGGAGCTCATGCATTGTATTTAAACTGGCATATATTTTAAATTAATGAAAATAAACAGAGAACGCTGAACAGTGGGCATACATAACTGGAAACTCGAGTCAATATACATCCAACTTTGCTGTTTTAAGACTCTATGACCTGTGAAGAGAGAATGTTTTCCCTTCTCTAATGCCATTTCAACTTTTCACCATGAGGTGTCACCCTTGTATCAAAAATCTTAAGCAGAAGCAATGTTATACTTTAAGATGACAGTTTGTTCTAGTTGCTGAAGGAAATTCGAGAGAAAAAAGAGAGAAGAAAAAACAAGAAAAACTCTTTTCCATCAGTCTCTCTACATAATCATGTCTTGTAATCAAACCAATAAAAGAAAAAGAAAAAAGGCAGTTATGTTCAGCCAAAACCTTTCACGATAGCATATTTCAAACCTTGCCATATATTTTGTGATTGGATATGCCGTAAGGTTTCTTTGCCTGTAAAAGGCTTAAATAATGCCATCCTAGTTTCCTCCAGTAGATGTCACTCCTGAACAAGAAATGTTATATGGAGTCAAAGCATTTATGGAGTTTTCTGCTAAGACACTTCCTGTATTCAAGAAATAAGATTACATTATGGTGAAGTTGGATGGTTATTGCTACCATGAAAGGTCAGTACAGGCTCTCATGTTTGTTGTGGCCAGTCTTGTGATGCTATAAACTGTCTGTGCATGTCAGGTCAGACAATGTGGTGGTTGCAGAAACTAGTCAAATCTCACGGTCCAGATAAGCGAGACAGACAGGGTATAAGGTAAGGAAGTTAGGCATTTTCCTGTATTCTCATGCCTTTGGAGGTGTAGGCTTATCTGCTTGTGCTGGATCCCGGGTATTTGTCTTGCTTGGCTTTTTTGGATAATGAAGGCCTAAAAGGTGACGCTTGGGGAGTAGTTGGTGAGGATGATCCCTGTGATGGAATGCGGAATTCTTTGTACCAGTCTGGCAAATCAATCAGGGGAAGCTGTAGATGTTCACAAAAAGCTGGGATGTCTTCAGGCATTCTTAAGTAGTATTGTTTTCCCATGTATGTGGCATTCATGGCAAAAGGAAAACGCCAACGATATGGTATGCTTTTATCTTTCAATGCAGTGATCATAGGCCGCATGGCTCGTCTGTTCTGCAGTGTTATGTGAGATAGATCCTGGAACAGGGTCACAGCATGTGCTTCAAAAAGGATCCTTTCATTGCTCCTGGCCTTGTTCAATATCTCCTCCTTTAGTGGGACATTTTGTAAACAGCAAACTATATCCCTTGGTGGAGCTGCATCTAAGGGACGGGGTGCAAGGGCCCTGTGCACCCGGACAAATTTAATGTCAGTGTCCTTAGGGCGATCGAGCAGATCATTAAAGACTGCTTGGAGTGTTGGTTTGATTTGTGCAGCTTCTATATGTTCGGGTATTCCTCTCACTCTAATGTTCGCCCTGCGTCCTCTGTTATCTAAATCTTCTAAATGTCTATTAATACGAATTAAATGCGTGGCATGGGATGAGACTGTGAATGTCAGCTTCTCCACCGCTTCTGCTCTCTCAGTATGGGACAAGCGGTCTGATAGTGCCATAAAATCTGCTCTTAGGTCAGTGATGGCTGAGGAGAATGTACTTTTAATGTCTGCTGCAAATTTTGCCATCTCAGAGAAGCGCAGAGGGTGGTCAGAGTGGTCTGTGTCTCTTACCATGTCCTCTGAAGCCGACATTGAGTCCTCACTGTGTGCAGCCTCATGCTCCAGCAGCGCCATCTTGGCAGCAGCACGTCCTCTTGTCCTCAGAGCTTGTGTCTCAAATATCTCCGGTTTTCTGTGGGATCCAGGGGTAGATTGTGACCTGTTTTGTCGGTTGCTAGTGGGCATGTTGTCTCGTCTGCCCATCGCAGATTTTATCAAGGCTGGAAGGGGTTTTTGAGCCACAGAGGTGCAGAGCTCAGCTAGTCTGCTGCCATTCCCTTCAAGCTCCAGGCCACGCCCCCCCACGTTTTTTTTTTTATTTGCGGCAGGGTTCCCCTTAATATCCACCTGAAGGGCCTGGTAATTGAATTTGGGGGGACCCCCACGTTTTTTTTAATCATTGACTTTTCTATGTATTGCAGGGAGCCGAAAATTCATTATAGCCGTGAGTGAGTTTTAAATGACTTTTTTTCCTTCAGAAATGACACTTTGTGCAGGGACAGTTCTAAGCATGGGAAACAAGCGCGACTTTACATGCATACTATACACACCCCCTAGGTACGAAATTTAAAGGAATATTTCACTTTTATTGTTTCACTTTAAGCATTATTAAAATCACTGCTCCCAAAAAAACTGGAGTTTTTAAACCTTTTTTTTGCATTGATACATGTCCCCTGGGGCAGGACCCGGGTCCCCAAACACTTTTTATGACAATAACTTGCATATAAGCCTTTAAAATTAGCACTTTAGATTTCTCCCATAGATTTTTCGAATTTGCTGCGAACACCCCAAATTGTTCGCTGTTCGGCGAACGGGAGAACAGGCAATGATCGAGTCGAACATGAGTTTGACTCGAACTCGAAGCTCATCCCTATGGGTCATCTTCACGGTATCTCTAGGCTACAAGCTAAAGTTCAGAGAACTTCCTTCATCCCCCTTTCAGAGATCAAAAATCTCCAAAAATCCAGAAAAGAGGAGGCCTTTACTTTTGGCTTTGGAGCGCCTGTTGGCCCAAGGGGTCATCATAGAGGTAGCCCCAGAGGAGCAAGGCTCAGGTTTCTACTCAAACCTCTTTACGGTTCCAAAACCAAACGGTGATGTCAGACCTATTCTGGATCTAAAAGATCTGAATCAGTTTCTGAACATTCGCTCCTTCCGCATGGAGTCTGTCCGTTCAGTAGTCTCCATCCTTCAGGGAGGAGAATTCATGGCAACAATAGACATCAGAGATGCATATCTACATGTGCCAATTTTCCCCGCTCGCCAAAGCTTTCTAAGGTTTTCCGTGGATCAGCACCACTTTCAATTTGTGGCCCTACCTTTCGGTCTGGCTACCGCACCTCGAGTGTTCACAAAGGTGCTAGCGCCGCCCCTGGCAAAGCTAAGGGCACGGGGCATAACGGTAACAGCTTATCTGAACGATATGCTGCTCATAGATCAGTTCAGATAAGCTGTTACCGCTAGACTGCAATGTGCGCAGCACAGTGGAGTATTTAGTGTACCTAGGCTGGGTCCTCAACCTAGAAAAATCCTAAGGCCCCAAAGAAGGCTGGAGTATATGGGCATGGTCATAGACACAATCCAAAGCAGGGTATTCTTACTCGAGTCGAAGGCCAAAACCATAAAGGATTTGGTCCGTATGATCAAAGCAATGAAAAATCCTTCCATTTGTCTATGCATGAGGTTATTAGGAAAAATGGTAGCCTCATTCGAGGCCATTCCTTATGCCCAGTTTCAGAACTTTGCAGAGCAGCATCCTGTCTGCCTGGAATAGAAAAGTTCAAGCCTTGGACCTTCCAATGCACCTGTCACCGCGGGTTCAACAGAGCCACCAATTGGTGGTTGCTCCCTCAGAATCTGGGAAAATCCTTTATTCCGGTTACTTGGAAGATCCTAACCACAGACGCCAGCCTTATGCAGAAACGCATGTTCCCTGTCTGTCTGCAGTCTTCATTCCAGGGGTAGAAAATTGGCAGGTGGATTTTCTAAGCCGCCAGCAGCTGAGTCTAGGAGAATGGTCTCTACACCCCAACATATTTCAGGCCATATGTCAGAAATGGGGTACCCCAGATGTAGACCTGTTTGCCTCCAGGTTCAACACAAAGCTGGACAACTTCGTTTCAAGGACAAGAGATCCATTGGCACAAGGGTCGGATCCCTTAACAATTCCATGGGATCAGTATTCTCTGATTTATGCGTTCCCTCCAGTTCCGCTTCTCCCACGATTCCTTCGGAGAGTCAAGAGAGAAAGAAAGCCGGTAATTCTGGTAGCCCCAGCTTGGCCCAGGAGATCCTGGTATGTAGAGATTGTGAAGATGGCAGAGGGGAGCCCTTGGGTTCTTCCGCTCTGCTCAGATCTGCTCTCACAGGGTCCAATATTCCATCCTGCCTTACAGAGTCTGAATTTGACGGTTTGGCTGTTGAGACCCACATTCTGAAGAGTCGTGGGCTCTCGGGCCCAGTCCTATCCACTCTGGTTAACGCTAGGAAGCCGGCCTCCAGGCTCATCTACTACAGAATCTGGAAGGCATATGTTTCCTGGTGTGAATCCAGGGGATGGCATTCTAGAAGGTATGCCATTAGCAGGATTCTTGCCTTTCTTCAATTAGGCGTAGAAATGAAGCTGGCCTTGAGTACTATCAAGGGCAAGATCTCGGGCCTTGTCGGTATTCTTTCAGAGACCGCTTGCCTCTCATTCCCTGATCCGGGCCTTTGTCCAGGGAGCGCTGTGCTTAAATCTGCCGGTTACGCCTCCTGTGTGCCCATGGGACTTACCGTATATACTCGAGTATAAGCCGACCCGAATATAAGCCGAGGCACCTAATTTTACCACAAAAAACTGGGAAAACTTATTGACTCGAGTATAAGCCTAGGGTGTCCATCTGCATGCCTCACTGTGCCTCACTTTGCCTAACTGTGTCCATGTTCATGCCTCACTGTGTCCATGCCTCACTGTGTTCATGCCTCACTGTGTCCATGCCTCACTGTGCCCATGCCTCACTGTGTCCATGACTAGACTGACGTTTAACATGGGAGTCTATGGAAGGGGTGCCCGGGTTTGAAAAATCAGTGCTCCCCGGCTGTATGTCCCCCAGACAAAAAAACTTTGCACACTTGTAGAGGAGTAATGGGGCTACATGTGTGCCAAGTTTTGGGTTAAGGGGACCTACGAACGGCCGCTACTGGGTCCCCAAAATCACCGGAGAAATTACCGTTTAACATGGGAGTCTATGGAAGGGGTGCCCGACTTTAAAAAATCGGTGCTCCCCGGCTGTATATCCTCCAAACAAGTTTGGGGGCCAGTAACGGCTCCCCAAAGTCCGGGAGATCAGGCGCAAAAAGATGACTCGAGTATAAGCCGAGGGGGGCATTTTCAGCACAAAAAAATGTGCTAAAAAACTCGGCTTATACTCGAGTATATCCGTTAAATTTAGTTTTATCTGTTTTACAGAAACAGTCGTTTGAACCATTGCACCATGCTTATTTAGTTCTTTTAACAAAGAAACAGTTTTTTCTTGTAGCCATATCCTCAGCAAGGAGGGTATCGGAGTTGGCAGCCCTTTCTTGTAAGGAGCCATATTTGATCATTCATGAAGACAGGGTGGTGTTGCGACCTCACCCAGCTTTTTTACCGAAAGTGGTTTCAGGATTCCATCTGAATAAAAATATAGTCCTACCATCCATTTTTCCAGATCCGCAGTCCGCGGAAGAAGAGAAACTTCACACTTTAGATGTTGTAAGGACAGTAAAAATGTATTTGTAAGCTACGGCTCAGATACGAAAGACTGATTGTCTATTTATTCTGCCAGAGGGCCCGAGGAAGGGCCAGGCAGTGTCGAAGTCCACTATTTTAAGGTGGATTCAACAAGTCATTATTCAGGCCTATGCTTCAGAAAAGAAGATTCCTCCTTTACAGGTTAAAGCGCACTCGACTAGAGCAGTTAGTGCTTCATGGGCAATGCATCACCAGGCCTCCATGACTCAGATCTGCAAGGCTGCTACTTGGTCTTCGGTCCATTCATTTACAAAATTTTACCAAGTGGAAGTGAGAGGGCATGAGGATGCTGCCTTCGGGCACAGTGTACTGCAGGCAGCAGTGTAGGTCCTCTTGTCCGATGGTGGTCTGTGTTTTCTGATCTGTGTCTCTCTCCCCTCAATTTGGGCATTACTATGGGACATCCCACTAAGTAATTATCTAAGTCTCTGTGTTCTGCGATGTATGAACAAGAAAATAGGATTTACCTGTAAAATCCTTTTCTTGAGAGTACATCACAGGACACAGAGCTCCCGCCCCTCTTCGGGATTATACGTTGGGACACTTATTGCTTTGCTACAAAACTGAGGTGATCTCCATATGGGAGGGGTTATATAGATGAGGAACTCACCTTGTAAATAGGGTTGTCAGTGTCCACTCACCTGATGGTGACTAACTAATACACTAAGTAATTATCTAAGTCTCTGTATCCTGTGATGTACTCTCAAGAAAAGTATTTTACAGGTAAGCTGTTTTAAAAAATCCTATTTTCTAGTTTCTCTATGTCTATCTGTCGCTCTTTCTTGACCCGGGTAGCCATACTAATTAATTTGCCTCTAATGGACGCTTTGTGGGCAGCCCACAGGGACTCCGGGGGAATACCATCAACATCATTCAGGGTAAAGTATTCCTTTAAAGAGTCATTGATTTCCTTAGTTTTGGTGGGATCACTTAGGAGCAACTCATTAAGTCTCCAGTGTGAGCCAGGTTGTCTTGTGAGGAGGTTGTGAAGGGAGAGAATTACCAGGGAATGGTCTGACCAGACTGTGTGGACGATAGGGATGAGCTTCGTGTTCGAGTCGAACATACGTTCGACTCGAACATCGGCTGTTCGATCGTTCGACGAAGATCAAACTATTTGGGCCGTTCGCGCCAAATTCGAGTGACGCGAACGGCCCACAATGCACTACGCCATCGCAGTGTCATCCAGGCGCTGTGATTGGCCAAGCATGCACTGTGACCCCGCATGCTTGGCCAATCACAGCGCCGGCAGCGAGGAGAGCAATGATTGGCCACAGGCAGGATGCCTGTGGCCAATTATTGCTGAGGGGGTTTAGTACACGCCCCACACTATAAAAGGCCGCCAGCGCGGCGGCCTTGTGTAGTGTGTTCCGGACCGGAGTAGGGAAAGAGAAGCATAGGCAGGGACAGTGTCATTATTTTTCCTTTACATAATCCTGGATTCCTTGTGTTTAGGGACAGATAAGGATAGGTAGGGAGAGTGTCAGTGACAGTGTGCTAATCCTTGTTTGTAGGGACAGAGAGGTACAGTGAGGGAAAGTGTCAGCGTGCTATTCTGTTCTAAACCAATCTTGCTGAACCATATTTTCAATCCTTGAGTTTAGGGACAGAGAGGTACAGTGAGGGAAAGTGTCAGTGTGCTATTTTGTGCTAAATCTTGTTTGTAGGGACAGAGAGGTACAGTGAGGGAAAGTGTCAGTGTGCTATTTTGTGCTAAATCTTGTTTGTAGGGACAGCGAAGTACAGTGAGGGAAAGTGTCAGTGTGCTATTCTGTTGGAAACCAATTTTGCTGTTCCATATTTTCAATCCTTGAGTTTAGGGACAGGGAAGGACACTCGTAGAAATTATCAGTGTGCTATTCTGTGCTAAATCTTGTTTGTAGGGAGGGACAGAGTAGGACAGTGAGGGAAAGTGTCAGTGTGCTATTCTGTTCTAAAACTATTTTGCTGAACCATATTTTCAATCCTTGAGTTGAGGGACAGAGAGGTACAGTGAGTGAAACTGACAGTGTGCTGTTCTGTTCTAAACCAAATTTGCTGTTCCATATTTTCAATCCTTGAGTTGAGGGACAGAGAGGTACAGTGAGTGAAACTGACAGTGTACTGTTCTGTTCTAAACCAAATTTGCTGTTCCATATTTTCAATCCTTGAGTTGAGGGACAGAGAGGTACAGTGAGGGAAAGTGTCAGTGTGCTATTCTCTTCTAAAACTATTTTGCTGAACCATATTTTCAATCCTTGAGTTGAGGGACAGAGAGGTACAGTGAGTGAAACTGACAGAGTGCTGTTCTGTTCTAAACCAAATTTGCTGTTCCATATTTTCAATCCTTGAGTTGAGGGACAGAGAGGTACAGTGAGTGAAACTGACAGTGTACTGTTCTGTTCTAAACCAAATTTGCTGTTCCATATTTTCAATCCTTGAGTTGAGGGACAGAGAGGTACAGTGAGGGAAAGTGTCAGTGTGCTATTCTGTTCTAAAACTATTTTGCTGAACCATATTTTCAATCCTTGAGTTGAGGGACAGAGAGGTACAGTGAGTGAAACTGACAGTGTGCTGTTCTGTTCTAAACCAAATTTGCTGTTCCATATTTTCAATCCTTGAGTTGAGGGACAGAGAGGTACAGTGAGGGAAAGTGTCAGTGTGCTATTCTGTTCTAAAACTATTTTATTGAACCATATTTTCAATCCTTGAGTTGAGGGACAGAGAGGTAAAGTGAGTGAAACTGACAGTGTGCTGTTCTGTTCTAAACCAAATTTGCTGTTCCATATTTTCAATCCTTGAGTTGAGGGACAGAGAGGTACAGTGAGGGAAAGTGTCAGTGTGCTATTCTGTTCTAAAACTATTTTGCTGGACCATATTTTCAATCCTTGAGTTGAGGGACAGAGAGGTACAGTGAGTGAAACTGACAGTGTGCTGTTCTGTTCTAAACCAAATTTGCTGTTCCATCTTTTCAATCCTTGAGTTGAGGGACAGAGAGGTACAGTGAGGGAAAGTGTCAGTGTGCTATTCTGTTCTAAAACTATTTTGCTGGACCATATTTTAAATCCTTGAGTTGAGGGACAGAGAGGTACAGTGAGTGAAACTGACAGTGTGCTGTTCTGTTCTAAACCAAATTTGCTGTTCCATCTTTTCAATCCTTGAGTTGAGGGACAGAAAGGTACAGTGAGGGAAAGTCTCAGTGTGCTATTCTGTTCTAAAATTATTTTGCTGAACCATATTTTCAATCCTTGAGTTGAGGGACAGAGAGGTACAGTGAGTGAAACTGACAGTGTGCTGTTCTGTTCTAAACCAAATTTGCTGTTCCATATTTTCAATCCTTGAGTTGAGGGACAGAGAGGTACAGGGAGGGAAAGTGTCAGTGTGCTATTCTGTTCTAAAATTATTTTGCTGAACCATATTTTCAATCCTTGAGTTGAGGGACAGAGAGGTACAGTGAGTGAAACTGACAGTGTGCTGTTCTGTTCTAAACCAAATTTGCTGTTCCATATTTTCAATCCTTGAGTTGAGGGACAGAGAGGTACAGTGAGGGAAAGTGTCAGTGTGCTATTCTGTTCTAAAATTATTTTGCTGAACCATATTTTCAATCCTTGAGTTGAGGGACAGAGAGGTACAGTGAGTGAAACTGACAGTGTGCTGTTCTGTTCTAAACCAAATTTGCTGTTCCATATTTTCAATACTTGAGTTGAGGTACAGAGAGGTACAGTGAGGGAAAGTGTCAGTGTGCTATTCTGTTCTAAAATTATTTTGCTGAACCATATTTTCAATCCTTGAGTTGAGGGACAGAGAGGTACAGTGAGTGAAACTGACAGTGTGCTGTTCTGTTCTAAACCAAATTTGCTGTTCCATATTTTCAATCCTTGAGTTGAGGGACAGAGAGGTACAGTGAGTGAAACTGACAGTGTACTGTTCTGTTCTAAACCAAATTTGCTGTTCCATATTTTCAATCCTTGAGTTGAGGGACAGAGAGGTACAGTGAGGGAAAGTGTCAGTGTGCTATTCTGTTCTAAAACTATTTTATTGAACCATATTTTCAATCCTTGAGTTGAGGGACAGAGAGGTAAAGTGAGTGAAACTGACAGTGTGCTGTTCTGTTCTAAACCAAATTTGCTGTTCCATATTTTCAATCCTTGAGTTGAGGGACAGAGAGGTACAGTGAGGGAAAGTGTCAGTGTGCTATTCTGTTCTAAAACTATTTTGCTGGACCATATTTTAAATCCTTGAGTTGAGGGACAGAGAGGTACAGTGAGTGAAACTGACAGTGTGCTGTTCTGTTCTAAACCAAATTTGCTGTTCCATCTTTTCAATCCTTGAGTTGAGGGACAGAAAGGTACAGTGAGGGAAAGTCTCAGTGTGCTATTCTGTTCTAAAATTATTTTGCTGAACCATATTTTCAATCCTTGAGTTGAGGGACAGAAAGGTACAGTGAGGGAAAGTCTCAGTGTGCTATTCTGTTCTAAAATTATTTTGCTGAACCATATTTTCAATCCTTGAGTTGAGGGACAGAGAGGTACAGTGAGTGAAACTGACAGTGTGCTGTTCTGTTCTAAACCAAATTTGCTGTTCCATATTTTCAATCCTTGAGTTGAGGGACAGAGAGGTACAGGGAGGGAAAGTGTCAGTGTGCTATTCTGTTCTAAAATTATTTTGCTGAACCATATTTTCAATCCTTGAGTTGAGGGACAGAGAGGTACAGTGAGTGAAACTGACAGTGTGCTGTTCTGTTCTAAACCAAATTTGCTGTTCCATATTTTCAATCCTTGAGTTGAGGGACAGAGAGGTACAGTGAGGGAAAGTGTCAGTGTGCTATTCTGTTCTAAAATTATTTTGCTGAACCATATTTTCAATCCTTGAGTTGAGGGACAGAGAGGTACAGTGAGTGAAACTGACAGTGTGCTGTTCTGTTCTAAACCAAATTTGCTGTTCCATATTTTCAATACTTGAGTTGAGGTACAGAGAGGTACAGTGAGGGAAAGTGTCAGTGTGCTATTCTGTTCTAAAATTATTTTGCTGAACCATATTTTCAATCCTTGAGTTGAGGGACAGAGAGGTACAGTGAGTGAAACTGACAGTGTGCTGTTCTGTTCTAAACCAAATTTGCTGTTCCATATTTTCAATCCTTGAGTTGAGGGACAGAGAGGTACAGTGAGTGAAACTGACAGTGTACTGTTCTGTTCTAAACCAAATTTGCTGTTCCATATTTTCAATCCTTGAGTTGAGGGACAGAGAGGTACAGTGAGGGAAAGTGTCAGTGTGCTATTCTGTTCTAAAACTATTTTGCTGAACCATATTTTCAATCCTTGAGTTGAGGGACAGAGAGGTACAGTGAGTGAAACTGACAGTGTGCTGTTCTGTTCTAAACCAAATTTGCTGTTCCATATTTTCAATCCTTGAGTTGAGGGACAGAGAGGTACAGTGAGGGAAAGTGTCAGTGTGCTATTCTGTTCTAAAACTATTTTATTGAACCATATTTTCAATCCTTGAGTTGAGGGACAGAGAGGTAAAGTGAGTGAAACTGACAGTGTGCTGTTCTGTTCTAAACCAAATTTGCTGTTCCATATTTTCAATCCTTGAGTTGAGGGACAGAGAGGTACAGTGAGGGAAAGTGTCAGTGTGCTATTCTGTTCTAAAACTATTTTGCTGGACCATATTTTCAATCCTTGAGTTGAGGGACAGAGAGGTACAGTGAGTGAAACTGACAGTGTGCTGTTCTGTTCTAAACCAAATTTGCTGTTCCATCTTTTCAATCCTTGAGTTGAGGGACAGAAAGGTACAGTGAGGGAAAGTGTCAGTGTGCTATTCTGTTCTAAAATTATTTTGCTGAACCATATTTTCAATCCTTGAGTTGAGGGACAGAGAGGTACAGTGAGTGAAACTGACAGTGTGCTGTTCTGTTCTAAACCAAATTTGCTGTTCCATATTTTCAATCCTTGAGTTGAGGGACAGAGAGGTACAGTGAGGGAAAGTGTCAGTGTGCTATTCTGTTCTAAAACTATTTTGCTGGACCATATTTTCAATCCTTGAGTTGAGGGACAGAGAGGTACAGTGAGTGAAACTGACAGTGTGCTGTTCTGTTCTAAACCAAATTTGCTGTTCCATCTTTTCAATCCTTGAGTTGAGGGACAGAAAGGTACAGTGAGGGAAAGTGTCAGTGTGCTATTCTGTTCTAAAATTATTTTGCTGAACCATATTTTCAATCCTTGAGTTGAGGGACAGAGAGGTACAGTGAGTGAAACTGACAGTGTGCTGTTCTGTTCTAAACCAAATTTGCTGTTCCATATTTTCAATCCTTGAGTTGAGGGACAGAGAGGTACAGTGAGGGAAAGTGTCAGTGTGCTATTCTGTTCTAAAATTATTTTGCTGAACCATATTTTCAATCCTTGAGTTGAGGGACAGAGAGGTACAGTGAGTGAAACTGACAGTGTGCTGTTCTGTTCTAAACCAAATTTGCTGTTCCATATTTTCAATACTTGAGTTGAGGTACAGAGAGGTACAGTGAGGGAAAGTGTCAGTGTGCTATTCTGTTCTAAAATTATTTTGCTGAACCATATTTTCAATCCTTGAGTTGAGGGACAGAGAGGTACAGTGAGTGAAACTGACAGTGTGCTGTTCTGTTCTAAACCAAATTTGCTGTTCCATATTTTCAATCCTTGAGTTGAGGGACAGAGAGGTACAGTGAGTGAAACTGACAGTGTACTGTTCTGTTCTAAACCAAATTTGCTGTTCCATATTTTCAATCCTTGAGTTGAGGGACAGAGAGGTACAGTGAGGGAAAGTGTCAGTGTGCTATTCTGTTCTAAAACTATTTTATTGAACCATATTTTCAATCCTTGAGTTGAGGGACAGAGAGGTAAAGTGAGTGAAACTGACAGTGTGCTGTTCTGTTCTAAACCAAATTTGCTGTTCCATATTTTCAATCCTTGAGTTGAGGGACAGAGAGGTACAGTGAGGGAAAGTGTCAGTGTGCTATTCTGTTCTAAAACTATTTTGCTGGACCATATTTTAAATCCTTGAGTTGAGGGACAGAGAGGTACAGTGAGTGAAACTGACAGTGTGCTGTTCTGTTCTAAACCAAATTTGCTGTTCCATCTTTTCAATCCTTGAGTTGAGGGACAGAAAGGTACAGTGAGGGAAAGTCTCAGTGTGCTATTCTGTTCTAAAATTATTTTGCTGAACCATATTTTCAATCCTTGAGTTGAGGGACAGAAAGGTACAGTGAGGGAAAGTCTCAGTGTGCTATTCTGTTCTAAAATTATTTTGCTGAACCATATTTTCAATCCTTGAGTTGAGGGACAGAGAGGTACAGTGAGTGAAACTGACAGTGTGCTGTTCTGTTCTAAACCAAATTTGCTGTTCCATATTTTCAATCCTTGAGTTGAGGGACAGAGAGGTACAGGGAGGGAAAGTGTCAGTGTGCTATTCTGTTCTAAAATTATTTTGCTGAACCATATTTTCAATCCTTGAGTTGAGGGACAGAGAGGTACAGTGAGTGAAACTGACAGTGTGCTGTTCTGTTCTAAACCAAATTTGCTGTTCCATATTTTCAATCCTTGAGTTGAGGGACAGAGAGGTACAGTGAGGGAAAGTGTCAGTGTGCTATTCTGTTCTAAAATTATTTTGCTGAACCATATTTTCAATCCTTGAGTTGAGGGACAGAGAGGTACAGTGAGTGAAACTGACAGTGTGCTGTTCTGTTCTAAACCAAATTTGCTGTTCCATATTTTCAATCCTTGAGTTGAGGGACAGAGAGGTACAGTGAGGGAAAGTGTCAGTGTGCTATTCTGTTCTAAAATTATTTTGCTGAACCATATTTTCAATCCTTGAGTTGAGGGACAGAGAGGTACAGTGAGTGAAACTGACAGTGTGCTGTTCTGTTCTAAACCAAATTTGCTGTTCCATATTTTCAATACTTGAGTTGAGGTACAGAGAGGTACAGTGAGGGAAAGTGTCAGTGTGCTATTCTGTTCTAAAATTATTTTGCTGAACCATATTTTCAATCCTTGAGTTGAGGGACAGAGAGGTACAGTGAGTGAAACTGACAGTGTGCTGTTCTGTTCTAAACCAAATTTGCTGTTCCATATTTTCAATCCTTGAGTTGAGGGACAGAGAGGTACAGTGAGTGAAACTGACAGTGTACTGTTCTGTTCTAAACCAAATTTGCTGTTCCATATTTTCAATCCTTGAGTTGAGGGACAGAGAGGTACAGTGAGGGAAAGTGTCAGTGTGCTATTCTCTTCTAAAACTATTTTGCTGAACCATATTTTCAATCCTTGAGTTGAGGGACAGAGAGGTACAGTGAGTGAAACTGACAGTGTGCTGTTCTGTTCTAAACCAAATTTGCTGTTCCATATTTTCAATCCTTGAGTTGAGGGACAGAGAGGTACAGTGAGGGAAAGTGTCAGTGTGCTATTCTGTTCTAAAACTATTTTGCTGAACCATATTTTCAATCCTTGAGTTGAGGGACAGAGAGGTACAGTGAGTGAAACTGACAGTGTGCTGTTCTGTTCTAAACCAAATTTGCTGTTCCATATTTTCAATCCTTGAGTTGAGGGACAGAGAGGTACAGTGAGGGAAAGTGTCAGTGTGCTATTCTGTTCTAAAACTATTTTATTGAACCATATTTTCAATCCTTGAGTTGAGGGACAGAGAGGTAAAGTGAGTGAAACTGACAGTGTGCTGTTCTGTTCTAAACCAAATTTGCTGTTCCATATTTTCAATCCTTGAGTTGAGGGACAGAGAGGTACAGTGAGGGAAAGTGTCAGTGTGCTATTCTGTTCTAAAACTATTTTGCTGGACCATATTTTCAATCCTTGAGTTGAGGGACAGAGAGGTACAGTGAGTGAAACTGACAGTGTGCTGTTCTGTTCTAAACCAAATTTGCTGTTCCATCTTTTCAATCCTTGAGTTGAGGGACAGAAAGGTACAGTGAGGGAAAGTGTCAGTGTGCTATTCTGTTCTAAAATTATTTTGCTGAACCATATTTTCAATCCTTGAGTTGAGGGACAGAGAGGTACAGTGAGTGAAACTGACAGTGTGCTGTTCTGTTCTAAACCAAATTTGCTGTTCCATATTTTCAATCCTTGAGTTGAGGGACAGAGAGGTACAGGGAGGGAAAGTGTCAGTGTGCTATTCTGTTCTAAAATTATTTTGCTGAACCACATTTTCAATCCTTGAGTTGAGGGACAGAGAGGTACAGTGAGTGAAACTGTCAGTGTGCTGTTCTGTTCTAAACCAAATTTGCTGTTCCATATTTTCAATCCTTGAGTTGAGGGACAGAGAGGTACAGTGAGGGAAAGTGTCAGTGTGCTATTCTGTTCTAAAATTATTTTGCTGAACCATATTTTCAATCCTTGAGTTGAGGGACAGAGAGGTACAATGAGTGAAACTGACAGTGTGCTGTTCTGTTCTAAACCAAATTTGCTGTTCCATATTTTCAATCCTTGAGTTGAGGGACAGAGAGGTACAGTGAGGGAAAGTGTCAGTGTGCTATTCTGTTCTAAAATTATTTTGCTGAACCATATTTTCAATCCTTGAGTTGAGGGACAGAGAGGTACAGTGAGTGAAACTGACAGTGTGCTGTTCTGTTCTAAACCAAATTTGCTGTTCCATATTTTCAATCCTTGAGTTAAGGGACAGAGAGGTACAGTGAGTGAAACTGACAGTGTGCTGTTCTGTTCTAAACCAAATTTGCTGTTCCATATTTTCAATCCTTGAGTTGAGGGACAGAGAGGTACAGTGAGGGAAAGTGTCAGTGTGCTATTCTGTTCTAAAACTATTTTGCTGAACCATATTTTCAATCCTTGAGTTGAGGGACAGAGAGGTACAGTGAGTGAAACTGACAGTGTGCTGTTCTGTTCTAAACCAAATTTGCTGTTCCATATTTTCAATCCTTGAGTTGAGGGACAGAGAGGTACAGTGAGTGAAACTGACAGTGTGCTATTCTGTGCTAATCCTTGTTTGTAGGGACAGAGAGGTACAGTGAGGGAAAGTGTCAGTGTGCTATTCTGTTCTAAACCAATCTTGCTGAACCATATTTTCAATCCTTGAGTTTAGGGACAGAGAGGTACAGTGAGGGAAAGTGTCAGTGTGCTATTTTGTGCTAAATCTTGTTTGTAGGGACAGAGAGGTACAGTGAGGGAAAGTGTCAGTGTGCTATTTTGTGCTAAATCTTGTTTGTAGGGACAGAGAAGTACAGTGAGGGAAAGTGTCAGTGTGCTATTCTGTTCGAAACCAATTTTGCTGTTCCATATTTTCAATCCTTGAGTTTAGGGACAGGGAAGGACACTCGTAGAAATTATCAGTGTGCTATTCTGTGCTAAATCTTGTTTGTAGGGAGGGACAGAGTAGGACAGTGAGGGAAAGTGTCAGTGTGCTATTCTGTTCTAAAACTATTTTTCTGAACCATATTTTCAATCCTTGAGTTGAGGGACAGAGAGGTACAGTGAGTGAAACTGACAGTGTGCTGTTCTGTTCTAAACCAAATTTGCTGTTCCATATTTTCAATCCTTGAGTTGAGGTACAGAGAGGTACAGTGAGGGAAAGTGTCAGTGTGCTATTCTGTTCTAAAATTATTTTGCTGAACCATATTTTCAATCCTTGAGTTGAGGGACAGAGAGGTACAGTGAGTGAAACTGACAGTGTGCTGTTCTGTTCTAAACCAAATTTGCTGTTCCATATTTTCAATCCTTGAGTTGAGGGACAGAGAGGTACAGGGAGGGAAAGTGTCAGTGTGCTATTCTGTTCTAAAATTATTTTGCTGAACCATATTTTCAATCCTTGAGTTGAGGGACAGAGAGGT
This sequence comes from Rana muscosa, assembly GCA_029206835.1. Classification (NCBI taxonomy): domain Eukaryota; kingdom Metazoa; phylum Chordata; class Amphibia; order Anura; family Ranidae; genus Rana; species Rana muscosa. The sequence continues at coordinate 827,207,963 of CM055116.1, forward strand.
AAAGTGAGTGAAACTGACAGTGTGCTGTTCTGTTCTAAACCAAATTTGCTGTTCCATATTTTCAATCCTTGAGTTGAGGGACAGAGAGGTACAGTGAGGGAAAGTGTCAGTGTGCTATTCTGTTCTAAAACTATTTTGCTGGACCATATTTTCAATCCTTGAGTTGAGGGACAGAGAGGTACAGTGAGTGAAACTGACAGTGTGCTGTTCTGTTCTAAACCAAATTTGCTGTTCCATCTTTTCAATCCTTGAGTTGAGGGACAGAAAGGTACAGTGAGGGAAAGTGTCAGTGTGCTATTCTGTTCTAAAATTATTTTGCTGAACCATATTTTCAATCCTTGAGTTGAGGGACAGAGAGGTACAGTGAGTGAAACTGACAGTGTGCTGTTCTGTTCTAAAGCAAATTTGCTGTTCCATATTTTCAATCCTTGAGTTGAGGGACAGAGAGGTACAGGGAGGGAAAGTGTCAGTGTGCTATTCTGTTCTAAAATTATTTTGCTGAACCATATTTTCAATCCTTGAGTTGAGGGACAGAGAGGTACAGTGAGTGAAACTGACAGTGTGCTGTTCTGTTCTAAACCAAATTTGCTGTTCCATATTTCAATCCTTGAGTTGAGGGACAGAGAGGTACAGTGAGGGAAAGTGTCAGTGTGCTATTCTGTTCTAAAATTATTTTGCTGAACCATATTTTCAATCCTTGAGTTGAGGGACAGAGAGGTACAGTGAGTGAAACTGACAGTGTGCTGTTCTGTTCTAAACCAAATTTGCTGTTCCATATTTTCAATACTTGAGTTGAGGTACAGAGAGGTACAGTGAGGGAAAGTGTCAGTGTGCTATTCTGTTCTAAAATTATTTTGCTGAACCATATTTTCAATCCTTGAGTTGAGGGACAGAGAGGTACAGTGAGTGAAACTGACAGTGTGCTGTTCTGTTCTAAACCAAATTTGCTGTTCCATATTTTCAATCCTTGAGTTGAGGGACAGAGAGGTACAGTGAGTGAAACTGACAGTGTACTGTTCTGTTCTAAACCAAATTTGCTGTTCCATATTTTCAATCCTTGAGTTGAGGGACAGAGAGGTACAGTGAGGGAAAGTGTCAGTGTGCTATTCTCTTCTAAAACTATTTTGCTGAACCATATTTTCAATCCTTGAGTTGAGGGACAGAGAGGTACAGTGAGTGAAACTGACAGTGTGCTGTTCTGTTCTAAACCAAATTTGCTGTTCCATATTTTCAATCCTTGAGTTGAGGGACAGAGAGGTACAGTGAGGGAAAGTGTCAGTGTGCTATTCTGTTCTAAAACTATTTTGCTGAACCATATTTTCAATCCTTGAGTTGAGGGACAGAGAGGTACAGTGAGTGAAACTGACAGTGTGCTGTTCTGTTCTAAACCAAATTTGCTGTTCCATATTTTCAATCCTTGAGTTGAGGGACAGAGAGGTACAGTGAGGGAAAGTGTCAGTGTGCTATTCTGTTCTAAAACTATTTTGCTGAACCATATTTCCAATCCTTGAGTTGAGGGACAGAGAGGTACAGTGAGTGAAACTGACAGTGTGCTGTTCTGTTCTAAACCAAATTTGCTGTTCCATATTTTCAATCCTTGAGTTGAGGGACAGAGAGGTACAGTGAGGGAAAGTGTCAGTGTGCTATTCTGTTCTAAAACTATTTTATTGAACCATATTTTCAATCCTTGAGTTGAGGGACAGAGAGGTAAAGTGAGTGAAACTGACAGTGTGCTGTTCTGTTCTAAACCAAATTTGCTGTTCCATATTTTCAATCCTTGAGTTGAGGGACAGAGAGGTACAGTGAGGGAAAGTGTCAGTGTGCTATTCTGTTCTAAAACTATTTTGCTGGACCATATTTTCAATCCTTGAGTTGAGGGACAGAGAGGTAAAGTGAGTGAAACTGACAGTGTGCTGTTCTGTTCTAAACCAAATTTGCTGTTCCATCTTTTCAATCCTTGAGTTGAGGGACAGAAAGGTACAGTGAGGGAAAGTGTCAGTGTGCTATTCTGTTCTAAAATTATTTTGCTGAACCATATTTTCAATCCTTGAGTTGAGGGACAGAGAGGTACAGTGAGTGAAACTGACAGTGTGCTGTTCTGTTCTAAACCAAATTTGCTGTTCCATATTTTCAATCCTTGAGTTGAGGGACAGAGAGGTACAGGGAGGGAAAGTGTCAGTGTGCTATTCTGTTCTAAAATTATTTTGCTGAACCATATTTTCAATCCTTGAGTTGAGGGACAGAGAGGTACAGTGAGTGAAACTGACTGTGCTGTTCTGTTCTAAACCAAATTTGCTGTTCCATATTTTCAATCCTTGAGTTGAGGGACAGAGAGGTACAGTGAGGGAAAGTGTCAGTGTGCTATTCTGTTCTAAAATTATTTTGCTGAACCATATTTTCAATCCTTGAGTTGAGGGACAGAGAGGTACAGTGAGTGAAACTGACAGTGTGCTGTTCTGTTCTAAACCAAATTTGCTGTTCCATATTTTCAATCCTTGAGTTGAGGGACAGAGAGGTACAGTGAGTGAAACTGACAGTGTGCTGTTCTGTTCTAAACCAAATTTGCTGTTCCATATTTTCAATCCTTGAGTTGAGGGACAGAGAGGTACAGTGAGTGAAACTGACAGTGTGCTGTTCTGTTCTAAACCAAATTTGCTGTTCCATATTTTCAATCCTTGAGTTGAGGGACAGAGAGGTACAGTGAGGGAAAGTGTCAGTGTGCTATTCTGTTCTAAAATTATTTTGCTGAACCATATTTTCAATCCTTGAGTTGAGGGACAGAGAGGTACAGTGAGTGAAACTGACAGTGTGCTGTTCTGTTCTAAACCAAATTTGCTGTTCCATATTTTCAATCCTTGAGTTGAGGGACAGAGAGGTACAGTGAGTGAAACTGACAGTGTGCTGTTCTGTTCTAAACCAAATTTGCTGTTCCATATTTTCAATCCTTGAGTTGAGGGACAGAGAGGTACAGTGAGGGAAAGTGTCAGTGTGCTATTCTGTTCTAAAACTATTTTGCTGAACCATATTTTCAATCCTTGAGTCGAGGGACAGAGAGGTACAGTGAGTGAAACTGACAGTGTGCTGTTCTGTTCTAAACCAAATTTGCTGTTCCATATTTTCAATCCTTGAGTTGAGGGACAGAGAGGTACAGTGAGGGAAAGTGTCAGTGTGCTATTCTGTTCTAAAACTATTTTGCTGGACCATATTTTCAATCCTTGAGTTGAGGGACAGAGAGGTACAGTGAGTGAAACTGTCAGTGTGCTGTTCTGTTCTAAACCAAATTTGCTGTTCCATATTTTCAATCCTTGAGTTGAGGGACAGAGAGGTACAGTGAGGGAAAGTGTCAGTGTGCTATTCTGTTCTAAAATTATTTTGCTGAACCATATTTTCAATCCTTGAGTTGAGGGACAGAGAGGTACAGTGAGTGAAACTGACAGTGTGCTGTTCTGTTCTAAACCAAATTTGCTGTTCCATATTTTCAATCCTTGAGTTGAGGGACAGAGAGGTACAGTGAGGGAAAGTGTCAGTGTGCTATTCTGTTCTAAAATTATTTTGCTGAACCATATTTTCAATCCTTGAGTTGAGGGACAGAGAGGTACAGTGAGTGAAACTGACAGTGTGCTGTTCTGTTCTAAACCAAATTTGCTGTTCCATATTTTCAATCCTTGAGTTGAGGGACAGAGAGGTACAGTGAGGGAAAGTGTCAGTGTGCTATTCTGTTCTAAAACTATTTTGCTGGACCATATTTTCAATCCTTGAGTTGAGGGACAGAGAGGTACAGTGAGTGAAACTGTCAGTGTGCTGTTCTGTTCTAAACCAAATTTGCTGTTCCATATTTTCAATCCTTGAGTTGAGGGACAGAGAGGTACAGTGAGGGAAAGTGTCAGTGTGCTATTCTGTTCTAAAATTATTTTGCTGAACCATATTTTCAATCCTTGAGTTGAGGGACAGAGAGGTACAGTGAGTGAAACTGACAGTGTGCTGTTCTGTTCTAAACCAAATTTGCTGTTCCATATTTTCAATCCTTGAGTTGAGGGACAGAGAGGTACAGTGAGGGAAAGTGTCAGTGTGCTATTCTGTTCTAAAATTATTTTGCTGAACCATATTTTCAATCCTTGAGTTGAGGGACAGAGAGGTACAGTGAGTGAAACTGACAGTGTGCTGTTCTGTTCTAAACCAAATTTGCTGTTCCATATTTTCAATCCTTGAGTTGAGGGACAGAGAGGTACAGTGAGGGAAAGTGTCAGTGTGCTATTCTGTTCTAAAATTATTTTGCTGAACCATATTTTCAATCCTTGAGTTGAGGGACAGAGAGGTACAGTGAGTGAAACTGACAGTGTGCTGTTCTGTTCTAAACCAAATTTGCTGTTCCATATTTTCAATCCTTGAGTTGAGGGACAGAGAGGTACAGTGAGGGAAAGTGTCAGTGTGCTATTCTGTTCTAAAACTATTTTGCTGAACCATATTTTCAATCCTTGAGTCGAGGGACAGAGAGGTACAGTGAGTGAAACTGACAGTGTGCTGTTCTGTTCTAAACCAAATTTGCTGTTCCATATTTTCAATCCTTGAGTTGAGGGACAGAGAGGTACAGTGAGGGAAAGTGTCAGTGTGCTATTCTGTTCTAAAACTATTTTGCTGGACCATATTTTCAATCCTTGAGTTGAGGGACAGAGAGGTACAGTGAGTGAAACTGTCAGTGTGCTGTTCTGTTCTAAACCAAATTTGCTGTTCCATATTTTCAATCCTTGAGTTGAGGGACAGAGAGGTACAGTGAGGGAAAGTGTCAGTGTGCTATTCTGTTCTAAAATTATTTTGCTGAACCATATTTTCAATCCTTGAGTTGAGGGACAGAGAGGTACAGTGAGTGAAACTGACAGTGTGCTGTTCTGTTCTAAACCAAATTTGCTGTTCCATATTTTCAATCCTTGAGTTGAGGGACAGAGAGGTACAGTGAGGGAAAGTGTCAGTGTGCTATTCTGTTCTAAAATTATTTTGCTGAACCATATTTTCAATCCTTGAGTTGAGGGACAGAGAGGTACAGTGAGTGAAACTGACAGTGTGCTGTTCTGTTCTAAACCAAATTTGCTGTTCCATATTTTCAATCCTTGAGTTGAGGGACAGAGAGGTACAGTGAGGGAAAGTGTCAGTGTGCTATTCTGTTCTAAAACTATTTTGCTGGACCATATTTTCAATCCTTGAGTTGAGGGACAGAGAGGTACAGTGAGTGAAACTGTCAGTGTGCTGTTCTGTTCTAAACCAAATTTGCTGTTCCATATTTTCAATCCTTGAGTTGAGGGACAGAGAGGTACAGTGAGGGAAAGTGTCAGTGTGCTATTCTGTTCTAAAATTATTTTGCTGAACCATATTTTCAATCCTTGAGTTGAGGGACAGAGAGGTACAGTGAGTGAAACTGACAGTGTGCTGTTCTGTTCTAAACCAAATTTGCTGTTCCATATTTTCAATCCTTGAGTTGAGGGACAGAGAGGTACAGTGAGGGAAAGTGTCAGTGTGCTATTCTGTTCTAAAATTATTTTGCTGAACCATATTTTCAATCCTTGAGTTGAGGGACAGAGAGGTACAGTGAGTGAAACTGACAGTGTGCTGTTCTGTTCTAAACCAAATTTGCTGTTCCATATTTTCAATCCTTGAGTTGAGGGACAGAGAGGTACAGTGAGGGAAAGTGTCAGTGTGCTATTCTGTTCTAAAATTATTTTGCTGAACCATATTTTCAATCCTTGAGTTGAGGGACAGAGAGGTACAGTGAGTGAAACTGACAGTGTGCTGTTCTGTTCTAAACCAAATTTGCTGTTCCATATTTTCAATCCTTGAGTTAAGGGACAGAGAGGTACAGTGAGTGAAACTGACAGTGTGCTGTTCTGTTCTAAACCAAATTTGCTGTTCCATATTTTCAATCCTTGAGTTGAGGGACAGAGAGGTACAGTGAGGGAAAGTGTCAGTGTGCTATTCTGTTCTAAAACTATTTTGCTGAACCATATTTTCAATCCTTGAGTTGAGGGACAGAGAGGTACAGTGAGTGAAACTGACAGTGTGCTGTTCTGTTCTAAACCAAATTTGCTGTTCCATATTTTCAATCCTTGAGTTGAGGGACAGAGAGGTACAGTGAGTGAAACTGACAGTGTGCTATTCTGTGCTAATCCTTGTTTGTAGGGACAGAGAGGTACAGTGAGGGAAAGTGTCAGTGTGCTATTCTGTTCTAAACCAATCTTGCTGAACCATATTTTCAATCCTTGAGTTTAGGGACAGAGAGGTACAGTGAGGGAAAGTGTCAGTGTGCTATTTTGTGCTAAATCTTGTTTGTAGGGACAGAGAGGTACAGTGAGGGAAAGTGTAAGTGTGCTATTTTGTGCTAAATCTTGTTTGTAGGGACAGAGAAGTTCAGTGAGGGAAAGTGTCAGTGTGCTATTCTGTTCGAAACCAATTTTGCTGTTCCATATTTTCAATCCTTGAGTTTAGGGACAGGGAAGGACACTCGTAGAAATTATCAGTGTGCTATTCTGTGCTAAATCTTGTTTGTAGGGAGGGACAGAGTAGGACAGTGAGGGAAAGTGTCAGTGTGCTATTCTGTTCTAAAACTATTTTGCTGAACCATATTTTCAATCCTTGAGTTGAGGGACAGAGAGGTACAGTGAGTGAAACTGACAGTGTGCTGTTCTGTTCTAAACCAAATTTGCTGTTCCATATTTTCAATCCTTGAGTTGAGGTACAGAGAGGTACAGTGAGGGAAAGTGTCAGTGTGCTATTCTGTTCTAAAATTATTTTGCTGAACCATATTTTCAATCCTTGAGTTGAGGGACAGAGAGGTACAGTGAGTGAAACTGACAGTGTGCTGTTCTGTTCTAAACCAAATTTGCTGTTCCATATTTTCAATCCTTGAGTTGAGGGACAGAGAGGTACAGTGAGTGAAACTGACAGTGTGCTGTTCTGTTCTAAACCAAATTTGCTGTTCCATATTTTCAATCCTTGAGTTGAGGGACAGAGAGGTACAGTGAGGGAAAGTGTCAGTGTGCTATTCTCTTCTAAAACTATTTTGCTGAACCATATTTTCAATCCTTGATTTGAGGGACAGAGAGGTACAGTGAGTGAAACTGACAGTGTGCTGTTCTGTTCTAAACCAAATTTGGTGTTCCATATTTTCAATCCTTGAGTTGAGGGACAGAGAGGTACAGTGAGGGAAAGTGTCAGTGTGCTATTCTGTTCTAAAACTATTTTGCTGAACCATATTTTCAATCCTTGAGTTGAGGGACAGAGAGGTACAGTGAGTGAAAATGACAGTGTGCTGTTCTGTTCTAAACCAAATTTGCTGTTCCATATTTTCAGTCCTTGAGTTGAGAGACAGAGAGGTACAGTGAGGGAAAGTGTCAGTGTGCTATTCTGTTCTAAAACTATTTTGTTGAACCATATTTTCAATCCTTGAGTTGAGGGACAGAGAGGTACAGTGAGTGAAACTGACAGTGTGCTGTTCTGTTCTAAACCAAATTTGCTGTTCCATCTTTTCAATCCTTGAGTTGAGGGACAGAGAGGTACAGTGAGGGAAAGTGTCAGTGTGCTATTCTGTTCTAAAATTATTTTGCTGAACCATATTTTCAATCCTTGAGTTGAGGGACAGAGAGGTACAGTGAGTGAAACTGACAGTGTGCTGTTCTGTTCTAAACCAAATTTGCTGTTCCATATTTTCAATCCTTGAGTTGAGGGACAGAGAGGTACAGGGAGGGAAAGTGTCAGTGTGCTATTCTGTTCTAAAATTATTTTGCTGAACCATATTTTCAATCCTTGAGTTGAGGGACAGAGAGGTACAGTGAGTGAAACTGACAGTGTGCTGTTCTGTTCTAAACCAAATTTGCTGTTCCATATTTTCAATCCTTGAGTTGAGGGACAGAGAGGTACAGTGAGGGAAAGTGTCAGTGTGCTATTCTGTTCTAAAATTATTTTGCTGAACCATATTTTCAATCCTTGAGTTGAGGGACAGAGAGGTACAGTGAGTGAAACTGACAGTGTGCTGTTCTGTTCTAAACCAAATTTGCTGTTCCATATTTTCAATCCTTGAGTTGAGGGACAGAGAGGTACAGTGAGTGAAACTGACAGTGTGCTGTTCTGTTCTAAACCAAATTTGCTGTTCCATATTTTCAATCCTTGAGTTGAGGGACAGAGAGGTACAGTGAGGGAAAGTGTCAGTGTGCTATTCTGTTCTAAAACTATTTTGCTGAACCATATTTTCAATCCTTGAGTCGAGGGACAGAGAGGTACAGTGAGTGAAACTGACAGTGTGCTGTTCTGTTCTAAACCAAATTTGCTGTTCCATATTTTCAATCCTTGAGTTGAGGGACAGAGAGGTACAGTGAGGGAAAGTGTCAGTGTGCTATTCTGTTCTAAAACTATTTTGCTGGACCATATTTTCAATCCTTGAGTTGAGGGACAGAGAGGTACAGTGAGTGAAACTGTTAGTGTGCTGTTCTGTTCTAAAAAAAATTTGCTGTTCCATATTTTCAATCCTTGAGTTGAGGGACAGAGAGGTACAGTGAGGGAAAGTGTCAGTGTGCTATTCTGTTCTAAAATTATTTTGCTGAACCATATTTTCAATCCTTGAGTTGAGGGACAGAGAGGTACAGTGAGTGAAACTGACAGTGTGCTGTTCTGTTCTAAACCAAATTTGCTGTTCCATATTTTCAATCCTTGAGTTGAGGGACAGAGAGGTACAGTGAGGGAAAGTGTCAGTGTGCTATTCTGTTCTAAAATTATTTTGCTGAACCATATTTTCAATCCTTGAGTTGAGGGACAGAGAGGTACAGTGAGTGAAACTGACAGTGTGCTGTTCTGTTCTAAACCAAATTTGCTGTTCCATATTTTCAATCCTTGAGTTGAGGGACAGAGAGGTACAGTGAGGGAAAGTGTCAGTGTGCTATTCTGTTCTAAAATTATTTTGCTGAACCATATTTTCAATCCTTGAGTTGAGGGACAGAGAGGTACAGTGAGTGAAACTGACAGTGTGCTGTTCTGTTCTAAACCAAATTTGCTGTTCCATATTTTCAATCCTTGAGTTAAGGGACAGAGAGGTACAGTGAGTGAAACTGACAGTGTGCTGTTCTGTTCTAAACCAAATTTGCTGTTCCATATTTTCAATCCTTGAGTTGGGGGACAGAGAGGTACAGTGAGGGAAAGTGTCAGTGTGCTATTCTGTTCTAAAACTATTTTGCTGAACCATATTTTCAATCCTTGAGTTGAGGGACAGAGAGGTACAGTGAGTGAAACTGACAGTGTGCTGTTCTGTTCTAAACCAAATTTGCTGTTCCATATTTTCAATCCTTGAGTTGAGGGACAGAGAGGTACAGTGAGTAAAACTGACAGTGTGCTGTTCTGTTCTAAACCAAATTTGCTGTTCCATATTTTCAATCCTTGAGTTGAGGGACAGAGAGGTACAGTGAGGGAAAGTGTCAGTGTCCTATTCTGTTTTAAAATTATTTTGCTGAACCATATTTTCAATCCTTGAGTTGAGGGACAGAGAGGTACAGTGAGTGAAACTGACAGTGTGCTGTTCTGTTCTAAACCAAATTTGCTGTTCCATATTTTCAATCCTTCAGTTGAGGGACAGAGAGGTACAGTGAGTGAAACTGACAGTGTGCTGTTCTGTTCTAAACCAAATTTGCTGTTCCATATTTTCAATCCTTGAGTTGAGGGACAGAGAGGTACAGTGAGGGAAAGTGTCAGTGTGCTATTCTGTTCTAAAACTATTTTGCTGAACCATATTTTCAATCCTTGAGTTGAGGGACAGAGAGGTACAGTGAGTGAAACTGACAGTGTGCTGTTCTGTTCTAAACCAAATTTGCTGTTCCATATTTTCAATCCTTGAGTTGTGGGACAGAGAGGTACAGTGAGTGAAACTGACAGTGTGCTGTTCTGTTCTAAACCAAATTTGCTGTTCCATATTTTCAATCCTTGAGTTGAGGGACAGAGAGGTACAGTGAGGGAAAGTGTCAGTGTGCTATTCTGTTCTAAAACTATTTTGCTGAACCATATTTTCAATCCTTGAGTTGAGGGACAGAGAGGTACAGTGAGTGAAACTGACAGTGTGCTGTTCTGTTCTAAACCAAATTTGCTGTTCCATATTTTCAATCCTTGAGTTGAGGGACAGAGAGGTACAGTGAGGGAAAGTGTCAGTGTGCTATTCTGTTCTAAAACTATTTTGCTGGACCATATTTTCAATCCTTGAGTTGAGGGACAGAGAGGTACAGTGAGTGAAACTGACAGTGTGCTGTTCTGTTCTAAACCAAATTTGCTGTTCCATATTTTCAATCCTTGAGTTGAGGGACAGAGAGGTACAGTGAGGGAAAGTGTCAGTGTGCTATTCTGTTCTAAAATTATTTTGCTGAACCATATTTTCAATCCTTGAGTTGAGGGACAGAGAGGTACAGTGAGTGAAACTGACAGTGTGCTGTTCTGTTCTAAACCAAATTTGCTGTTCCATATTTTCAATCCTTGAGTTGAGGGACAGAGAGGTACAGTGAGGGAAAGTGTCAGTGTGCTATTCTGTTCTAAAATTATTTTGCTGAACCATATTTTCAATCCTTGAGTTGAGGGACAGAGAGGTACAGTGAGTGAAACTGACAGTGTGCTGTTCTGTTCTAAACCAAATTTGCTGTTCCATATTTTCAATCCTTGAGTTTAGGGACAGAGAAGGACACTCGTAGAAATTATCAGTGTGCTATTCTGTGCTAAATCTTGTTTGTAGGGAGGGACAGAGTAGGACAGTGAGGGAAAGTGTCAGTGTGCTATTCTGTTCTAAAACTATTTTGCTGAACCATATTTTCAATCCTTGTGTTTAGGGACAGAGAAGGATAGGCAGGGGACAGTGTCAGTGTCATTGTTGCTAAGCCTCCTGCACAGTATACACCTGAAGGTAGCCCTTATTGCTGTTTTTCCCATCTCCCTGCAGGCCATCCATTAAAATGTCTGGAAGGCAACCAAGGAGAGGCAGACAGTCAGGAGGCAAAAAAAGAGGGCAAGCAGGCTCTGTGTCTGGGGGCAACAGTGCTGGTCGTGTACGCGGTGCATTGTCATCAGCACATGGCCATGGGACACGCTTGTCCTTGTTTTCGGCAGCTGGAAATGTTGAGCCACATCATGCCGAATACTTGGTAGAGTGGATGACCAAGCCCACCTCATCCTCCTCATCCTCTCTCACCCAGGCTCAGGGTACTGGCAAAGCAGCTGCCAAAGCGTCCTCTTCTCTGGTATCATTATCTTCATTAGTCAATCCTTCCCTAGACCCACCATGCCCTCCTCCTGAGGAGTCCCCCGAACTGTTTGAGCACAGTGTTGGGTACATGCTCCAGGAGGATGCCCAGCGTTTGGAAGGATCTGATGATGATACCCAGCTAGAGGAAGGCAGCAGCGTGAGAGCAGAGAGAGGGGATGCTCAAGAAGGACACCAATCTGGCAGTCATGCTCCAGCAGCTGCAGCATATTGCCAGATTGGCTCCAGTGATGAGGAGGGAGGGGATGATGAGGTCACTGACTCCACGTGGGTGCCTAATAGGAGAGAGGAGGAGGAGGAGGATGAGGAGGAGGCACATCTCCAACGAGGCAGGATGCCCTTGAGTGGCCAGCGTATGGGCAGCACACCGACGGAATCACACCGCAGAGCTCCACCTGTGCAGGGCGCTGCCTCTGCCCGTCATGCAAAAAGTTCTTTGGTGTGGGCCTTTTTTGAGGCGAGTGCATCAGATCGCACAGCTGCTGTTTGCAACATATGTCTCAAGCGTATATCGCGTGGCCAAAACATCAGCCGCTTGGGCACCACATGCTTGATCAGACATATGTTGACCTGCCATGCAGTTCGTTGGCAAGCCTACCTTAAAGACCCACACCAAAGAACAAAGCTGACCTCTTCTTGCACCGCATCAGCTGGGATCTCCAACCCCACTATACCTTCACTCCTCTCTGAAACCTGCTCTGAAAGGAATGAAGGTGTAGAATTAGGTGTGTCACAGGCAAGTACTTGCGGGCACTCTGCTAGCAGTACACCAACGTCCGATTCTAGCAGGCAAATTTCCCTACCCCAGCTGCTGGACCGTCGAAATTAGTTCACTCCCAGCCATCCACATGCCCAGCGGTTGAATGCTAGCTTGGCTAAATTGCTAGCGCTTCAACTGCTGCCTTTTCAGTTGGTAGACTCGGCCCCCTTCCGTGAGTTTGTGCAATGTGCGGTTCCTCAGTGGCAGGTTCCCAAACGACACTTTTTCGCACGGAAGGCTATTCCGGCTCTCTACAGGCATGTGGAAGGCAATGTCTTGGCCTCGCTGGACAGGGCGGTCAGCGGTAAGGTGCATATTACCGCTGACTCATGGTCCAGCAGGCATGGACAGGGACGTTACCTTTCTTTCACGGCCCATTGGGTCACTCTTTTGGCAGCTGGGAAGGATGCAGGACAAGGTGCAGTAGTGTTGGAGGTTGTTCCATCGCCAAGCCTCCAAAATGCTACTACTGGTTGTGACACACCTCTCTCCTCCACCCCCTCCTCTTCTTCTTCCTCCATGGCCTCTTCCTGTGGTTTGTCCTTGGAACCAGCGGTGTTCCGTAGGCGGTCAAGGGGCTACGCAAGTACGCAGACAAAAAGATGCCATGACGTGCTTGCGCTGGTGTGTTTGGGGGACAGGAGCCACACTGGGGCAGAGGTCCTGTCTGCTCTGCAGGGGCAGGCCGAGAGGTGGTTGACGCCACGCCAGCTTAAGCCAGGAATGGTGGTTTGCGACAATGGCACCAACCTCCTCTCCGCCCTCCGACAGGGACAACTGACCCATGTGCCCTGTATGGCTCACGTCCTTAACCTGGTGGTGCAGCGGTTCTTGGGCAGGTACCCGGGCTTACAGGATGTCCTGAGGCAGGCCAGGAAAGTCTGTGTGCATTTCCGCAGATCTTATAATGCCAGTGCTCGCCTGGCTGAGCTTCAAAAGGAGTTGAACCTGCCCAAGAACCGCCTTATATGTGACATGCCCACCAGGTGGAACTCAACGTTGGCCATGCTGCAGCGGCTGCACACGCAGCAGAGGGCCATCAATGAGTACCTGTGCGACTACGGCACCAGGACAGGGTCAGGGAAGCTCGGGTTTTTTCACCACGCCAGTGGGGCATGATCAGGGATGCATGCACTGTCCTGGCACCATTTGAGGAGGCCACGAGGATGGTGAGCAGTGACAGTGCATGCATCAGTGACACTGTACCTCTTGTCCACCTGTTGGAGCACACGCTGCGTGGAATAATGGACAGGGCACTTGAGGCAGAACAGAGGCAGGAAGAGGAGGACTTCCTTGCCTCTCAAGGCCCCCTTTACCCGGACAGTGTTCCTTCTGTCCCACCCATAGCACAGGAAGAGGAGGAGGAGGAGGAGGAGGAGGATTGTGTCAGCATGGAGGTGGAGGCTGGCACTCAGCATCATCAGCAGCAGTCTTTTAGGGATGATTTACAGTCCCAAGAAACCAGTGGACTTGTACGTGGCTGGGAGGAGGTGGCTGCGGATCATGTCGTCCTTAGTGACCCAGAGGACTCCGGACTGAATGCCTCAGCTAACCTACGCTGCATGGCCTCCCTGATCCTGCAAAGTCTGCGGAAGGATCCTCGTATTCTTCGGATCAAGGAGAGGGACCATTACTGGCTGGCCACTCTCCTTGATCCACGGTACAAGGGTAAGGTTGCGGACCTTATCGTACCGTCGCAGAGGGAGCAGAGGATGAGACAACTCCGGGAGGCCTTGCAGAAAGGTCTGTGCAACGCGTTCCCAGAGACTGGGAGGTTACAAACTCCTGGTCCTGGACAACGAGTTGCTGAGGCTTCGGGCAGTCAAAGAAGGAGCGGTGGGGAAGGTGGCCGTCTGACCGATGCGTTCAGACAATTCTTTAGTCCGCAGCCCCAAAGTATGATCGGTTCCAGCAACCATCGCCAGCGTCTGATATACATGGTGCGGGAATACCTAGGGGCAAGGTCAGACTTGGACACCTTCCCCACCGAAAATCCTCTGGCTTACTGGGTCTTGAGGATGGATCACTGGCCAGAGCTTGCACAGTATGCAATTGAGCTACTGGCCTGTCCTGCATCCAGCGTTCTTTCAGAACGCACATTCAGTGCTGCTGGAGGATTTGTCACGGATCACAGGGTGCGCCTGTCCACCGACTCGGTTGATCGACTGACTTTCATCAAGATGAACCAGTCTTGGATCACCACCAGCTACCACACACCAGATGCTGATATAACAGACTAATTGATTTTAAAATGTCACATCCCTTCAAGACTGATGCTGATGCTGAGTGCCTGTGCTGTTATGTTGACTGGCTATCCTCCTCCTCCTCCTCCTCAATGATACGATTAACGATGATAGCTTGGAAGATCATTTTGGTTTATGGGTGATGCCACCAGTGGCTAAGGCCAATTTTTCAGCCCCTGTTTAACAGGGGCGTGTAATTAAAATTTTTGATGCAATACTTTGCAACAGGCCTCATTGCTGTGCTCCAAGTACAGTATCTGTGAGGGGTTGCAGTGTTGTGCCACCAGTGCGTAAGGCCCAATTTTTCAGCCCCTGTTCAACAGGGGCATGCAATTATAATTATTGATCTAATAATTCACAGCAGGGCCCATTGCTGCGCCCACCAAGAGTAACTGTCAGGCCTTACAGTGTTGTGGCACCAGCACCACCATCACCACCACCACCACCACCAAAGGCCCAATTTTTAAGCCCCTGTTCAACAGGGGCATGCAATTATAATTATTGATCTAATAATTCACAGCAGGGACCATTGCTGCGCCCACCAAGAGTAACTGTCAGGCCTTACAGTGTTGTGGCACCAGCACCACCATCACCACCACCACCACCACCACCAAAGGCCTAATTTTTCAGCCCCTGTTCAACAGGGGCATGCAATTACAATTCTTGATCTAATAATTCACAGCAGGGCCCATTGCTGCGCCCACCAAGAGTAACTGTCAGGCCTTACAGTGTTGTGGCACCAGCACCACCATCACCACCACCACCACCACCAAAGGCCTAATTTTTCAGCCCCTGTTCAACAGGGGCATGCAATTACAATTATTGATCTAATAATTCACAGCAGGGCCCATTGCTGCGCCCACCAAGAGTAACTGTCAGGCCTTACAGTGTTGGGGCACCAGCACCACCATCAAAGGCCCAATTTTTACTACCACTGATCAACAATTATATGTTATTACAATTCCTGATATAATAGTTGACAGCAGGGCGTTCCAGCACCCACCAAGAGTAACTGTGAGTGCTTACAGTGTTGTGCCAACACCAACACCTAAGGGGCCAATTTCTGCAGAGTATATACGGCAGGTCCCTACTTTCAAACATCCAACTTACAAACGACTACTACTTGCAAACGGAAGAAGACAACAGGAAGTGAGAGGAAATCTACCCCTTGGAAGGAAAATTCTCTCCTGTAAGAATTAATATGGGAGAAAGCTGTCTCCTCTCTACTGATGCTTTATCACCAATCCTTGTTTCAATAAAAACACCACATTTCAAAAACAGTTGTCATTGGGACGCAAAGTGGGGTGAAATGTTCTGAACAGGGGCACAGACAGCAAAAAAAATGTGACAGGGGTGATAACCGTTCCCTATGTTTTACAAAAAACTAAAAAAAAAGGAATTTGCCATGGAGCTCCACTTAAACAATGCAGCTGTTCAAAATTATAAACAGATTCTACATAAGAACAAACCTACAGTCCCTGTCTTGTATGCACCGCCTGTATACGGCTGTTCGGAGTATATAGGTCCTTTTTTATTTTGTGTGCGGGGTTCCCCTTAATATCCATACAAGACCCAAAGGGGCTGGTAATGGGCTGGGGTAAGGGGGGGGGTTGATGGGGTAGCTATGCCATTTTTCCTAAAGATTTTCATCCATATTACCGGGACCACACATTGCATTAAAGCCGCAAGCAGTTTTAAATGACTTTTTTCCCTTTAGAAATGTTATTTTGTGCAGGGACAGTTCTAAACACGGGAAACACGTGGCACTTCACAGGCATACTTTAGACACCCCCCAGGTACAATATTTAAAGGAATATTTGACTTTTTTTTTTTCACTTTATGCATCATTAAAATGACTGCTCCCGGAAAACGTCCGTTTTTAAAACTTCTTTTTGCATTGATACATGTCCCCTGGTGCAGAAGCCGGGTTCCCAAACTCTGTTTCGGACAATAACATGGATAATAGTCGTTATAATTAGCACTTTAGAATCCGAACGTTCGCATCCATTGTATTTAATAGGGTTCTAATGTTCGTGCGAACTTTCGGTCCGTTCGCGGGTTCTGGTGCGAACCGAACCCGGGGGTGTTCGGCTCATCACTAATGGACGAGTTCAAGGTGGTTGGGATGAGATTAGGAGAGATTAGGATATGGCCGATCCTGGTATACGTCTGGTGAGGGCAGGAATAGTGGGTGTAGTCCCGCTTGGAAGGGTTAATTTCCCTCCAGATGTCTACCAGGCCTTGGGAGTGAAGGAGTCTATATATTTTAAGACTAGCTCTAGTGGGGTGGGTCAACTGAGTCCTAGGGGGTCTAGATCTGTCCAGACCCTGGTAGAAGGCGACATTCGAGTCCCCACCGAAGACGGCTTTGCCCTCCAAAAGGGCACAAGAGTGCTCAAGAGAGATTGAAAAAATTGAGTCTGTCCTGCGTTGGGGGCGTAGTATGATACTACTGAGTACAAAATACCCTCCATTGTGCCCTTGACTAGTATAAATCTACCATCTGGGTCTCTATGGACAGCAGTCAGGGACAATTTGCTACCTTTAGAGAATAGGCTTGCTGCCCCCTTAGTCTTGTTCACCGTGTTCGCTGGTAGAATGTTGGGTGCTGAGCGTGAAAGAATTTAGGGTTGTATCGCATCGGGAAGTGAGTCTCTTGGAGCATCACAATGTCCAGTTTAAGAGAGTGGTAGTATTCAAAAGTCTTTCTCCTTTTTTGAGGAGAGTTTAAACCCTGGACATTATGTGTGGCTATCCTGACATTAGATCTCGGGAGCTGTGGGTTAGCCATGGGAACAGAGGGGCAGAATGCTGTCACAGACACTGTCACAGAGGGGAATGAAGGAGAGAAGGATGCATGTGAGACTTGATCGCAGTCTTAAGGAGGCCTGCCGTCTTTCGATCTCTTATGCATTCCTTTGTTCCAGACTGGAGAGACTGGGCTTGTAGGGGAGGGCGTTTGGAAGAGCCGCTGATGTGTTGGTGAAATCCATGGAAGCCTCCTGAGAGATGAGCTGGAGGTTGAGTAGGATCTTCTCGCCATCCGGCAAGTTTGAGAAGGCGTGTGTCTTGCCTTTCAAAGTGAACTTCACCGCGAATGGGAAAGCCCAACGGTATTTAATGTCCTGTTGCGAGAGGACTGTCAGGAGCGGCTTGAGAGATCTTCATTTCTGGAATGTGGAAGGGGAGAGATCAGCTAATATTTGTACTTGTGGCCCTGGAAAGTCACCTTTGGTAAGGAGCGTGATTGTCGCATGACTTCCTCCTTCACCGCATAAAAGTGCGGCTTCACGATAATGTCCCTGGGGGAACCGTCCTTTCGGGTGGGTCCCAGGGCTCTATGGGCTCTATCCAGTTCCAGGTGATGAGGAGGAGTATTGGGGATTGAGGCCTTGATAAGGTACTGGACTGCAGGGGCAACGTCTGTGACGGTTTCAGGCAGACCATGGTTTCTGAAGTTGTACCTCCTGGACCTATTCTCCAAATCATCAATTCTGGAAAGAGCTGTTTCAAGCTGGTCCTGGAGGACCTGAATGTGGGCCGAGTTCTGGTTGGTTCTGGATACCGTAAAGTCCAGTTTATTTTCTATGGCCTCCATTCTGGATCCTAGCTTTTGGAAATCAGATTTGATGTCCCATGTTATTTGGGCGGCGGTGCTGGCCAGTCCCCTCTGCAGGAGGTCAGAGAGCTTGAGAAATAAGTCAGCAGGTGGTGTTGCTGGGTCCTGGCCTGGATATCCCTGGGACGGGGTAGCTAGGAGGTGAGGATGGGTAGGCCCGAGCGGGGATAGGGCAAAGTCCTCTATGGTGCGGCCTAGTAGGGACTCCGTGGAGGCCGGTGAGGGGGCCAGGGAAGGCTGGACAGTCTCTTGGGCCACCTGGGAATAGGTGAGGGTAGCTGGGGCTATTACTTGCCTCTGTTCTAGGGGCCCTTCCATGTGTGCCGCGTGTGGCTGTATTGCTGCTGAGGTGTCAAATTGCGGGCAGAGATAATGCCTGGCAAGCGGGGCAGACATCCAGTGGTGTGCGCGAGGGTCTCCTGTGCTTGGTGGTCTCCGATGTGGGGGTCGTGGCTGGCTGTGAGGGCCTCTGAACGCACCGATGGTCCAGGGTGATGCGGAGCCCCTGGCTTACGCGGCCATCTTGGAGCTCCGGCGCATGCACGCCTTTTGTACTTTTGTATGAAAAAATATAAATAAACATATTTTAAAAAAAATAACTGTTTTCTGAATCAGATCATCAGAGATTGCGATTGATTGCCACAGGTTACAGTGTATCTTTACCACTCACTGACTGGCTGCTAGAAGTTACAGCACACATTATGGTTCGTTTATTATTGACCGGTGCATGCTGGTTCGGTGATGTCACAAGGGGATAGTGCCACCAGGTGACATCACCAGATGGCCCCACCCTTACCTATATAAGAACTGTTAAACGGCAAGCCAGGCATTCGGCGGTTTGCCTTAGATGACGGTGGAGCATTTTGTCTTTTTATTTTTTTGGTCTGGCATGATTAATGATCGATCTACATTGGGGGACATTGTTTTTTTTAAGTTTTAATAAGGGAATTATAAAAAACTGCATGTGTGTTTTTTATTCTTTTTGACACTTTTTGGGGTGAATGAGTAGGGGTATAATGTACCCCTACTCATTTACGAAAGAGGGGGGCCCGGGACCTGGGGACCCCCTGGTTAAAGAGGGGTTCCAGAATACAATAAGCCCCCCCGCCCGCAGACCCACACAACCACAGCCCAGGGTTGTGGGAAAGAGGATGAAACAAATTGAGGGGACAGGATCCCCAAAAAAAGAAGGTATATATGTGACCCCAGACGGTATGTATATGCAAAAAATTCCTTTATTGACTGAACAAAAAATATACTGTATCTAGGTATCAAAAATACTTAAGCACCTTCACCCTTGACTAAAAATAAGAACGTTGTTACTTTAAAAATAAGGCACACACATATAGACAGGGCCCAGACTCAACATGACAGCACAATGATAAAGATATAAAATATCATCATCGGGTACATCGCACCAGAAATGCTAATCTAGTGATTGGCTCAACTGAGCCTTAAGCCCTGTACACACGATCGGTTTTACCGATGAAAACAGTCCAATGGACTTTTTTCATCGGACAAACCGATCGTGTATGGGACCCATCGGTCTTTTTTCCATCGGTTTTAAAAAATAGAACATGTTTTAAATTTTTCCGATGGATCAAAAACCGATAGCAAATTCCGTCTATGGGCAAGTCCATCGGATAAAAAACCTACGCATGCTCAGAATCAAGTCGACGCATGCTCAGAAGCATTGAACTTCATTTTTCTCGGCTCATCGGAGTGTTTTACGTCACCGCGTTTGGAACGGTCGGTTTTTTGACTGATGGTATCAGCTTCATCGGATTTCCGATGGACAAAACCATCGGATCAGAATCCATAGCATATCCGATCGTGTGTACGAGGCTTTAAAGATAAAGCCACCAAGATTGAGAGGCTGCAAGCATATGGTGCATGTATGATGAGAGATTGAAAAATATGCTATTGAAAAAATGGCATAACCAACCAGTGGGTCCACACCACGTGGGCCCTAAGGTTTCTCCGTGACCCCTTGATGGCAATTTCAGTGCCATAAGCTGTCACTGTGAACGGCAGCACATTCTCACTCACAATAACAATGTCCACAGCTTGTATTGGACGGACGACGTCCCGTGGCGAAGCGTACCTAGAAATGTGAGCCGCCGGGATGGACTCACCTTTGGGAGTGTGGGTAAACTAATTGTGAGTTTCCCTCCCACAATACACTGACACTGGGTCTCCAACAATGCTCGTTGATGTCCCATTTAGCCCTATTTCCTGAATTGGTGAAGGAGCTGGATGCAACAGGGTGAATTTTTATATCACTGGCCTGACTGACATTAACTTTTATCAGGCATACTGAGAGCCCCTGCTGTATCCACAATCCTACAATGGAATTGAGTGAGACTTACGTACATTACTCATAATTTTGAGTGATCTGGGGGTTCCTATGCTAATCTACATTTACCCCAATTGTGCTTACTATATCCTTAGAGATTAGCGCCTAATTAGGCAAAATCCATGATAAGCATTTAAGAAGCAATATAGGCTGTCAGGACTGGCTAGTTATGCCATTTTTTCAATAGCATATTTTTCAATTTCTCATCATACAATCTACCATATACTTGTAGCCTCTCAATCTTGGTGGCTTTATGGATTGGGGGGACCCCCACACCATTTTTTTTTACATTTTTCTATTGCCGACAATAGTATTGCATTGCCGGAAATGTAAATGTCATTGAAATTTTTCTTTAGAAATATAAGTTTTGCTGCAGTAGTTTTATCCATGGTACAGATGTGACACTTTACAGGCAGACTAAGGGGACCCCCCAGGCACTATTTTTAAAGGAATTTTTAATTTTTATTATTTCACTTTAACCGCTTGCCGACCGGCGCACACCGATGTAGGTCGGCAGAATGGCACGGGCAGGCAGATTGGCGTACAGGTACGTCCCTTTAAATCTGCCGCCCGCCGCGTGCCTCGCGAGTGCGGCCGCGGGTCCTGGGAACTCGATGTTCCCGGGAGGCCCGCGATTGCGGCTGGTAAGAGCAGAACAGGGGAATGCCTTTGTAAACAAGGCATTCCCCTATTCTGCCTAGTGACACTGTCACTGATGACCGTTCCCCCATGATCGGAAACGGTCATCAGTTATGTGTCACGTGTAGCCACGCCCCCTCACAGTAGGAATCACTTACTAGGGCACACTTAACCCCTGCAGCGCCACCTAGTGGTTAACCCCTTCACTGCCAGTGTCATTTTTACAGTAATCTGTGCATTTTTATAGCACTGATCGCTGTAAAAATGACAATGGTCCCAAAATTGTGTCAAAAGTGTCTGATGTGTCCGCCATAATGTTGCAGTCACGATAAAAATCGCTGATCACCGCCATAACTAGTAAAAAAAAAAATATTAATAAAAATGCCATAAAACAGTCCCCTATTTTGTAGAAGCTATAACTTTTGCACAAACCAATCAATAATCGCTTATTGCGATTTTTTTACCAAAAATATGTCGAAGAATACGTATCGGCCTGAACTGAGGAAAAACAATGTTATTTTATATATTTTTTGGGGTAACGCCGCCCAAGTAATGGGAAGGGCGGTGCCACGAGGGTAAGAGTAATCAGTTAGATTACTCGTTACCCCAAAAAGTGGCTACGTTACCTAACGCTGTTTATTTAAACGGCGTTAGTTACAACACTGTGTGTATATATATATATATATATATATATATGTAGCAAAGTCCCGCGCCTCTTTTTAACAACAAGGTTGGTCTTTATTGAAAGTTGAGGCAGTCACAAAAGGCAGTCATTAAGTTATCAAAATACAAATCAGGTGAAATCGTACAAATTAGAGGCTCAGAAACTCAGTCAAGGACAATAGCAGGTAAACATACATTCCAATGTCTGTGCATAAAGAAAAAACAAAGAAGAGCAAGAGAAAGAAAAAGGAAAAAAAAAAAAAAAATATATATATATATATATATATATATATATATATATATACACATATCCCTTCCCCCCTCAACATAGGTGGAATGCTCACATCCAGGAAATCCTGCACATATCAGCGGGAGGGGAGGGCCATCCGGCCACCCCCCCTAAGAGGACGTTTCAGACACCAGTCCTGAGGCCCAGCACCCCAGAACTCCCACCTACTCTGTCCAGGGCAACCAAATGCGATCAAATTTTTGTGGACAGCCCCTATTAATATACGTCAATTTGTACAATGGCATCACTGAATTTATAGAGGAATCCCAGGACTAGTGATGAGCCGAACACCCCCGGGTTCGGTTCGCACCAGAACCCGCGAACGGACCGAAAGTTCGCACGAACATTAGAACCCTATTAAATACAATGGATGCGAAATATTCCTTTAAATATTGTACCTGGGGGGTGTCTAAAGTATGCCTGTGAAGTGCCACGTGTTTCCCGTGTTTAGAACTGTCCCTGCACAAAATAACATTTCTAAAGGAAAAAAAGCCATTTAAAAGTGCTTGCGGCTTTAATGCAATGTCTGGTCCCGGTAATATGGATGAAAATCTTTAGGAAAAATGGCATAGCTACCCCATCAACCCCCCCCCCCCCCTCCCTACCCCAGCCCATTACCAGCCCCTTTGGGTCTTGTATGGATATTAAGGGGAACCCCGCCCACAAAATAAAAAAGGACCTATATACTCTGAACAGCCGTATACAGGCGGTGCATACAAGACAGGGACTGTAGGTTTGTTCTTATGTAGAATCTGTTTGTAATTTTGAACAGCTGCATTGTTTAAGTGTAGCTCCATGCCAAATTCCTTTTTTTTAGCTTTTTGTAAAACATAGGGAACGGTTATCACCCCTGTCACATTTTTTTTGCTGTCTGTGCCCCTGTTCAGAACATTTCACCTCACTTTGCATCCCAATGACAACTGTTTTTGAAATGTGGTGTTTTTATTGAAACAAGGATTGGTGATAAAGCATCAGTAGAGAGGAGACACCTTTCTCCCATATTAATTCTTACAGGAGAGAATTTTCCTTCCAAGGGGTAGATTTCCTCTCACTTCCTGTTGTCTTCTTCCGTTTGCAAGTAGTAGTAGTTTGTAAGTTGGATGTTTGAAAGTAGGGACCTGCCGTATATACTCTGCAGAAATTGGCCCCTTAAGTGTTGGTGTTGGCACAACACTGAAATCACTCACAGTTATTCTTGGTGGGTGCTGGAACGCCCTGCTGTCAACTATTATATCAGGAATTGTAATAACATATAATTGTTGATCAGTGGTAGTAAAAATTGGGCCTTTGATGGTGGTGCTGGTGCCAGAACACTGTAAGGCCTGACAGTTACTCTTGGTGGGCGCAGCAATGGGCCCTGCTGTGAATTATTAGATCAATAATTATAATTGCATACCCCTGTTGAACAGGGGCTTAAAAATTGGGCCTTAGGCACTGGTGGCACAACACTGCAACCCCTCACAGATACTGTACTTGGAGCACAGCAATGAGGCCTGTTGCAAAGTATTGCATCAAAAATTTTAATTACACGCCCCTTTTAAACAGGGGCTGAAAAATTGGGCCTTAGCCACTGGTGGCGTCACCCATAAACCAAAATTATCTTCCAAGCTATCATCATTAATCGTATCATTGAGGAGGAGGAGGAGGATGGCCAGTCAACATAACAGCACAGGCACTCAGCATCAGCATCAGTCTTGAAGGGATGTGACATTTTAAAATCAATTAGTCTGTTATATCAGCATCAGGTGTGTGGTAGCTGGTGGTGATCCAAGACTGGTTCATCTTGATGAAAGTCAGTCGATCAACCGAGTCGGTGGACAGGCGCACCCTGTGATCCGTGACAAATCCTCCAGCAGCACTGAATGAGCGTTCTGAAAGAACGCTGGATGCAGGACAGGCCAGTAGCTCAATTGCATACTGTGCAAGCTCTGTCCAGTGATCCATCCTCAAGACCCAGTAAGCCAGAGGATTTTCGGTGGGGAAGGTGTCCAAGTCTGACCTTGCCCCTAGGTATTCCTGGACCATGTATATCAGACGCTGGCGATGGTTGCTGGAACCGATCATACTTTGGGGCTGCGGACTAAAGAATTGTCTGAACGCATCGGTCAGACGGCCACCTTCCCCACCGCTCCTTCTTTGACTGCCCGAAGCCTCAACAACTCGTTGTCCAGGACCAGGAGTTTGTAACCTCCCAGTCTCTGGGAACGCGTTGCACAGACCTTTCTGCAAGGCCTCCCGGAGTTGTCTCATCCTCTGCTCCCTCTGCGACGGTAAGATAAGGTCCGCAACCTTACCCTTGTACCGTGGATCAAGGAGAGTGGCCAGCCAGTAATGGTCCCTCTCCTTGATCCGAAGAATACGAGGATCCTTCCGCAGACTTTGCAGGATCAGGGAGGCCATGCAGCGTAGGTTAGCTGAGGCATTCAGCCGAAGTCCTCTGGGTCACTAAGGACGACATGATCCGCAGCCACCTCCTCCCAGCCACGTACAAGTCCACTGGTTTCTTGGGACTGTAAATCATCCCTAAAAGACTGCTGCTGATGATGCTGAGTGCCAGCCTCCACCTCCATGCTGACACAATCCTCCTCCTCCTCCTCCTCCTCCTCTTCCTGTGCGATGGGTGGGACAGAAGGAACACTGTCTGGGTAAAGGGGGCCTTGAGAGGCAAGGAAGTCCTCCTCTTCCTGCCTCTGTTCTGCCTCAAGTGCCCTGTCCATTATTCCACGCAGCGTGTGCTCCAACAGGTGGACAAGAGGTACAGTGTCACTGATGCATGCACTGTCACTGCTCACCATCCTCGTGGCCTCCTCAAATGGTGCCAGGACAGTGCATGCATCCCTGATCATGCCCCACTGGCGTGGTGAAAAAAACCCGAGCTCCCCTGACCCTGTCCTGGTGCCGTAGTCGCACAGGTACTCATTGATGGCCCTCTGCTGCGTTTGCAGCCGCTGCAGCATGGCCAACGTTGAGTTCCACCTGGTGGGCATGTCACATATAAGGCGGTTCTTGGGCAGGTTCAACTCCTTTTGCAGCTCAGCCAGGCGAGCACTGGCATTATAAGATCTGCGGAAATGCACACAGACTTTCCTGGCCTGCCTCAGGACATCCTGTAAGCCCGGGTACCTGCCCAAGAACCGCTGCACCACCAGGTTAAGGACGTGAGCCATACAGGGCACATGGGTCAGTTGTCCCTGTCGGAGGGCGGAGAGGAGGTTGGTGCCATTGTCGCAAACCACCATTCCTGGCTTAAGCTGGCGTGGCGTCAACCACCTCTCGGCCTGCCCCTGCAGAGCAGACAGGACCTCTGCCTCAGTGTGGCTTCTGTCCCCCAAACACACCAGCGCAAGCACGGCATGGCATCTTTTTGCCTGCGTACTTGCGTAGCCCCTTGAACGCCTACGGAGCACCGCTGGTTCCGAGGACAAACCACAGGAAGAGGCCATGGAGGAAGAAGAAGAGGAGGGGGTGGAGGAGAGAGGTGTGTCACAACCAGTAGTAGCATTTTGGAGGCGTGGCGGTGGAACAACCTCCAACACTACTGCACCTTGTCCTGCATCCTTCCCAGCTGCCAAAAGAGTGACCCAATGGGCCGTGAAAGAAAGGTAACGTCCCTGTCCATGCCTGCTGGACCATGAGTTAGCGGTAATATGCACCTTACCGCTGACCGCCCTGTCCAGCGAGGCCAAGACATTGCCTTCCACATGCCTGTAGAGAGCCGGAATCGCCTTCAGTGCGAAAAAGTGGCGTTTGGGAACCTGCCACTGAGGAACCGCACATTGCACAAACTCACGGAAGGGGGCCGAGTCTACCAACTGAAAAGGCAGCAGTTGAAGCGCTAGCAATTTAGCCAAGCTAGCATTCAACCGCTGGGCATGTGGATGGCTGGGAGTGAACTTCTTTCGACGGTCCAGCAGCTGGGGCAGGGAAATTTGCCTGCTAGAATCGGACGTTGGTGTACTGCTAGCAGAGTGCCCGCAAGTACTTGCCTGTGACACACCTAATTCTACACCTTCATTCCTCTCAGAGCAGGTTTCAGAGAGGAGTGAAGGTATAGTGGGGTTGGAGATCCCAGCTGATGCGGTGCAAGAAGAGGTCAGCTTTGTTCTTTGGTGTGGGTCTTTAAGGTAGGCTTGCCAACGAGCTGCATGGCAGGTCAACATATGTCTGATCAAGCATGTGGTGCCCAAGCGGCTGATGTTTTGGCCACGCGATATACGCTTGAGACATATGTTGCAAACAGCAGCTGTGCGACCTGATGCACTCGCCTCAAAAAAGGCCCACACCAAAGAACTTTTTGAATGACGGGCAGAGGCAGCGCCCTGCACAGGCGGAGCTCTCCGGTGTGATTCCGTCGGTGTGCTGCCCATACGCTGGCCACTCAATGGCATCCTGCCTCGTTGGAGATGTGCCTCCTCCTCATCCTCCTCCTCCTCCTCCTCTCTCCTATTAGGCACCCACGTGGAGTCAGTGACCTCATCATCCCCTCCCTCCTCATCACTGGAGCCAATCTGGCAGTATGCTGCAGCTGCTGGAGCATGACTGCCAGATTAGTGTCCTTCTTGAGCATCCCCTCTCTCTGCTCTCACGCTGCTGCCTTCCTCTAGCTGGGTATCATCATCAGATCCTTCCAAACGCTGGGCATCCTCCTGGAGCATGTACCCAACACTGTGCTCAAACAGTTCGGGGGACTCCTCAGGAGGAGGACATGGTGGGTCTAGGGAAGGATTGACTAATGAAGATAATGATACCAGAGAAGAGGACGCTTTGGCAGCTGCTTTGCCAGTACCCTGAGCCTGGGTGAGAGAGGATGAGGAGGATGAGGTGGGCTTGGTCATCCACTCTACCAAGTCTTCGGCATGATGTGGCTCAACATGTCCAGCTGCCGAAAAGAAGGACAAGCGTGTCCCATGGCCATGTGCTGATGACAATGCACCGCGTCCACGACCAGCACTGTTGCCCCCAGACACAGAGCCTGCTTGCCCTCTTTTTTTGCCTCCTGACTGTCTGCCTCTCCTTGTTTGCCTTCCAGACATTTTAATGGATGGCCTGCAGGGAGATGGGAAAAAGAGCAATAAGGGCTACCTTCAGGTGTATACTGTGCAGGAGGCTTAGCAACAATGACACTGACACTGTCCCCTGCCTATCCTTCTCTGTCCCTAAACACAAGGATTGAAAATATGGAACAGCAAAATTGGTTTAGAACAGAATAGCACACTGACACTTTCCTTCACTGTCCTACTCTGTCCCTCCCTACAAACAAGATTTAGCACAGAATAGCACACTGATAATTGCCACGAGTGTCCTTCTCTGTCCCTAAACTCAAGGATTTGAAATATGGAACAGCAAAATTGGTTTAGAACAGAATAGCACACTGACACTTTCCCTCACTGTCCTACTCTGTCCCTCACTACAAACAAGATTTAGCACAGAATAGCACACTGAAAATTGCCACGAGTGTCCTTCTCTGTCCCTAAACTCAAGGATTGAAAATATGGTTCAGAAAAATTGGTTTAGAACAGAATAGCACACTGACACTTTCCCTCACTGTCCTACTCTGTCCCTCCCTACAAACAAGATTTAGCACAGAATAGCACACTGAAAATTGCCACGAGTGTCCTTCTCTGTCCCTAAACACAAGGATTGAAAATATGGAACAGCAAAATTGGTTTAGAAAAGAATAGCACACTGACACTTTCCCTCACTGTCCTACTCTGTCCCTCCCTACAAACAAGTTTTAGCACAGAATAGCACACTGATAATTTGCACGAGTGTCCTTCTCTGTCCCTAAACTCAAGGATTTGAAATATGGAACAGCAAAATTGGTTTAGAACAGAATAGCACACTGTCAGTTTCACTCACTGTACCTCTCTGTCCCTAAACTCAAGGATTTGAAAAATGGAACAGCAAAATTGGTTTAGAACAGAATAGCACACTGACACTTTCCCTCACTGTCCTACTCTGTCCCTCCCTACAAACAAGATTTAGCACAGAATAGCAGACTGAAAATTGCCACGAGTGTCCTTCTCTGTCCCTAAACTCAAGGATTGAAAATATGGAACAGCAAAATTGGTTTAGAACAGAATAGCACACTGACACTTTCCCTCACTGTCCTACTCTGTCCCTCCCTACAAACAAGTTTTAGCACAGAATAGCACACTGATAATTTGCACGAGTGTCCTTCTCTGTCCCTAAACTCAAGGATTTGAAATATGGAACAGCAAAATTGGTTTAGAACAGAATAGCACACTGTCAGTTTCACTCACTGTACCTCTCTGTCCCTAAACTCAAGGATTTGAAATATGGAACAGCAAAATTGGTTTAGAACAGAATAGCACACTGACACTTTCCCTCACTGTCCTACTCTGTCCCTCCCTACAAACAAGATTTAGCACAGAATAGCACACTGAAAATTGCCACGAGTGTCCTTCTCTGTCCCTAAACTCAAGGATTTGAAATATGGAACAGCAAAATTGGTTTAGAACAGAATAGCACACTGACACTTTCCCTCACTGTCCTACTCTGTCCCTCACTACAAACAAGATTTAGCACAGAATAGCACACTGAAAATTGCCACGAGTGTCCTTCTCTGTCCCTAAACTCAAGGATTGAAAATATGGTTCAGCAAAATTGGTTTAGAGCAGAATAGCACACTGACACTTTCCCTCACTGTCCTACTCTGTCCCTCCCTACAAACAAGATTTAGCACAGAATAGCACACTGAAAATTGCCACGAGTGTCCTTCTCTGTCCCTAAACACAAGGATTGAAAATATGGAACAGCAAAATTGGTTTAGAACAGAATAGCACACTGACACTTTCCCTCACTGTCCTACTCTGTCCCTCCCTACAAACAAGTTTTAGCACAGAATAGCACACTGATAATTTGCACGAGTGTCCTTCTCTGTCCCTAAACTTAAGGATTTGAAATATGGAACAGCAAAATTGGTTTAGAACAGAATAGCACACTGTCAGTTTCACTCACTGTACCTCTCTGTCCCTAAACTCAAGGATTTGAAATATGGAACAGCAAAATTGGTTTAGAACAGAATAGCACACTGACACTTTCCCTCACTGTCCTACTCTGTCCCTCCCTACAAACAAGATTTAGCACAGAATAGCACACTGAAAATTGCCACGAGTGTCCTTCTCTGTCCCTAAACTCAAGGATTGAAAATATGGAACAGCAAAATTGGTTTAGAACAGAATAGCACACTGACACTTTCCCTCACTGTCCTACTCTGTCCATCCCTACAAACAAGATTTAGCACAGAATAGCACACTGAAAATTGCCACGAGTGTCCTTCTCTGTCCCTAAACTCAAGGATTGAAAATATGGAACAGCAAAATTGGTTTAGAACAGAATAGCACACTGTCAGTTTCACTCACTGTCCTACTCTGTCCCTACAAACAAGATTTAGCACAAAATAGCACACTGACACTTTCCCTCACTGTACCTCTCTGTCCCTAAACTCAAGGATTGAAAATATGGTTCAGCAAGATTGGTTTAGAACAGAATAGCACACTGACACTTTCCCCTCACTGTCCTACTCTGTCCCTCCCTACAAACAAGATTTAGCACAGAATAGCAGACTGAAAATTGCCACGAGTGTCCTTCTCTGTCCCTAAACTCAAGGATTGAAAATATGGAACAGCAAAATTGGTTTAGAACAGAATAGCACACTGATACTTTCCCTTACTGTCCTACTCTGTCCCTCCCTACAAACAAGTTTTAGCACAGAATAGCACACTGATAATTTGCACGAGTGTCCTTCTCTGTCCCTAAACTCAAGGATTTGAAATATGGAACAGCAAAATTGGTTTAGAACAGAATAGCACACTGTCAGTTTCACTCACTGTACCTCTCTGTCCCTAAACTCAAAGATTTGAAATATGGAACAGCAAAATTGGTTTAGAAAAGAATAGCACACTGTCAGTTTCACTCACTGTCCTACTCTGTCCCTACAAACAAGATTTAGCACAAAATAGCACACTGACACTTTCCCTCACTGTACCTCTCTGTCCCTAAACTCAAGGATTGAAAATATGGTTCAGCAAGATTGGTTTAGAACAGAATAGCACACTGACACTTTCCCTCACTGTACCTCTCTGTCCCTACAAACAAGGATTAGCACAGAATAGCACACTGTCACTGACACTCTCCCTACCTATCCTTATCTGTCCCTAAACGCAAGGAATCCAGGATTATGTAAAGGAAAAATAATGACACTGTCCCTGCCTATGCTTCTCTTTCCCTGCTCCGGAACACACTACACAAGGCCGTCGCGCTGGCGGCCTTTTATAGTGTGGGGCGTGTACTAAACCCCCTCAGCAATAATTGGCCACAGGCATCCTGCCTGTGGCCAATCATTGCTCTCCTCACTGCCGGCGCTGTGATTGGCCAAGCATGCGGGGTCACAGTGCATGCTTGGCCAATCACAGCGCCTGGATGACACTGCGATGGCGTAGTGCATTGTGGGCCATTCGCGTCACTCGAATTTGGCGCGAACGGCCCAAATCGTTCGATCTTCGTCGAACGATCGAACACGAAGCTCATCCCTACCCAGGACTCGACCGTAGGGGGCGAGGGGGACAACCACCTGAGCAATATTTCCTTTTTGGCATAAAATAGGACGTAGGAGATAAGCTGCTTAGTAGACCTAGGCCTCTGTTCATCGTCCTGAATGCCTAGCAGTGCCAGTTCAGGGGACATGGGAAGGGAAAGCTGCAAGCGCACATTTATACACTCAAAAACCGCATCCCAATAACCAGCCAGGGAAGGGCAGGTCCAGAACATGTGCAAGAACGTGCTGTCCGAGGAGCGACACCTAGGACACTCCCCGGACCTCTGTGGATAGATTTTATGTAACCTTTGCGGTGTGTAATATACCCGATGTAAAAATTTGGTGTGTATAAGCTTATCCCTAGAGGAAACCATCAGTCTAAAACCCACTTCAAAGCACTCCTCCCAGGTCTCCCTATCTTAGTCAGGGATGTCAGCCCGCCACTTCTCCCATAAGGTCTCCATTCTCTGTGAGGTCCCCCCGAGGAGAGCTAAGTATAGTGTAGAAAGGGTCTTTTGAAGAGTCTCCTGCGCCAAAAGTGCTTCAATAGAGTCCGCTTCAAGCGTTATAGGGAGTGGGAATTGAGCTCTCGCCGCATGTCTCAGCTGGTAATATCTAAATAACATCCCACCCGGCAGGTCAAACTTAACCGAAAGATCTGCAAACTCCAGGAGCGTCCCCCGGGGCATAATATCCTGAAGTATCCTAATCCCAAAACGGGCCCAGAGCTGCGGGTCAGGGAGCATCCTAAAGTGCGGAAGCGTGGGGTTACCCCACAAAGGACAGAAGGGAGAGTAGTGATGCGCTCTAAGGAATCGCTTCCTAGCCACCCCCACACCTTCAGGGTCACTCTAGTCGGGGCTGGGAGCGAGAGGTATGCCGCGGCGCCCCGAAATACCAAATTGCCGAGTTCCCAGAGGGAACCCAAAATGGCCGCTTCTAAACACGTGGCCGCATTGGATCTGGATTGCTCGAATCACCAGCGTACTGTCACTAACATAGCCGCCCAGAAGTACACTTTCAGGTTGGGTGACACGAGACCCCCACAACCCACCGGGAGCTGCAGGGTTGACTTAGGCAGTCTGGGACAAGACCCCCTCCATAGAAACGAGGATATGCAGCTGTCCAGCTCCTTAAAAAAAGCAGCCGGGAGCCACACCGGGCAGTTACGGAACACATAATTGAACCTAGGCAAGTAGATCATTTTTAATACATTAATGCGGCCGAGAAGGTTCAGGGGTAAATCCCGCCATCTAGAGCACTGGTCTTTGAGTCTCCCCACTAGTGGCTGCAAGTTGAGGCGCCGAAAGGCCCTGAGGTCCCTCGACACGACAATGCCCAGGTATTTGAATTCCTCGACCCAGAGCAGCGGAGTCTGTGACCCCTCTCCCCCAGACCGAGGATCTAGCGGAAACAGTACGGATTTCGTCCAATTAATTTTGACTCCCGAAAAGCGTCCGAACTCATCGAACTCCTCTAGGGCAGCCTGCAAGGACGGTCCAGCGTCCTGTAAATATAGTAATGCATCGTCCGCATATAATGAAATCTTCTCCCCCAAAGGGCCAACCCTGAGACCACGAACAGCGGAGGACTCGCGGATCCGTGTCGCCAATAGGGATGAGCTCGGTGTTCGAGTCGAACATACGTTCGACTCGAACATCGGCTGTTCGATCGTTCGACGAAGATCGAACGATTTGGGCCGTTCGCGCCTAATTCGAGTGACGCGAACGGCCCACAATGCACTACGCCATCGCAGTGTCATCCAGGCGCTGTGATTGGCCAAGCATGCACTGTGACCCCGCATGCTTGGCAAATCACAGCGCCGGCAGCGAGGAGAGCAATGATTGGCCACAGGCAGGATGCCTGTGGCCAATTATTGCTGAGGGTGTTTAGTACACGCCCCACACTATAAAAGGCCGCCAGCACGGCGGCCTAGTGTAGTGTGTTCCGGAGCAGGGAAAGAGAAGCATAGGCAGGGACAGTGACATTTTTTTTTCTTGCTTAACCTGGATTTCTTTAGTTTAGGGAAAGAGAAGGATAGGTAGGGAGAGTGTCAGTGTGTTTTACTGTGCTAATCCTTGTTTCTAGGGACAGGGAAGGACAGTGAGGGAAATTCTCCTTGTGCTATACTGTGCTAAAGCATTGATCATCAACCATCTTTAAAAAAAAAAAATTCTAGGGACAGAAAACTATAGGTAGCGAGAGTGTCACTGTGGTTTACTGTGCTAATCCTTGTTTCTAGGGACAGGGAAGGACAGTGAGGGAAATTCTCCTTGTGCTATACTGTGCTAAAGCATTGATCATCAACCATCTTTAAAAAAAAAAAATTTCTAGGGACAGAAAACTATAGGTAGCGAGAGTGTCACTGTGGTTTACTGTGCTAATCCTTGTTTCTAGGGACAGGGAAGGACAGTGAGGGAAATTCTCCTTGTGCTATACTGTGCTAAAACATTGATCATCAACCATCTTTAAAAAAAAAATTTTTCTAGGGACAGAAAACTATAGGTAGCGAGAGTGTCACTGTGGTTTACTGTGCTAATCCTTGTTTCTAGGGACAGGGAAGGACAGTGAGGGAAATTCTCCTTGTGCTATACTGTGCTAAAACATTGATCATCAACCATCTTTAAAAAAACATTTTTTCTTGGGACAGAAAACTATAAGTAGCGAGAGTGTCACTGTGTTTTACTGTGCTAATCCTTGTTTCTAGGGACAGGGAAGGACAGTGAGGGAAATTCTCCTTGTGCTATACTGTGCTAAAACATTGATCATCAACCATCTTTAAAAAAACATTTTTTCTAGGGACAGTAAACTATAGGTAGCGAGAGTGTCACTGTGGTTTACTGTGCTAATCCTTGTTTCTAGGGACAGGGAAGGACAGTGAGGGAAATTCTCCTTGTGCTATACTGTCCTAAAACATTGATCATCAACCATCTTTAAAAAAACATTTTTTCTAGGGACAGAAAACTATAGGTAGCGAGAGTGTCACTGTCATGGATATGCATTAATGTCTGTCTGCCATCTTACCTTCCTCCTCATGTGTTCATCTAGAGACCAGACCTCCTTCACCTGGCTTCCTTTATAATCTCCTCCCAGCCTGACTCCACCCCAGGCCCTATCACTGAACACTATATTAACCTGTGCACTGCAAGCCTGCTTTGCTGATCAACGTGTTTGTTAGGCATTGTGTGTTTGGGTTCCTGCCTGCCGTGTGCTACGTCTGTCTCTCTGTTACGTTATTGGCTTGTCCCCGACCATCCCTGTCTGCTCGTGACCCTTGACCTTCGGCTCGTTCTTCGTTATCCTTGTCTGCTTGTGGCCCCTGACCTTCGGCTTGTTATTCGGTTCTCTCTATCGTGTGCCGCTGCTTCCCCTTATCCTACGGGGCGTGAGCTAGGAAACTCCAGGGGCCGCGACCTGGTCCCAGCCTGCAGCGTAACATCCTCACCACTAGAGGCCCTGGAGAAGACCAGCTGGGTCTTAGACTCCGCGCCCTGGGGAATCTTGGCTCTCGCTTCCGTTGGGATCCCGGTTGTGCTCCTCTGGTCCCGCTTTCCACAACCACCCAGTTTCCTACCCACAGAAGCCAGCCATAGGGTTCACTACCTCGCGGTGCACTCCTGTCCCCCTACGGTGTGCATCTGTCACCTGGCCACAGGTGACCCTGACAGTTTGATCAGCCATGAACCCGGCTGACATCCCGCTTCCCGCGGATGATCCATTGCAGGGCATAGTTCGCAGACTTGAGACCCAGGAATCAAATCAGACCCAGGTGATGCGATTCCTCCAGGATCTGGCTTCTCGATTCGAGCAGCTTCAGGTCTCCTTGGGAACCCCGAATCCGCAACCCCAAGTACAACCAGCGGCTGTACCTATCGCACCAGTCGCAGCCTCACACTCACTAAGATTGCCAGCTCCGTTCCGTTTCTCTGGGGACTCCAAGGCCTGCAGGGGGTTTCTCAGCCAATGCACTATTCATTTTGAGCTTCAGCCTCAAAGCTTCCTATCTGACCGGGCTAAGGTAGCCTATATCATTTCCCTCCTCTCCGGTGAAGCTTTGGCCTGGGCTGCCCCCCTGTGGGAGAGGAACG
This sequence comes from Rana muscosa, assembly GCA_029206835.1. Lineage (NCBI taxonomy): Eukaryota > Metazoa > Chordata > Amphibia > Anura > Ranidae > Rana > Rana muscosa. The sequence continues at coordinate 827,242,449 of CM055116.1, forward strand.
ATCCGGTGGTTTCCAGTCTGTCCGAATTCTTGAAGCTCTTTCGTAATATCTTCGAAGAGCCGGCTCGGGCTTCTTCAGCGGCTAGTGCTGTCTTACGTCTTCGCCAAGAATCTAGTTCAGTGGGGCAATATGCTCTTCAGTTCCGTATCCACACAGCTGAATTGAGCTGAAATAATGAGGCCCTGGTCGCTACCTTTTTACATGGCCTCTCTGACCGAGTGAAAGACGAATTAGCGGGAAGAGCCATTCCCGTCGGTCTGGACGATGTAATTTCATTATGCAACCAGATCGACATTCGTTTTCAAGAGAGGTCCTTAGAAAAAAGACGCCAGCACTCTCTGGGTCCTAGCCAGTCTGAGCTCCCCTCCCTTCATTCCGTGGAGCATCCTCTACCTGCTGAAGAACCTATGCAGCTGGGCCGGACCAGACTAACCCCCGAAGAACGTGCTAGGCGCAGAACTCTGGGCTTGTGCCTCTATTGTGGGGGCAAGGGTCATTTTCGTGACTCCTGCTCGCTTCGTCCGGGAAACGCTCGGGTCTAATACATTTGGAAGGTGGAGTATTGGACCCAGAAACATCACCTTCTCGCCTGCTCTTGCCGGTGTCCCTTCATGTAGGCACTTCTCCTCAGTCAACCCTTGCATACCTGGATTCCGGGGCTGCCGGCAATTTCATGGATTGGAGAACTGCTTCTTCTATGAAGCTTACCCTTTCACCTCTCACTACCCCATTGGTAGTCTCGGCAATTGATGGCACTGTTCTCCCAGGGGGCCCTATTCGCTTCCAGACGCTACCCATTAGGATGTCGGTAGGGATTCTCCACCAGGAGTGGATATCCTTTCTTATTCTACCCAAGGCCTCTACCCCAGTTGTATTGGGCCTCCCTTGGCTACAGCTCCACTCTCCACATGTGGACTGGGTCTCTGGGCAGATCCTGGCCTGGGGTTCCTCATGTTTCTCGTCGTGTCTTCTCAAGGTGACCCCCAAGGAGAGTCTTCCGGTTGCTGCCACTTCTGTTTCTTCTGATCTTCCCTCCGCATACAGCGATTACCGGGATGTGTTCTGTAAAAAATCAGCTGAGGTGCTTCCTCCCCACAGGTCTTTTGACTGTGCTATTGATCTTGTCCCCGGAGCAACTCTACCCAGGGGTCGTACCTACCCTCTGTCCATCCCAGAGACCCAGGCCATGTCGGAGTATGTAGCAGAGAATCTGGAGAGAGGGTTCATCCGGAAATCCTCATCGCCTGCAGGGGCAGGGTTCTTTTTTGTTGCCAAAAAGGATGGTACCTTAAGACCCTGCATCGATTATCGGGGTTTAAATGCGGTTACTATTAAAAATCGATACCCCTTACCCTTAATATCTGAGCTATTCGATAGGTTGAAGGGTGCCTCCATTTTCACCAAGTTGGATCTCAGAGGCGCGTACAATCTCATTCGAATACGGGAGGGTGACGAATGGAAGACTGCATTTAACACTAGAGACGGGCATTACGAATATCTGGTGATGCCTTTTGGTCTGTGTAATGCTCCAGCCGTGTTTCAAAACTTTGTCAATGAAATCTTCAGAGATCTGCTGTACCAGTTTGTTGTCATCTATCTGGATGACATTCTGATCTTTTCTGAAAATCTGCTCGTCCACAGAAACCATGTCCGCACTGTACTTCAACGTCTTAGAGAGAACAATCTCTATGCCAAGCTGGAGAAATGTTCCTTTGAATGTTCTGAGGTCCTGTTTTTGGGGTGCTTTGTCTCATGTTCGGGGCTTCGTATGGACCCTGGGAAGGTATTGGCTATCACCAACTGGCCTCTTCCTGCTAGCCTCAAGGCCACACAGCGCTTTCTTGGCTTCACTAATTATTATAGGCAGTTCATAAGGAATTACTCTTCCATTGCCGCGCCTATTATCGCTTTGACCAAGAAGGGTGTGAATGCCAGAGACTGGCCTCCCGAAGCTGTCTCTGCATTTCACAACCTGAAACAGGCCTTTGTTTCTGGCCCCCTCTTGAGGAGACCAAATCCTGGGAATGCATTTTTTATTGAAGTGGACGCTTCCTCAATGGGGGTGGGAGCTGTGCTTCTTCAAATCTTTGAGAAGAGACGCCAACCATGTGCGTTCTTCTCCAAAAAAAATTCTCAGGCAGAGAGGAATTATGCCATCGGTGATCGGGAACTTCTCGCTATTAAATTGGCGTTAGAGGAGTGGCGTCATCTCTTGGAGGGTTCCCCTCACTCCATAACGATCTTTACCGATCACAAGAATTTACAGTATCTACAGAATGCTAAACGTCTGAATCCTAGACAGGCCAGGTGGAGTCTCTTCTTTGCCCGTTTTAATTTCACGATTACCTACAAACCTGGTTCCTGCAACGGTCGGGCTGATGCGCTCTCTAGGTCATTTGACACTTTGGACGAGGAGTCCGCCCCTGAACCTGAGCCGATCATTCCCACCTCATGCATTGTTGCCCACTCTACCACCCTGAAGTCTAAAATTCCGCCTGGTAAGACCTTTGTCCCCACTGAGCTAAGAGCTAAGATCCTTCGTTGGGGACATGATTCCAAGGTGGCAGGGCATTCTGGATTCCTCCGATCCTTCCTACTCATCAGTCGTCACTACTGGTGGCCTAATCTCCGCTCAGACGTCAAAGACTACGTTAAAGCTTGTCATGTCTGTGCTCAGTCCAAATCCTCCACACAAGCTCCTGCTGGTCTCCTCATGCGCTTGCCTATTCCTAAGGAACCCTGGGCCCATATTGCCATGGATTTTATCACCGATCTCCCACTGTCTGAGAATAATACAGTCATTTGGGTGGTAATCGATCGATTCTCCAAGATGGCTCATTTTGTTCCTCTTCCTGGTCTTCCTTCTGCCCCTGCCTTGGTTCCCATTTTCATTCGAGAAATTCTCCGCCTACATGGGGTCCCTTCTCATATTGTTTCCGACAGGGGAGTCCAATTCACGTCTCGTTTTTGGAGAGCCTTTTGCAAATCCCTCAATATTGTCTTGGATTTTTCTTCTTCTTACCATCCCCAATCCAATGGACAGACTGAGAGGGTTAATCAGGAGTTAGAGGTCTTTCTTCGCACCTTTGTGTCTTCTCACCATGACGATTGGTCCTCTCTACTCCCGTGGGCAGAATTCTCCCATAACAATCATGTGAATACCAGTTCGCAGAAGACACCCTTTTTCACAGTTTATGGAAAACACCCTCAACTTCCTCTTCCTATGATCTGTTCTCCAGACATTCCAGCTTTGGCTTCGGTTCAGGAGTCTCTCAATTCCGTTTGGGGTCACGTTCATGATTCCCTCCGGGCAGCTGCTGAAAAATTCAAAGGCTTTGCAGACCGCCGCAGGCGTAAACCGCCTTCTCTTCAGCCAGGGGACAAAGTCTGGCTCTCTACCAGGAACATCAAGCTCCGAGTTCCTTCTCTGAAGTTTGCTCCACGATTCATCGGTCCATACACGGTAACTGCTAAACTGAATCCGGTTTGTTTCAAACTCCAGATTCCTAAGAGCCTTAAAATCACTAACTCCTTTCATGTTGCTCTTCTAAAGCCTTTAGTCCTCAATAAATTCTCTCGTCCTCTTCCTACCGTGGCGCCTGTCTCGGAGGATAATCAGGAGTACGAGATCAGTCAAATTCTGGACTCCCGACTCTGTAAAGGCGTTCTTCAGTACCTCGTTCATTGGAAAGGGTTTGGTCCTGAGGAGAGGTCTTGGATCACTGCATCTGAGGTCTTTGCACCTCGTCTGTTAAAGGAGTTTCATCTGAAGTTTCCCTCTAAACCTGGGCCCAGGCGGGGAAGGGGGAGGCCTCGTAAGAGGGAGGGTACTGTCATGGATATGCATTAATGTCTGTCTGCCATCTTACCTTCCTCCTCATGTGTTCATCTAGAGACCAGACCTCCTTCACCTGGCTTCCTTTATAATCTCCTCCCAGCCTGACTCCACCCCAGGCCCTATCACTGAACACTATATTAACCTGTGCACTGCAAGCCTGCTTTGCTGATCAACGTGTTTGTTAGGCATTGTGTGTTTGGGTTCCTGCCTGCCGTGTGCTACGTCTGTCTCTCTGTTACGTTATTGGCTTGTCCCCGACCATCCCTGTCTGCTCGTGACCCTTGACCTTCGGCTCGTTCTTCGTTATCCTTGTCTGCTTGTGGCCCCTGACCTTCGGCTTGTTATTCGGTTCTCTCTATCGTGTGCCGCTGCTTCCCCTTATCCTACGGGGCGTGAGCTAGGAAACTCCAGGGGCCGCGACCTGGTCCCAGCCTGCAGCGTAACATCCTCACCACTAGAGGCCCTGGAGAAGACCAGCTGGGTCTTAGACTCCGCGCCCTGGGGAATCTTGGCTCTCGCTTCCGTTGGGATCCCGGTTGTGCTCCTCTGGTCCCGCTTTCCACAACCACCCAGTTTCCTACCCACAGAAGCCAGCCATAGGGTTCACTACCTCGCGGTGCACTCCTGTCCCCCTACGGTGTGCATCTGTCACCTGGCCACAGGTGACCCTGACAGTCACTGTGTTTTACTGTGCTAATCCTTGTTTCTAGGGACAGGGAAGGACAGTGAGGGAAATTCTCCTTGTGCTATACTGTGCTAAAACATTGATCATCAACCATCTTTAAAAAAACATTTTTTCTAGGGACAGAAAACTATAGGTAGCGAGAGTGTCACTGTGGTTTACTGTGCTAATCCTTGTTTCTAGGGACAGGGAAGGACAGTGAGGGAAATTCTCCTTGTGCTATACTGTGCTAAAGCATTGATCATCAACCATCTTTAAAAAAACATTTTTTCTAGGGACAGAAAACTATAGGTAGCGAGAGTGTCACTGTGGTTTACTGTGCTAATCCTTGTTTCTAGGGACAGGGAAGGACAGTGAGGGAAATTCTCCTTGTGCTATACTGTGCTAAAACATTGATCATCAACCATCTTTAAAAAAACATTTTTTCTAGGGACAGAAAACTATAGGTAGCGAGAGTGTCACTGTGGTTTACTGTGCTAATCCTTGTTTCTAGGGACAGGGAAGGACAGTGAGGGAAATTCTCCTTGTGCTATACTGTGCTAAAACATTGATCATCAACCATCTTTAAAAAAACATTTTTTCTAGGGACAGAAAACTATAGGTAGCGAGAGTGTCACTGTGTTTTACTGTGCTAATCCTTGTTTCTAGGGACAGGGAAGGACAGTGAGGGAAATTCTCCTTGTGCTATACTGTGCTAAAACATTGATCATCAACCATCTTTAAAAAAACATTTTTTCTAGGGACAGTAAACTATAGGTAGCGAGAGTGTCACTGTGGTTTACTGTGCTAATCCTTGTTTCTAGGGACAGGGAAGGACAGTGAGGGAAATTCTCCTTGTGCTATACTGTGCTAAAACATTGATCATCAACCATCTTTAAAAAAACATTTTTTCTAGGGACAGAAAACTATAGGTAGCGAGAGTGTCACTGTGTTTTACTGTGCTAATCCTTGTTTCTAGGGACAGGGAAGGACAGTGAGGGAAATTCTCCTTGTGCTATACTGTGCTAAAACATTGATCATCAACCATCTTTAAAAAAAAAAAATTCTAGGGACAGAAAACTATAGGTAGCGAGAGTGTCACTGTGTTTTACTGTGCTAATCCTTGTTTCTAGGGACAGGGAAGGACAGTGAGGGAAATTCTCCTTGTGCTATACTGTGCTAAAACATTGATCATCAACCATCTTTAAAAAAACATTTTTTCTAGGGACAGTAAACTATAGGTAGCGAGAGTGTCACTGTGGTTTACTGTGCTAATCCTTGTTTCTAGGGACAGGGAAGGACAGTGAGGGAAATTCTCCTTGTGCTATACTGTGCTAAAACATTGATCATCAACCATCTTTAAAAAAACATTTTTTCTAGGGACAGTAAACTATAGGTAGCGAGAGTGTCACTGTGGTTTACTGTGCTAATCCTTGTTTCTAGGGACAGGGAAGGACAGTGAGGGAAATTCTCCTTGTGCTATACTGTGCTAAAACATTGATCATCAACCATCTTTAAAAAAACATTTTTTCTAGGGACAGAAAACTATAGGTAGCGAGAGTGTCACTGTGGTTTACTGTGCTAATCCTTGTTTCTAGGGACAGGGAAGGACAGTGAGGGAAATTCTCCTTGTGCTATACTGTGCTAAAACATTGATCATCAACCATCTTTAAAAAAACATTTTTTCTAGGGACAGAAAACTATAGGTAGCGAGAGTGTCACTGTGTTTTACTGTGCTAATCCTTGTTTCTAGGGACAGGGAAGGACAGTGAGGGAAATTCTCCTTGTGCTATACTGTGCTAAAACGTTGATCATCAACCATCTTTAAAAAAACATTTTTTCTAGGGACAGTAAACTATAGGTAGCGAGAGTGTCACTGTGGTTTACTGTGCTAATCCTTGTTTCTAGGGACAGGGAAGGACAGTGAGGGAAATTCTCCTTGTGCTATACTGTGCTAAAACATTGATCATCAACCATCTTTAAAAAAACATTTTTTCTAGGGACAGAAAACTATAGGTAGCGAGAGTGTCACTGTGGTTTACTGTGCTAATCCTTGTTTCTAGGGACAGGGAAGGGCAGTGAGGGAAATTCTCCTTGTGCTATACTGTGCTAAAGCATTGATCATCAACCATCTTTAAAAAAAAAAAAATTCTAGGGACAGAAAACTATAGGTAGCGAGAGTGTCACTGTGGTTTACTGTGCTAATCCTTGTTTCTAGGGACAGGGAAGGACAGTGAGGGAAATTCTCCTTGTGCTATACTGTGCTAAAGCATTGATCATCAACCATCTTTAAAAAAACATTTTTTCTAGGGACAGAAAACTATAGGTAGCGAGAGTGTCACTGTGGTTTACTGTGCTAATCCTTGTTTCTAGGGACAGGGAAGGACAGTGAGGGAAATTCTCCTTGTGCTATACTGTGCTAAAACATTGATCATCAACCATCTTTAAAAAAACATTTTTTCTAGGGACAGTAAACTATAGGTAGCGAGAGTGTCACTGTGGTTTACTGTGCTAATCCTTGTTTCTAGGGACAGGGAAGGACAGTGAGGGAAATTCTCCTTGTGCTATACTGTGCTAAAACATTGATCATCAACCATCTTTAAAAAAACATTTTTTCTAGGGACAGAAAACTATAGGTAGCGAGAGTGTCACTGTGGTTTACTGTGCTAATCCTTGTTTCTAGGGACAGGGAAGGACAGTGAGGGAAATTCTCCTTGTGCTATACTGTGCTAAAACATTGATCATCAACTATCTTTAAAAAAACATTTTTTCTAGGGACAGAAAACTATAGGTAGCGAGAGTGTCACTGTGGTTTACTGTGCTAATCCTTGTTTCTAGGGACAGGGAAGGACAGTGAGGGAAATTCTCCTTGTGCTATACTGTGCTAAAACATTCCTCATCAACCATCTTTGAAATCCTTGTTTTTTGGACAGTCAGGGAAATTGTCATTGTGCTATTCTGTGCGAAAGCAATCATCCTCAACCATATTTAGAAATCCTTAAGTAAAGGGACAGAGAAGGACACCTGAAGGTAGCCCTTATTGCTTTTTTCCATCTCCCTGCAGGCCATCCATTAGAATGTCTGGAAGGCAAACAAGGAGAGGCAGACAGTCAGGAGGCAATAAAAGAGGGCAAGCAGGCTCTGTGTCTGGGGGCAACAGTGCTGGTCGTGGACGCGGTGCATTGTCTTCAGCACATGGCCATGGGACACGCTTGTCCTTCTTTTCGGCAGCTGGACATGTTGAGCCACATCATGCCGAAGACTTGGTAGAGTGGATGACCAAGCCCTCCTCCTCCTCCTCATCCTCTCTCACCCAGGCTCAGGGTACTGGCAAAGCAGCTGCCAAAGCGTCCTCTTCCCTGGTATCAATGTCAGACTCATCATCAGTCACTCCTTCCGTAGACCCACCATGTCCTCCTCCTGAGGAGTCCCCCGAACTGTTTGAGCACAGTGTTGGGTACATGCTCCAGGAGGATGCCCAGCGTTTCGAAGGGTCTGATGATGAAACCCAGCTAGAGGAAGGCAGTAGCGTGAGAGCAGACAGAGGGGATGCTCAAGAAGGACACCAATCTGGCAGTCATGTTCCAGCAGCTGCAGCATACTGCCAGATTGGCTCCAGTGATGAGGAGGGAGGGGATGATGAGGTCACTGACTCCACGTGGGTGCCTAATAGGAGAGAGGAGGAGGAGGAGGATGAGGAGGAGGCACATCTCCAACGAGGCAGGATGCCCTTTGGTGGCCAGCGTAAGGGCAGTACACCGACGGAATCACACCGCAGAGCTCCGCCTGTGCAGGGCGCTGCCTCTGCCCGTCATTCAAAAAGTTCTTTGGTGTGGGCCTTTTTTGAGGCTAGTGCATCAGATCGCACAGCTGCTGTTTGCAACATATGTCTCAAGCGTATATCGCGTGGCCAAAACATCAGCCGCTTGGGTACCACATGCCTGACCAGACATATGTTGACCTGCCATGCAGCTCGTTGGCAAGCCTACCTCAAAGACCCACACCAAAGAACAAAGCGGACCTCTCCTTGCACCGCATCAGCTGGGATCTCCAACCCCACTATAACTTCAGTCCTCTCTGAAACATGCACTGAGAGGAATGAAGGTGTAGAATTAGGTGTGTCACAGCCAAGTACTTGCGGCCACTCTGCTAGCAGTACACCGACGTCCGATTCTAGCAGGCAAATTTCCCTGCCCCAGCTGCTGGACCGTCGAAAGAAGTTCACTCCCAGCCATCCACATGCCCAGCGGTTGAATGCTAGCTTGGCTAAATTGCTAGCGCTTCAACTGCTGCCTTTTCAGTTGGTAGACTTGGCCCCCTTCCGTGAGTTTGTGCAATGTGCGGTTCCTCAGTGGCAGGTTCCCAAACGCCACTTTTTCTCACGGAAGGCTATTCCGGCTCTCTACTGGCATGTGGAAGGCAATGTCTTGGCCTCGCTGGACAGGGCGGTCAGCGGTAAGGTGCATATTACCGCTGACTCATGGTCCAGCAGGCATGGACAGGGACGTTACCTTTCTTTCACGGCCCATTGGGTCACTCTTTTGGCAGCTGGGAAGGATGCAGGACAAGGTGCAGTAGTGTTGGAGGTTGTTCCACCGCCACGCCTACAAAATGCTACTAGTGGTTTTGACACACCTCTCTCCTCCACCCCCTCCTCTTCTTCTTCCTCCATGGCCTCTTCCTGTGCTTTGTCCTCTGAACCAGCGGTGCTCCGTAGGCGTTCAAGGGGCTACGCAAGTACGCAGGCAAAAAGATGCCATGTCGTGCTTGCGCTGGTGTGTTTGGGGGACAGAAGCCACACTGGGGCAGAGGTCCTGTCTGCTCTGCAGGGCCAGGCCGAGAGGTGGTTGACGCCACGCCAGCTTAAGCCAGGAATGGTGGTTTGCGACAATGGCACCAACCTCCTCTCCGCCCTCCGACAGGGACAACTGACCCATGTGCCCTGTGTGGCTCACGTCCTTAACCTGGTGGTGCAGCGGTTCTTGGGCAGGTACCCGGGCTTACAGGATGTCCTGAGGCAGGCCAGGAAAGTCTGTGTGCATTTCCGCAGATCTTATAATGCCAGTGCTCGCCTGGCTGAGCTGCAAAAGGAGTTGAACCTGCCCAAGAACCGCCTTATATGTGACATGCCCACCAGGTGGAACTCAACGTTGGCCATGCTGCAGCGGCTGCACACGCAGCAGAGGGCCATCAATGAGTACCTGTGCGACTACGGCACCAGGACAGGGTCAGGGGAGCTTGGTTTTTTTTCTCCACGCCAGGGGGGCATGATCAGGGATGCATGCACTGTCCTGGCACCATTTGAGGAGGCCACGAGGATGGTGAGCTGTGACAGTGCATGCATCAGTGACACTGTACCTCTTGTCCACCTGTTGGAGCACACGCTGCGTGGAATAATGGACAGGGCACTTGAGGCAGAATAGAGGCAGGAAGAGGAGGACTTCCTTGCCTCTCAAGGCCCCCTTTACCCAGACAGTGTTCCTTCTGTCCCACCCATCGCACAGGAAGAGGAGGAGGAGGAGGAGGATTGTGTCAGCATGGAGGTGGAGGCTGGCACTCAGCATCATCAGCAGCAGTCTTTTAGGGATGATTTACAGTCCCAAGAAACCAGTGGACTTGTACGTGGCTGGGAGGAGGTGGCTGCGGATCATGTCGTCCTTAGTGACCCAGAGGACTCCGGACCGAATGCCTCAGCTAACCTACGCTGCATGGCCTCCCTGATCCTGCAAAGTCTGCGGAAGGATCCTCGTATTCTTCGGATCAAGGAGAGGGACCATTACTGGCTGGCCACTCTCCTTGATCCACAGTACAAGGGTAAGGTTGCGGACCTTATGTTACCGTCGCAGAGGGAGCAGAGGATGAGACAACTCCGGGAGGCCTTGCAGAAAGGTCTGTGCAACGCGTTCCCAGAGACTGTGAGGTTACAAACTCCTGGTCCTGGACAACGAGTTGCTGAGGCTTCGGCCAGTCAAAGAAGGAGCGGTGGGGAAGGTGGCCGTCTGACCGATGCGTTCAGACAATTCTTTAGTCCGCAGCCCCAAAGTATGATCGGTTCCAGCAACCATCGCCAGCGTCTGATAAACATGGTGCAGGAATATCTAGGGGCAAGGTCAGACTTGGACACCTTCCCCACCGAAAATCCTCTGGCTTACTGGGTCTTGAGGATGGATCACTGGCCAGAGCTTGCACAGTATGCAATTGAGCTACTGGCCTGTCCTGCATCCAGCGTTCTTTCGGAACGCACATTCAGTGCTGCTGGAGGATTTGTCACGGGGGTGCGCCTGTCCACCGACTCGGTTGATCGACTGACTTTCATCAAGATGAACCAGTCTTGGATCACCACCAGCTACCACACACCTGATGCTGATATAACAGACTAATTGATTTTAACATGTCACATCCCTTCAAGACTGATGCTGATGCTGAGTGCCTGTGCTGTTATGTTGACTGGCTATCCTCCTCCTCCGAGTCCTCAATGATACGATTGATGATGATAGCTTGGAAGCTCATTTTTGTTTATGGGTGCCGCCACCAGTGGCTAAGGCCCAATTTTTCAGCCCCTGTTTAACAGGGGCGTGTAATTACAATTTTTGAAGCAATACTTTGCAACAGGGCTCATTGCTGTGCTCCAAGTACAGTATCTGTGAGGGGTTGCAGTGTTGTGCCACCAGTGCCTAAGGCCCAATTTTTCAGCCCCTGTTCAACAGGGGCATGTAATTACAATTCTTGATCTAATAATTCACAGCAGGGCCCATTGCTGCACCCACCAAGAGTAACTCTGAGGGCTTACAGTGTTGTGGCAACGCCACCACCACCACCACCACGAAAGGCCCAATTTTTCAGCCCCTGTTCAAAAGGGGCATGTAATTACAATTCTTGATCTAATAATTCACAGCAGGGCCCATTCCTGCACCCACCAAGAGTAACTCTGAGGGCTTACAGTGTTGTGGCAACACCACCACCACCACCACCACCACGAAAGGCCCAATTTTTCAGCCCCTGTTCAACAGGGCCATGCAATTACAATTCTTGATCTAATAATTCACAGCAGGGCCCATTGCTGCACCCACCAAGAGTAACTGTCAGGGCTTACAGTGTTGTGGCACCAGCACCACCATCAAAGGCCCAATTTTTACTACCACTGTTCAACAATTATATGTAATTACAATTCCTGATATAATAGTTGACAGCAGGGCGTTCCAGCACCCACCAAGAATAACTGTGAGTGTTTTCAGTGTTGTGCCAACACCAACACCTAAGGGGCCAATTTCTGCAGAGTATATACGGCAGGTCCCTACTTTCAAACATCCAACTTACAAACTACTACTACTTGCAAACGGAAGAAGACAACAGGAAGTGAGAGGAAATCTACCCCTAGGAAGGAAAATTCTCTCCTGTAAGAATTAATATGGCAGAAAGGTGTCTCCTCTGTACTGATGCTTTATCACCAATCCTTGTTTCAAGAAAAACACCACATTTCAAAAACAGTTGTCATTGGGACGGAAAGTGAGGTGAAATGTTCTGAACAGGGGCACAGACAGCAAAACAAATGTTACAGGGGTGATAACCCTTACCTATGTTTTCCAAAAAGTTTAAAAATAGATTTTTGGGCTGGAGCTACACTTAAACAATGTACCTGTTCAAAATTACAAACAGATTCTACATAAGAACAAACCTACAGTCCCTGTCTTGTATGCACCGCCTGTATACGGCTGTTCAGAGTATATAGGGCCTTTTTTATTTTATGTGCGGGGTTCCCCTTAATATCCATACAAGACCCAAAGGGGCTGGTAATGGGCTGGGGTAGGGGGGGGTCATGGGGTAGCTATGCCATTTTTCTTAAAGATTTTCATCCATATTACCGGGACCAGACATTACATTAAAGCCGCAAGCAGTTTTAAATGGCTTTTTTTTCCTTTAGAAGTGTCATTTTGTGCAAGGACAGTTCTAAACACGGGAAACACGTGGCACTTCACAGGCATACTTTTAACACCCCCCAGGTACGATATTTAAAGGAATATTTGACTTTTTTTTTTCACTTTATGCATCATTAAAATGACTGCTCCCGAAAAACGACCGTTTTTAAAACTTCTTTTTGCATTGATACATGTCCCCTGGTCAAGAACCCGGGTTCCCAAACCCTTTTTAGGACAATAACATGCATAATAGTCGTTATAATTAGCACTTTAGAATTCGAACGTTCGCATCCATTGTATTTAATAGGGTTCTAATGTTCGTACGAACGTTCGGTCCGTTCGCGGGTTCTGGTGCGAACCGAACCCGGGGGTGTTCGGCTCATCACTAGTCGCCAATGGCTCAAGAGCCAGGGCGAACAGACTAGGTGACAATGGACACCCTTGGCGGGTGCCCCTCTGGAGGGGAAAGGACCCAGAGAGGGTACTATTTATACGGAGCCTAGCCCTGGGTGACCTGTAGAGCATGCCCAGCCAGTGCATGAATTTTAAGGCCTATGCCGAAACGCTTAAGGACTGCCCACAAATACTCCCACTCTACGGAGTCAAATGCTTTCTCCGCGTCAAGCGAAGCAATGACTCTATTGCCCCCATTATCGTGCGGTGTGTCTAAGTTCAGAAACAATCTACAGATGTTGATGTCCGTGCCCTTCCCCGGCATAAACCCCGTCTGATCCTGGTGGACCAGGTCGCCGATAACCGAATTCAACCGGACGGCCAGGATTTTTGCCAGTAGCTTGGCGTCTGCGTTAATTAGGGAGATCGGCCTATATGAGGCACACTCCTCAGGGTCCTTGCCAGGTTTGGGCACCAGTACCACTACCGCTTCTGACATAGAGTCCGGCAGAGAGCCCAAAGCAGGGGACTTGGCCAAAAGAGAGGTCAGCTTGGGGGCCAACACCTCCTGATGTACAGAGTACAGTTCGATAGGTAATCCGTCAGGCCCAGGGGCCTTACCCGCCTGCATGCCCTGCATCGCCTTCTGAACCTCTTCCAGGGAGATATCTTTTTCTAACTCCGCACTTTTATCGGGGTCTAATACCGGAAGCTAGACCTGGTCCAAGTAGTGAGCCAACTCCGCTGCACTATAGTCCACTCTAGAGGCATACAGCGCCCGATAGAACTGCAGAAATCGGTCACTGATTTCTTTGGGCGTGGTCAAGGGTCGTCCATCCGAGTCATGTACCCTACCCATGTGCGTCGTTGCGAACTGTCCCCTGGCCAGCCAGGCTAACAACTTGCCATTCTTGTCCCCGTATTCAAATACCCTCTGCGCCCTATCTAACAGTGACTTCTTGGTAAGTTTGATTCTGAGTAGAGACAAGTCTTTCAATGTATGTTGCCAGGCCTCATACTTAGAGGAGGACTGATCCCGGATAAATTCTCGTTCACTCTCCTCCGCCCGCCCCTCCAACTGCTCAAGCTCTCGCCCAGAGTCCCTCCTCCTCGCTGCTATTCTTGAAATGTATTCACCCCGCAGCCAGGCTTGAAACGCATCCCACTGCAGGAGCGGGCCAGTGGAGCCCTCATTAGTCAGCCAGTAGGTAAATATCGCTTCAGGGAGGTGCTCCTGGATTTCAGGGTCCATCAACCAATATCTGGATAGCCTCCACAACCCTGGACCACCCGACGGAGCCAACCGTAGCACCACTAGCAGTGGGGCATGATCTGAGATTCGTCGGGAAAGGATCTCGGTAGACACCACCCCCGTAAAAGAGCGGGTGAGGCAAAAGCCAAGTCTATACGAGATAGCGTCCGAAAGGTGGTCGAGAGACAAGTAAATTGTGCCTCTGAGGGATGAAATTGCCTCCAGAGATCCGTCAAGTGGAATGACTCCGCCCAACGAGACAGGCCCGGGGAAGCAGGGTTCTGCCCCCGCAGCCTATCTCGCTCTGCAGACATCACCATGTTAAAATCCCCGACCAGCAGCACCCGATCCACCCCATACTGTGCCACCTCAGTCATTAGGGTGGGTAAGCATGAGACATCTGCCGGGGGGGCAGGTACAGCCCTACAATGACGTATGGAAGGTCGGAGATCGTTGCATGTAACAGGACATAACGTCCCCCAGGGTCTGTCCTCACCGCAAAAAGCTGGAAGGGGAGAGACCTATGAACCAGGACTCCCACTCCCCTCACATAGGAGGAGTAGGAAGCATGATAGTGGGTTCCCACCCAGGCCCTCTTGAGCCCCAGTACTCGTGCCCCCACCAAGTGTGTCTCCTGCAGGATACATATCTGTGGGTTATAAGACTTCAAATACTTGAATACAAGCGACCTCTTAATAGCCGAGTTAAGCCCCCTCACATTCCAGGACAGAACAGTAAAATTAGCCATATTCAAAGAGCATAAACACCATAAGGATTGGCTTCCACCGCCCATTCCACCACCCCACACCCCCCGTATGGAGTCCCGCATCCCACCGCACGCAAAAAAAACTGGTACAGGGGAGGCGGGGCATCCAGACCCAGGGAGACAAAACCAATGCAGGCGAGCAAAAAGGAGTGTATTGACCAACCAAGACCTTGAACAGATTTAAAGTAAAGAAACAAAACATAAAACAGACAGCAACGGCCATCCAACCTCCCCCCCACCCCGTGCCCACCCAAACCGCAGGCGGCACATGGTTCTCATAACAAGTTCTAGAACAGGACCCTCAGTCAGGAGGCGTAGTGCTCGACTATGACTTCCACATCAAGGCGGCCAAAAAATACACCCAAGAGTTTGACATCAAACAAACAGGCAAAAAGACGGTGCCCAACACAAAAAAAAAAACTTTTTTTAAATTGGTATGCTGTTCTTGGAGATGCTGGATAGTAGAGTTTAAAGAAGAGGGCAGGCAAAAAGCCACATCAGTCAGGGTACAGCCGGAAGAAATGAGCTCCCGGGTCATCCAGGTGACATGTCTGCAGTACGGTGTGCAAAAATAAGGCACACTGACGGGGGACAGTGATCAGGACAGTGCAAGGGGGACCCAGCCACAAAGTCAAAGTTACAGACCAGGGGAAATCAAACAGGCAGATCCCAGGCAGATAACCAACAACTTCGGGTGACACTCCTCTATCCCCAACTGCAGCGACAGGTAAAGGCGTAGCAACACACAGGCCGCAGAAAGCTATGGTGGCAGTGCCTCCAGCCAAGCATGAGCATCCCTGGGACTGGTAAAGATCCTCACTGTCTCCCCATCCACCACCCGCAACTTGGCCGGGAACAGGATACTGTACCGGATACCCTTGCGCCGGAGAGCCGCCTTGACCGCGTCGAATGATCGGCGTTGCTTCTGGGTCTCGATGGTGTAATCCGGGAACATCATCAGCTGGGTGTTGTGATACTGGACCTCCCCAGCCACATGTGCCGCTCTCAGGATCTCATCACGGTCTCGGTAGTGCAGCAGCCGGAGGATCAGCGTACGAGGGGGGGCACCTTCCGGACCGGGCCGCGGCGGCACTCGGTGTGCCCTCTCCACTGTGAAATAAGAAGAGAGCTGGGCCGCAGGCAGCAGGGACTTCAGCAGCTCCTCGGTGAATGCCGTGGGATTGCGGCCCTCCACCCCTTCCGGGAGGCCGACAATACGGAGGTTGTTTCGTCTGCTCCGGTTCTCGCGTCCTCCGCCCGATATTCCAGGGCCCGCACCTTAGTTTGAAGGGCCCGGATAGATGTGGTGTGATCTGCAACAGAGTCCTCCACATCCCCCACACGCTGCTCCGCCGCCGCCACACGGGAGCGGATCTTGTCAATGTCCTGCCGCAGCAGCCCCACGTCCAGCTGAAGAGCCTCGATCTTGGAGTCGAGGGCAGTCTGACAGGAGGAAACGGCCGCCTGGCAGGTCGAAATAGCTGCCATCACCTCAGGTATACCAGGCGAGAAGATTCCCGGTTCCTCCTCGTGGTCCGTCTGCGACGCCATATTGTGAAGGCGCGCTGGCGGTAGCAGCAGAGCAGAGACCGGGCTCGTAGCTACCTCCACTCCCTGGGGAAACTTCAGCTTCTTCCCCCGATATGGGCCCCCGGAGCGTTTAGAAGGCATTCAGGGCACAGAAACCGGCAGAATACAGGCCTTAAACCTAGCCCGGATGGTCATGCAGGATTTTTCCCCAGCAGAGCTCCACACATACACGTCCGCTCAGTCCGCCATCTTGGCCACGCCCCGTCCCGCGCCTCTTTAGGCCTAATGGTGACCTCCAGATTTAGGGACAGCTGACATACTTCTGTGTAGAGTGGGTTACAAGGCATGGTGGGTGTAATGCAAGGTAGATTGATGGGTGCCAGACACTTCTTGAATGCAAAGAGATTTATTGATTCTTAAACAGAACTGTGGGGGAGAGGGTTGGGGCCAGCACACCCTTAAGTAGATGCAATGTTAATTGGCAGACTCCGAGACTTCTTTAGGCAGACAGCCTTGCAGGGAAAGGTATCCATCTAAACACCACCTCTGCATGAGTAGGAACACAGTCTCCTATGGCAACAATCTTGTAATGCCCTGTACACACGAGCGGAATTTCAGTCAAAAAAATGTTGGATGGTTTTTCCAACGGATTCTGCTCAAGCTTGGCTTGCATACACATGGTCACACAAAAGTTCTCTGAACTTTTGAGTGTTAAGAACGCGGTGACGTACAACACTACGACAAGGCAAGAAAAAGAAGTTCAATGATTCCGAGCATGCGTCGAATTGTTTCCGAACATGCATGTTTTTTTTCCTGTTGGAATTGCATACAGACAAACGGATTTTCTGATAGAAAATTTTTCCTTTGGAAAAATAGAGAACCTGTTTTCTATCTAAGTCCGTCGGAAATTCCGACAGAAAAAGTTGAATGGAGCATACACACGGTCGGAATTTCCGATGAAAAGCTCACATCAGACTTTTTCCAGCAAAAATTCCGCTTGTGTGTACAGGGCATAACAGTTTCTACCAAATGTTGCAATGAACTCATTCACTTCTACAGTCTCCTATTTTAGAACTTCACTCCACTGAGATCCCAACCCTTTCCCGCCGAGCGGACGCATATATGCGTCCTCAGCTTTCCGGGGTTATACCGGGATCAGGGATGAGCCGAACACCCCCCTGTTCGGTTCGCACCAGAACCTGCGAACAGACAGAATGTTCGTGTGAACTTTAGAACCCTATTAAATACAATGGACTCGAACGTTCAAAATCTAAAGTGCTAATTATAAAGGCTAATATGCAATTTATTGTCCTAAAAAGTGTTTGGGGACCCGGGTCTTGCCCCAGGGGACATGTATTAATGCAAAAAAAGGTTTAAAAAATAGCCGTTTTTACGGGAGCGGTGATTTTAATAATGCTTAAAGTGAAACAATAAAAGTGAAATATTCCTTTAAATTTCGTACCTGGGGGGTGTGTATGATATGCATGTAAAGTGGCGCATGTTTCCCGTGCTTAGAACTGTCCCTGCAAAAAATGTCATTTTTGAAGGAAAAAAAGTAATTTAAAACTCACTCGCGGCTATTAATGGATTGTCGGCTTTTATCAATACATAGAAAAGTCATTGATAAAAAAATAAAAAAAAAGCGTTGGGGTTCCCCCAAATTCAATTACCAGGCCCTTTAGGTCTGGAATGGATATTAAGGGGAACCCCGCCGCAAATTTAAAAAAAAATGGCGTGGGGTTCCCCCTAAATATCCATACCAGGCCCTTGAGATCTGGCATGGATTTTAAGGGCAACTCCACCCCAAATAAAAAAAAAAATGGCGTGGAGTCCCCCCAAAAATCCATACCAGACTCTTATCCGAGCACGCAACCTGGCCGACCGCAGGGGAAGAGGGGGGGACGAGAGAGCGCCCCCCCTCCCTCCTGAACCGTACCAGGCCACATGCCCTCAACATGGGGAGGATGTCCCCATGTTGATGGGGACAAGGGCCTCATCCCCACAACCCTTGCCCGGTGGTTGTGGGGGTCTGCGGGCGGGGGGCTTATCGGAATCTGGAAGACCCCTTTAACAAAAGCCGACAATTCATTATAGCCGTGAGTGAGTTTTAAATGACTTTTTTTCCTTCAAAAATGACACTTTGTGCAGAGACAGTTCTAAGTACGGGAAACATGCGCCACTTTACATGCATATCATACACACCCACTAGGTACGAAATTTAAAGGAATATTTCACTTTTATTGTTTCATTTTAAGCATTTTTAAAATCACTGCTCCTAAAAAAACGGCCGTTTTTAAAACTTTTTTTTGCATTGATACATGTCCCCTGGGGCAGGACCCAGGTCCCCAAACACTTTTTAGGACAATAACTTGCATATAAGCCTTTATAATTAGCACTTTAGATTTCTCCCATAGACTTTTCGAATTTGCCGCGAACACCCCAAATTGTTCGTTGTTCGGCAAACGGGCGAACAGGCAATGTTCGAGTCGAACATGAGTTCGACTCGAACTCGAAGCTCATCCCTAACCGGGATGATGCCTGCAGCTGCAGGCATCATCCTGGTACTGTTGTTTAGAGCAGGCGAGTGGCTTTCCAGGTATAACAACCGATGCGGTTAAAAGCCGCTCGGTTGTTATACCGGAGGAGCGGGAGGGGACATCCCGCCCTCCCGCCACCTCCGCCGCTCTGACCGGGCCTCCCGTCCCACCGGGAGACCCGATCCACGATCCGCCACCTTGGGCGCCTAGAGGGAGACTGAATCGAAGCCGCGAACGGCTTTGATTCCGTCTCTTCACTGTAACCACGGAAGCGACGTCATGACGTCACATCCGGGTTACTCGGCTGCCAATGGCGCAGAATTTAAAAAAGTACACAGTATTCAGAATTGCAGTTTTCGGCGATCTGAATACTTTGAAGTGCAAAGGAGGGATTGGGGGTCTTTTAGACCTCCGATCTCTCCATAAAGAGTACCTGTCACCACTTATTACTGTCACAAGGGATGTTTACATTCCTTGTGACAGCAATAAAAGTGATCAAATTTTTTTTTTTTTAAAAACACTATTTTTTATTATAAAAATAAATTAAATAAATAAGAATTTTTTTTTTTTAAAGCGCCCCTGTCCCCGCGAGCTCGCGCAGCAAATAAAACGCATACGGAAGTTGCGCCCGCATATGAAAACGGTGTTCAAATCACACATGTGAGGTATCGCCGCGATCGTCAGAGCGAGATCAATAATTATAGCCATAGACCTCCTCTGTAACTCTAACCTAGTAGACGTTAAAAAAAATTAAAGTGTCGCCTATGGAGATTTTAGGGTACCGTAGTTTGTCGCCATTCCACGAGTGCAGGCAATTATAAAGCATGACATGTTTGGTATCTATTTACTCGGCGTAACATCATCTTTCACATTATACAAAAAAATTGGACTAACTTTACTTTTTCATTTTTTTTTAATTCACGAAAGTTAATTTTTCCAGAAAAGTTGCGTTTAAAACACAGCTGCACAAATACTGTGTGACATAAAATATTGCAACGATCGCCATTTTATTCTCTAGATTCTCTGCTAAAAATATATATAATGTTTGGGGTTTCTAAGTAATTTTCTAGCAAAAAATATGCATTTTAACTTATAAACACCAAATGTCAGAAATAGGCTTAGGCATGAAAGGGTTAACTAGACTTCCTGATCCAGTTGCCACTGGATCCTCTGAGCTCTTCAAATTTTCTCACCCAGTATCTTCCTAAAGCGTCACCCCTGCATCCCTGCTGGGTTCCTAGCTTGGCACTCACAGATACTCCTCAAGCGTCACCCCACTGGCCTGCTTGGTCCCTGGCTTGGAATACAATAATGCTCTGCAAGTGTCACCTCCGTTGACTGGGTCCCTGGTTTGGCACTTGCTGAAGTTTTCCCACTTCTTCAACGTCCCTGGCTGGTGAGAATACTGCTCTGGTACTTGCTTTAGCTACTCACAGTGGTCACCGGTAACAAGGTGGATGGTCCCTTAGTGGCGACAGCTTCCCCCTCTACCTCCGACCATTACAGGTTCTTCGGGCCGGCAGAACCGTTACTTCTGGTTCGACTATGAGCCCGCAGTCCCAACCCTATGCTGTTTCTTGCTTCTGGATAGGCCCTCAGACAGCCTAGCAGCCAGATGTCTCCGGGATAGGCCTTACGTTTCTGGCCTAGCAGCCCGGGGCAATACAGCACACGTCCACCCATAAAGCTGTCCAGGTGTCACAGAACCCCGATCACCTGACTCCACCAAAATAAAGAGGCTCTCCCAGCAGGCCAAGGGACCCAAGAAAATCCCTGTCCATTGGCTGAGACTTCCCATTCATTCCTAATCTGTCCTTGCAATGCCCTGGTCTTATCTAATGTCACCAGATACCCGGCCATCTAGCGACAGAACAGAGAAGTGCAGCAATTAGAATTAGGGCAAAATCAATTGAACTCCTGACAATTAGCCAAGGCAGATATCACTTGGCAAATAAATTCAAGAGCAACCCTACCTAAACATCAGGGTGCTACATCTACATATATATATATATCTATATATCTATAAATATATAGATATATATGTAGCGCCCACCCCAATTCTGGGGCGCTGTGTACAGAAATTTAGGGGTGATCTGAGCCGGTAGTTTAGCTCAGACCTGTTGATTATATACAAATTTGCTTCTGCCTGGGTGTGATTCTGCCTGGCAGTACAGTTTCCTGTGGCCTGTGGGTGGCACTGTCACCTCAGTCCCGGGTTGAACCACAGGTAGCGTTACATGACCATTGGGTGTCCTGTCTCGGCAGCTGTGCAGTGAGCGTGGTCTACCCGCTGTGCATGCTGGGAGGGGGTACTTAAGGGGCAGACGCCATTAGGCGTGAGGCGTTGGAGAGGACCCCTTGGTCCGAGAAGAACAGACACGTACCCCACCTTCTGTGGCCCTCATGGCCAGGGGTACCTGTGGGTGTGTTCAGCCCCGGGCACCTTTAGCCCGAGGCTGCATCGTTTCAGGTGGGCCCAGCACCTTTAGCTGAGGCCTACACCAGAAGAGGAGTCCCAGGGTGCCCAAGTGAGGGTGACCCGCTCTGAAGGAGAGAAAACCAGGGAATTGGTAAAGGAAGTCACTGTCTCGGGAGAGGCCTGGTTACCTATCAGAGGGAAGGATTCCATAACCCGCCACAAGCCTACTAATGTGCCCTATTGGCACCTAAGGACTTAAATGTTACTAGGCTGGGAAGTTCAGGACTTAGAGATTATCTCCTGATTGTATTCCTAGGAAACTACAAGTAAACTTTTCGTGCTCCACACCGGCTGCTAGGACCGCTTCTAAGGGGACTATTCGGGTGAGCAAAAACCCACTCAGGCCTGAGTGGCGACGATTGATAATTGAGTGCCGCGTGCCTAAATCTGCCTCCTAGTTCATTTCTCTCTATCTCCAACTTTTCTATCGAGTTCTTAAGCAACCAAAATAAACCTTTTATTGGGTTTCAATACTGCCTGGACAATGGCTTTCTTGAAGTAAAGAGAGAGAATAGACTTCTTCCTACACTCTAGGGTGAAGAATCCAACGGAAGGAGGTTATTCGCTGCAGGACCCAAATCAGATAACACTACTCACCCTCTGCAACAAGGAGGATACTGGGCATGTGGCATGGTGTGTCCCACCTGCTAGCGGAGGTAAGCAAAGAAGGGATCTGTGTGCTACAATATATACATACATACATACACACACAGTGCTCAGTGTAAATAAGTACACCCCAACAGATTTGTCAGAAAACCTTTACTTTCCTTTCAGAATCAATATTGTCTATGGGACACTATACTACAAAATACTCCCACAAATGCAGGCCAGTGATTGCAACCAAGATTTGTTAATTTGCACACACAAAAAAGTATTTTTCCTAACAAATTCATTCAAGACCATGTTGCAAAAATAAACACACTCCAATGAAAGTTTAAGTGGCAAAGCTACATTTAAGGCCGGGTTCACACTGGGGCGACAAACGCTCCAACATTGGGAGCTCATGTCGCATGACGTGTGAAAATCAATGTTTCCCTATGGGAGCCGTCTTAACTGGTCCAACACATGTCGGTCCAACTTTGAAAATGCTCCCTGTACTACTTCGGTCCGACTTTGATCCGACTTTAGCCCATTGACTATCATTGAAGTCGGATCAAAGTCGGACCGCAGTCTTGCATGATCCGACTTTGGCATGCGACTTGTGCTGTGCTGCTCTTGAGGGGGAACTCCAGGCCAAATTTTAAATAAAAAACCGGCATGGGTTTCCCCTCCAGGAGCATACCAGGCCCTTGGGTCTGGTCTGGATTTGAAGGGGAACCCCTACGCCGAAAAAACGGCGTGGGGGTCCCCCCCAAAATCCAAACCAGACCCTTATCCGAGCATGCAACCTGGCAGGCTGCAGGGGAAGAGGGGGGGACGAGAGAGCGGCCCCCCTCCCTCCTGAACCGTACCAGGCCGCATGCCCTCAACATGGGGGGTTTGGTGCTCTGGGGTAGGGGGGCGACCTGCGGCCCCCCCACCCCAAAGCACCCTGCCCCCATGTTGATGAGGACAGGGCCTCTTCCCGACAACCCTGGTTGTCGGGGTCTGCGGGCGGGGGGCTTATCGTAATCCGGGAGCCCCCTTTAATAAGGGGGCCCCCAGATCCAGGCCCCCCACCCTATGTGAATGAGTATGGGGTACATCGTACCCCTACCTATTCACCTGGTGGAAAAAAAATGTCAAAAAAAAAAACACACACAGCTTTTTAAAGTAATTTATTGCACAGCTCCGGGGGTCTCCGGTGTCGTCTTCACGCCCTCCGGTTATTTCTTCTGCCGGGCCTCCACTATCTTCTTCCAGCTCTTTTGCTAGCGGGGCCCGGTCTTCTCCGTCGCCTTCTTCTCCCGCTCTCCGGTTCTTCTCTCGCTCTCCAGTTCTTTCTTCCGCTTTTTTGCTAGTGGAGGGGCCGGTCTTGCCGTCGCAGTCTTCTTCTCTCTTCTCCTCCTCGATGTTGACTCGTCGCTTCCTCTCGCTGTAATACTGGCTGTTCGCTCCGCTCCGAATTAATATAGGCTTCTCATGACATCACAGTCACAGGTGGCCCCGGAGCATGTGACTGTGACGTCATGGGAGCATGTGACTGTGACGTCATGAGAAGCCTATATTAATTCATCAAAGTCAACATCGAGGAGGAGAAGAGAGAAGAAGACGGCGACAGCAAGACCGGCCCCTCCACTAGCAAAAGAGCTGGAAGAAGATAGTGGAGGGGCCGGCAGAAGGACAACGGAGAGCCGGACGAGACGACAGGAAGACCGGGCCTCTCCGCTAGCAAAAGAGCTGGAAGAAGATAGCGGAGGCCGGGCGGAAGAAAGAACCGGAGAGCGGGAGAAGAACCGGAGAGCGGGAGAAGAAGGCGATGGAGAAGACCGGGCCCCGCTAGCAAAAGAGCTGGAAGAAGATAGCGGAGGCCCGGCAGAAGAAAGAACCAGAGACCCCCGAAGTTGGAAGAAGACCCCCGGAGCTGTGCAATAAATTACTTTAAAAAGCTGTGTGTGTTTTTTATTGACATTTTTTTTTTCCACCAGGTGAAGGGGTAGGGGTACGATGTACCCCATACTCATTCACATAGGGTGGGGGGCCGGGATCTGGGGGCCCCCTTATTAAAGGGGGCTCCCGAATTCCGATAAGCCCCCCGCCCGCAGACCCCGACAACCAACGGCCAGGGTTGTCGGGAAGAGGCCCTGTCCTCATCAACATGGGGGCAGGGTGCTTTGGGGTGGGGGGGACACAGGTCGCCCCCCTGCCCCAGAGCACCAAACCCCCCATGTTGAGGGCATGCGGCCTGGTATGGTTCAGGAGGGAGGGGGGCCGCTCTCTCATCCCCCCCTCTTCCCCTGCGGCCTGCCAGGTTGCGTGCTCGGATAAGGGTCTGGTTTGGATTTTGGGGGGGACCCCCACGCTGTTTTTTCGGCGTAGGGGTTCCCCTTCAAATCCAGACCAGACCCAAGGGCCTGGTATGCTCCTGGAGGGGGAACCCATGCCGTTTTTTTTTTTTAAATTTGGCCTGGAGTTCCCCTTCAAGATTCATACAAAACACAGTGCCTGGTATTGGCGGGAATCCAAGTCGGATCCCCGTTCATTGAAAGTCGGACATATGTCGGCTTCATGTCGCGGGGCAAATTCGGATCCAAAGTAGGACGGCTGTCGTGTCGCACTAGTGTGAACCCAGCCTTAGGCCGGGTTCACACTAGTGCGACACGACATCTGTCCTACTTTGGATCCGACTTTGCCCCGCGACATGAAGCCGACATATGTCCGACTTTCAATGAACGGGGATCCGACTTGAATCCCTGCCAATATCAGGCACTGTGTTTGGTATGAATCTTGAGGGGGAACTCCAGGCCAAATTTTAAATAAAAAAACCGGCGTGGGTTCCCCTCCAGAGGCATATCAGGCCCTTGGGTCTGGTCTGGATTTGAACAGGCACCCCTACGCCGAAAAACGGCGTGGGGGCCCCCCCAAAATCCAAACCAGACCCTTATCGGAGCACGTAACCTGGCCGGCCGCAGGGGAAAAGGGGGGGATGAGAGAGCGGCCCCCCCTCCCTCCTGAACCGTACCAGGCCACATGCCCTCAACATGGGGAGGATGTCCCCATGTTGATGGGGACAAGGGCCTCATCCCCACAACCCATGCCCGGTGGTTGTGGGGGTCTGCGGGCGGGGGGCTTATCGGAATCTGGAAGACCCCTTTAACAAAGGGGACCCCCAGATCCCGGCCCCCCCCTATGTGAATTGGTAAGGGGTTCATTGGCTTGAGCGGGGAACTTCCTTCACTATGTAAATTTAAATTACACAGTGAAGGAAGTTCCCCACTCAAGCCAATGACGTAGGCGGGTCCGACATACCGAGGGGGCGGACCTGATGGGGAACTGCTCTCACTTTGGTAATACATGTATAGACCCGCCCCTTCTCATGTTCCGCATCTGGTCCGCTGAGCGGACCTGATGGGGAACTTTAGAAGGGGCGGGTCTATACATTTAAAATACTGAGAGGGAGTTCCCCATCAGGTCCGCTCAGGCACAACCAATGAAGGACAGCGCTGGACATCGGGATCGCCGCGGGACACTGGATTTCACCGCTGGAATGTTTTTTTTTTTTTTTTTTTTTTTAAATAAAGGACTTTTTCAAGGTGTTTGTGTGTTTTTTTAAACATTTTTTTACGCTTTCTTCGTGAAATGGTAGGGGTACAATGTACCCCTTACCAATTCACATGGGGGGGCCGAGATCTGGGGGTCCCCTTTGTTAAAGGGGTCTTCCAGATACCGATAAGCCCCCCGCCCGCAGACCCCCCACAACCACCGGGCAAGGGTTGTGGGGATGAGGCCCTTGTCCCCATCAACATGGGGACATCCTCCCCATGTTGAGGGCATGTGGCCTGGTACGGTTCAGGAGGGAGGGGGGGCCGCTCTCTCGTCCCCCCCTTTTCCCCTGCGGCCGGCCAGGTGGCGTGCTCGGATAAGGGGTCTGGTATGGATTTTTAGGGAGACTCCACGCCATTTTTTTTTTAATTTGTTGTGGAGTTCCCCTTAAAATCCATGCCAGATCTGAAGGGCCTGGAATGGATATTAAGGGGAACCCCACGTCAATTTTTTTTAAATTTGCGGCGGGGTTCCCCTTAATATCCATTCCAGACCTGAAGGGCCTGGTAATTGAATTCTGGGGAACCCCGACGCTTTTTTTATCAATGACTTTTGTATGTTTTGCCCGGGAGCCGACAATTCATTAATAGCCGCGAGTCAGTTTTAAATGACTTTTTTTCTTTCAAAAATGACATTTTTTGCAGGGACAGTTCTAAGCATGGGAAACATGCGCCACTTTACATGCATATCATACACACCCCCCAGGTACGAAATTTCAAGGAATATTTCACTTTTATTTTTTCATTTTAAGCATTATTAAAATCACTGCTCCCGAAAAAACGGCCGTTTTTGAAAATTCTTTTTGCATTGATACATGTCCCCTGGGGCAGGACCCGGGTCCCCAAACACTTTTTAGGACAATAACTTGCATATAAGCCTTTATAATTAGCACTTTAGATTTCTCCCATAGATTTTTCGAATTTGCCGCGAACACCCCAATTTGTTCGCTGTTCGGCGAACGGGCGAACAGGCAATGTTCGAGTCGAACATGAGTTCGACTCGAACTCGAAGCTCATCCCTACTTTTGAGCTTGGAAATACTGACCACCTGGCTTCATAACCAAACAACTGATTCGGGACTATCTTCAGTCTGGACTATGTCGGTGCAGAGATTTTCTGCAGTATACAGTGGTCCCACTGATCCAAGTTCCCATTTGGGGATACATCCATCGTCTATCATCACACAGTCCCCGTCTCTTCAGACCACATCCAGGGGGAATCTCTGCGGGCCTGTTCCGAGTCTTCACATCAGGCTGAGTGTCAGGGAATAACAATGTATGGTCCGCTGATGCATGTTCTTAAGCTTCACAATATGATTTATCACTCAAAAATTTGGAAAGTTGTATGTACTGTATATTGAAGACACCTCTGAAGAAGGTGTCCCGAAATGCGTTAGTTGTCTATCCAATCTTTCCAATATTCCTGTATGATTGTCATACACCATTTTCACTTGATGTTTTGTATATGTACAGTTTGTAATAAAATGTGATGCTTTTATAATGCTTACTACCTCTTTGACTTTAATCTACCAGCGCCGCTATAGTCCCACCCCTTGAGGGATTTCTCCATTTCCCTCGTCCACGAAGGAAGCTTCTCCTAAAGCCCATGCACAAAACAAACTCACCTAGAATGTTCCAGGGCCCATGCTGTGTTGTGAATGTGTGGTATGTCATTTTAATGATAATAAATATGGGGAATTTTAAATAAATACGATTTTGTGTTTTGGCGAATGGTAAATGATGAATTAAGGGTAGTGTCTGAATATAGGTACAGTGGATTTGCAGTGGCTCCAGCCAATTACGACAATTAATAAATACTTAATAAAAAATAAAAAATATTAATTTTGTTCAGACAATTGGTAGTATACCACAACAATTTCCTGAGTTCGTTAATCTATGGGGAATTCTTACCAATGGATGAATATCTCCCAATTAAATTAATAAGTAAATAATTTTATTAATATACAAGTATAATTATACAACTTTACACAAAACCGGAATTTCTGGTAATTAATATTTCACACACATGATCAAAGACATCTACACAGCAATAAAATAATTTTTCCTAAAATTTACAAGTAATCCTGGGCAAGCCCCAATTATAAAAGGGGCGTTTAACTGTGTCTTAAACTATGAAAAATATTATCTCTTGTTGCTCATAAGTAAGGATGAGCCGAACACCCCCGGTTCGGTTCGCACCAAAACTTGCGAACAGGCAAAAAATGTGTTTGAACGCACGAACACCGTTAAAGTCTATGGGACACAAACATGAAAAACCAAAAGTGCTAATTTTAAAGGCTTATATGCATGGTATTGTCATAAAAAGTGTTTGGGGACCTGGATCCTGCCCAAGGGGACATGTATCAAACCAAAAAAAAGGTTTTTCGGGAGCAGTGATTTTAATAATGCTTAAAGTGAAACAATAAAAGTGAAATATTCCTTTGAATTTCGTGCCTGGGGGGTGTCTATAGTATGCCTGTAAAGTGGTGCATTTTCCCCGTGTTTAGAACAGTCCTGCAGCAAAATTACATTTCTAAAGGAAAACAAGTCATTTAAATCTGATCACGGCTGTAATGAATTGTCGGGTCTCGGCAATATAGATAAAACTCATTGAAAAAACCGCCATGGGTTCCCCCCCTAGTCCATTACCAGGCCCTTTGGGTTTGGTATGAATATTAAGGGAACCCCAACCAAAATGAAAAAAAATTGCTTGGGGGACCCCCCAAATTCCATACCAGGCCCTTCAGGTCTGGTATGGATATTAAGGTGAACCATGCGCCAATTTTTTTTTTAAATGGCGTAGGGGTTCCCCCCTTAAAATCCATACCAGACCCTTCAGGTCTGGTATGGATTTTAGGGGAATCCTGCACCAAAATAAAAGAAATGGCGTAGGGGTCCCCCCAAAAATCCATACCAGACCCTTATCCGAGCACGCAACCTGGCAGGTCGCAGGAAAAGAGGGGGGACGAGAGAGCGCCCCCCTCCTGAACCATACCAGGTCACATGCCCTCAACATGGGGAGGATGCTTTGGGGACAAGGTCCTCATTCCCACAACCCTTGCCCGGTGGTTGTGGGGGTCTTATCGGAATCTGGAAGCCCCCTTTAACAAGGGGACCCCCAGATCCCGCCCCCCGTGTGAATTGGTAACAGGTACATTGTACCCCTACCATTTCACAAAAAAGTGTCAAAAATGGTAAAAAAGACAAGAGACAGCTTGGGACAAGTCCTTTATTAAAAAATAAAAAATGTCCAGCTGCATTTCATTGATGGTATCATGAATTCACAGATGTACTGCTCTATAATGAAAGAGAAGATGCTACCATCACTCCACGCCCTTGGTCGTCATGCACTTTTCCACCATGACAATCATCCAAAACACACGTCTAAGGCCACTGTTGCATTTCTGAAGAATAACAGGGTGAAAATGATTCAGAGGCCAAGTATGTCTTCTGATCTGAACCCAATCGAACACCTGCGGGGAATTCTGAAGAGACAAATTGAGCATTATTCTTCATCCAGCATCCAGGCTCTAAAAGAGGTTGTCCTTGAAGAATGGAAAAATATAGACGCTGCAATATGTCGCCAACTTGTTTATTCCATGCCTAGAAGACTTGGTGCTATCCTTACAAATCAGGGAGGTCATACACAGTACTAGATGTAGTAATTTTTCATGCAGGATGTATTCATTTTTGCATCAACTAATTTGAGTAAAACTGAAGATTTTTTAATCTAAGTTATATTATTAACCTTACTTTCATGTAATGAGCTAAACAAATGTTCTATAAAACTTAGTTTTGTAAACATTTTGGAAATTGTTCTTGTGTTAATTGAGATTTTGATTAAAATTTTACTTTTCAAAAGTGGTATACTCATTTATGCAGAGCACTGTAGGTGTACACACACATACACACACAATAAATATAAACAAATATTTTAAAAGGTGTCAGTAGAGCAGTGGACATGTCAGTAGGGCAAAGGTTGGTGTCAGAAGGACAGTGGCTGGTGTCATTCAGTAGAGTAGAGCAGTGGACATGTCAGTAGGGCAAAGGTTGGTGTCAGAGGGACAGTGGCTGGTGTCATTCAGTAGAGTAGAGCAGTGGAGAGTGTCAGTAGATCAGTGGACAGTGTCAATAGGGCAGAAATTGGTGTTAATAGGGCAGCGGATGGTGTCAGTTGTTTTTTTATCTTTTTTATAATTTTTTTACAATTTTTTTAATATTTTTAACATTCATTTGTATTTTTTTTTTTTACATTTTTTAGGAGCCCTGTTGAGGGACTTTGGTGAAAAAAAAACTTTCCCTGCAAGGCAATGTCATAATGTGCTAGTATGCATTGCATACTAGCTCATTATGAGAGACTTACCTTAAAACGAAGCCCTCCAGTGGCGCGTTGTTAGCGCTGAAAGGGCCTTACCTAATAGTGTCTCTAAGTGGCCAAAAAAATTAGTAATATTTAGATAAAATGATCAATAGTGAAAACAGTTTTCTTTAATGTTACTGCCTGAGGCACAGGTCAAAGAGTGTAAATTCATAGATACAGTGCAACTGATAATAAAAAAAAACTATATGTACATATTTTTAAACTTCTTCAGCACTTTCGTGAAAGCATCCTTCATGTCTTTATTGCGGAGACTGTACACAAAGGGATTTAGTAATGGAATTATGATGCCATAGAACATTGATGCTATCTTGTTTCTACTTGTGCTGGAACCAGATGGCTGAACATACATGACACACACTGAAGTATAAAAAAAGGAGACTACTATGAAGTGTGAAGTACAGGTAGATAATACTTTGGTTCTGCTACTTGTGGAGGGTATCTTGACAATAGTGTCTATAATGAAACTGTAAGATAACAGAGTAAGAAAAAGAGAAGAAAGAATCCATACACTTGTGGCTATGGACAAAATTGATGTAGCCATGGACACATCTGAGCAGGATAGTTGAAGTAAAGGAGCTGATTCACACAGGAAATGCTCTACTATATTTGGACCACAGAAGCATGACGTTGCTACCAAATATATAGCAACCATGGCCACAGCCATGCCCATAAACCAGGACATGGCTGCAAGTTTTCTACACTTTTCAGGACACATTAACATGAAATATCTTAGAGGGTGGCAAATGGCCAAATAGCGATCATAAGCCATCAAAGTTAGGAGAATATTCTCAATGGATCCTAGACAACTAAAACAATAAAGTTGGACAATACATGCAGCAAATGAAATGGACTTGTGCCCTGTTATAAGCCCAAACATTAGATTTGGTAATGTGGAGGTGATGTAACCAATTTCAAGAAGGGAGAGATTAGTGATGAAAAAGTACATTGGAAAATGCAGTTGAGGATCAGTCCGCACTAGCACGATGATGGTAATGTTGGAAGTTAGTGTTAATATGTAGATAAACACGAAGAGCAGAAAGAACAATAACTGAATTTCTGGAATCACTTGAAAACCCAATATAATGAATTCCTTCGTTTTACTGCAGTTCATCATTTCTGTTGATTCCATAAACTATTATAAAAAATGAGAATATTTAAGGGTATTTAACCAAATTGATTTAAGATGTGTAGAGTACCTGCTGTAGACACCATGAGACCACATCCATGATTGTTTTCCTAATAAAGGTGAATGCAAAAGCAAAAAACAAGTATTACTAAATCGTTTTTTCAAAGCTTAACTACAGGCAGATATAAGGGACAAGGATTAATGTTGTTTATCATTTCTGTTGATTGTTTAACTATCATAAAGTTTGAGAATGTTTAAGCAAACTGTGATTTAATGTATATTACATGTAAAACGTATTTAGTTTTAGAGTGGAGAGGGATTAGAACACCTGTCTGCATAGGCGTGCGCAGCCTATTGCATTAGGGTGTGCACCTCAAACCAAAGTTCAAACACAGATGCGTCTGTGTGTATATTATATATAGAAATAAATATGCACTTTTTTTGCTGACAAGCCAGGGTTCATATCGATTTGAATTGTGTATATATATATATATATATATATATATATATATATATATATATATGGAGAGGGAGGGGGAGAGGGAGAGAGAGGAAGGGGAGGGGGGAGAGGGGGGGAGAGGGGGAGAGAAGGGGGAAGGGGAAGAGAGAGAGGAGAGAGAGAGAGAAGGGGGAGAGGGAGAGGAGGGAGAGAAGGGGAGAGAGAGAGAGAAGGGAGAGAAGGAGAGAGAGAGAGAGAGAAGGGAGAGAAGGGAGAGAAGGGGAGAGAGAGAGAGAAGGGGCGAGAGAGAGAGAGAAGGGAGAGGGGGAGAGGGAGAGAAGGGGAGAGAGAGGGAGAGAAGGGGGAAGAGAGAGAAGGTGGAAGGGGAAGAGAGAGAGAGAGGGAGAGGAGGGAGAGAAGGGGAGAGAGAGAGAGAAGGGAGAGGAGAGAGAGAGAGAAGGGAGAGAAGGGGAGAGAGAGAGAGAAGGGAGAGGGGGAGAGGGAGAGAAGGGGAGAGGGAGAGAAGGGGGAAGAGAGAGAAGGGGGAAGGGGAAGAGAGAGAGAGAAGGGGGAAGAGAGAGAGAGGGGAGAGAGAGAGAAGGGAGAGAGAGGGGAGGAGAGAGAGAGGGGAGGAGAGAGAGAGAAGGGGGAGAGAGAGGGGGGGCAGAGAGGGGGGGAGAGAGAGAGGGGGGAGAGAGGGAGAGAGAGGGAGAGAGAGGGGAGAGAGGGAGAAGGGGGAGGGAGGGGAGAGAGGGGGGAGAGGGAGAGAGGGGGAGAGGGAGAGAGAGGGAGAGAGAGGGGGAGAGAGGGAGGGGGAGAGGGAGAGAAAGGGGGGGAGAGGGGGAGGAGAGAGAGGGGGAGAGAGAGAGGGGGAGAGGAGAGAGAGAAAGAGGGGGAGGGGGAGAGAGAGAGAGGGGGGAGAGAGGGAGAGAGGGGAGAGAGAGTGGGGAGAGAGAGAGGGAGAGAGAGGGGAGAGAGGGAGAAGGGGGAGGGAGGAGAGGGAGAGAGGGGGAGAGGGAGAGAGAGGGGGAGAGAGGGAGAGAGGGAGGGGAGAGAGGGAGAGAGGGAGGGGGAGAGAGAGGGCGAGAGAGAGGGGGGAGAGAGAGGGGGGAGAGGAGAGAGAAAGAGGGGGGAGAGAGAGAGAGGGGGAGAGAGAGGGGGGGAGAGGGGGGAGAGAAGGGGAGAGAGGGAGAGGGGGAGAGGGAGAGAAAGGAGAGAAGGGGAGAGAGAGAGAGGAGAGAGAGAGGAGAGGGAGAGAAGGGAGAGAGGGGGGAAGGGAGAGAGGGGGAGAGGGAGAGAAGGGGAGAGGGAGAGGGGGGAAGGGGGAGAGAGAGAAGAGGGTGGAGCAAAAGAGGAGAGAGAGAGTGGAGGGGGGGAAGGAGGAAGTGAGAAGGGGAGAGAGAATGGAGAGATGGGGGTAGGAGGAGGGGGCAGTGCAAAAGGTGGTGGGGGGAGGCCGGGGTTTTATTCTGTGTGCAAAAGTTTCACTTACCAATTATGCCTTCCTGCTCTCAGGCTGGTTCCCCTTTAGGTGGCTTATGCAGGTATAGCAGCCATTGTTTCATATCTCCCGCCCAGCTTCTCACAAAACCCTGATAACAGCTCATTGCAGGCATTGCATGCAGGGGGTTGGAATGTGGGCGGGACACTGAGCACTTGCAAATGCAATTCGACTCCCGAGCAAGGTGGCTCTCCAAGTCAGGCAGAGTCCCATTATCTGCCCTTGGTTATCACTGTGAGGCAGAGCACTGTCTCTCACTGCAGTGCACACCTCGATCTAGCAGGCAGCAGCCACTGCTCCGCAAGTCCGCTGCTTCAAAGGGGGAGAGAGAGGACGGAGGGGGGGGGGGGCGGAGTGCAGATGTAGATCATTCCGCCGTCAGCTTATGGGACCTGCAG
Organism: Rana muscosa; assembly: GCA_029206835.1. Classification (NCBI taxonomy): domain Eukaryota; kingdom Metazoa; phylum Chordata; class Amphibia; order Anura; family Ranidae; genus Rana; species Rana muscosa. Next base: position 827,275,846 of record CM055116.1, read on the forward strand.
CCGGAACTATAGAAGCTGCATCGGAAAATGCGGCTGGATTACTCCGCGGATGTGGTCCCTTGTTCCCTGCTCAATCACCCCCCACTCGCAGCACAGCTGTTTTTGCCGGCCGGACCCGACCCCAGTGGGACATACATGTTGCAGGCAGTCAGCACTAGCAAAAGGTGTTAAAGCAAAGACAGAGCACAGGGATGATTAAGGTGTGCCTGGGCACACCCGGCACACCCCGTGGGCACGCCTATGCCTGTCTGGTTTTATTGTTGTCTTTGTCCCCATTAGGGAGATTCACTCCCTCGATTTTTCCTGTTTACCATTCTCATTGGGAGTGGCAGTGAAAGAAAATTCCAAATTTTAGGTTGACACCAGAACAGGAATAGAGGAGATCAGTGGCCAATAGACGGAAATCTTCCAATGAGTATGCTGGGTAAAACCACTTTGGAAGGGTTTTCTCCCACTTTTTTTGGCCATGGGATAGGAAGTGAAGGGAAATCTCCCCAATGGGACACAGGCAGAAAAAAACAAAACTGACAGGGGTTATAACCCTCCCTCGCTCTATCCAAGAGAAAAAAAAAATCTTGTCTTTAGTTTCACTTTAAGAAGTGTAGTACCTGCAGTAGAAATCTTAAGGGTCACAAACATGTAATACCATCAGACCGCATCAATTAATAAAAAGTTGAATGCAAAAGGAATAATAAAGGACACTTACTTGTCCAGGAATTCAGCGATGTCCTTATCTGAACCGATTCTTGAACCGGCTTCGGGTGCAGGCGCCAGCATAGCAAGTCTTGCGGCTTTACAGCTGGTTTTCTACTGCACATGCGTGAGCCGCGCTGTGCCTTGTCAATGGTCCTGTAGTCTTCAGGGACCTGTGATGTGTTCCAGAAGACAGCGGGGAAAGGAGGGGGGCCAAACATCTGGCTCAGATCGCCGCAGAGATCTGAGCCAGAAGTTGGAGCGGGTACCTGTCATAACCAGGTACCCGCTCCCCTCCAAAAAGTGCCAAATGTGGCAGTGGAGGGGGGGGAGGGTGCAAACAAGTGGAACATCCCCTTTTGAGTGGAGCTCTGCTTAAATGTTAATGGTAAATGTTAAAAAAAGTAATCATTTTGTGCTGTCAGGGGAGTAAAGCTGTGCAGTTCCATGAAAAAAAAATTGGAATTATTTTAACATGCAAATGCTTATCTGAGGTTTAAAAACTGGGTGTATATCGCTTTAAGCATTTATTAATGCATAGGAAGAAGATAGGGAGCCCTGAAAAACTGCAGAGGGATAGATAAGGTTCAGTTAGGAAACTATGATTTACTTCTGTATTGCAGTGGTGGGATATTGATTGTAGCCACCCCATGTTCACATTTACTAAAATGTAACTCAAATATCCTAATTAGAACTACTATCTGGCAACTATTTGATTGCTAGTTCTTGGGCCTTCTCTTTGTGTTCTATTAAGTGGAGTTTTTTTTATTATTATTATTATTATTATTATTTTGGTGATTTTTGAGCAGTGGTATTTTTTTTTTTTTTGCTGCTGCCGTAAACAAACCCTTACCGATTAAGTCCACTAGGGAGCGAAATGCATCTGAGGGACCTCTCCTACGGGTGGAGAGCAGAGCCAAAGCCATTTTATATTATCTTGTTTCGCTTTGGTCACAGTGAGTCAGCGTTCTCTGTGCATTCGGTTGCCATTTTTTTTAAAGCATAGTTTTTGCTGTAGTGCTTTTTTCCAAAAGAATCAAAGAAAATTAGTTGCCGTTGATCACTTGACCCTCCCTTCTAGATTGTAAGCTCTAACGGGCAGGGCCCTCTGATCCCTCCTGTATTGTATTGTAATTGTACTGTCTTCCCCGATGTTGTAAAGCGCTGCGCAAAATGTTGGCGCTATATAAATCCTGTATAATAATAATAATAATAATAATTATCTATACTCTTGTGCACTTTACACTGCTGTATCAAAGAAAGGGGGAAAAAAAGGATGTCCAAACCACCTCACATTACATACAGTAGATACATAGTAGGTAAGCTTGAATAAAGACAGTAGTCCATCCCATTCAACCTGTGTAGGTGTACGTGTGTCAGTGTCTATAATCATTTCCCATATCCCTGTATGCTGTGTTCTTCAAGATGCACATTGAAGTTGATTTTCAAAAAAAGTAGAGACGTATGTTAACATTTTACAGTGAATTTTTACTTTGCAATATACATTTACACTTAGCTTAGGGCCTGCAAAGAATATCCAATCATGTGCATGGTGAATTAAGAAAAAAAACAGTCAGCACATCACCTCATTCAATATGCTTTGTGACCAAGTGAATTCTAACTAGTTCAGTGAATGAAGGAAATCTAATTTACAAGATTAAATCCTGTGCTTTTTTTTAATGTTTCTTGCACATGAATGAGTACTCTTTGCAACATGAATTTTCACTTAGCTGCACCTTATTCACTAAGGTGTAAATTCACCTTGCATAGGAAAAGTGCTTTACTTCTATAGTAAATCAACCACCTTATATCACTCACATTCACCACAACAATCTATCAGCATAGTAAAAATGTAATTTAGTTCAACTTCGAAACATTGTACACCCCCTCACTCGTACACTTTTGCCCTTTGCTGACCTACAGAGGAAATATCAGATCCCTAAACAATTGTTATACTCCTACTTCCAGATTAAACATTACTTTGCTTCTAAAGCAGCTTCTCTGACTCTTGAAAAACCTACCCCATTCGAACTTTTATGTGCTCAGGGTCCATACCAGACCCATCTCATTTCTGATATCTACAAATATTTGCATGACACTGCCTCACTTACTGACACATCCCATCTATACATGCACAAATGGTCCCAATTAATAGGCCGTCCCATCCCCCTTCCTCAATGGAGGACGATTTGGGAGGCTATTTCCAGGTCTTCACGATGTGTAGAACAAAGAGAGACGGCATACAAAATTTTATATTTTTGGTATAGAACACCTGAAATACTACATAAATATGACCCCACAACCCCTCGCGTATGTTGGAGATGCCGGGGCGACGTTGGCTCTCATTTCCACATTTTTTGGGAATGTCCTTTGATTCGCCCATTTTGGTCTTCTGTCCAGACCTTTCTACAGCAGTTGTTGGACGTCACTCCCCCATTAGACCCGGTTCATTTCCTTCTAGGCCTGCCGATCCCTGGTGTCTCCAAACATACCCAAAAATTGGCTACCTATATCATTTTAGCAGCAAAACGGGCGATACCCTCACGATGGTTGTCCCCTTCCCCGCCCACACTTCCACAAGTTCTTCAAATATTGGGACTGATCTGTGAAATGGAACGCCTCACTGCAATGGTGCACGACACTCTTCCTCAATTTTCGAAAGTGTGGGATATTTGGGAACACTCAGATCTCAATCCTAGTGGCACTTCCTTATCTTCCAGCGAGGAGACTTTATCTTGACCTTTATCCCACAATTAGAATGTAGAGGTTTTGTTCACTACTCCCTTTGAAGATTCCATGGTGCTTTCCCCCGCCCCCCCCCCCCTTTTTTTTGTTTTTTTTTGTTTTTGTGCTCTCACTCGGTGCGATACCTGTGTGGTGCCCTCGATTTCTGGGGGGGCGCCCTGGGTGTCTCACTGTCACCAGACCCAGTGAATACAATTTTGCTTACATGCGTTATATGATGTTTAGTTTTGTTTTACCCATTCACTGGCTACTTACTCACTCGCTCAATTCCTTTTGTACGGCTAATATCCCATGATAATTGTATGTTGGCAGTACTGGGATTGGATTGATACACTTTTATTACATGCTGTATGCTCTATTTTATATTCTGACAATCTTTTGTATCTGTTTTTTGTATACATGAAAAATTTCAATAAAAAACTAAAATTGAAAAAAAATAAAAAAAATGTAATTTAGGCATTGACTGGTTGGGCTTGTTCTTCCTGATTAAAAATGTTCGTATGATGGACATTTTATACAGCTGTATCAAAAGTGGGTCAACGCTCTAAATTCTTGAAGGAAAACTTGTCTGTGCTTTGTAAGTTTGCATTTATTCCTGTTGTTGCTGATGGAAACTATCTTGTCAGTGGCCAGTTTTTACAGACCTGTGTCTGAGATACAAATGCTTGTAAGAACTTGGTTAGTGGCAGGGCAGCTCAAAACAGCAAGAACGGGAGTAAGCCCTCGCAAACACATTGAATGTGGCTTTGAAATTGTGCGACTTCATCTAAAATCGCACAATTTCAAAGCCGCATGTCAGTGCGACTTTGGGTGTGACTTGAAAGATATCTGTGTGGCTTCATGCACAGATGTCTATTGAAGTCGCACCTGAAATCGGCAGAATTGCAGGAACTACTTTTGCAAATTGGTCCAGTGCCGCAAAGTTGGTGTCACACCGATTGGAAGGGTGCCATTGCTGGCAATAGGGTGTGACTTGTCATATGATTTGACCTGTCAATTCGTATGGCAAATCACTCCAATGTGAACATGGGCTAAATGCAGAAACATAAGGCACAGGTAGGTATTTTCCTACAGGAATTAGGAGCAGCAGCTCGCAGATGAGACAATGGTGTAACAATGAGCCAGAAGCACAGCATTTTTAATCAGAAGCAAAGACAGAGACTTAAGGCATGGGCGGATGTTTACCTACAAGATGATACTGCTATAAACAATTGGTCAGTGGCAGGTTAGATTTCAATCAATCAGAACAGGGATGGCCTATGCTGGCCAATGTCTATCCACTGGTCAAAGCAAAAGTTGGCAGCACAGAAGCTCTGTGGTTAGCACTAATGCCTTGCAGCACAGGGTGTCTTTGGTTTAAATTCCACCCAGAACACTATCTGCATGTAGTTGTGTATGTTCTTCATGTGCTTGCATTGGTCTTCACTGGGTACTCTGGGTACCTTCTACACTTTAAAGACATGCTGGTAGGTTAATGTATGTGTATGCATGTAAGGTTGTAAGCTCTTTGAGATCAGAATAGTATGTAGTGCTGTCTAAATTGATGATGCTATATACTGTAAATACCTGTAATAAATTAAATACATCTTAATAAAAACAAAAGTTTCTGCTAAAACTGTAATGATTAAAATAATAGCTGATTGCAGTGCTTCCTCCAAGCCTAGCTAACTGTAAAAAACAGGAAATGTCAATTCATCAACCAAATACTCACTTGCAAAGTACTGAAGCTGCTCGTCAAAATTATGCTGCTCGACAACACCATGTACATCATTATAGCATCTGCCAAACCTGTAATTTAAAGTATTTGTGTATTTTTCACGTTGCCTTCAAAACTGCATGAAAAGGACAGTATTATTTTTAAAAATATTATGATTGGTTCATATCACCCATAAGTGCAAGCTTTCCATGCCTTTTTTTTTTTTTTTTTTTTTACAATGGCCTGTCTACTAGCCCTACAAATGTCTATAACTGACAAAGATTTGAGATCTCCAAAGATTTCAGTGCAATTCATGGGCAGAGATTCTATGACTTTCACGTAAAATGTATTTAACCTCCTGCAAATCGCATTTGGACAGATTTGCTTACTGATGATTTGGAGCCGCTAAAGAAGAAACCTGTTAATCAAGCTGCAATAATATAATAAATCTGTCTCATTCCTCCTTTTTTAGCATTACCTTGCTGTGGGACAAAATTGATAAATGTCCCTCTGGTTCATTTGATTACTAAAAATAATACTCTAGCTGCCATATTGTATTTGAATTTCTTTAGTTTGGCAATACATATCAGTAAAGGATGATGAGAGATGAACCCTAAAAATAAAACTTACCTTTATAAAACATACTACTACTAAACATAATACTGTCACTTTTCAGTTACCTCAGTACATATAATTGAGATCTATAAACTTTGGCAGTTTCAGTCAGTGGGGCGGCCCGTGCATTGTGAGCGCACGGGCGCCGCCCCCCTAACACTGCCACCGCCCTCCGTATCCATGCGCCCGTCTCCTTTCAGTACGCTGGGAACATAAATTCCTGTGACGGGGATGGAGGGTGTGTTTTTTGAAGCACATGTTTAGAGCCAGAAGCTCTAATAGGTTTCAAAAAAGGGTGGGCTCAGGGCGCAGAGCACTGACCCCACCCAGTTGTGTGATGATAGCTATTTTCACACTAAATCTTCTCCCTGCCAATCAGGAAGCAGGTGTGAGACCTGTTTCCCAATTGGCCAAAATGGTCAATGGCCAAAATGTCAGGCAATCCTATTGGACACCTGACATGGAGCCAGGGAGGAAGCCGCCTGAGCTAGAGAGGAAGCCCGCCAGCTTGGAGCCACTGCCTGGACTCCACACCTGCTAGCCTGGAGCCGCTGCCCGGACCCCACACCCACTAGCCTGGAGCCTCTGCCCGGACTCCGCACCCGCTAGCCTGGAGCCGCTGCCCGGACCCCGCACCCGTCAACCTGGAGCCGCTGCCCGTACCCCGCTGCGCTAAATGACACCCTCCATCTATCTGGATCTATCTGTTCAGGTAAGTGCCGGACCAACCAACAGACACACAGGGGGGTTGTTAGTGCCGCTGCACTAGTGGGGGTCATTGTTTTCCGCCCCCCTAAACAAAAAAAAACATCAGCCGCCACTGGTTTCAGTTATATTTCAGAAGGGAAAAAGAGTCTAGAGATTCCACACCATTTGTACATTTTTTGTAATGTTTCATAGTCGTTGTTTAGTTGTAGTATATGGTTATCCCAGTCAAATCATTTCTTATATTAAGACTGACAAAACATCATTAGGAAGGAAAAACTATTGCTGAATTGCTTATGTGACAAATGAAGGGTCTAATCTGTAACATCCCACATCTTCCAGGCAATATATCTGAGAAATGTTTTAAATATAGACTTACAGGGCCACCAAAGACATTAATCTCTGGAGAATAAGATATACAGTATGGTGCCAATTAATTTAATAATTTCATGTAATTAATCCCATAGAAATAGTATAATCCCAGAGCTGTTTTTGCCATTAAGCAATACCTATCAATTTGGAATTTTCTTTAGAGGCAGAAAGAACTTCTGCAATTTATTTAAAGATAAGTTTAATAAACCCCCTTCCCATATGCTATCCTTTTCTAAGTCCTTAAAAATACATATTAAATATGCATGCAATTCAGCCCTAAAGTGAGACGGATCTGATGATATTGTGTAAAGTAGGGAATCAATCCTTGGCTGTTCAGGCATTCATCCGAATTCCCAAACATTTATCCATTCAGCAAGAGCAGAATTCCTTTTAAAATAGTATTATTAAAATAGCTATGCCATAGGTAGTAGAAATACAAAGGACCTAAGATGGTCACGTTTTTAGTCAGGCCGTTCACATTTTTAGGCTTTGGTCCTTGTTAGCTCAGATATGTTTCTCAGACATAGGGGCCAAAGGCTTGATAGTTTTGTATACTTTGGGTTATTATTGCAGTGGGGTCTTGTGGACATAAAAACCTAATCTCATTTTACGATAAATAATGTTAAAGAGGAAGTAAACCCTGATGGGTGTTACTTCTTCTTTGTTTCCCTGCAAAGGTAAAGCATAATGGGCTACTATGCATCACATAGTAGCCCATCATGTGACACTTACCTGCAGGAGAAGCCCGCAATGTCCCGGTCTTCCTCGCTAGTAGCGAGCGTCCATTCTTCAACCCTATTCCTTCCGGGGCCGCGAAATACGGCTCTGTGAGAGGCCGGAACGGCGTGACGTCACTCCTGCGCATGCGCACGGGAGCCGCCACTCACGGCGTGACCCGAGTTAGAAACGGCGCAGCGTGCCCTTTCTAACTCTGGCGGTTGCGCAGAAGAAATCAGTGATTGGCAGATATCTCCTAGACCGTGCAGGTCTGGGAGATATTTATTGCACCTACAGGTATGCCTTAATCTAGGTTTACCTGTAGGTTAAAGTGGTTGTAAAGGGTTTACAACCACTTTAATTTCTCTTATCTTATTGGTCTATCAATGTTCATTTACTTGATTATGCAATGTATGTGACACTTTTCTCTTCGGGTTGTTCTATTTCTTTTTGAAAACATTCAATAAAATGTTTATGCAAAAAAATAGCTATGCCGGGGAGAAGAGCACACGGACAGCTATCATCACCACAAAGAGGGACAGATCCCCCTGTTGGTTCAACGGGAGCCTGAGATCATACCATCTCTGCAGGGCAATTTTTGGCAGCTTATCTACATGTTATAATTGATACAGAACTGATTGACCCTTTGGTGTCCGGATGCTAGTGGCTCCTTTAGCGGGGAACCTCCACGGGGACTTTTTGGGGCCATGTGGCGGTGACGCTTGACTGACTCCTTAGTTCAGGCAGAGGCAGAGCTTTGCCCTTTTCTTTAATTATCAACACATATACTACCTTGATCATCTTAGGTGAAATTTAAATACAGGTATCTGCCCGCAATACCCCTGAAGAAAGGCTTGACCTGAAACGCGTCCATAAGATGGTTGTAACTTGAGCCGTGAATTTTAATTTTATTTTGTATGTACATGTCTTTCCAACATTGCAACCTTTTAATGTGAAATAATAATTATTTGCATTTTGACAAACACATTTGGTGTACTGGTTGCCTGCAAAGTCCTGCCTATCAGTGGGGGTTTCTGTTTTTCAATAATTACCTGGTATGTCAGCAACATTGGGGCACCCAAGCAAACCACTCCCGACCAGTGGCTCTGTGTGTCCATTCACGGTGCAGCCCCATCCCCTCTGTCTCCTGATTGGCTCACTGGCTGTGATTCCAATTTTAAGCCAATGGCTCCCGCTGCTGCCAAAAGCCAATCAGGAGTGTGATTCCTGGGAGAGGCAAGGCTCTTGTGGACATCGCTGGATCGAGAGGGGGCTCAGGTAAGCATTAGGGGGGACTGTTGCACACAGAAGGTTTTTTACCTTTATGCATAGAATGCATGAAGGTAAAAATCCTTATGCCTTTACAACCACTTTAAAAAGGATATACTGTATTTATTGGCGTATAACACACACTTTTTTACCCTGAAAATAGAGGGTAAACTGTGCCTGCGTGTTATACGCAGGGGGCTGTGGAAAGTTTTTTTCCTGAAACTTCCCTCTTAAAGTTAGGGTGCGTGTTATACGCCTGTGCGTGTTATACGCCGATAAATACAGTAATTAAAATAGTAGTGGGGGTGTGGTGCTTTCTGTAAGCCCAGCTAAATGTAAAAAACTAAAACGTAAATTCATCAACCAGATATGTACTCACAACGTACTATGCTGAAGCTGTTTGTGAAAATCATGCTGTTTGCCAACATTATGTACATATTTAAGGCACCCATCAAATCTTTGCTTTATGTTTAATTAATTATTTAGTTTGTTTTTTATGCATTTCTCTTCAAAGCCACATAAAAAGACAATATTTTTTTAAAGAAATGTTAGCATGCCTATTAGCCCTACAAATGTCCAAAATTGACAAAGATTTAAGATTTGACCCCCATAGAGTTAAATGCAATTCATGGTAGAGGTTTTTTAATTTCTAGTAGGATTCATTGAACCTCCTGCAGATTGAACCAACACAGATTATTATTAGACATGTGCGGTTAGTTTCGTACGAATCGAAAATTCGTACGAATTTTTCGAAATTCGTACATTTGTACAAATCCGAATTACGAATTTTTTCGAATACGAATTCTGTACGAAATACGAAATTTCGAAAAATTTGTACGAAATTTCGTATCCAAATTATCCGAATCCAAACTACCAAATAAGACATGAAAATTCGACAAAGCGATAGGTAAATATTTTTTGGTCGAATGTGACTAACCTTAACTCTATTAGTCCAAGATTATTCTACATAGAGAGAAAAGATTCGACATAGAGAGAAAAGATTTGACATTATAGAGAGAAAAGATTCGACATAGAGAGAAAAGATTCGACATTATAGAGAAAAAAGATTCGACATTATAGAGAGAAAAGATTGCTGCTGGAATTGGGTGGGGGAAGTACATTTGCGGTCGAATCATTCGTTCGTTCCGATTCTACATTAAAGAGAGAAAAGATTCGACATTATAGAGAGAAAAGATTTGACATAGAGAGAAAAGATTCGACATAGAGAGAAAAGATTCGACATTATAGAGAGAAAAGATTGCTGCTGGAATTGGGTGGGGGAAGTACATTTCCGGTCGAATCATTCGTTTGTTCCGATTCGACATTATAGAGAGAAAAAATTCGACATTATAGAGAGAAAAGATTGCTGCTGGAATTGGGTGGGGGAAGTACATTTCCGGTCAAATCATTCGTTCGTTCCGGTCGAATCGTTCGTTATACGTGTCGTACGGAATTCGTATTTCGTACGAATTCGAATTGAATTCCGTACACGGATTATGAATTACGATTTTTTTTTAATACGAAACGGAACGGAACGGAACTAATTTTTCGACGGCTCCCATGTCTAATTATTATATCAATGATTTACTGCAGCTGATGGAGGAATCAAACTTTAATATTATAATTTTGGTTTCACTACCAGCTGCTCCTTAGAGGTTTACAGCACAAATATTTATTATTTTGTTTATTGGTTCAGGGTACGCGGCTTATAGGTATTCCCTATCATTTTTTTCATGTAATATTATAATACATCTCGTATTGAGACGTATATAAGACGTAAAGTACATATAAGTCTCATTGTTCCTGTTTAGTATTAGCTTTCTGAGAAATGTATGTTCTCTTCATGGAAAGTTGCTTCTGTTAAGACAGTGATCCGACTTCTGAGGCGACTTCCATTGAAATCAATGGGTAGAAGTTGCCTACAAGTCACCTACAAGTCGGATTGAAGTCGTACAGGAACCTTTTTTGAAGTCGGAGCGACTGCAGTCCTGTACATCAGTGTTTCTCAACTCCAGTCCTCAAGGCGCACCAACAGGTCATGTTTTTGGGATTTCCATTAATTTGCACAGATGATTTGAGCAGTTTCACTGCCTTAGTAATTACCACAGCTGTTTCATCTGCAGAAAATCCCAAAAACATGACCTGTTGGTGCGCCTTGAGGACTGGAGTTGAGAAACACTGCTGTACATTAAGATGACTCCATTCACTTCCATTAGTTTTAAAAACAGCACGATTTGGGGCGACTTGAAGTCGCCTCCCGAGTCGCCCCTGTGTGAACCGGCTCTTATGCTATTGTTGACACTTCTTTGAATTTTAATCCTGAATGTCTTACATAGAGGGCCTAATCTGTAACATCACACATCTGCCAAGCAATGCAAGTGAAACATTTTTAAATGTTGATTTACAGGTTCTCTTAAAACATTATTCTCTGAGAAGAATATGTGTGGTATGGTGTCAATTAAGTTAATAATTTTATGCAATTAATTCCATAGAAACAGTATAATCCCAGAGCCATTTTTGTCATTAAGCAGTAGTTATCAATTTGGGATTTTCTTTAGAGACAGGCAGAATTTATGCCAGTATTTAAAGATTAACAAAGAGGTCACTAGAGATCCAAGAATCATACTCTGGAACTGTCAGACTGGGTTCACACTGTTGCGAATTGAGTGCAAATTTCCCCGCATCTAATTTGCACAGCAGGAGATGGAGGTGGTTCACATATCTTCGCAGAGGAACCCTGTGCGTCTTTTTGTCTATTTCAGGTCCGAATTCAGCCAAAAATTCGGGCTGTAATCGGACCTGAAACGGTGAACGAGGACACACCAGACTCCTGCTGCGAGCAGCTGCTTGCTCATATGTGAACCCAGCCTAAAAGACCCTTAAGGTCTGGTATAGATTTTAGGTGGGAATCCCCAAATTCCACACGAGACCCTTTTCCGATGCTAGTATTTTGAGTTTGCAGAAAATCCCCAAGAAATGTGAATTTCTCAAATAGTAACTTTTTGGCAAAAAACTTGGCAATTTTGCTGTCAGAAATGTAACGTGGTGCATAGTCTTTGCGTATGATCAGTAAAAAGAACCAATACATTGAAGGAATGATAACCAAGCCCCCTCACTATGACATCGGATCACAGCAGTGTTTTGGAGCTGTTAGGGAGAACTGAGCTGACAATTCTTTGTAGGAAAAGATATTGTTTTTTTAATTTAATTTTGTCATTGGCACATGTCTCTCATGGCAGTTTCTGGCTTCTCGTTCCTTTTGTTAGGCTATAGCTTGCATATTAGCATTACAAATGATCAAATATGAAAACCAAGTTTCAACCCTCAGGAATCAGTGGGGTTCACCACAAAGTTCTCAAACCTCAAACTTTGAGAAAGATTTACAAAACTGTTTGCAAACTGAACCCAGGCTTATGCCCTGTTACTTAATTGGTGATTGGGGATGAGTCAATCGTACCTAGGTTCCGTTTGCGGGAGGTTTGCCAATCTGTGCTGAAGTTCTGAATGTTAATCTGAAACCTATTGAACCCTGTGGAAGTAACTCCACTTCCGTGGGAAAAACATAGCTTCACAAAATCCAAGAAGGTAATATGCAAGTCATAAGAATACTCACATAGTGTATTAATGTTTTAATACAACCCCATGACAAAGTCTGATGACACGTGTAGGGGCAGAGCCTAAAGGCCCATACACACTATATGAAAATCGTAAGAAAAAATTTGTACAACAAGCTGTCTGACAATTTTTGGATCATTAGTACGGTGCCTTCGACAGCCGATTTTGCTTTTTCGTCGGACAAAAGCTGGATGTGCAGACTATAAAAGTTTTGTAGGATCTGAACTCACTTCTGACGTTGTATTCTGTCATTCGAAAATGTTTGTATTGTGAGTAACCTCTATACTTTTGACATGAGACTAGCATGCCACAAAAAACGGACATTTGGTGGTCCGAAAATCTAAGCATGTGTATGAGGCTTTACACTGTTAGACGAATTGGAATGTCAATGCCCTGCATCTCTGTGAGCTATTAGGAGCAGGGCAGCTGGCAGCTGGCGGTCGATGGGTGTCTGCAACTCATCTAGTGTGCTGTTTGTGCTGCATAAGTGCATTGTTTATGTAGCAATACCCCCGTAGGGGCCGCTGGTTTAAGATTTGGGCCTGCCGTTACCTTACTGTTCACCACGTCCGTCCTAGGGGTGTTCCTTGAAGAGTTGTTCACAAATGTCTGCACCAAACATTCAGTCTCTTTTTTTCAGGGGTTTTATTAGGAATTTCCAAACAGAGGGCTGGAGGGTTAGGGAGATTCAGATACCTTAGTTTTGCGGATCACGGGTACTTTCCTTAATCCAGAGGGCCAACAGCTTCCACACTGGATATAGCATCCACCGGATAGGCCTCTCTCACTGACCTAGCAGCCGGTGCGAGCTCATTCAAAAAGTCTCTGCCACAGACTTGTGTAACCACACACTTGGTAAAGTTCCGAAACACAACACACAGTGTCAGGATCTTTCAGCCAGGCCGACAGCACTGTGAGGTAGATTTCCATCTGGATGCGTCCTTCAATTGAGTCCTCAATTGCTCTGTCCCTTCCCGCAGGCAAGGCGACACGGGACCATCCCTGGATCAGTAGGCCCCAGCAACTCCTGGGCCTACTCTCAGTAGCGGAGCCTCGGGGGGGTCTGCAGGCCCCGAGGCAGAAAAACTGCTAACACATCCCTGAAGCCAGGAGGACCATCAGGTCAGGATCGGAAGACCCCGCCAAAATGGTGTCTGCCCCTTAAGTACCCTCTCCCAGAATGCACAGCGGGGTGACCAATCCCACTGAGCTGCTTCTGGGCAAGAGGTACCCAATACATTCAGCCTGCTGCATTTCCAACCCTGACCTGTGGTGACAGCAACACCCACAGTCAGGTGGAAAACGTGCAACCCAGCTGAACAGAGACCCAAAATTTGGTACAATCATTCTGAGTTGAACTATAACTCAGATATCTAAATTTACACTAGCGCCTACCCAATAGGAGCAGGGCGCCACACACTTCCCCCACCGCAACAAGACGATGTCCTCATCGTTGAGAAAAAAAATTGACTCTCACTCCTGAGAGTCGATACCTGAATCCCAAAAACTTGGATGGGGAAAGGGAAGGGGTAAGGTAGCAAAGAAATACAAAATTAACATGCACACAGTAAAGTCACATTAACGTATTTTACAATATCTCTCTCTCTATCTAAACCACCCATTCTCCAGTAGTTTGATAGAAGGTCCATGTACCTAAAAGACACAAAAAAAACAAACAGAAACAGGCAATCATATAAAACTCTGTACAATCGGAAGCAAAGCCTCACTTCCGAAGAAATTAGCCTTTCTTTCCCCATATCTATTCTGTGTGTATGGGTAGCTAGATGTACAAAGAAACCATGTCCAGTTGTGTGAACACACTCCCACCACCTAGTGGCAGAAGAGCAACATGACAGAGTCCTTTAACACAAGTACTGGTCCAGGTAGTGTAATCTTGATCCCGAAGTTTCTGGTAACCTGACACTAACTAGCTATATGCCCCACAGTCCTTTAATAGAAAAACAAGAAGTATCTTCTTCTTTATCAAAGTGACAACCAGAACCGTCACTATATATGATCCCCAGTAAAATTGGGGGTCAGGCAGAGTCAGTGGTTTCCCCTGTTTGTCTAAGGTGGTGATAAAGTACACATAGTTGTCCTTTCCAGGTCTGCAAATGATCACTTTGTCGGCATGAATGTGTCTAACGTAGCTCCAGTGCAACAAGCACCCGTTAAAGCGGTCATCCAGGGTAGGAGAATGACCTGTTCTCCGGAATGGTTTAGGCACGGCCAAACAGCCTCACCATACCATTTTTCTCTGTTGGCCTCAATCTCTTGCATGATTTCCCTGGGAACATAGGGAAACTCCAATCCATATTCAGTGGCTACCCGCTTGTTGAGTAACCTTCGTGACCGGGCAAGCCTAGGCAAAGATCTGGCGCTTCCAAGTCCAGGAGGTATGCAAGAAACTGGGGACTTCTGTACAATAGTATTTACAGACAGTTTTCCTGACCCAAACAAACTGGTAACTTTGGGCAGAATTTCTTTAGTAGCAACCGGGGGTTCCACCCTGGGTGTTGTCCTCCCCGAGTCCATGGCTGCCCACTCTGAAAAGGTGAAGGCCGAGGCAACATCATCTCTATTGGCCCATAGCATCTCTTGAGACATGGTTTTTAACAAGTCATCGTATCCAGAGATGTCTGACAGAGAATCTATCTCAGAGTCCCAGAACTCCTCCGTGGGCATATATCTACAAACAGTCCCCATGTGTGCACCTTCCCCAGATCTCTCACCCGTTTCTGTCGTGGACTTCCCAGGAATCAAACTTTTCTCTGGATCCGATCCACGTGAGGCTTTCACATATCCGACTTTCCTTTGGACAGGTGCAGCAGAGGTAGCAGCAGTGGAGGTAATAGCAGCAGCAACGTCCGCTGATGACTCCTCAATGGCGGTAACAGCGCCATCTCCCTCCGGAATAACTGTTGTAGCGGATGTGGCAAGCGCAGGTCCAGCCGCAGAAGCAAAAGCCCCAGCTTCCTTAGTAGCGATGCCCGTGGCCCAGTCCATCCGGTAGGCATGGGGTGGCATGGTGGGTTGCTCTGCGGCGAACAGGTACTCCCCACAATGTAGGCACCGAACAAATGGACGGGGGTTCACAGCCAGTCCTTCACACCTTTTGCACAGCAATACCCAGGGCTTCCACATCTCCTATCACATACAGTACGAACCGCCCATGCGGATTCAGCCGAATGCCAGCGTCCGCCAGCACAGCTCCCGGCAGCATGGCACCCGCAGCGGCACCCACAGGAGACATCCCGGGCCCCACAGCAGACCGCATCACTGGAACTAGAGACATGGCGGTACTGCGACTCTCCGTTGAGTGTTGGACACACGTGCGGCGTCCCACGCAGAAAACAGGTGGTAACTCCTCCCACCTGTCCCTCCAGCCATGCAGCTCGCGGGCCCCTTTCTCCCTCTTGGCTAAACCCACAGCCCACGTGGCCAAGAAGTGATCTGCAAATTACCCCCTTTTTTTAGAAAATTACACAGTCCAAAACCCTCTGTAGCATAAGCCCGGTGAACAGCTTACTTAAGTTGCGGTCTGTAACGGCATATCCCGGACGAGCCCCCACATGTTGGTTTAAGATTTGGGCCTGCCGTTACCTTACTGATCACCACGTCCATCCTAGGGGTCTTCCTTGAAGAGTTGTTCACAAATGTCTGCACCAAACATTCAGTCTCTTTTTCTCAAGGGTTTTATTAGGAATTTCCAAACAGAGGGATGGAGGGTTAGGGAGATTCAGGTACCTTAGCTTTGCGGATCACGGGTACTTTCCTTAATCCAGAGGACCAACAGCTTCCACACTGGATATAGCATCCACCAGATAGGCCTCTCTCACTGACCTAGCAGCCGGTGCGAGCTCGTTCAAAAAGTCTTTGCCGCAGACTTGTGTAACCACACACTTGGTAAAGTTCCGAAACACAACACACAGTGTCAGGATCTTTCAGCCAGGCCGGCAACACTGTGAGGTAGATTTCCATCTGGATGCGTCCCTTCCTGCAGGCAAGGTGACACAGGACCATCCCTGGATCAGTGGGCCTCAGCAACTCCTGGGCCTACTCTCAGTAGCGGAGCCTCGGGGGGTCTGCAGGCCTCGAGGCAGAAAAACTGCTAACACATTCCTGAGGCCAGGAGGGCCCTCAGGTCAGGATCGGAAGACCCCGCCAAAACGGTGTCTGCCCCTTAAGTACCCTCTCCCAGAATGCACAGCGGGGTGACCAATCCCACTGAGCCATTTCTGGGCAAGAGGTACACAATACATTCAGCCTGCTGCATTTCCAACCCTGACCTGTGGTGACAGCGACACCCACAGTCAGGTGGAAAACGTGCAACCCAGCCGAACTGGATCAGAGACCCAAAATTTGGTACAATCATTCTGAGTTGAGCTATAACTCAGATAACTAAATTTACACTAGCGCCTACCCAAAAGGAGAAGGGCACTACATTTACATATCTTGTGTTTTGCCTGCAGCCTCTTATCACTATGTAAGTATGCTACCTATTTTTGTACTGTAATAAAAGTGTATTACAATATTATCACGCTTTGTGAGTATTCTTATGGCTTGCATATCATCATCCTGGACTGTGTGAAATCACTGCAGGGGGCAAGTGGAGTAGAATCAATCCAGTTGCTTCACAAGTGGATCATTTTATGTTAAGTTTTTTCAATTATGGACACAATACATTGGTGTTTTAGATGTATATATTGGTTAAGCATTTTTGTCACATTTTTATTTGTGTGTTAAATAAGCACTGGAATTTATTGAGCAGCTCTGTACCAGGTGGGGTTCTTGGGATTCCACAATCTTCAGACTGTTTCACAATAAATGTGGACAGCAATGTGAGACAAGAATAAAATAGATACAGTTGGGAAACCCAAGATTTTATCTGAGCAATCTTACATTTAGGCTTATAAATCAATCCTGCAGAGTAGACCTGACTACAACAAAATCACAGGATAATAATCTAAACTGATAGGGAACAATGTTTTTAAAAAGGATTTCATGACATGGAAGATGACATTATAGCACTGGGGTTTAGAAGATAGAGAGTGAAACAATGGAAACAATGGAATGAGAGTTAGGCCTCGTACACACGACCGTTTTTAATGTCATTAAAAAAAACAACGTTTTTCTCGACGTGATTCTTCTTAAGCCTGCCTTGCCTACACACTATCGTTGAGTAAAGCGCGGTGATGTACAACACGTACGACGGCACTATAAAGGGGAAGTTCCATTTGGATGGAGCCACCCTTTGGGCTGCTTTTGCTGATTTTGTGTTACCGCGTGTTAGTAAAAGTTTGGTTAGAGCCGATTCGCGCTTTTCAGTCTCCGTGCTTTTCAGTCCATTACAGCATGACGAATGTGCTATCTCCATTACGAACGCTAGTTTTACCAGAACGAGCGCTCCCATCTCATCACTTGCTTCTGAGCATGCGCATTTTTTTCACGTCGTTAAAGCCTACACACGGCCGTTTTTCATGACGTGAAAAACGAAGAGAAAAATTAGAGCATGTTCCAAATTTTTAATGCCCATTTTTCACGTCGTGAAAAAT
The DNA here is from genome assembly GCA_029206835.1 of Rana muscosa. Lineage (NCBI taxonomy): Eukaryota > Metazoa > Chordata > Amphibia > Anura > Ranidae > Rana > Rana muscosa. The sequence goes on from CM055116.1 coordinate 827,293,828, forward strand.
GCTCTGGAGCCCACACACAATCGTTTTTAATGACCAAATTAAAAAATGGCATTTTTCTCGTCATGAAAAACGGTCGGTTGTACGCGGCATTAGGCACAAGAGTTCAGCGTTAAACAGGTATGGACAGTGAGGGAATTTAACAAAGAGTTGTGCAAGCATAATCTTTCATGAATATTCTAAACTTAGAAAATGGAGCACAAGACCCTTTGTTATTAGGAATGGTCAGTTCTCTATTCCGTGGCTGTGACAGACAGAGCACACAGGACAGAGAACTGGAGCTGCAAGTTCCGATCTTACATTGAGAACGTTTATTACAGTTCAGTTGTCTGTTCAAGCAAAGGTACCCCATGTCAAAGGCAGCAAACCTAACCAAAGTGCCTAGCAAAGGCTAGAAGAACCCACACTAGGGTAGGCCTCTCATGTGAGCCTTGCTTGACGCCCAACGAGAAGGGATTAATGGAGGATGGGATGAACACACCACCAAGCTAAAACCACCTGCCCCCTACCCCTACAAACTAAGTCAAAACACCCAATAATTTGGAGGGATGGATAACCCAGCCCCATTTTTAAAAAAAGGTGGGCTCACAGCAGCCATATTGTCAGTATGTATTGCACTTGTTAGAGTCCCAGCTTCTCAGGTCTTTTGTTTGACAATGGCTTGCTTATTGGGCCTTTTTAGGTTGAATAAAAAGATTCACCCTCCATGGACTTCATGGATTCCTCCACAAAGTTCACAAACCCAAATCCAGGCAGTTTTTATAATATCTAATTATATAAATATTTGATATTTGACGCTCACACCTAGTAATTGGGACAGTTAAGTCAGCTTTTTACCTCCTTTAATCATTTTACTTATAAGCTGTAAAATAAATATCCTACTCCCTCTCATACATTTATACAGTTAGGCAGAGAAAGAAAAAAACAATAGGCAAAGAATATTTTTTATAATGAAGCCCAACATTATCTAAAAACATCATGAAAGCGCATTGTATTAAATGTTTATTAATAAAGCAAAGATTTATGTGTAAAAGAAATGCAAATACAATGTAAAAGCTCAACTTAAAATTTAATAGAGGTAAAAAAATAAAATTGACCAAAAATCGCTACAGTTTTTGTCAAAGACAAGAAAAAGCGCATTGGCTTTGTTCACATGGGTGATTAAGTTCATATAGTTTGAATAGGACACACACACTGAATTCTGGGCCACTCACTTGTACCTGCACACCTTTCACATTTGGACCACTTGCTGTGTCTGTGTAGCTGCTGCATCATAATAGACTTCACAGAACTGCACGTGGCACCTGGAAGTTAGAGACGCTGCAAAAAATGGCTTGTTCACACTTTTCAGGAATCTTCGCCCATGTGAATGAGTCCTTAAAGTACACCTATCATGGGAGAAGCATGAGAGCCCAAACCGCTACTGTACCTCATTCTTAAAATGCTTGCTGCTTGGCCTGACTTTATTGCTTTGTGAATCACTACCCCTGAGACAAGTTTTTAGATAAAAAAAGTAAAAAAAAAAAGATAACACCTTTATATTTATATCTTAATGGGAAATATGAACACAATAATTTTTTTATGTTTTGTAAACCATTTTTTATGCAGTTGAATATGATAGAGCAAAGTGTAGGCTGCAGAAAGATTCTGCCTATTTAACCCCTTTTCTGCCAATTTTATACACACATAATAAAATACCCATGGACTTGAAAACCTACTAAAGACATCTCTCATCACCAGCAGATATTTAATTAAAGTAAAGATAATAGATCATTTTACTGTTTTTACACCTATCAAATCTTGCTCAGATGATCAAATTACATTTTCCAAAAAATTACTAAAATTATTTTTAGTACTCAAAAACACAAGTAATCTTAAAAATATGGGATTTTGTTGAGAATAAACAAATATTTTAAGGTAAAAAAAATGTGTGCTTGCAAAATTGTGACCTATTTAGATACACAACATTTATAAATAGGCAACACATAGAAGGCCTTTACAGCTCATCAGTTTAAAGCTAAGCTAAAATGATGACCCTAAAATAAATCTTCTACTTCTGGTGTGCATAGGAATATTCAACATTACCTAAATAGCTTTTATATACATAGGTGCATACTACCTTCAGTAATGTTTATGTTGGATGTATGTATTTTCTTTCTATTTATGTATTTATTTTTTATAGATTTTACTACTAATTTATTTGGACTTTACTATCACAGATGGGTCTGACATGCTCTATTTTGAAAGCAAACCCAAATGGTGACAGGTGCTCCTTGAAGAAGATGCAGGGGGTAAATAAACCTTACACCTATAGACCTACACAGCTCACTTGACCAGTTCTGTCAGCTCTAAAGTTGTGATACTTGAGCATTTTCAGGTTCAATCGACACAAAGGAGATTGGTAAACTGAGGTTCACTGATATCCTTCTGCTCTCCAAAATTACATAGCATGCTGGGGTCCTGAACTCGCAGAGGAGCCAGGTGAGCTCCAGAATCAGGAGGCAGGTGGCAATAGTTAACGGGTTGTCATTTTAACTTGTGATTTTAACTTCACAACTTTCAGTGTCATACTTTGGTATTTCAGGAATTTGGGATAAACACAGTGAGCTTAAAAGAAATAATTTTTCTTACATTTTGAAAAGTGATGTTAACATTCTTAGTGGTATTCCCGAGTGTGGCTTGAGGCAAATTTTCAGTACCAAAAGCGGTAACCCCGAGCCACACTCAGGATCGCATTGCAGGATCCATGTACAGGTTACTTACGTTGTTCCCTGGATCCTGTGTGTGCGAGCCGTGTGTCCTCCGCTCGATTCGCAGTGCCGAGCTTCGTTCCCTGCGAGCGTTGCGACGTGCGGGGACGGAGCTCGGCACCAAAGTGAAAAACACACTATACATACAGTACACTGTAATCTTACAGATTACATTGCTGTATAAAATTATTTCACACCCCTTTTTTCCCTAGTGGTTTGTCCAGTACCCTGCATATAGTTTTATATTATAAATACTGTTCTTTCTGCCTGGAAACTGGGGGATTGTCCATAGCAACCAAAAAGTGTCCGTTTACATCAAAAGTGCTTTTAGACCAGTTAGAAAACAGCAATAATAATATAGAATCACTTGCAGAATTGAGCGATAGCGATTTGTGGGGAAATTCGTCATCAAACATTGAAAGTAATGACAGCGACAATTCAGCAACTGAGCAAATTTCTGTGTTTTTGATTTGATTACATTATTGAATAATTTGTATTATTATTATATTATTATTTGTTATAATTACTTATAGTTAATTATTATATTATAATTTATGATTTTGTGTTTAAACTTTATCATACCCGGGATGTCTACTAGACTCTTGTTTGGACAGATTTAAGTGAGTTATTTCTAAGAATTACAGGCCTACAATATAAAAGGCCAAATTTTCATGTGAAACAATTATACCACTTTCAGCATCAAAAATCTGACATAATCATACCGCCAGGGAGGTTAACCGCCAGGGAGGTTAACCTCCCTGGCGGTAATCCCCAGTGTGGCTCGGGGTGAATTTTCAGTACCAAAAGCAGTAACCCCGAGCCACACTCGGGATCGCATCGCAGGATCCATGTATAGGTTACTTACCTTGTCCCCTGGTTCCTGCAATGTCTCCCCGCTGTGTCTGTGAGCTGTCGTGTCTCGCTCGATTCACAGTGCCGAGCTCCATTCCCTGCGAGCGTTGCGACGCACGGGGACGGAGCTCGGCGCCAAATTCAAAAAGTGAAAAACACAGTATAGATACAGTACACTGTAATCTTACAGATTACAGTACTGTATCAAATAGTTACACATCCCCTTTGTTCCTAATGGTTTGTCCAGTGCCCTGCATGCAGTTTTATACTATAAATACTGTTCTTTCTGCCTGTAAACTGGAGATTGCCCATAGCAACCAAAAAGTGTCCCTTTACATCAAAAGTGGTTTTAGACCAGCTAGAAAACAGCGATAATAAATTAGAATTACTTGCAGAATTGAGCGATAGCGATTTGTGGGGAAATTCATCATCAAACACTGAAAGTAATGACAGCGACAATTCTGCAACTGAGCAAATTTCTGTGTTTTTGATTTGATTACATTGATGAATTATTATTATTATTATTATTATTTATTATATTATAATTAATAATTTTGTGTTTCAAACTTTATCATACCTGGGATGTCTACTAGACTCTTGTTTAGACAGATTTAAGTGAGTTATTTCTAAGAATTTCAGGCCTACAATATAAAACGCCAAATTTCCATGCAAAACATTGTACCACATTCAGCATCAAAAATCTGACATAATCATACCGCCAGGGAGGTTAAAAATAGTAAAATAGTGCATTCTACACTTTATAATTAAACTTTGTAGATGACAAAGAACAAACAAACATTATGACAATTTATGGTCAACGTGAAAAAGGTTTTGTCTGACAAGGTGTCATGAAGGCAACAGGGGATTAAAATCTGATTTTAAAAAAGAGAAAAGAACAGGGTCATGTGTAGTCACAAGGCCATTTCCCCTAAAACTTTGGGGTTGAATTACTAAAGACAAATAGGCTTTTCACTTTGTAAGGGGATTTTCCCTTAGCTGATTGAATGAGTTGAAGCTCTGCTGATTTCTATTATCCAATGTGCAAGCAAAAATAGTTTTTATTTTCTTTGCATGTGATTGATTATTCTTTCCTAACTGAATTTTCTCCTAACTGAATTTTCACCACATTTACTAAGCTAAGCCAAAATTTTATTGCAAAGTGAAAATTCCTTTACAAAGTCCACTCACCTATAGTAAATAAACCCCTTTGTTTTTCCACTATAGTTTAGTCCCCTAGATTTAACATGGAATGCTTATTTCCCTCTAATGCTCAATTAAGTGGGTGTAGATTGACCTAGATAATTATATCAGTGGTAACTCATGGGCAGGGTAAAGTAGGGCACAAAACTCTGGACACTATGATACAAGCAAGAACTAATCAGGCCCAGAGATTGAGCAAGGTAAAGGTCCCACCATCTCACCAGCCCAGGACTAAAGCCCTGTACACACGATCGGTTTTACCGATGAAAACAGTCTGATGGACTTTTTTCATCGGACAAACCGATCATGTATGGGCCCCATCGGTCTATTTTCCATGATTAAAAATAGAACGTGTTTTAAATTTATCTGATGGAAAAAAAACGATAGCAAATTCCGATCGTCTGTGTGGAACTCCATTGGAGAAAAAACCCACGCATGCTCAGAATCAAGTCGACCCATGCTCAGAAGCATTGAACTTATTTTTTCTCGGCTCGTTGGAGTGTTTTACGTCACAGCTAGGGTTGAGCGAACCCGAACTGTAAAGTTCGGGTCCGTACCGAACTTTTGGGTTTTTGGGTCCTGGACCCGAACCCGAACAATTGCCTGTATGTTCGGGTTGTGTTCCGGTGTTCGGCGATGTAATGGCGCATTAATAAAAGCCTCAGGGCAGCCAATGACCTTTCGTTTAACTATTGTGCCCTTAGAAGCCATCACAGCCATGCCTACTAATGGCATGACTGTGATTGGCCAGTGCAGCATGTGACCCAGCCTCTATATAAGCTAGAGGCACACAGCACAGCACGTCACTCTGCTTTAGACAGGATAGGGAAAGGTTCCTGGCTGCTGTTGCTGTGAGGGAGAGATTGAAATACTAGGAGTTAGTCCTGATTCTGCAATCTGAGAGAAAAGATAGAGAGACAGTGTAGGGCAAGGTTCCTGTTGCTGCTTTCAGGGAGAGAGATTTATATAGGAGTCCAGATTCAGAGATCGAATAACTCAGCGATCTGCAATAGATTTACCTGCTTGGCTTGCAGTGCACAGTCTTTTTTACACTGCCATCAGCCCAGTGCCAGAGAAAATCTAATTTTTATCTGCAAGCTCAGTGCACCAGCACTGCATATGTAACTTACTGTGAGATACTTTGCAGTGTTTTCTGCATATATGCAGGTGTGAGATTTACAATTTAACTATTTTTCTGCTATTGTGATATTTAAAAAAAAAAAATTTAGGGCAAAAACTTTTTTTTTGGAATAGCATTTTCTGCATTGCTGTAGGTGTGAGATACGCCGTTTACATCCTGTGGGTGCATACTGCTCTTCCAAAAACACCCATTTAGGGCAAAAAAAAAAAATTTCCAGTGTTTTCTGCATATCTGGAGGTGTGTGAGATAAACAAAATTATCTATTTTTGTTCTATTGTGCTATACTAAAAAAATTTTTTTTAGGATAAAAACATTTTTTTGGAATAGCATTTTCTGCAGTTCTGTAGGTGTGAGATACACCGTTTACATACCGTGGGTGGGTGTGTTCTGCTCTTCCAAAAAGACCCTTTTAGGGCCACAAAAATTATTTTGCAGTGTTTTCTGCATATCTGGAGGTGTGTGAGATAAAAAAAAAATCTATTTTTCTTCTATTGTGCTATACTAAAAAAATAATTTTAGGATAAAAAATTTTTTTTGGAATAGCATTTTCTGCAGTTCTGTAGGTGTGACATACACCGTTTACATACTGTGGGTGTGTTCTGCTCTTCCAAAAAGACCCATTTAGGGCAAGATCCTAAATTTGTAAAATATGAGGAGAACGTCAAAGGGACGTGGCCCCGGTCGTGGTGCTGCTGGTGGAGCTCCTGTTGCAGGGAGAGGACGTGGTCGATCTGTGCCAGCTACACGCACAAGTGAAACACCTTCCTCAGGTGCGAGTAGGCGACAGAGCCTGCAGCGGTATTTTGTCGTGCCTAATGAGGCTGTACGAATGTTGAGGCCAGGACAAGTACAGGCGATAGTAGATTGGGTTGCTGACAGTGCCTCCCGTTCCTTCACATTGTCTCCCACCCAGTCTTCTCATGAAAGATCAGAATTGGCACCTGCAGCCGATGTCCATCAGTCTTTCACCTCACCCCCTTCCAAATCAGCCAAGCAGTCTGAGCCCCAAATCATGTAGCAGTCTCTTCTGCTTTTCGATGACTCTGTTAGCAGGGTTTCCCAGGGCCATCCACCTAGCCCTGCCCCAGAAGTGGAAGAGATTGAGTGCACCGATGCCCAACCACTTATGTTTCATGATGGGTACATGGGAGGACCATCGCAGCACGTCTTGGATGATGACGAAACACAGGTGCCAACTGCTTCTGCTTTCGCAATTGTGCAGACCGACAAGGAGGGCAGGGGTGAAGACTGGGTAGAAGATGATGTGGAGGACGATGAGGTCCTCGAACCCCACATGGAATCAACTTCATGCAGGTGACCAGTGTAGTTCAGAGGAAGAGGCGGTGGTCGCACAGAGCCACCAGCACAGCAGAAGAGGGAGCAGGGTGAAAAAGCAGTCCATCCCCTAGACAGTATGTCTGCTACTGCCCAACGCAGCAAGGGACCGAGCACACCAAAGCCAGGTCCAAGGAGTTCCGTAGCGTGGCAGTTCTTCAGGCCATGTGCTGATGACAAGACACGAGTGGTTTGCACGCTGTGCAATCAGAGCCTGAAGTGAAGCATAAACGTTCTCAACCTGAGCACAACCTGCATGACCAGGCATCTAAGTGCAAAGCAAGAGCTGCAGTGGAGTAGACACCTCAAAAACCAAGAAAGGTCTCTGGCTCCTCCTGCTTTCTCTTCTGCTGCAGTCTCAGCCTCTTCATCCACCTCTGTAGTAACAGTAGCACCTGCCAACCCACAAACAGAGCATCTACCACCAACCATCTCCACAATGTCCCATGGAAGCGTTCAGCTCTCTATCTCCCAAACACTGGAGCGGAAGAGGAAGTACCCCCCAGCCACCCGCGATCCCTGGCCCTGAATGCCACCATTTTAAAATTCCTTGCCTTTGAAATGCTGTCATTCCGTCTGGTGGAGACGCAGAGTTTTTAAAGCCTGATGGCATTGGCTGTCCCACAGTACGTCGTTCCCAGCCGCCACTACTTTTCCAGGTGAGCCATCCCTTCCCTGCACAACCAAGTGGGGGACAAAATCAGGTGTGCACTGCACAATGCCATCTGTGGCAAGGTCCACCTAACTACGGATGCGTGGACCAGTAAGCACGGTCAGGGACGTTATATCTCCCTAACAGCACACTGGGTAAATGCAGTGGCGGCTGGGCCTGAGGCAGATAGCAGTTTGGCACATGTCCTTCCACCACCGAGGATTGCAGGGTGCTTCAGTTTGCCTCCTGTTGCTAACTCCTCCTACTCCGCTTCCTCATCCTCTACTGCCTCCTCATCCGGTCAGCGTAACACGTTCACCACCAACTTCAGCACAGCCAGGGGTAAACGACAGCAGGCAGTTTTAAAACTTTCCTGTTTGGGGGAAAAACCCCACACCGCGCAGGAGTTGTGGAGGGACATGGAACAACAGACCGATGAGTGGTTGCTGGCAGTGAGCCTCAAGCCCGGCCTGGTGGTGTGCAATAATGGGCGAAATCTCATAGCAGCTCTGGGCCTAGCCAGTTTAACGCACATCCCTTGCCTGGCGCATGTGCTGATATTGGTGGTCCAGAGGTTCCTGAAAAATGACCCCAATATGCCAGAGCTGCTGCAGAAAGTGCGGGCCATCTGTGCGCACTTTCGGCATTCTCACCCTGCTGCTGCTCGCCTGTCAGCGCTGCAGCGTAACTTTGGCCTTCCCTCTCACCGCCTCATATGTCTCCACCTTGCACATGCTGGCCAAACTGTGTGAGCAGCAGCAGGCAATAGTGGAGTTTCAGCTGCAGCAATCACGCGTGAGTCGCTCTGCGGAACAGCACCACTTCACCACCAATAACTGGGCCTCCATGCGAGACCTGTGTACCTTGTTGCGCTGTTTCGAGTACTCCACCAACATGGCCAGTGCTGATGACGCCGTTCTCAGCGTTACTATCCCAGTTCTATGCCTCCTTGAAAAAAATGCTTTGGGCGATGATGGAAGAGGATGTAGCACAGCAGGGGGAGGAGGAGGAGGAACCGGGATCATTTCAAAGGCTTTCAGGGCAGTCTTTCACAAGTGGCTACGAGGGTGGATTCCTGCACCAACAAACGCCAGGTACACAATTGTCCGGCAGCAAGGGCACAGTTCTGGAGGATGACGAGATGGAGGATGAGGAGGAGATGGAGGAGGAGGAACCATGTTCACAGCAGGGTGGCACCCAGACCAGCTCATGGCCATCACTGGTGCGTGGCTGGGGGGATACAGAGGACACAGATGATACACCTCCCACAAAGGACAGCTTTTCGTTGCCTCTGGGCAGCCTGGCACACATGAGCGATTACATGCTGCAGTGTCTCTGCAATGACCGCCGAGTTGCCCACATTATAACTGGTGCTGATTACTGGGTGGCCACCCTGCTGGATCCCCGTTACAAGGACAACGTACCGTCCTTAATTCCCTCACTGGAGCGGGATCGTAAGATGCGCGAGTACCAGCGCACGCTGGTAGACGCGCTGCTGGTGGCATTCCCACCTGACAGCGGGGGGTACGATGGAAGCACGAGGCGAAGGCAGAGGAGAAGGAAGAGGTCGCCAACGCAGCCGGGGCACCGCCAGCACCTCAGAAGGCAGGGTTAGCATGGCTGAAATGTGGAAAAGCTTTGTCAGCACGCCACAACAACCAGCACCACCAGCTGAGATGGAACGTCTTAGCAGGAGGCAGCATTTCCCCAACATGGTGGAGCAGTATCTGTGCACACGCCTACACGTACTGAATGACGGGTCTGCCCCCTTCAACTTCTGGGTCTCCAAACTGGGCACATGGCCTGAGCTTGCCCTTTACGCCTTGGAGGTGCTGGCCTGCCCTGCAGCTAGTGTATTATCTGAATGTGTATTTAGCACGGCAGGGGGCGTTATCACAAAGAAGCACAGCCGCCTGTCCAGAGCCAATGGGGACAAGCTCACGTTCATTAAAATGAACCAGGCATGGATCCCACAGGACTTGTCCGTACCTTGTGCAGAATAGACATGTGTACCGGTGTTCTGACAAAAACTGTCCGGCCATCGGATAGTGTCCGGCCCGTACTACGCAGGCACAGCGCTTGGGCAGTACGGAGGACAAGGAGATTCACAAAATCTCCGAAGATGAACGGTGCCTGCGCAGTGAGTGCAGGTTCAAGCCCCACCATCCAAGTGGACATACGGTAGAACATAGTAACAGGGCCCCCTCATGGGCTCGCTTTGCTCGCCACGCTCCGGGCACGACCTCGCTTGGCTCAGCTTGAGACTCGGATGGTGTGGCTTGAACCTGGACTCACCGCGCAGGCACCGTTCGTCTTCGGAGATTTTCGAAATCCCCTTGACCTGCGTACTGAGCAAGCGCAGTACAGGGCTGACACTATCCGACGGGGGACAGAATTCGACACATCATCGACCTTACCCAGCCATTGTTGTATTTTTGAACCATTGTTGGCTACCTCGTCCTCCTCCACCGCCGCTTCCACCTACACAGCCACATCCACCGCCACCTCAACCTCCTACTCCATATGGACCTCGTCCTCCTAGGTCAAGATTATAATTTTTATTTTTTTTAATTTCAAAGTATTTTATTTTCCCACTAGCTTATCCATTAAATTTAAAAATATTTTTTCCAGAAAGTGCGTATTCTGGGGCATTCCCACCATATGTGTGGCATCGTGCCGTTGAGTTTCTGAGGTTCTTAATGACTTCCTGTACCTCTTCTGCTGAGAAGGGGGCCTCCAGCATATTATTATTTTATTTTTTTGTTTGTTATTTTAAGTTATTTCCCTATCCACATTTGTTTGCAGAGCACTTGCTATGCTCTTAACAATATTTGGCTGCCATTTGCAGCCCTCTAGCCATTTCCATTACTTTTTTATAGCCATTTTAGTCCTCAGAAGTTCGGGTCCCCATTGACTTCAATGGGGTTCGGGGTCAAGTTCAGGTCAAGTTCGGTCCCGAACGCGAACTTTTTTCCGAAGTTCTGCCAAACCTGTCGAACCCGAACATCCAGGTGTCCGCTCAACTCTAGTCATAAGTTGTAGTCTCTGACCACTTGTAACTCAAAAGAGCTATGGGGCCACTGGAAGTGTGACTGTCAGCCCTGATGTGAAAAGTAGGAGGCAGGCAATCCACTTGGCTTCAAGACCTGTTAGAACCATATTACACAGCTCACCAAAAAATACAGACACAGTGTTACACTACAATTTTTTTTTTTTTACAATAGTTTTTATTACAAGTTTTAAGCATCATACAGAGGTTTATATTTAAACAATGTCAGATAATTGTCAAAACAAGGATGCATTTTCCAGCTAACCATAGAAAAACGATATCAAAAAGTTTTAGGCCTAACAATCCAGCTCTACTCATTAGCACAACCATTTGTCCAAGGCTATGAGCCCATAGGTATCAGCAACTAGGCACCAAGAAAAATCAACAAATAGAAATGATTATCAAGTAACATTACAGTAAGCTGTTGATCATAACTCTAGAACATGAACAGATAGAAGAACATTATCATCTAGGAGTGGTCCCGATGCCTCTAATCATGTGGTCTCGATCTCGAAATAATAGAGCACAGCATCCTACCAAAAAAATATTATTATTGTATAACAGAACCAATAACAGGAAAAGTGAAAAAGAGAAGGAAAGAGAGAAGAGAGAAAGGTAGGAGAAGAATAAAATGGCCCAATGTTTAGGGAGCTTGAAGATATGCAATCCAGGGGTTCCACACTTTTTCAAACCTAGCTTGCTTATCTCTATGAATACTGGTCAGTTTTTCATTAATCATAATCCAGGATATTTTGTGGTTCACCAACGTAATATTAATCAGGGGCGATTTCCACGCTCACGCTATGGTTATTTTAGATGCTAGAAAAATTAAAAATATGAGAGTTTGAGGATGTCAGGGGATCTGTTCAGTAAGTCAGCAAACAGCACTGTTTTGGTGCTCTGGGTACATTCTGTCCTATCATTGAATAGACCAGATTAAATATCCTGATCTAGAAGCGTCGGACCTTCGGACAGGACTGCCAGACATGATACATGTCACCTTCCTGTCCACATCCCCGAAAACATAGGGGCGAGGTACCAGGGTATAATTTTGCCAACCTTGCCGAGACGAGGTATCCACACGATAACACTTTGTGCTTTGCCCCCACCAAGAAAGTGTTAAGTATGCCCTTGTGCACCATGGTTGACCATGTTGTCCACACCTCCTTCTCAACTGTCTCCCCTAGATCCGATTCCCATGCCGTTTGGTAGGAAGGTTACACTGCTATTTTATTGTTCTCAAAAACGTACTGATAACATTGTTTGAATATATCCAAAAGGTCTTATTGTTTGCAGTTGCCAATCTATCGAACATAAACATGTATGCGTGTGTTTAAAAAGTGCTCTTCAGCACTTCTAAGTTCTGCAACAGTCCTAAGGTTCTAAGGTCCTAAGGTTCATAGGATCTCACAGGTGCAACACAACTGATTAAGGGGGGATATGATTAACATGTATAAATACATAAGTGGTTCATAAATAAACTTGGTTTCGACTTACTCCCTTTAAGGTCTTTATAAACAACAAGGGACTAGAATAGACTCCCTCAAGAGCTGGTTCTGGCCAGCTCAGTTGATTGTTTTAAAAAGATCCTAGATTCTTTCCTAAATGCACAAAATATAGCTGAATACTGATATTTATAGGTAATAAGACCAGGGGTAGTTGATCCAGAGAATATCATATTGCCTCCTGGGGAAACAGGAAGACATTTTTTCCCCCCTGGAGCAAATTGGATCATGCTTTATTGTGTTTTTTTGCCTTCCTCTGGATCCACTGTGGGTATAGGGTTGTGTATATGGAGGTTTTCAATTTGTATGTGTGTTTTTCTTCTATTGGTTAAACTAGATGAACTGTGTCTTTTCTTCAGCCAGACTAACTATGTAACTATGTAACTTCATTTTAGACACCACATTTCTGACACATACTGCTTTATATAATTTTTTTTACTTAATTTTGTCTGTTTTTGCATAAATTCTATAAGCTTTACAACAGACAGCCTCACAGTGCTTGCTTGGCCATCCCGGCATTAACCCCTTGTTACGCAAATATGCAGCCTTATTGGACTGGGCTTTCTTCCTTGGGGCTGCATATTTGCAGATCTCCCTTCGTGCTCCATGTGGCACACTCCCAGCACAGAGATTGGAGTCTCACCAAGAGCCCAGGGCCCTGTAGTGGAAATCTGCTGGACCTGGAACTTTTGATTCTGATTGGCTATCATAGTGATCAGTCACTGTGAACCCCCTCCCCATGTTTTCTCTCTCTGTCCTTGGAAAAAGAAAAAAAAAGTGTGTGTACATTTTTTTAAAAATAACAATAATTAAAAAAATACAAAAAAAAATACCTAGATCAAGGTTGAATCTAGATAAGTGCCAGGGTTAGTGTTTGTGTCAAGGTCAGGGTCAAATGTCAAGGTTGGGTCAGCATATATATTTTTAAATTATTATCAGTGTCAGTTAGTGTCAGTGTCAGTGTGTTTTAGGTAGGATAAAAAAGCAAAATGTGCACTATTGTTTCTGGGCTGTACTGTGGGTACAAACAACAACTAATATACACATATGTGGTATCGCTGCGATCATAAGGAGCAGGGAAATTTACTTTGGGTTGTTCTTGGTGGAAGGTTATGGTATTAGCAAGAAATATATAGCTAATTATTTTTTAAAGGATTTTTTTTAGTACTTTGGGCCAGTTTGCTTTTGATAAAAAAAAGAATTAGAAAATATCCATTACCATTTACCACCAAATGAAAGCCCAATTTGTCCTGAAAAAAACAAGGTATAATCCACCTAGTTGCAAAAAGTAGTTGTGATGATATATTCGGTTTTACTAACACATGTCAAAGTTGAAAAATTGTGCTTAGGCCTTAAGATTTGTTTTACCCTTAGGAGCAAAGGGATTAAAACATTCATTTTAGAACTCTCTCAGAGTTCCAATAGATATGTTTAGACTTTGAGAGCTGCCACTTGTTATGTTTAAAAGATAACAAAATTTTAGACCGACATATCAATTTTTGATAGATGATAGATGATTAAATACCACCTGATGGCTTATATTACCTTTCAGGGACTATTTTGGTAAGATCTGCACACTTGGATTTCCAGGTTTGCACACCTGCTGTGACTGTTATGCCACGTACACACGGTCGGAATTTCTGATGGAAAAATTCCAATGGGAGCTTTTGGTCGGTTATTCCGACCGTGTGTATGCCCCATTGGACTTTTCCCGTCGGAATTTCCGATGGACTTAGATAGAGAGCAGGTTCTCTAATTTTCCGTTGGAAATTCAGACGGAGGTTTTCTAGATGGAAAGTCCATGTGTGTACGTGGCATTATGGGACCGTTCTCTCTGTTGGATTTTAATTTTATTTAAGGAAAATGCAACATGGGGTGGGTGTAAATGCTTAAAACTTAAAAGTAGGTAGGAACAGGGTAAAGAATAATAGCAGGAAGACCTTACCCTTGGAATATCCACGATATCTAGAGGCTTTATAAAGCAAAATACCTGTATAAATAATAATAATAACAAGTAAACATTTAAACAGATGTGCAGAAAGTTCTGTTATCCTTTCTATATCCTCTAACCTGTAACCATTCCTCCCCCACCCAAAATGTGTACTTACCTGCATCCCAGGGCCATGGTCCACTAAAATGTCCTGCAGTGAAATCTTCTTTGCACTTATATTGCCTACACAGTTGATCATCACAGACTTCTATGGATCTGTCTCCTATAGTTCTAGACACTCAGGAGAAGATCCAAAAAAGTCTATAGTAGTCAGCTATTCAGGCACGTCCAGCACAAAGAAAGTTTCACCATCAACATTGCATTGGGATGTAGGGATGTAGGCATGTGATGCATGGAAGTATATATCTAAGTTAAAAGTATGGCAGGGGGAGGCTAGGCAACTCTAGATGTGTGGGGGGGGGGAGACAAAACAAGTGTATTTTCTCTAAAAGTGCAATTTATACTACAATATAGTTTGCTTCCAATATAACTGCAAAGGTTGCTAGGTTTTTAATAAGATGCTCACTTTTAGACTGCTTCTCTCTAACTGCAAATCTTTAAGACTCTGTATAAGTTTGAGATATGGTTAGGGTGAGTCTTTTGAATTATTTTGATGTGGGGGCTGTGAACAGACCTTAAAAGCCGCAGATTAGTTTACAAATTAGTGAATCTGTTTGGGTTTGATTCAAGGGCAGGTTCAGTGAACACATCTGAAAATTCCTAAATTGCCAACTTTAATGTGAACCCAAATGTAGTCAGCTCATCCCTAGTGACAACATCTTACCTCCAGTTGACATCAATTGACTCAATCTTGCATAAAAAGAAGCGCAAATTTTGCTATTTCCAATTTTTTCACCCCAGAACATTTGGGCAAAATGCATTGGCATTAATTGGAGATTTATTTGCTGAAATTTTACCAAAATCCATTCACAGAAATTTCACTGCTCATCCCTTGGCACCACCCATCATAAATTGCTCAGGGCTAATAATTGCATATCCATGCAGTTATCATGTTATTGAAAAAAAAATATACACATTTTGCCTGTGCTTACCCTTTGGCATTAAAGTATTACCTTATTCTTAAAAATAAGTTAGCCCCTTTGCTGCTTAAAACCCCCAAATTGTATATTTTCTGAAACCAGAGACCCTGTAGAAAAAATGGTGGCAGTTTTTTTTCCATAGCACACTATATCAGCCCAACCCATATATGCAGCAAAAATACCTTAAAGGTAATTTTAGTGCACACAAACACAATATATTACTTATTTTTGCTAAAATATAAAAGATGAGTCCGTGTTAGGTAAATACAGTAGATATACCAAATATGTCAAGCCTATAAATTATGCGTGTCCATGAAACTGAGTCAAATTACAGTACTCAATATTATTCATAGGCAACACTTCAAAAGCCTTGAAAAAATGGGCGTGTTTTTTTTAAACTTTAACTTTTTACATTTTTTGTACTTAACTTTATTGCTTTAACATAGCCTGACAAGTGTCTTATGTGATAACACAATAGAAGTGATAGATTCCCCTAATGTCTCCCCTGCACTGCACTAAACTAATAAAGCAAAGATTGTGCTTGATTCTGCTTCTTCCTTGGCCACATCAGCTGGGGAATGACAGTGCTGAAACCGGAAGTGATAAAATGCTCATCACTTCCAGCTTCATTCAATGCAGGGACAACCAGCATTAATGATTGCTCACTGATCCTCCTCTTCTCTATTTTCATGGGAAAGTTGACTGTTGGGTGAAGAAATGTGTGTGAAATGTTGCTGCTACTGATGAGGTAAACCTAGTGTAGCGGGTATATACTTTTCTATCATGTTTAAAACTGGCAGAGACACCAGTGATGTATAGTTCTCTGCGGCCCAGCAGGTGGCGCTGTCCCTGTGGGCTGGGGTTGAACCATCGCTGAGTGCCGTACCCCTTTTTGGCCTCTCTCAGCGGTTGTATGGTGGGGCGGGGATACCCGCCGTACTTGCTGGGAGAGGGTATAAAGGGGCCGGCCATCTTTTACACGGTGGAGTCCCAGGCACCTTCAGCCTGAGGGCTGTGGTTCGTGGTTGGTGTCCAGGCGGCCTAGGCCTGGACACCCGGAGCTCGTGTTCCATCCCAGGCACCTTCAGCCTGGGGTGAGGTACTCGGTTGGAGGCCTGGGGCCCAGTTTCTTTCGCTGGGTCCCGCGAGGGAAGGATTTCCTAGGGGGCCCCGGGAGTGGGGTGCCCGAATCCAGAGGCGTAAGGGACCGGAGGAGCTACTCACCCGAAGACCTGGTGCAGCAGATTGCCAGTGCCGGGTGAGCCTCAGGAGACCGCCCGGAGGTGTATCTTTCCGAACAGGGGCCAAGTTCAGTCAGGAGGAAGGTTCACAGTTCACCCGGTCGGTGGCAGCGACCAAAATATTCACGGTTGGTGGCGGAGACCATGCGCCAAGCCTATTCGCTGATAGAGGAATAGGAGAGTTCATTGTGCCTGGGCCTACTCGTATCCACACCCCCTGTGTGTTCGTTGAGGGAGTCTAACTGATTGTGTTTCATCCTGACATTGGAAAATAAAGGAGTGTTGGACTGTTATTAGTGTGGGGCTCATTTACTGGCAGACACTGTTCCACAGAAGAAGCGGAGGCTCCAAACACCGAACACCGACCCGTAGGTAAAGAAACTTTGCTCATACCACACAAACATCTGCGGTGAAAGCTTGGCGTGGTGACCCTGCACTCTCTCCTCCAAGGTACCCCTAGACAAAAGCCAGAGAGAAAGAAACCGGAGCAAGAGAGAGGGAGTGGGGGGCGCTACACGTGGGGGCTCCGGGTCCGGGATGGTGTTCGTGTTACTATGGAGCTAGAATGGACGGAGTTTGAACGTGTCTGCCCGGAGCAGTTCCGAGTAGGTCGGCCATATTATTGGCCAAAGTGCAACCCTGCTCGAAGTCGTGGGCATGACCCTAAGAAGGGAAAGGACTAAGCAGAGGAGCGAGAAGAGGGGGGAGTCCAGCCGTGTGAAGTAGTACACAGGGGGCTTCTATTGCACTGCGCTACGAGGCACACCCTCCCTGCTCAGTTCGTGGGCGTGACCCAGGGAAGGAGAAAGCCCGCGAACTGGAGTGCAAGAGGGGAGGAGTCCAATCGTGTGAAGGTCTACACGTGGGGACTTTGGCGCCAAACTTGGAGTGCGCAATGGATCAGCAGCGAGTCACCATGTTCGGAAATACATTGTGGATTCCACTTCACCCTTCTACCACGACCTTGACTACTGCTGCTCCAGTGACCGATACGGGGATCCATCTAAAGCCCCGGGGACGATTCGCCCTGTACTCGTGCTTGGACGTTGAGGCCCTGGGTTTGATTTGTCCCGGCTGTTCGGGACTGGTGTGTCAGCTGAAGCCATTCGTGCGATGCAAGGCCTGCGGGGAGTTCTTATTTGAGGTGGACACAGCTATCGAAAAGCCAAGAACCATCCACCTCAACCACACTACAGGCAGCACCACTCAAGTAGGAGGAATCACCGCTTTGACAGCCATCCCTGTGCGCACTGCAGCGACCGCGGGGGAGGTCGCGCTCACCAAAGTACGGGAGAAATCCGAGGATGCTGACTCGGTCACCACTGTCTCCCAGCGTCCACCGCCAAAGAGGAAAACCGGCATGGTAGCCCTGTCCAGCGGTTGCGGTGGATCATCCTGCCCGCCTACGCCCGGCCCGGATGGATCCTGTGAGAGGAGTCCCGGACATCCCATTTCAAGGAAAGGCCGAGGTAAGCCGGGCGGAGGGACTTGGTGTTTGGGCGGAGGTGTCGGGGATTCACGGCCCTGTGTGTCCACGGGAGGTGGCAGTTCAGTTTCCACTACAGGCTACATACCCACGGAGGAGTGTGACACCTCCGACCTGGAGTCGCTCTCCGATCTGGGAGACGATGTCGCCATAGATGAACTATTTGCTCAAAAGTGTTGGGACAAAGTGCCTCTCTCCTCATTCCGCAGAAATAGGGATATACCCATGTCTACAGGGGATAGTACACCCCGGGGCTTGGAGGCACCCGCGCCTGAGGAGGGATCCCGTTCCCAGCCTACCTTCACATTCCCGGTGCCACCTGCACCTAATGCCGGGGATAAGAGACTGTCGCTGCGGGCGCCTATGCCCAGAACAGAGGTGACCAAAGCACCTCGTCCCCCGGATGCTATAGTTTTTCCAGGTGAAGGGGACAAAGCCACAATGCCTCCACTGGCGAAACTACAATGCCTATTTTGCCATTTAATATTGCTGAACTCTCCGGGTTTGTTGTTTGTTTCCCGAGAGAACTTAGTGACTGTACCCAAGCTAATGGGTGTTTGTGCTCTTCGGAGGAATTGAAGGACTGTTCCTGTTGTTGTTCTTCATTCTCCAACAAGTGATCTTTGACTCTGGGGTAGAGAGGGCCAAAGAAGAAGAGGTCTCCACAAGTGCAGTTACCGCGACGCTGTCACCCGGTGGCAGTGTCGTGCATCGGCATTCACTTTTCACACACACACTTTTTGAAGGAAAGGATTTCTTTACGGAGAGGTTCTTTCATTCTCACACAAACATATGTGTCAGGAATTTGTGTGTTTAATATTTATTTTCCCCTCTGCAGGAGAACATCCCATCAAGACCGCTGAGAGTGGGGCGGGTCTTAGTCAGTGATGTGGGTGGGGGAAAATGTCAATGATGTGACTTTTGAGATGTTTTACAGTTACATGTTATTTGTTTCCCTCCCCTCCCTTTTCATTTGAGGCTCAGGCACAACTGCTCTAGTTAGTTTAGTTTTTTTTAATTTTCATTTTTTTCAATTTTCAGTTGGTTTCTGGACTGGGCTATGTCCGCCGTTGAGGGCATAGTTTATTCCAGACACTGGGGACCAGTGTCAAACAACCAGGGGGAGAGTGTAGCGGGTAAATACTTTTCTATCATGTTTAAAACTGGCAGAGACACCAGTGATGTATAGTTCTCTGCGTCCCAGCAGGTGGCGCTGTCCCTGTGGGCTGGGGTTGAACCATCGCTGAGTGCTGTACCCCTTTTTGGACTCTCTCAGCGGTTGTATGGTGGGGCGGGGATACCCGCCGTGCTTGCTGGGAGAGGGTATAAAGGGGCCGGCCATCTTTGTCACGGTGGAGTCTCAGGCACCTTCAGCCTGAGGGCTATGGTTCGTGGTTGGTGTCCAGGCGGCCTAGGCCTGGACGCCCGGAGCTCGTGTTCCATCCCAGGCACCTTCAGCCTGGGGTAAGGTACTCTGTTGGAGGCCTGGGGCCCAGTTTCTGTCGCTGGGTCCCGCGAGGGAAAGATTTCCTAAAGGGCCCCGGGAGTGGGGTGCCCGAATTCAGAGGCGTAAGGGACCGGAGGAGCTACTCACCCGAAGACCTGGTGCAGCAGATTGCCAGTGCCGGGTGAGCCTCAGGAGACCGCCCGGAGGGGTATCTTTCCGAACAGGGGCCAAGTTCAGTCAGGAGGAAGGTACACAGTTCACCCGGTCAGTGGCAGCGACCAAAATATTCACGGTTGGTGGCGGAGACCATGCGCCAAGCCTATTCGCTGATAGAGGAATAGGAGAGTTCATTGTGCCTGGGCCTACTCGTATCCACACCCCCTGTCTGTTCGTTGAGGGAGTCTAACTGATTGTGTTTCATCCTGACATTGGAAAATAAAGGAGTGTTGGACTGTTATTGGTGTGGGGCTCATTTACTGGCAGACACTGTTCCACAGAAGAAGCGGAGGCTCCAAACACTGAACACCGACCCGAAGGTAAAGAAACTTTGCTCACACCACACAAACATCTGCGGTGAAAGCTTGGCGTGGTGACCCCGCACTCTCTCCTCCAAGGTACCCCTAGACAAAAGCCAGAGAGAAAGAAACCTGGAGCAAGAGAGAGAGAGTGGGGGGCGCTACACTTATGTCCATGGCAGCAAAAGGGTTCAAGATCAATCAAACAACAACTGACTGACCTCTGATGCTGCATTTACTGTGAAGTAATTGATCCTCACAAAATCTGCTTTTTAATGACAGGCTAGCAGGCTGAATAGTTTAATAGAAAATAAGGGGAAATTATCTGTGATTTCAGAGACTCTATTGTGAAGATTCATTTCTTGCAAGGCCTTTAGCTGCCAATGTGAATATGGACATGTTTAAAGTGTTTGTAATGCTTATTTAGAATATTTTTATTGTTTTATTTTATTACTGATATGAACTCAGTAAATTAAAATCAAATTATTTGATGTACATTAATTCTCTTTTTCATGTCATCTTGACAACTGCGCTGCCTTATTAACCACTTCAATACCAGCACGTTTACCACCTTCCTGACCAGGCAAATTTTCAGCTTTCAGCGCTGTCACACTTTGAATGACAATTGTGTGAACATGCAACACTGTGCCCAAACAAATTTTTTATCATTTTGTTCACACAACTACTGTACAAATTTCTTTTGGTGGTATCACTTGACCACTGGGCACTTAAACCCCCTTAATAACCAGACCAATTTTCAGCTTTCGGTGCTCTAACATTTTGAATGACAATTACTCAGTCATACAACACTGTACCCATATGAAATTTTTGTCCTTTTTTTCACACAAATAGAGCTTTCTTTTGGTGGTATTTAATCACCGTTGGGTTTTTTATTTTTTGCACTATAAGAGAAAAAAGACTGAAAATTCTGTAAAAAAATGAATTTTTATTTGTTTCTGTTATAAAATTTAGAAAATGTTTATTTTTTCTTCATAAATTTTGGCCAAAATTTATACTGCTACATATATTTGGTAAAAATAAGTACAAATTGGTGCATATTATTTGGTCTTTGTGAAAGTTATAGAGTCCACAAACTATGGTGCCAATATCTGAAAATTTATCACATCTGAAGTACTGATGGCCTATCTAATTACTCGAGACCCTAACATGCCAGAAAAGTGACATTCCACGGTAAGAAGACATTCCAAGGTATTTGGAAAGAGGCATTGTGAGTTTTTTGAAGTTGTAATTTTTTCCCACAATTCTTTGCAAAATCAAGATTTTTTAATTTTTTTTCACAAAATTGTCATATTAGCAGGTTATTTCTCACACACAGCATATGCATACCACAAATTACACCCCAAAACACATTCTGCTATTACTCCCGAGTATGGCGATACCACATGTGTGAGACTTTTACACAGCGTGGCCACATACAGAGGCCCAACATGCAGGGAGCACCTTCAGGCGTTCTGGAGCACCTAGGCCAATTCTGACATTTCTCTCCTACATGTAAAAATCATCATTTGTTTGCTAGAAAATTACATGGAACCCCAAAACATTATATATGTTTTTTTAGCAAAGATCTTAGAGAATATAATGGTGGTCGTTGCAACTTTTTATCTTGCACGGTATTTGCGCAGCAATTTTCTAACGCGTTTTTTATGGAAAAAAACAGTTTTGTGCTAAAAAAAAAACAGTAAAGTTAGCCCAATGTTTTTGCATAATGTGAAATATGAAGTTACGCCGAGTAAATAGATACCTAGCATGTCACCCTTCAAAATTGCACACGCTCGTGGAATGGCGCCAAACTTTGCTACTTAAAAATCCCCATAGGCGACGCTTTAAATATTTTTACTGGTTACATGTTTTGAGTTACAGAGGAGGTCTAGGGCCAAAATTATTGCTCTCGCTCTAACGTTCGCAGAGATACCTCACATGTGTGGTTTGAACACCATTTTCATATGTGGGCGGGACTTACGCATGCGTTCGCTTCTGTATGCAAGCTCACGGGGACAGGGGCGCTTTAAAAAAAAATGATTTGATTGTTCATTTTACTTTAGTTTTTTTTGATCACTTTTATTCCTATTACAAGGAACGTAAACATCCCTTGTAATAGGAATATGGCATGACAGGTCCTCTTTACAGTGAGATATGGGGTCAATAAGACCCCACATCTCACCTCTAGGCTGGGAGGCCTGAAATAAAAAAAAAAAACAATCTTGGCTTTGATCGTAGCGATGAGTCGGTAGAAGCACCGGCGGGGGGAGACAAACCCTCTCGCCTCCCGTAAGAATGATCAAGTGGCGGAACAGCCGCTATGATTGTTCTTATGGTGTAGGGAATTGCCGTCTGAAAAAGCTAATATCTGAATGATGCCTGTAGCTGCAGGCATCATTCAGATATCCCCGCACAAAGTCAAGGACGTCATATGACGGCCGGCGGGCAGGAAGTGGTTATTGCAGGGTATTGCAGGGTATTGCGGAGTATTGCAGGGTATTGCAGAGTATTGCAGGCGTATTGCGGAGTATTGCAGGCGTATTGCGGAGTAATGCAGGGTATTGCGGAGTATTGCAGGGTATTGCGGATTATTGCGGAGTATTACAGGGTATTGCAGAGTATTGCAGGGTATTGCAGGGTATTGCGGATGAATTGCAGGGTATTGCGGAGTATTGCAGGGTATTGCGGAGTATTGCAGGGTATTGCGGAGTATTGTAGGGTATTGCGGAGTATTGCAGGGTATTGCAGGGTATTGCGGAGTATTGCAGGGTATTGCGGAGTATTGCAGGGTATTGCGGAGTATTGCAGGCGTATTGTGGAGTATTGCAGGCGTATTGCGGAGTATTGCAGGGTATTGCGGAGTATTGCAGGGTATTGCGGATTATTGCGGAGTATTACAGGGTATTGCAGGGTATTGCAGAGTATTGCAGGGTATTGCAGGGTATTGCGGATGAATTGCAGGGTATTGCGGAGTATTGCAGGGTATTGCGGAGTATTGTAGGGTATTGCGGAGTATTGCAGGGTATTGCAGGGTATTGCGGAGTATTGCAGGGTATTGCGAAGTATTGCAGGGTATTGCGGAGTATTGCAGGGTATTGCACAGTATGGCAGGGTATTGCACAGCATGGCAGGGTATTGCAGAGTATTGCACAGTATGGGCAGGGTATGGGCAGGGTATTGCAGAGTATTGGCAGGGTATTGCACAGTATGGCAGGGATGGCTGAGCAGGGGTGGATGGATGGCTGGATCTGTGACTGCAATTGTCACAGATCCAGCCCACAGTGCTGCTGCCATGATCCGCTCACATGTGTGGTTTGAACACCATTTTCATATGTGGGCGGGACTTACGCATACGTTCGCTTCTGTATGCAAGCTCACGGGGACAGGGGCGCTTTAAAAAAAAATGATTTGATTGTTCATTTTACTTTAGTTTTTTTTGATCACTTTTATTCCTATTACAAGGAACGTAAACGTCCCTTGTAATAGGAATATGGCATGACAGGTCCTCTTTACAGTGAGATATGGGGTCAATAAGACCCCACGTCTCACCTCTAGGCTGGGAGGCCTGAAATAAAAAAAAAAAACAATCTTGGCTTTGATCGTAGCGATGAGTCGGTAGAAGCACCGGCGGGGGGAGACATCCCCTCTCGCCTCCCGTAAGAATGATCAAGTGGCGGAACAGCCGCTATGATTGTTCTTATGGTGTAGGGAATCGCCGTCTGAAAAAGCTAATATCTGAATGATGCCTGTAGCTGCAGGCATCATTCAGATATCCCCGCACAAAGTCAAGGACGTCATATGACGGCCGGCAGGCAGGAAGTGGTTATTGCAGGGTATTGCAGGGTATTGCGGAGTATTGCAGGGTATTGCAGAGTATTGCAGGCGTATTGCGGAGTATTGCAGGGTATTGCGGAGTATTGCAGGGTATTGCGGATTATTGCGGAGTATTACAGGGTATTGCAGGGTATTGCAGAGTATTGCAGGGTATTGCAGGGTATTGCGGATGAATTGCAGGGTATTGCGGTATATTGCAGGGTATTGCGGAGTATTGCAGGGTATTGCGGAGTATTGTAGGGTATTGCGGAGTATTGCAGGGTATTGCAGGGTATTGCGGAGTATTGCAGGGTATTGCGGAGTATTGCAGGCGTATTGTGGAGTATTGCAGGCGTATTGCGGAGTATTGCAGGGTATTGCGGAGTATTGCAGGGTATTGCGGATTATTGCGGAGTATTACAGGGTATTGCAGGGTATTGCAGAGTATTGCAGGGTATTGCAGGGTATTGCGGATGAATTGCAGGGTATTGCGGAGTATTGCAGGGTATTGCGGAGTATTGCAGGGTATTGCGGAGTATTGTAGGGTATTGCGGAGTATTGCAGGGTATTGCAGGGTATTGCGGAGTATTGCAGGGTATTGCGGAGTATTGCAGGGTATTGCGGAGTATTGCAGGGTATTGCAGGGTATTGCAGGGTATTGCGGAGTATGGCAGGTGTGACAGCAGGAAGGTAAAGTCACCTGGTTGCATCCAGGGGGGTAGATATATTTCTCCCAGATTCAGGCTTTATGCTGACTTATACAACTAGGGTGGAGAGTTGTATAAGCCCAGCTGAGGCTAGTAGGCTCATGGATGACTCATACCTCTAGGGAGAGTGTGGGGCGTCGTACAGACAGGGAGTTGATGAGGCCAGCTGAAGCTTGTCAGCTCATTTAGGCCTCTATAAGAACTCCCAGATTCATTAGGTGTTAGCTCATGCCTGGAACCAGACCTGTGTGGACTGTCTAGGGAGAGTGAACCCCTGTGCGGTGAGAAAAAGCCTGTGTGGCTATTTGCTTGGACATTTAAAACCAGGGACTTAGGGACTAGGACAGCACTAGGCTGATCCCAGTTG
Source organism: Rana muscosa (assembly GCA_029206835.1). Lineage (NCBI taxonomy): Eukaryota > Metazoa > Chordata > Amphibia > Anura > Ranidae > Rana > Rana muscosa. The sequence continues at coordinate 827,318,915 of CM055116.1, forward strand.
TTAGTTAGGGAACCTGTATGTTTAGTGAGAGGTCAAGTTGACCAGGATTTAATTTGTTTATGTTTCTTTTGGCTTTGCTGTGTTTTGTCACTGTAAATAGAAAATAAACCACACCTTTTTTTTGATTTTGAAAACCACAACCTCCGTTTGCTGGGCCTGTTTTGTGTGGGGAGCCCATCCCGGGGGTCACACACACCCGCTGCCGAGCTAACCCCCTCACAGTTGGTGGAGAACCAGTGGCAGTTTTTTTTAAGCCAGCATGGAGGAGATACTGAAGCAGCTGGCTCTAGCAAAGCCAATCAACAGCAGACAAATGCAGGTTTGCAAAAGAGCCTTGCAGCTCAACAACAGAACTTCGCAGCCCAGCAGCAAGCTCATCAACAGAGCCTTGCAGCCCAGCAACAAGCCCAGCAGCAATCTGAGGCCCGCTTCATAGACCTGTTACAGAAGCAAGAGCAGAGACTACAACAAATGGAAGCAGTAATGCAGCAACGTCCGCAGACCAGTGAGGAAAGCCGTCCCACTAATACCGCGTCCTTTGGGGTGAGTCGTTTATTGACAAAAATGACTGGAGAGGATGATCCAGAGGTATTTTTGACCACATTTGAAAGGACTGCTGAAAGAGAAAAGTGGCCTGAGGAGCAGTGGGCTGGACTGGTGGCTCCTCTGTTAACTGGTGAATCGCAGAAGGCTTACTATGACCTAGAGCCTGACCAAGCAAAAGACTATGTGATGCTAAAAGCTGAGATATTGGCAAGGCTGGGTGTCACCCAGGCTGTCCGGGCTCAGCGTGTGCATAACTGGACTTTCCAGCTTGGAAAACCCCCCAGGTCTCAAATGTATGATCTCATTCACCTGAGCAGAAAGTGGCTACAGCCAGAGACTTTGTCCGCACCAAAGATTGTGGAACGTGTTGTAATGGATCGGTTTTTGAGAGCTCTTCCTACTGCCATCCAAAACTGGGTAAGCCATGGAGACCCAGAGACGGCCGATGGTCTTGTGGATCGTGTGGAGAAATACTTGGCTACAGAGAACCTGACGGCCTCTTCCAGAGACACTCGGACTTTCCACCCTAAGACCAGACCATCCCCAGGGGCGGATAAGAGGATTCCAAGGGGTAAGGGTGGAGAGAGTGAGAGGGTGGGAGCTCTACCCCAAGTTTGGCGAGAACAGCCTGGGAAATCAGCGGCTCAAGAGGCGGCAAGAAGGATCGTTTGCTACCGCTGCCGGCAAGCGGGACATATTGCAGCCAATTGCCCGGTTGTGGAGGAACCCATGCAGTGTGACTTTCTGATGGGCAGACGTCAGTCGCTGTGTGCGACAGTCGCATGCACTGCCATTCGAGGAACTGAGAAACATTTATGCAAAATGTGTGTTAATGGTAGAAATGTTGTGGTATTGCTGGATTCAGGTAGCCTTGTGACCCTGATAAAGGCTGAGTTAGTTAAAACAGAGGTCTCTGGGAATAGCAAGGTAGCTGTTATTTGTGTGCATGGGGACACCCGAGAGTATCCAGTGACTACAGTGTGTTTCGAGACCCCCAAAGGTACCCTCTCTCATCCAGTGGGCTTAGTATCTCAGTTACCGTATGACGCCATTGTGGGAAGGGATTTTCCGAAGTTCTGGGAACTGTGGGATGATCCTGAGCCCCCCACTGGTGCCCCTATGTACCAGGAATGTGATAGCCAGAACTCCCCTGAGAGTGGTGAGGACTCTCCGGAATTTCCCTTATCAGTATTGGCAGGGGAGACTCAAGAAACTGGAGAGGAGCCCACCTCCTCAGACGAAAACCTACCGTCTGTGGAGTTTTATGATCTTGAGGTTCACAGGGAAAACTTTGCCACAGAACAGTTGAAAGACCCCGCCCTAATAAATGCACGGGAAAACGTAGTGAAAATAGATGGCGAGTTAGTGAACCCAGATAATACCTGCACTTACCCATACTTCAGCGTAGAGAAGGACCTACTGTATCGGGTGGCAAAAAGGGCAGAAGAAACCGTTGAGCAGCTTGTGGTGCCCAAACCTTACAGGAAGTTGGTGTTGGAGTTGGCCCATGGGCACATTCTTGGAGGTCATCTGGGGACAGAGAAAACCCGAGAGAGGGTATTACAGAGATTCTATTGGCCGGGGGTGATAAAGGACATAGAAAATTATTGTTCCTCCTGCCCTGTGTGTCAGAGGTCGGCCCCGATGCCACATTTCCGTAGCCCGCTGGTCCCTCTACCCATCATTGAGGTCCCGTTTGAGAGGATCGCCATGGATTTGGTAGGTCCTATAATCAAGTCCGCTAGGGGGCACCAGTACATATTAGTTATAATGGACTATGCCACCCGTTATCCAGAAGCGATCCCTCTCCGAAATACCTCGGCCAAAACCATAGCCAAAGAGCTATCTCTTGTGTTTAGCCGGGTGGGTATTTGTAGAGAACTGCTTACGGACCAAGGTACACCCTTTATGTCCCGGGTTATGAAGGAGCTGTGTAAATTGTTCAAAGTGACGCAATTACGTACATCTGTGTATCACCCCCAAACCGATGGGCTGGTTGAAAGATTCAACAAAACCCTAAAGCAAATGTTGAAGAAAGTGGTGGATAGAGATGGAAAGGATTGGGACTGTCTACTTCCTTATCTGATGTTTGCTATTAGGGAGGTGCCCCAATCCTCTACGGGATTCTCCCCCTTTGAGTTACTGTATGGGAGACACCCAAGAGGGCTGTTGGATATTGCCAAGGAAACTTGGGAAAGTGAGAGTTCTCCCCACAGGAGTGTGATTGAGCATGTCGCCCTGATGCAAGACCGAATTGCACAGGTAATGCCCATCGTGAAGGAACATTTGGCCCAAGCGCAGTTAGCACAGCAGAGAGTGTACAACCGTGGAGCCAAGACCCGTACCTTTTCCCCGGGGGATAGGATACTGGTACTTGTCCCTACGGTTGAAAGTAAATTCCTTGCCAAATGGCAAGGCCCCTACGAGATAATGGAAAAAGTGAGCGAAGTGAATTACAAGGTCAGACAACCAGGAAGGCGAAAGCCCGAACAGATCTATCACGTTAATCTGTTGAAAGCCTGGAGGGATAGAGAGTCCCTAGTCGCAGACACTTGGTCACCAGCTCAAACTGGTTCCGTGATTCCTGAGGTTGGAATAGCAGCCACCTTGTCACAACCCCAACAACAGGAGGTTAAGGAGTTTGTGCTTCGCAACAAGGAGGTATTCTCTGAGCTGCCGGGACAAACATCTGGGGTAGAGCATGACATCATTACCCCGCCCGGTGAAAGGGTGAAGTTAAAACCCTATCGGATCCCAGAGGCCCGACGGGAGGCAATACGGGAGGAAGTACAGAAAATGCTGAACTTAGGGGTGATAGAGGAGTCCCAAAGTGATTGGTCTAGTCCCATTGTGTTGGTGCCTAAACCGGATGGGAGCTGGCGATTTTGTAACGATTTTCGTCAGTTGAACAAAGTTACAAAATTTGACACCTACCCCATGCCACGTATAGATGAGTTGATCGACCGGCTGGGAACAGCCCGATACATGACGACTCTTGACCTCACAAAACGGTATTGGCAAATCCCCCTGGCCAAATTGGCCAAAGAGAAAACCGCATTTGTAACCCCAGACGGGGCGTTCCAATATAAAAGAATGCCGTTCGGGTTACAGAATGCGCCGGCCACGTTCCAGCGGAAAATGGACCAGATGCTGAGGCCCCATCGGAAGTATGCTGCGGCTTACCTGGATGACGTAATTGTCCATAGCACAGATTGGGCCTCACATCTGCCAAAAGTGCAAGCAGTCCTGGACTCTGTTCGGGAAGCGTGGTTTACGGCTAACCCCAAGAAGTGTACCATTGGGCAGGAGGAGGCCAAATATCTTGGGTACACCATTGGGAGGGGAGTAATAAAACCCCAACTCAACAAAGTCGAGGCCATCCAGAGTTGGCCACGTCCCAACAGCAAGAAACAGGTACGAGCCTTTCTGGGAATCGCTGGGTATTATCGGCGATTCATTCCCCACTTTGCCTCTAAGGCTGTGCCCCTAACCAACCTAACGAAGGGGAAAGGGTCGGTCATGATTAAATGGACCCCCGAGGCTGAGGCAGCATTCCAATTCTTGAAACAAGCCTTATGTAGCCAGCCAGTGTTGTACTCACCCGACTTCTCTAAAGACTTTGTCGTACAAAGTGATGCGTCAGATGTGGGGTTAGGAGCAGTATTGTCCCAGGTCTGGAACGGGGAAGAGCACCCAGTCATTTACCTCAGCAGGAAGTTGAAGTCCCATGAGGTAAATTACGCCACCGTTGAAAAGGAGTGTTTAGCGGTGAAGTGGGCTCTAGATTCCCTTCGGTACTACCTGCTAGGTAGGCACTTTGACATGGTTACGGATCACGCTCCGTTAAAGTGGATGGCTCAAAACAAGGAAACAAATAGAAGAGTGAATAGGTGGTTCCTGGCCCTCCAGGAATTCAACTTCACAGTAAAGCATCGCCCTGGCGTTCAAATGGGGAATGTGGATGCTTTGTCTCGAGTACATGAATGCCTGATTGCTGGTGTTCCAACCCCGAGGTTAAAACAAGAGGGGGGGTATGTGACAGCAGGAAGGTAAAGTCACCTGGTTGCATCCAGGGGGGTAGATATATTTCTCCCAGATTCAGGCTTTATGCTGACTTATACAACTAGGGTGGAGAGTTGTATAAGCCCAGCTGAGGCTAGTAGGCTCATGGATGACTCATACCTCTAGGGAGAGTGTGGGGCGTCGTACAGACAGGGAGTTGATGAGGCCAGCTGAAGCTTGTCAGCTCATTTAGGCCTCTATAAGAACTCCCAGATTCATTAGGTGTTAGCTCATGCCTGGAACCAGACCTGTGTGGACTGTCTAGGGAGAGTGAACCCCTGTGCGGTGAGAAAAAGCCTGTGTGGCTATTTGCTTGGACATTTAAAACCAGGGACTTAGGGACTAGGACAGCACTAGGCTGATCCCAGTTGTTAGTTAGGGAACCTGTATGTTTAGTGAGAGGTCAAGTTGACCAGGATTTAATTTGTTTATGTTTCTTTTGGCTTTGCTGTGTTTTGTCACTGTAAATAGAAAATAAACCGCACCTTTTTTTTGATTTTGAAAACCACAACCTCCGTTTGCTGGGCCTGTTTTGTGTGGGGAGCCCATCCCGGGGGTCACACACACCCGCTGCCGAGCTAACCCCCTCACACAGGGTATTGCACAGTATGGCAGGGTATTGCACAGTATGGCAGGGTATTGCAGAGTATTGCACAGTATGGGCAGGGTATGGGCAGGGTATTGCAGAGTATTGGCAGGGTATTGCACAGTATGGCAGGGATGGCTGAGCAGGGGTGGATGGATGGCTGGATCTGTGACTGCAATTGTCACAGATCCAGCCCACAGTGCTGCTGCCATGATCCGCTCTCTCCCCTCTCCTCTCACACTGTACCGATCGGTACAGAGAGGGGAGAGAGGAGCCGGCGTCATTTGACGGAGCGATCACGTGGTAAACGGCCGCTATCAGCAACGATTTACCGCGATCCGTGGGTCGGCGGTCACGGAGACTCCCGTGTGCGCGCCCCAGGGGGCGTGCGGGAGGGTGATTCTGGGAGAACGTTATATAACGCCCTCCCAGAGTTAAGGAACCACCCTGCCGCCATTATTCGGCGGTGGGCGGTGGTTAAGTGGTTAATCACCATTGTTTTTTTTTATGTTTTGCTAAATAATCGGAAAAAAAAAATTGGAAAAAAATAAGGTTTTCTTTGTTTCTGTAATAAAATGTTGCAAATAAATAATTGTGCTTCATAAATTTAGGCCAAAATGTATTCTGCTACATTTCTTTGGTGAAAATAACCCAAACTATGGTATATTTCTGAAAATTGATCAGTCCTGATGTACTGATGGCCTATTCCAAAATGTCAGGACAGTATAAATAACCCCCAAATCACCCTTTTTTGGAATGTAGACAGTTCAAGATATTTAGTAAGAGGCATTGCGATTTTTTTTAAGTTTTCATTTTTTTGTCATAATTTTTTGGAAAATGAAGAAATTAAAAAAAAAAAAAAAATTGACATACTGTCACCAGTGCAGTACAGTGTCATCATATAACTGGTGTGGCGGTGATCAGAGACACTAACTGGTGACAGTATGAAAAAAAATATATACATAATTTATTTTTTATTATATTTTTTTACGTCTTTTTTTTTACAGACTTTGACCAGAGAAATATAATGTTACAATAGTAACATTGTACTACTCTGGTGAAGTGATCAGTATTTTTTTTATTTTACACATTATGTTTGCTTATAGCAATGAATTTCATTGCTATAAGCAAGCATTTTACTGAATGAAATTGATTCATTCAATTGGTTTTGTTGTGATTAGCTGTGATTGGCCACAGCTGATCACATGGCATAGATGAACTGTGATTGGCCCATGTGATAACTTTGGCCAATCACAGTTAGCAACACAATTGTACAAAATGGATGGCTTGAAAGGAAGCCATCCATTGTTTACAACTGTCATGTGGTACTGGCAGTGGGCCAGTACAGTGATCAGTCATCTGCCTGGCATAGCCGGTAACAGATCACGCTGCAGCGTGGCCCCATGGGCGCGTGCAAAATGTGATCCGGGAGGACTTCATGTGACTTCTACCCGGATTGACGAGAGTTATGCCCAGCCGTCAATTGACTATAGGCTGGGCGGAAAGTGGTTAAAATAGCCAAATGTATGTTTACATAGTATAGTCAGACTCAGTTGGGACATCAGCATTTATAATAATCAGAGATAATGTTGAAATCAACTGTATCAAATTATGTATAAGCAAATTTGATGAGACCTACAAGTCATGGACAAAATCCTTTGTTTTTCAAAATATGTTTTACTTATTAGGACATTTCTGAAGATTATTTATGCACATAATTAATTGTGTTTCTGCCATTCATAATTTACACAAATCTATTATCTAAAGAGTTTGATGCATTGCATTTAAGAAACTCAAATAATTGATATATTGCAAATTTATAATTTACCTTTGTAAGTTAATTGTCGAGTGATTGCATTTTTAAAATCATGGTTCTTTAAAGTATATATAATTGGATTCAACATTGGTGTCACCACACTATACAAGACTGAAATCATTTTGTCCTTGCCTAAGGAGTATGTTGAAATTGGTCTCACGTAGTTGGAAATAGAACTTCCATAGTACAGGATGACTACAGTAAGATGAGAAGCACAAGTTGAAAATGCTTTCTGTCTTCCTTTATTAGACCTAATCTTTATTATAGTCACAATGATAAATATGTATGAGACGATAATGCTAAGGAAGGGTATCCATCCAATGAAAACACCAATGGAGAGCAATAAGGCCTCATTTATTGATGTATTATCACATGAAAGCGAAAGAAGTGGTGGGATGTCACAAAAAAAATAATTGATCTTCCTAATTCCACAAAAGTGAAGGCTGAAAGTTGAAACAGTATGAACTATAGAGTTTAGAAGGCCACACAACCAAGATGCAGAAGCTAAGTTGACACAAACTTTGTGATTCATTATAACATTGTACCTAAGGGGGTTACAAATAGCTAAAAATCTGTCATAAGACATAATTGCAAGAAGAACACACTCAGTGCCTACAAATGCTAAAAAGAAATACAGCTGAGTTATACAGCCAATAAGTGAAATTGTTTTTTTCTTTACTAAAAGAATATGCAACATTTTGGGCATGGTGGTTGATGTATAGCAGATGTCCAGGAAAGCTAAATTACCCAAAAAGAAATACATTGGCCTGTGAAGGCCTTTATCGATCTGTGAAACTACAATCATGGCTAGGTTACCTGTAAATGTTAGAACATAGATGAGAAGGAGGATACAAAACAGAAAAACTTTTAGGTCTGGCAGGTCTGTTAAGGCCAAAATCAAAAAGTCTGTTGATACTGTGAAATTTTCATTCATATTTTTTTGTAATCTTGCACCTGAAATAACAGTAATCATTTTAATCTATAAGCATTTATATGAGGCAATATTTTTCTTTTAGTGTTTTTAATTCCTAAATCCTAGTTTATAAAAGTAAGCATCATATTCATATTTTCCTTATTCTTTATTGTCTTGGTTTATCTCTTTCGGCTGTCATGCAAAAGCGCACGTGAAGTCGACTAATCGCTAAAGCCTAGTACACAAACAGGCCAAATGTCAGCTGGCATTGGCCAGTTCAACAGAAACCGGATGACATTCGGCCTGTGTATAGCAGCTGGTCCTACGAAGGTCGAAGGCCGACTGGTCAGCGCTCTCAGCAATGGTTGAGAACGCTGACTGGAGTGTTCTGGCGAGGGGACCATTCCCTTGTCAGAGCACAATAGAACAGCAGGGGAGATCGCTGCACTAACATCGAATTGTTGGTACAGCGGCTCCGACCTGAGCTGTCAGTTTTTTTTCCGTTCAACCCACTAGGTTGAATAAAAAAAAAACTAGTGGTGTGTACAAGGCTTAAAGCAAGCAAAGAGCCAGGCTTTGTCAGAATAGAGCTGATTCCTGCTGGCTATTTTAACAAAGAAAAATTTCTTTACATCTTGGTGTGCAACATTCCTGTTGCTGATACAGTTGATTGCTTTGGTGAAGACGAGCCAAGCCAGAACCTGAGATGTGAGTATGGAGACTGATCGAATCTGGCGCAGCATGTGAAATATTTGGCAAAGATTTTTAGGCTTGCATAACTTCATTCCCATTTTAAGACTTTTGGCCTGCTCCTAGTACCAATCTAAGCCCTGGTTCACACTGTTGCGTTTTGACATGCGATTTGGCATGTCAAATCGCATGTCAAAACGGCGGTATTTGCCGCAAATTGCCAGGAATGGAACCGTCCTAATCGGTGCGACGCCGCATCTGCGGTGCTGCACCGATTTCAAAAAGTAGTTTCTGTACTACTTTTTTTGCGATTTCGGGCTGCGATTTACATTGACATCTGTACAGAAACCTGCACAGATGTCCCTGTAATCGCGGCCGAAATCAGGACTGACAGGCAGGAGTGAAATCGTGCGAGTTCAGCTGAACTCGCACGGCTTCACTCCCGCAGCCCAGTGTGAACCTGGGCTTAAACAGGTTTGGAGAGGGGACTGCATTGCATAAAGAAGCGCAGACAACCAGTGATGATGTCTCAGGCTAACATAAGATATGTAATAAAAATACAAAGGTTTTGTTTAAAAATGTTTATATTATGTTGAGGGGTAGGGGTAGCCAGGGAAGGCAAGAAATATGCCTGCAAACCTTTCCTTTTAGCCATTATTTCATTTGTAAAAGTTTTTTTTCAATTAATTCATGCTATCATAAAAATGCACTGATATTACATTTTTTTACTTGAACCTAAAATGCCCTTTCAAACACTGCTGTTTTTTCACCTGGTAGTAGGCTGCAGAATTGATTTGCTAATCATGCTGGAAAACTGGACAAGGAAGTGATATGCTCAAGATGGATTTTAACCTCTTCACACCCGCGCTATAGCGAAAAGACAGCTACAGCGCTGGCCTAAATTGCCAGGAGGGCATCCATGTACGTCCTCCCGAGCATGCGCTGCCTGCACGCCCCCTGTGGGCTGCTGGGAGCACGCTCTGTGATCAGCGAGTCAATCACAGCTGATCACGTGATGTAAACAAGCCGGTAATCTGCTTTTTATTTCCTGCTTGTGCAAACAGGACATCAGTCTCGCACACGGAGAGCCATTGCCGCCTCATCAGTGCCCACCAGTGCCACCTACCAGCTCCCACCAGTGCCACCTATCAGTGCCCACCAGTGCTGCCAATCCGTGTCCATCAGTGCCTCATCATCAGTGCCACCTATCAGTGCTGCCTAACCAGTGTCACCTACCAGTGCCTATCAGTGCTCATCGTTGCCCTTCAGTGACGCCTATCGGTGCCCTTCAGTGCCGCCTATCAGTGCCACCTATCAGTGCAGCCTCATTAGTGCCTCCTGATCAGTGCCCACCAGTGCCACCTCATCAGTTTTTCTTCAGTGCCACCTATCAGTGCCCATCAGTGCAGCCTCATCAGCGCACATCAATGAATGAGAAAACGTACCTGTTTGCAAAATGTTATAATCAACTATTTGTGTAGCAAAAAATAAAAACCCCAGTGGTGATTATATACCACCAAAAGAAAGCTCTATTTGTGTGAAAAAAATTATAAAAATTAAATTTGGGTACAGTGTAGCAATTGTCATTCAAAATTGGCCTGGGCAGGAAGGGGGTTTAGGTGCCCAAAAAGTGGTTAAAGATCTGAAGAATTTGAGCTTTTCTATGATTTGACAGTTGTCCGAATCATTTGACAGGCTTAAAAATGAAATCCACAGCTAGTATGAACAAAAAAGAAGAAAAAAAAATCACTCTTCCAGCAATGTGACTGATTTTAGTTGTTAGCTTGTGAGGTAAACATAAACCCTAAATTGTTATACTAAGTCATGGCTAATAGTTTCTAATTCTATACAACAAAAAGCTTAATATCAGAAGGAACAACATGAGAACTATCAAGCACTTGCTGACTGCCCTTTTATGTGATATTGCTGCACAGCTCTGACATAAGATTTATCAGGGGATACTGGATTAAATGAATCCCAAAGTGTTGAATGTTGAGAGACTTACCTTTAATATACTATACCTCAGGGATTCTTCCACTGTAGTATTTATTTTATGCTGAAATTAACCTTTTGCGTACAAATTACTTTTAGCAAAAAAACATGAATCATGCTCAAGTAATATTTCAATTTCCTCTAATACATAACACTGTAATACGTCACTGAGGAATGTAAAGGTCAGTGAGTGATGCATATATACAGTGCCTAGAAAAAGTATTCATACCCCTTGAAATTTTTCAAATTTTGTCATGTTACAACAAAAAACGTAAATGTATTTTATTGAGATTTTATGTGATAGACCAACACAAAGTGGCACATAATTGTGAAGTGGAAAGAAAATGATAAATGGTTTTCAAAATGTTTTACAAATAAATATCTTAAAGGGTGGTGTGCATTTGTATTCAGCCCCCTTTAATCTGATACCTTTAACTAATATCTAGTGGAACCAATTGCCTTTGAAGTCACCTAATTAGTAAATAGAGTCTACCTGTGTGTAATTTAATCTCTGTATACATACAGCTGTTCTCTGAAGCCCTCAGAGGTTTGTTAGAGAACCTTAGTCAACAAACAGCATCATAAAGGCCAAGGAATACACCAGATAGGTCAGGGATAAAGTTGTGGAGAAGTTTAAAGCAGGGTTAGGTTATAAAAAAAATCCCAAGCTTTGAACATCTCACGGAGCACTGTTCAATCCATCATCCAAAAATGGAAAGAGAATGTCACAACTGCAAACCTACCAAGACATGGCCGTCCACCTAAACTGACAGGCCAGGCATGGAGAGCATTAAACATTTGTTTTCAGTCTGAGAGTGGTGGTGGATGATGTCACAGAGGGCAGAGAGATGGGGTTGCGCGGGGTAGTGACCACCAGTCACCAAGCAGCAGCTTAAACAGTCTTAGAGCCGCTAGAGGATCTGGATTCTCTCATTCTCTTTCTTTAGTCCTGCCAGTTTTCTCTTGTGAGGTAAAGACTTGTTGCTGTTTGCTCCCCTCCTGTGCTGTGTGTTCCTAGGTGTAAGACAGTCTGACTGGTTGTGTCTCCTGTCTGCCTCTGGAAGAGCTGCCTGACCTCACCTGCTGCTGCTTCTGAACTAAGTGCTTGAAAGCAGATGGGTCTTACAGGGACAGTTTTCTTGATGAGAGAATTATGTTTTTTCCCATATTTTTTTGCAGACAAGATGAGCTTTATGTTCGGGTCGAACATGAGTTAGACTCGAACATTGGCTGTTCGCCCGTTCGTCGAAAAACGAACATTATGGGGCGTTCGCGGCAAATTCGAGTGCCGTGTAACGTCCCATAATGCACTGCGAGATCGCAGTGCATTGCTGTATGATTATTGGCCAAAGCATGCACCATGACCTGCATGCTTTGGCCAATCCCTGTGCCCTCAGCAAAGAGAGCCATAATTGGCCAAAGGCAGGGTGCCTTTGGCCAATTATGGCTCAGGGGGACTAAGTCCACGCCCCACACTATATAAGGCTGCCTGCACGTCGGCCCTGTGTAGTGTGTTGCTGGCGTGGATGAAGAGAGAGTGTGATTTAGATTGAGCAGGCAGGCAGGCAGGTTATTCAGTTAGCTGCAGTGCATTTAATATATTTATATATATATACAGTCAGTCTCGTGTGTATATATATATATATATATATATATATATATATATATATATATATATATATATATATCCACTGCATCCAATGTAGCTAGACCTGACTGCAGGCCATTCTGGTGTACTTTTTCTAATATACTTCAGGCAGGCAGATGATTCAGTTAGCTGCAGTGCATTTAATATATATATACAGTCAGTCTCGTATATATATATAAATCCACTGCATCCAGTGTAGCTAGATCTGACTGCAGGCCATTCCTGGTGTACTTTTTCTAATATACTGCAGGCAGGCAGGTGATTCAGTTAGCTGCAGTGTATTTAATATATATATTAAATTTATAAATTTAGGGGAAGTGTTTGGGTGGTAGTTATGCCCAAACACCCTAATTTGTTAGTTACTGCAACCATTTTATCCGCAGGGATAGTATTGGTGTACAGTTCCCTGTAGCCTACAGGTGGAGCTGCCATGGTAGGCTAGGGTTGAACCACTGATACAGTGCTGTGCCTTATGTGTCCCCTCTCGGCAACCGTACGGTAGGGCGGGGTTAACCTGCTGTGCATGCTGGGAGAGGATATAAAAGGGGCAGACGCTGCCTGTTCGGGGTTCTGCTCCAGCCTGCCCCGGGCACCTTCTGCCCGGGGGCAGGGTGTCCTGTCTATGGGGGTCCTACCCCGGAGTCGTGTTCCTGTTCCATCCTGGGCACCTTTAGTCCCAGGGTGAGGTACTACCCTGCTGTTCCTGTCTGCCCTGGGTGCATGGACTCGGGTATTGCAGCAAAGGCCTGGGCCCAGCACCTTTGGCTGGAGTCCATCGGGGATCGAGGAGTCTTAGGGTGCCGCCTTGCGAGGGGACCCATATCTGAGAAGAGGAGGCCGGGGGAGGAACCATTCCAAAGGACTGATGTGGAAATTCACAGTGAAGGAAAGGGTCCCGGTAACTTTCCGGAGGGATGTCTTCTCCCTAGGCAAAGGCCAAGTTCACCAGGTCTGTGATAGAGGCCTTGGGTAAAGTTTGAGTGTCATATGGCTGCTAGTCTTGTCCTAAGTAGACTACCCATTTGAGGCTGAGTCTGTTCGAGAAGCTGAACAGTGAAGTGACTGAGATTGTGCCTGGACCTCTCCCCCACACCTTGTGCTGTACTTTTTTTTGCTCCAACCTTTTTCCTATCAAGAGACTGTGTTATTTGCTGAGAGAAGAAAATAAACTCTCTGTTGGAGTTACAGCAGGTGTGGACATTCTGGTTACTGGGGGAACAAGGACTTGTCTCTGTTATTCATAGAGGTGAGAAAACATGTCTGGCTCTGGCTGTGGAATGACCCAACAACAACAACGCTCAACCTCTTAATACAGGAGGGTACGGGCTTGTGACATGGTGTGCCCCTTCTTCCTTTGAGGAGCCGAAGAACAAGGCAGGTAAAATGGGGTCTGTGTGCTACATATATATACAGTCTCGTGTATATATATATAGATAGATAGATAGATAGATAGATAGATAGATAGATAGATAGATATATATATATATATATATATATATATATATATATATATATACACTGCATCCAGTGTAGCCAAGCCTATATCTGACTGCAGGCCATTCCTGGCGTACTTTTTCTAATATACTTCAGGCGGTGTACACAGTACTATGCACCCATATTGCAATTGCTACTACTTTCCTGGTGGTGTGTACGGTACACAATACATACAGTGCACCCATAGTTGCTATTAGACTTCTGGTGGTGTGCACAATACCGTGCACCCATAGTGTAGTTGCTACTACTTTTCTGGTGGTGTAAACAGTACACAATACAGTGCACCAATAGTTGTTATTACACTTTTGTTGGTGTACACAGTACCGTGCACCCATAGTGCAGTTGCTACAAATTTTCTGGTGGTGTATCCAGTACACAATACATACAGTGCACCCATAGTTGCTATTAGACTTCTGGTGGTGTACACAATACCGTGCACCCATAGTGCAGTTGCTACTACTTTTCTGGTGGTGTACACAATACATATAGGGATGAGCTTCGAGTTGAACTTATGTTCGACTCGAACATTGCCTGTTCGCTCGTTCGCCGAACAGCGAACAATTTGGGGTGTTCGCGGCAAATTTGAAAAGCCACAGAACACCCTGTAAAAGTCTATGGGAGAAATCGAAAGTGCTAATTTTAAAGGCTTATATGCAAGTTATTGTCATAAAAAGTGTTTGGGGACCCGGGTCCTGCCCCAGGGGACATGTATCAATGCAAAAAAAAGTTTTAAAAATGGCAGTTTTTTCGGGAGCAATGATTTTAATAATGCTTAAAGTTAAACAATAAAAGTGAAATATTCCTTTAAATTTCGTACCTAGGGAGTGTGTATAGTATGCCTGTAAAGTAGCCCTTGTTTCCCGTGCTTAGAACTGTCCCTGCACAAAGTGTCATTTCTGAAGGAAAAAAAGTAATTTAAAAGCACTCGCGGCTATAATGAATTGTCGGCTCCCGGCAATACAGAGAAAAGTCATTGATAAAAAAAAAAAATGCGTGGGGGTCCCCCCAAATTTAATTACCAGGCCCTTTAGGTCTGGTATGGATATTAAGGGGAACCCTGCGTCAAATTTAAAAAAAAATTACGTGGGGTTCCCCCCAAATATCCATACCAGAGCCTTCAGCTCTGGTATGGATTTTAAGGGGAACTCCAGGCCAAATTTAAAAAAAATGGCGTGGAGTTCCCCCCAAAAATCCATACCAGACCCTTTATCTGAGCACGCAACCTGTCAGGCCGCAGGAAAATAGGGGGGACGAGAGAGCGCCCCCCCTCCTGAACCATACCAGGCCACATGCCCTCAACATGGGGAGGGTGCTTTGGGGGTCTGCGACCCCTCAAAGCACCATGTCTCCATGTTGATGGGGACAAGGGCCTCATCCCCACAACCCTTGACCGGTGGTTGTGGGGGTCTGCGGGCGGGGGGCTTATCGGAATCTGGAAGACCCCTTTAACAAAGGGGACCCCCAGATCCCAGCCCCCCCATGTGAATTGGTAAGGGGTACATTGTACCCCTACCATTTCACAAAGAAAGTGTAAAAAAAAACAAAACACAGACACCGTTGGGAGAAGTCCTTTATTAAAAATAAAAAAAATAAAAAAAAGATTCCAGCGATGGTAATCCACTCTCGGTATCCTGCGATGGTGATCTCCTCTCCGGGGTCCAGCGATGGATGATCTCTCCTCTCTGGGGTCCAGCGATGGATGATCTCTCCTTTCCGGGGTCCAGCGATCGATGATCTCTCCTCTCCAGGTCCAGGCTCCAGCGACCATGTCCAGCACAGCGAGGAACAGCAAGCATCCTGTCTCCACTGGAGACACCCCGGGAATCCCGGCAGCTTGACAGGTCTTTTATGTAGCTGAGGGCGGGTCCACCCATCACGTGACCCCGTCCCCCTCTGACGCAAGGGGAAGCCCGGGCTTCCCCAGTGACGTGCGGGTGACCCCGCCCCCTGATGCAACAGAAACCTGCGTTACATCAGAGGGGGCGGGGTCACCCGCACGTCACTGGGGAAGCCTGGGTTACTCCTTGCGTCAGAGGGGGACAGGGTCATGTGACGGGTGGCCCCGTCCTCAGCTACATAAAAGACCTGTCAGGCTGCCCGGGGAGGAGACAGGATGCTTGCTGTTCCTCGCTGCGCTGGACATCATCGTTGGAGCCTGGACCTGGACCTGGAGAGGAGAGATCATCCATCGTTGGACCCTTGGAACTTTTTTTTGCATTGATACATGTCCCCTGGGGCAGGACCTGGGTCCCCAAACACTTTTTATGGCAATATGGATAGGGTGGAGGGTATTATGGTTTGCCCACTTGATCAAATAGCAGAAATCTTCAGGGACACAAACTATATACAGCCTGTATATACACTTCTCTTTCTACCTCCAGCACCATCTTGCTTGTAGAACAACAACTCCCAGGACCAGCTGGCACTGTATGGATGGTCTGATAATAGCACAATCAGTCCTGAAGCAAATGCCCTTTGCAGGCAGGGACCGTGGGTCCCCTTGGTAGTCTAGCAAAAAGAAGGTCCCAGTCCTCAGCTGTCCTACTCTAGTGGCTACTGATCCCAGCACCACCTCTTCAGGCACTGCCAGCCCGCCTAGCTGCAGCTGCCCCTTTCACTAGCTAAGACTCCACAGTCCTCCCAGACTAACTCTGCATCCATCCGAGACTGCATGCACCCAGTCCTCCCAGACATGCCTCTCAGTCTTCTGACAGTAACATTTACCAGCCCTCCTGGCTGTCTTCTTCCCTGGAGGTTTGCCTGGCAGTGTTCTCCTGCTGTCCTCAACTTTGCTCCCATGCCTCCTGATCAGGAAACCTCTGTGTGTCATGAAGAGGGTCCCTTTCACACCCGAGCTCAGGCCCGAGGTACACCCCCAGACTAGAGGCTCCCTCAAGGGACACTGACAGCCTAACACTCCATCTCCATTTTCCACACAAACTCCACTGCCCAAGCTGGGCTGACCCAGATTATTTGAGGGGGCCTACCCCCTGCCAACCCATCTGTTGGGGATTGGTCAGGGCCCTCAGAATACTCCAGGCAGCTCCTCCTCACCTCCACTCCCATTCTTCTCAATCAGGGGTCTCTAAACTTTGGCCCTCCAGTTGTTCACGAACTATAATTCCCTTCATGCCTAGTCGTGTCTGTGAATGTCAGAGTTTCACAATGCCTCATGGGACATGTAGTTTCCGCAACAGCTGAGGGCAATAGTTTGGAGATTCCTGTTCTAGCATCTTCTACCAGTTTTTAGAAGTAGGGAAAGATCTTAGAGATGCTGCCTGTGAGTCATACCAGCCAGAAAAACACACAGACTTGGCTGCCAGCCAAGCCTGACACTTTACCTACATTAACAAAAATATTAGCATTCTAGCAACACAGTTAGGGGATGCTACACTAATATAAAAAAGGAGGACTCCTGATGCCCCCCTATGGCACCAAGGACAGGGTGACATCATCATGCAGTGCAGATGTTACTAACCTTTAGCCCTGCATCCTTGCATCGTTATCACACAGAGTTACAGACTGGGGTTGATTTACTAAAGGCAACTATACTGTGCACTGCATGTTTGTGCTTGATTGGATGGTAGAAACCACCAGAGCTTCCCCTCATTTCAGAGCTTCCCCTCAGATCTAGAGCAAATGCACTAAAAGTGCACGTGCAGTACACAGTATATTGCCTTTTAGTATTCAACCTCCCCGTGCAATATAAGTATGGTGGGTACATGATATTTACAAATTACACACCTAAGCATATTTACAATACAGGGTACAGTACAAGTATGGAGTTATTTTACCTCTCAGTAGGGATGAGCTTCGAATTCGAGTCAAACTCATGTTCGACTAGAACATTGCCTGTTCGCATGTTCGCCGAACAGCGAACAATTTGGGGTGTTCGCAGCAAATTCGAAAAGCCGCGGAACACCCTGTAAAAGTCTATGGGAGAAATCTAAAGTGCTAATTTTAAAGGCTTATATGCAAGTTATTGTCATAAAAAGTGTTTGGGGACCCGGGTCCTGCCCCAGGGGACATGTTTCAATCTATCCCGTTTTTCGGGAGCAGTGATTTTAATAATGCTTAAAGTGAAGCAATAAAAGTGAAATATTCCTTTCAATTTCGTACCTAGGGTGTGTGTATAGTATGCCTGTAAAGCAGCGCTTGTTTCCCGTGCTTAGAACTGTCCCTGCACAAAGTGTCATTTCTGAAGGAAAAAAAGTCATTTAAAACTCATGCCGCGTACACACGATCATTTTTCCCGTCGGGAAAAATGACATTTTTTTTTTCGCCGAGAAAAACGATCGTCTGTGGGCTTTATGCCGTTTTTCTCGTTGAGAAAAACGGCAGGAAAAACGACGAGAAAAATTAGAACATGTTCTAAATTTTCTCATCGTTTTTTCCATCATTTTTTTCCGCGGCAGTTTTCCCATAGGGAGACACTGCCGCGGAGCCCACAGACGGTCGTTTTTCTCGTCAAAAAAAAAAAATGACGGGAAAAACGGTCGTGTGTGGGGGAACATGCCGTTCCCTCGTTTTTCATTTTTTTTTCATGCCGTGATTCACGGCGGTGTTTTCACCGCCGTGAATCACGATCGTGTGTACGCGGCATCACTCGCGGCTATAATGAATTGTCGGCTCCCGGCAATACAGAGAAAAGTCATTGATAAAAAATAAATAAAAAAAAGGGGGGGTTCCCACAAATTTAATTACCAGGCCCTTCAGGTCTGGTATGGATATTAAGGGGAACCCTGCATCAAAGTTAAAAATAAAATGACGTGGGGTTTCCCCCAAATATCCATACCAGGCCCTTCAGGTCTGGTATGGATTTTAAGGGGAACTCCACCCCAAATTAAAAAAAAATGGCGTGGAGTTCCCCCAAAAATCCATACCAGACCCTTTATCCGAGCACGCAACCTGGCAGGCCGCAGGAAAAGAGGGGGGGATGAGAGAGAGCGCCCCCCCTGAACCGTACCAGGCCACATGCCTTCAACATGGGGAGGATGTCCCCATGTTGATGGGGACAATGGCCTCATCCCCACAACCCTTGCCAGGTGGTTGTGGGGGTCTGCGGGCAGGGGGCTTATCGAAATCTGGAAGACCCCTTTAACAAAGGGGACCCCCAGATCCCGGCCCCCCCTATGTGAATTGGTAAGGGGTACATTGTACCCCTACCATTTCACAAAGAAAGTGTAAAAAATTTTTAAAAAAACACACAGACACCTTTAAAAAGTCCTTTATTAAAAATAGAAAATAAAAAACACATTCCAGCGATGTAATCCAATGTCCCGCAGCAATCCCATGTCCAGCACTGCAGTCTCCACTCGAAACGTCATTGGCTGAGCGGACCTACACTGCGGAGGAAGTTCCCCATCAGGGCTGCTCAGCCAATGACGTAGGCGGGGTCTGAGGTACGAGGGGGCGGGGATGCCCTCATATCTCAGACCCCGCCTACGTCATTGGCTAAGCGGACCTAAAGGGGAACTTCCTCTTCAGTGTAAAAAAAATGAATAGACCCGTCCCTTCTCACGTTCCCCATCAGGACCCGCCCCTTCTCTCGCCCCCCCTCTTTTCCTGCGGTCTGCCAGGTTGCGTGCTCGGATAAAGGGTCTGGTATAGATTTTTGGGGGAACTCCACGCCATTTTTTTAAAAATTTGGGGTGGAGTTCCCCTTAAAATCCATACCAGACCTGAAAGGTCTAGTATGGATATTTGGGGGGAACCCCACGTCATTTTTTTTAAAATTTGATGCAAGGTTCCCCTTAATATCCATACCAGACCTGAAGGGCCTGGTAATTGAATTTGGGGGGACCCCCACGCATTTATTTTTATTTTTTATCAATGACTTTTCTCTGTATTGCCGGGAGCCGACAATTCATTATAGCCGCGAGTGGTTTTAAATGACTTTTTTTTCTTCAGAAATGACATTTTGTGCAGGGACAGTTCTAAGCAAGGGAAACAAGCGCTGCTTTATAGGCATACTATACACCCCCCCCCCCTGTACGAAATTTAAAGGAATATTTCACTTTTTATTGTTTCACTTTATGCATTATTAAAATCACTGCTCCCGAAAAAACGGCCGTTTTTAAAACTTTTTTTTGCATGATACATGTCCCCTGGGGCAGTACTCGGGTCCCCAAACTCTTTTTAGGACAATAACTTGCATATTAGCCTTTATAATTAGCACTTTAGATTTCGAACATTCGAGTCCATTGTATTTAATAGGGTTCTAAAGTTCACGCAAACTTTAGGTCTGTTCGCAGGTTCTGGTGCGAACCGAACAGGGGGGTGTTCGGCTCATCCCTACCTCTCAGTTTCAGGTGTTGTTATACTGAGTGCTTTTGTGACCAGGATAAATAGAGAGCACAATTCCTTATATCCCCCTCTCCTTCTGTACAGTGACTAATATAAGGCACCCTAATTGGCCGCTACACCTTGAAAATGGACATGGGGCACCGCCTGATTGGGAGATATAAATAAGGTTTCGATTTACAACCCATGTGAGATATGATAAGCAAACAAAACAATGGGCAAGCCTTTGAAATAGAGTAAATACGCTGGGGAGGCCAGAAGGAATATAATATGTGGAAAAACACAGTCAATGCTTTAATGGTTTCCATATATCAGAACAGCAAAACACCCTTGTCTCAGTTTTGAGGGTTTGGGACCCTTCCCCATCTCCAATGCCCCAAGAAGAAGGAGGAGTTTAATGGGTGGTTATTGTGTAATCTGGAAGTCCTCTTTATTATAAGTGGGCTACAAGATATATGCCCCTTCACAGGGGAATAAGTACCCCTTACCCATTCCCACAAAAAGTTAAAAGTAGACCTACTTCCTAAATTCGTTTTTATTTATTTTGTTTAGTTAAAAAATGCATTCAGGTGGTTTGGCGCGCAATGGAGATGGCAGCTTAACAGAGGAGCTCCGCCGACTTCCCAGCCAACAGCTCGTCTTTCTGCACGCTATCCCCGCAGGATGCACAGGAGATCTCACGGCACCCCGCAGACGAGATCACGCTGCTCTCTGGCAGCCTGCAAGGGACGGGACATAGCGGACATATTCAGAGTCCACTCGGCCGCACAAAACAACAAGGCCCGGAGCAAGATGGCGCCGATACACGCGGAGGAGGAATGCAGTGAGGACTCCCAGTCTGCCACAGAGGAGATCAGTAAAGGTACCCCGCGCACTAATCGCCCCATAAAGTTTGGGGAAATGACTAGCATTGCAGCGGACATTAAGTCCACGTTCTCGGCTGCGATTACAGACCTGAAATCGAACCTCCTGGTGCTTAATGAAAAGATGGAGGGAGCAGAGGCCGCAGGGAGACATAGGGACAAGGAGCTGCGCAGGCTGGAGATGGTCACAGCTTCACACTCCTCACACCTCATTGAGGTCAATAGACATTTAGAGGACCTGGACAATAGAGGAAGGAGGTGCAACATTAGGGTCCGGGGGATACCGGAGCTGGTAGAAGCAGACCAGATAATGATGGCTCTACAGAGGGTATTCAACAGCCTGTTAGATAGGCCCGAGGACACGGTTATAGATTTCGTCAGGGCGCACAGAGCACTTCGAGCCAGAGGGCCTGAATCCCAACCCCCCCGGGACATAATTTGCTGCCTTCAAAACTTTAACCTGAAGGAGGACATTATGAAAAAAGCACACAGACAGGAGCGCATAATTTTTAATGGAGAAACTATCATGCTTTTCCAGGACCTCTCCCAGATAACCTTAAAGAACCGCAGGGCACTGCGCCCCCTTCTGGACAAGTTTAGAGACAGAGAGCTCAAGTACACTTGGAGGTTTCCGTTTGCTCTTATGGTGAACCACAATGGTAAGCAACACCTGCTGAGATCACCGGAAGACTTACCGGATTTCTGCCATGCTTTGCAGCTTGACATGATTGAGCTCCCGGAGTGGTACCAGGAATTTCGTCTGCCACCACTGGAGAAAAGCCCGCCTAACTCCCCGCTCTCTTCCCCTGACAACAGGATCGCCAAGAAGCTGAAGACAGGCCACCGAGGAGGCTCACACGCTGGGTCACAGGCTGGAACACCGAGCTTCAAGCCGCACTCATCCAGGCCTCTGGATGGGTGTTGAGGGGGTGTGGATGTTTTCTCCTCCTCCTTACTCACAGATTTTTAGAAGCCTTAGCTCTCATATGTATTCACCCCCTTTACATGCAGGAGCCCGCCCAGTTGAATTCCACCCTTCCAGCAAGTCCTGACAACAGATACGCTTCGCTGCTCTTCTCAGCAAATGGATTACCCTAAACCGGCTCTTTCCGCCCCCCCTTTTTTTTTTTTTTTCTTTCTCTCATGCTCTCAGTTATAACCGCCCGGTTGGTAGTAAGTTTAACAATCACCCTCGAACCATCGGGTCATACTTCATGTTGACTGCACTACATGATCCCGGTAGGTCACATTTGTGGCCACTCGCAGGATGAGAACCAAACACTCAGGACTCATACTGCAATCTTGCCCTCTGATCCTCACTTCAGAGTAGGGACAAGTTCCTGTTACTGACACAACTCAAGGAAGGAGGATCCAGGATGGCCCTTGGACCAGTTGCTATTAATGCACCCATTCATGAACATAGTCAGTGTACATGAGAAGACTAAGGGGAGACCGCTTCCCACCCCCTGGAGGGTGGGGGGAGGAGGATGTCCACATCCATTTTTCTTATTTTACTTAGTTCCATCAATATAGTTGACGTTATTACTCAGCTTTGTTATTATTTCTATGTCCCAGGTCTTTATGACCCATGAACAAGGAGGCACAGGCGGGAGTCCTGTTAATCTTGTTGGTGTTTTCTTCTCTGTTTGAGGACACCCGCATGTGTCTCATGTACCTCATAGCGTGCAGAAATGACTCATTATCACCTTTTTCATGCATTTCAAATGGCTGGGAGGCGGGCACCTCAGGTTTCACAACCCTTAGAACCACCTTAATTCAGCGATTGTTCTTCCCCTGAAGATCTGTCATGTTGCCGCCTTCCTACCCCCCACATAGTGCACCCTGGGTGGTCTCACTGGCTACCCAGGATTCACTACCTATAGCTCCTTGGGGCATTGACACCCCAAGGAAGATTACCATATCTCCTCTCTTTGACCCTTTACTTACCCCTCCTAACTCTTTTCCAACTAATCTCAGTCTTACCTTCCCCACTGCACCCCCTCCTCTGCTTCTCCACCTCTTCAGCCTTCCCCTGGGCTCTTCTCTAACTGTACTTGACCATTTGTGATAGATCTGTTGTACAATATTCACATTGATCTCTCGTAATTTTGTCTTGATTGTTCTTCCTATTAGACGTAGACCACCAGCTCTCTCTGAACATACGTCATGGTATACTCATCTCTTGGCCGCCACCCGACAGTAATTTCGCACAACGCTAAGGGACTAAACATCCCAGAAAAACGCACGACACTTTTGAGAGAACTCAAAAAAGGTAAGCCACAGTTTGTCTTCTTGCAGGAGATGCACTTTAAGACCTCACAGGTCCCCAGGCTCACTGACTCCTACTTTACCGAAGCTTTCCATGCCACAAATGACCTGGCCAAAACCAAGGGTGTGTCTATCTTAATAAGTAAAACCGCCCCCTTTGAAGTCACCGACAAACTTATAGACCCTGAGGGAAGGTATGTCTTCTTGAGGGGGACTTGTGGGGGTAGGCCCCTAACCTTAGCAAATGTATACTTCCCCAACACCGCCCACCTCTCCTTCTGCAGGCGTATGGTGTCACAGTTGAAGGGATTTGGCTCTGGATGCATGATTATGGGAGGGGATTTTAACATCCCACTGAACCCCTTAGTCGACACCTCTACGGGTAGATCCCATATCACATACAAGATACTTAAACAAATTAAAACCCTTCTGAGCTCCTTGCAGCTGATAGATTCTTGGCGTCTCTTGCACCCTGATGACAAGGATTATATGTTCCATTCCATTCCCCATAATAAGTATTCACGAATAGACTACATCTTTACGTCCCAAAGAGACCTCAATCTGATTACGGAAGCCAATATAGGGATCCAGTCCATTTCCGACCACGCGCCTATATCACTCTCCTAAGACCTGACTAGGCCACCCCCCAAACCCAACACCTGGAGACTGAACTCAACACTCCTTACAGACCCGCAGAGGCTCCCTGGAATTTCCAAAACCATCAAAGAATTTTTTTCTCACAATGTGACCCATGAGATGGACCCCATGATGATTTGGGAGGCACACAAATGCACCATAAGAGGGGAGTTGATCCAATTGGGGGCCCACTGTAAGAGGGAAAGGGAAAAAGTGATCAGACAGCTGACAGACAAAATGCACGCCATAGAAACGCTACATAAAAAATCCCTATCGGAAAGATTAGCGAGCGCCCTTCTGGACACTAGGAAAACCCTCCAACACATTCTAGACGCAAAAGCCAAAAGATTTCTTTTCTTTAAGAAGAAGATCTATTACGAGCATGGAGACAAGACTGGAAGGTTCCTAGCCAAGGCCCTAAAAGACGCCACATCACACCAGAACATTCTAGGAATAAGAAACAATAAGGGCAAAGTAGATGTTACCACTGAGGGAATTAGCAAACACTTCCATGACTATTACTCCAACCTCTACAATTTACCTTCACAGGGAAACTCCCCTCCCTCCCCAAGGTCTAGATTGCAATTAATCCAGGACTACTTAAAAGACTCCAAACTTCCTACCCTAACAGGAGAGAATGCCCAGCTATTAGACAGTCCCATTGACAAATCTGAAATTTTGCAATCCATTAAAGACTTAAAAGCGGGTAAAAGCCCAGGCCCGGACGGTTTCACTTCCATTTACTACAAGATCTTTACTGACCTGCTCCTCGACCCACTACATAAAGCGCTGAACGCCCTCTCAACACCCAGAACGGTGCCATCGTCATTCCTGCCCATATAACTGTCATACCAAAACAGAATAAAGACCCCCAATTATGTGCCAGCTACAGACCGATATCTCTCCTTAATATAGACGTTAAGCTCCTAGCTAAAATAATTGCCAACAGACTTAGACCATTGCTGCACGGTATCATTGGTCCTGACCAGGCTGGCTTTATGCCGGGCAGGGAGACCAGAGATTGCGTAACAAAAGCACTCAACCTAATTTATGCAGCACGTACACAGAAGATCGAGGGCTTTCTCCTGTCAACGGACGCGGAGAAGGCCTTCGATCGTGTGGCATGGGACTACATGCCGGAGACATGCCAACATATTGGTCTGGGCTCTTGCATGATGTCATGGATCGGGTCACTATACTCAAACCCATCAGCTCAGGTCAAGATTAATGGTTCCCTGTCAGACAAAGTCCATATCAACAACGGGATGGGACAGGGTTGCCCCCTCTCACCCATCTTATTTATACTCTCATTGGAACCGTTCATTAGAAAGGTCATTGCAGAAGAAGCCATACAAGGATTTGCAGTTGCTGGTCGGGAATTTAAAATAGCGGCGTATGCAGACGACCTACTCTTTTTCCTAACCAACCCCCATATCACTCTACCCTCATTACTACACGAATTCTCCATCTTTGGCAAGTTATCTAATCTTAAAATCAATTTCTCGAAATCAGAAGCCCTAAATATAAACTTACCCGCAGCCCCACTGAGCAGACTCAAAGCTAATTACCCCTTTAAATGGGAATCTTCAGCTCTTCATTACTTAGGAGTCTGGCTGACCCCTAACATTGCTCAAATCTATGACCGAAACTTCCCGCCTATTCTTAAAATTGTAGACCAGGACCTTAAAAAATGGCACACGCGTAACTTCTCATGGTTCGGCCGAGCTGCCATATGCAAAATGGTCATTCTGCCAAAGCTCCTATACCTCTTCCGCAATTTACCAGTTAGGATCCCGCAGAGTTTTTTCAAAACGATCTCCAGCTTGCAGTCAAGGTTTATATGGGCCCACAAACCACCCAGAATAAAAGCCCAACTCCTGACGAAGCCCAAACTTAAAGGGGGAATGGGTATACCGGATTTTAGAATATACTACTATGCTGCCCACGTCACCAGAATTATTGATTGGCACTGCCATTACTCACAAAAGGACTGGATCCAACTAGAGAACAGTCTCAGCCCCTTAGCCCTACGATTCTCCCCATGGATACCATGGTCTAAATATCCAGCGAC
This sequence comes from Rana muscosa, assembly GCA_029206835.1. Classification (NCBI taxonomy): domain Eukaryota; kingdom Metazoa; phylum Chordata; class Amphibia; order Anura; family Ranidae; genus Rana; species Rana muscosa. Next base: position 827,344,803 of record CM055116.1, read on the forward strand.
CCTCAAAACACACCCCTTTATAGGTACATCACTTGGAATCTTCCATAAATTGACCAAACAAACAGACCTCTCTTCCCCACTAGGTCCCTTGACGCCCTTGTTCAATAACCCAGACTTTCTCCCCGGAGTGGGCAACCGCTTACTACACTCCCGACATACTTCCACACCGCTGCTCGCCCAGGACTGCTTTCATAAAGGTAGTTTTAAAGATCTCGAACAGCTTACTGCAGAGATGGACACGCCCTCCATCCCATTATGGACGTATTTTCAGATCAGACACTACCTAAACCAACCCCCCAGGAGAGACTCCTTTGGAAGGGATCTGATGGAACTGGAGTCAGTGTGCCTGGAGGGTAAACTAGTGCGGAAGGCTACCTCAATTTCATACGCTTGGCTACGAGATCGACCCATGCAAGGAGAAGACAGATTCAGAGAGAGCTGGTCCCGGGCCCTGAAGAGGCCTATTTCGGCCAATCAGTGGCAGAGAGCGTGTGTATTTACACATAAATGTTCCCTTAGCTCAAGAACACAGGAGACATCCTACAAACTCCTGACACATTGGTACACCACGCCGGCTAAGATACATAGCTGGTTCCCGCAGACTCCAGACACGTGCTGGCGATGTGGGACGGAAGGGGGTGATCTACTCCATATTTGGTGGCATTGCCCTGAGATCGCCCCCTTCTGGAAGGTTGTGTGTGAGAAAATCCAGACAATCACTGAGACCTTAATTAATCTGGATGTGGCGTGCTGTCTGCTTCACATCACAGAGGTATCATACAAAAGATACAACAATTCTCTGACCAAACACTTATTAAATGCGGCGAAAGCTCTAATTCCTCTATATTGGAAATCCACCAGAACCCCCTCACTCAGGGAGTGGTTCCAGAGAGTTTCTGAGACTTGTGATATGGAGGAGACGGTGGCCCAGTCCACAGACAACCATGATAAATTTTTTAATACCTGGTCCCCCTGGATTCAATACAAATTTTTGCGAGCTTATGAGGACTCAACAGCAGTGGACCTGGCCACCTAGCTCCTCAGGACAGGTTCTGGGAACCCGGGCCTACATATGAGTTCATTGACCCCATGAAGGGCAGGATAGGGGAGGGTGCCTGACAATGCCCCTCCCAAATAGGTACACCCTGTAACAAATGATCCAGAACTATATAAGTTTCATTAACCGGCCTTTTACCTATAAGTGATTACATGTTTTACTTTATAGAGACTTCCTAACAAGATCTCACCACGTATAAGATTATGCCCATACTATTCATCTACCCCTTTTCGGGATTCTTCCCTTCACCTCTCTCTCACTGTTCCTTCCTACACTTCTCGGAGCAATGTTGCTCCCAACGCCCGCAGTACTTCCTTTTTATTACAACTTCTGATTTCATTGTTGGATAACCACTTACAGCCGTCTTTAGCCGAGGAATACAGGTTGTCCTAGATATCACTTCTAGACTAATTGTTTGATTATTCTATAAACAATACTGTGTTGACTGCAGAGGGGGAGCTGCGTCTCCCCTTGTAGATTTCATTTGTATCTCTTTTCAATAAACTTGATGTTACAAAAAAAATTAAAAAGCATTCATCCGAAAACCTGAATTAAGGTTGAATCTGTCAATTGAAGGCTTATGGTGTCTGTCGGATGTTCTAAGAAGATTTGACAAAATAGCTAAACTCTACGACGCATCAATCGTACATTTCTGGTCGAATTCTCCGCCCGCAAGCTATAGTAGAATTCTAATGTAATTAGTAATAATTATATTTATTAATTATTATTACTAGTCAACCAACATTAGAATTCTTCTATAGCCTATGGGCGGAGCGTTTGACCATAAATGTTGTAAAGAGAACCTCGCGCCAATATATACTAATAAACTAAGAACCAATAACAAAAAACAAAAAGCTGCTCCCCTGCGAGGTGATAAACTCCCAGTGATAGTGTTGAATATAGGGGGCGCTAGTACTATTTAATATACCAAAGTGCTAAAATATAATTTAAACAATTTGACAACCTTATAAGCTCTTAATTGTTAACCCAATCTAAAGCATTAGTGACAGTCCCAATATGAGTCCCCCATTTAAAGTCCATAACCAACATAAATACACATTTGCTGTTGTGGTCAATCTTGAAGAAAAAACTTTTTTTGAGATGAAATCCTTCTGACATCAGAACTTATTCATTCAATATCTCTGATATGGAAATAGTGGTGATATAGAAAGTGAAACCTCCACCAATGTTTTTACAACTACACACCCGACGTGTGGTACGCTTCCTGAGGACGTTCACCACGAAACGTACGTCGAGGCGGTACCTGGTCACGTTCGTGCGTCATTTCCGGACTGAGTGGTTTGCCGGAAGCTAGGAGGTGGAACGCACGCCGCAGACGGAGGTGGCCGCGTTAGAACAGTTCCCTGCCAGCACACGAATCTGAAAACCAGCAGCCCCAGTGCCGGGAATGGGCACATTTTAATGTGAGTAAGCCATTTGGCTCTCTGTTTTATATACATTTTATCAATAAACGGTTTTACACTATGGGGATTTTTTCATAATTTTTACATATTATCCGGCCACAACTTTGTGAGGAGGAAGGCTACTGTACGTCTCCATTATCATCTATGTGAGCAGGCACAATCCTGCGCAAGCCTTAATGACCTACTTTTTGGCGAAAGAGGTCATTTAATTCTGGTAAGCAGAATCAAACTACTGACACGTCGGGTGTGGAGTTGTAAAAACATTGGTGGAGGATTCACTTTCTATATCACCACTATTTCCATATCAGAGATATTGAATGAATAAGTTCTGATGTCAGAAGGATTTCATCTCAAAAAAAGTTTTTTCTTCAAGATTGACCACAACAGCAAATGTGTATTTATGTTGGTTATGGACTTTAAACACTATGTAAATTGAAGGACTCATATTGGGACTGTCACTAATGCTTTAGATTGGGTTAACAATTAAGAGCTTATAAGGTTGTCAAATTGTTTAAATTATATTTTAGCACTTTGGTATATTAAATAGTACTAGCGCCCCCTATATTCAACACATTTGACCATAAATGTCCGCTCGCGGCGATCGTATGTTTTTAGCTGCTTCGTCGAATCTTCATGTCTCTATAATGTTGAATCTTTTCTCTCCACACCAAATAATCTTGGACTAATAGAGTTAGGTTAGGCACATTCAACCGCAGGTTCGATAGACACAGATTGCTATTGTCACCGCCATGTCGAATCTTCTATCTGTAGCGGGGTGATTCTTTTATAACCCAGAGACTACAATACCCAGTGAGCAATGGGACATCCAGGGTGCATTGCCCCGCGCAAAGACTGCTGGGGTGGGCTATTTAACTGGAGGGCGGGGCTGAGTTCGGTCTCTTTGGACACCGCCCGCCCAGCAAGTGGAACTCTGTGTTTAGTCTGCTGTTGTACAAGGCCCGAAGCCTGGGCCTGTATTTCCAGAGAGCCTTCCGTTTCCCCTGAGGAGCCTGAGGGACGTCTCATCCTACTGCTGCTATACCGTTGCCAGGAGGACCGAAGACCCGGGTGTCGTGGAATCTGTGTACCAAGACACAGCAACGGAAGATACGGACACGGACTGGTCCGGTTGGGTGAGAGAGCACCTGCTCAGAGACAAACACAGGATCTCTTAGGCCAACTAACTGTTGTTTGGAACTAACGTTAGTGTTGTAGTCGCACACCGGAGGGACCGTGCCTTGAGTACCTAGGAGTCTCTAAGACTTACTCTGTGTTCACCAAATTATCAAGACCTCTTTTCTCTTTGTGGATTACAACTTGTTTTCTTCAAAAAGAGCACCACCGTTTGCTAGCGAAGATCTTTCTCTGCAGAACTTCTACATAGTACAGCCAGGCCTGACTTAGTAGCGTAGACATTGCTGGGTGCCATTTTGCCCACAAGGGAGAATAGCTGCAGCGGGGTCCGTTAGTTTCTTGTCACAGGATTGTATATCTGTCTGTTTGCAAAAGTACTATTTCATTGCAGGGCTCTGCACATGTTTATGTATACTGTCTTATATGCTTAACCATTATTCTCAGTAAAAGTGCAAGGGTTAAGTATACCTGTGTCTGTGTCATTTACTGTGCAGAAGAGACGGTTAGTGATAGCTAGGGATGAGCCGAAAACCCCCGGGTTCGGTTCGCACCAGAACCCGCGAACGGACCGAAAGTTTGCACGAACGTTAGAACCCTATTAAATACAATGGATGCGAACATTCGAAATCTAAAGAGCTAATTATAACGACTAATATGCATGTTATTGTCCTAAAAAGGGTTTGGGAACCCGGGTTCTGCACAAGAAGTTTTAAAAACGGCCGTTTTTCTGGAGCAGTCATTTTAATGATGCATAAAGTGAAAAAAAAAAGTCAAATATTCCTTTAAATATCGTACTTGGGGGTGTCTAAAGTATGCCTGTGAAGTGCCACGTGTTTCCCGTGTTTAGAACTGTCCCTGCACAAAATGACATTTCTAAAGGAAAAAAAAAACATTTAAAACTGCTTGCGGCTTTAATGTAATGTCTGGTCCCAGTAATATGGATGAAAATCTTTGAGAAAAATGGCATAGCTACCCCATCACCCCCCTACCCCAGCCCATTACCAGCCCCTTTGGGTCTTGTATGGATATTAAGGGGAACCCCGCACACAAAATAAAAAAGGCCCTATATACTCTGAACAGCCGTATACAGGCGGTGCATACAAGACAGGGACTGTAGGTTTGTTCTTATGTAGAATCTGTTTGTAATTTTGAACAGGTACATTGTTTAAGTGTAGCTCCAGCCAAAAAATCTATTTTTAAGCTTTTTGGAAAACATAGGGAAGGGTTATCACCCCTGTAACATTTTTTTTGCTGTCTGTGCCCCTGTTCAAAACATTTCACCTCACTTTCCGTCCCAATGACAAATGTTTTTGAAAAGTGGGTTTTTTATTGAAACAAGGATTGGTGATAAAGCATCAGTAGAGAGGAGACACCTTTTTCCCATATTAACTCTTACAGGAGAGAATTTCCCTTCCTAGGGGTAGATTTCCTGTTGTCTCCTTTCGTTTGCAAGTAGGAGTCGTTTGTAAGTTGGATGTTTGAAAGTAGGGGCCTGCCGTATATACTCTGCTGAAATTTGCCCCTTACATGTTGGTGTTGCCACAACACTGTAAGCCCTCACAGTTACTCTTGTTGGGCGCATGAATGGGCCCTGCTGTGAATTATTAGATCAAGAATTGTAATTGCATGCCCCTGTTGAACAGGGGCTGAAAAATTGGGCCTTTGGTGGTGGTGGTGTTGACACAACACTGTAAGGCCTCACAGTTACTCTTGGTGGGCGCAGGAATGGGCCCTGCTGTGAATTATTAGATCAAGAATTGTAATTACATGCCCCTGTTAAACAGGGGCAGAAAAATTGGGCCTTAGGCACTGGTGCCACAACACTGCAACCCCTCACAGATACTGTACTTGGAGCACCGCAATGAGCCCTGTTGCAAAGTATTGCATCAAAAATTGTAATTACACGCCCCTGTTAAACAGGGGCTGAAAAATTGGGCTTTAGGCACTGGTGCTGGTGCCACGACACTGCAACCTCTCCCAGATACTCTAGTTGGAGTGCAGGAATAAGCCCTGCTGCAAAGCATTGCATAACAAATTGTAATTACATGCCCCTGTTAAACAGGGGCTGAAAAATTGGGTCTTAGCCACTGGTGGCGGCACCCAGAAACAAAAATGTTCTTCCAAGCTATCATCATCAATCGGATCATTGAGGAGGAGGAGGATAGTCAGTCAACATAACAGGACAGTCACTCAGCATCAGCATCAGTCTTGAAGGGATGTGACATTTGAAAATAAATGAGTCTGTTATATCAGCTTCAGGTGTTTGGTAGCTGGTGGTGATCCAAGACTGGTTCATCTTTATGAAGGTCAGTCGATCAACCGAGTCGGTGGACAGGCGCACCCTGTGATCCGTGACAAATCCTCCAGCAGCACTGAATGTGCATTCTGAAAAGACGCTGGATGCAGGACAGGCCAGTAGCTCAATTGCATACTGTGCAAGCTCTGGCCAGTGATCCATCCTCAAGACCCAGTAAGCCTGAGGATTTTCGGTGGGGAAGGTGTCCAAGTCTGACCTTGCCCCTAGGTATTCCTGCACCATGTATATCAGACGCTGGCGATGGTTGCTGGAACCAATCATACCTTGGGGCTGCGGACTAAAGAATTGTCTGAACGCATCGGTCAGACGGCCACCTTCCCCACCACTCCTTCTTTGACTGACTGAAGCCTCAGCAACTCGTTGTCCAGGACCAGGAGTTTGTAACCTCCCAGTCTCTGGGAACGCGCTGCACAGACCTTTCTGCAAGGCCTCCCGGAGTTATCTCATGCTCTGCTCCCTCTGCGACGGTAAGATAAGGTCCTCAACCTTACCCTTGTACCGTGGATCAAGGAGAGTTGCCAGCCAGTAATGGTCCCTCTCCTTGATCCGAACAATATGAGGATCCTTCCGCAGACTTTGCAGGATAAGGGAGGCCATGCAGCATAGGTTAGCTGAGGCTTTCGGTCCAGAGTCCTCTGGGTCACTAAGGACGACATGATCCGCAGCCAACTCCTCCCAGCCACGTACAAGTCCACGGGTTTCTTGGGACTGTAAATCATCCCCAAAAGACTGCTGCTGATGATGCTGAGTGCCAGGCTCCACCTCCATGCTGACACAATCCTCCTCCTCCTCCTCTTCCTGTGCGATGGGTGGGACAGAAGGAACACTGTCTGGGTAAAGGGGGCCTTGAGAGGCAAGGAAGTACTCCTCTTCCTGCCTCTGTTCTGCCTCAAGTGCCCTGTCCATTATTCCACGCAGCGTATGTTCCAACAGGTGGACAAGAGGTACAGTGTCACTGATGCATGCACTGTCACTGCTCACCATCCTCGTGGCCTTCTCAAATGGTGCCAGGACAGTGCATGCCTCCCTGATCATGCCCCACTGGCGTGGTGAAAAAAACCCGAGCTCCCCTGACCTTGTCCTGGTGCCGTAGTCGCACAGGTACTCATTGATGGCCCTCTGCTGCGCGTGCAGCCGCTGCAGCATGGCCAACGTTGAGTTCCACCTGGTGGGCATGTCACATATAAGGCGGTTCTTGGGCAGGTTCAACTCCTTTTGCAGCTCAGCCAGGCGAGCACTGGCATTATAAGATCTGTGGAAATGCACACAGACTTTCCTGGCCTGCCTCAGGACATCCTGTAAGCCCGGGTACCTGCCCAAGAACCGCTGCACCACCAGGTTAAGGACGTGAGCTACACAGGGCACATGGGTCAGTTGTCCCTGTCGGAGGGCGGAGAGGAGGTTGGTGCCATTGTCGCAAACCACCATTCCTGGCTTAAGCTGGTGTGGCGTCAACCACCTCTCGGCCTGCCCCTGCAGAGCAGACAGAACCTCTGCCCCAGTGTGGCTCCTGTCCCCCAAACACACCAGCGCAAGCACGACATGGCATCTTTTTGCCTGCGTACTTGCGTAGCCCCTTGAACGCCTACGGAGCACTGCTGTTTCTGAGGACAAAAAACAGGAAGAGGCCATGGAGGAAGAAAAAGAGGAGGGGGTGGAGGAGAGAGGTGTGTCACAACCAGTAGTAGCATTTTGGAGGCGTGGCAGCGGAACAACCTCCAACACTACTGCACCTTGTCCTGCATCCTTCCCAGCTGCCAAAAGAGTGACCCAATGGGCCGTGAAAGAAAGGTAACGTCCCTGTCCATGCCTGCTGGACCATGAGTCAGCGGTAATATGCACCTTACCGCTGACCGCCCTGTCCAGCGAGGCCAAGACATTGCCTTCTACATGCCGGTAGAGAGCCGGAATCGCCTTCCATGAGAAAAAGTGGCGTTTGGGAACCTGCCACTGAGGAACCGCACATTGCACAAACTCACGGAAGGGGGCCGAGTCTACCAACTGAAAAGGCAGCAGTTGAATCGCTAGCAATTTAGCCAAGCTAGCATTCAACCGCTGGGCATGTGGATGGCTGGGAGTGAACTTCTTTCGATGGTCCAGCAGCTGGGGCAGGGAAATTTGCCTGCTAGAATCGGATGTCGGTGTACTGCTAGCAGAGTGCCCGCAAGTACTTGGCTGTGACACACCTAATTCTACACCTTCATTCCTCTCAGTGCAGGTTTCAGAGAGGACTGAAGGTATAGTGGGGTTGGAGATCCCAGCTGATGCGGTGCAAGGAGAGGTCCGCTTTGTTCTTTGGTGTGGGTCTTTAAGGTAGGCTTGCCAACGAGCTGCATGGCAGGTCAACATATGTCTGGTCAAGCATGTGGTGCCCAAGCGGCTGATGTTTTGGCCACGCGATATACGCTTGAGACATATGTTGCAAACAGCAGCTGTGCGATCTGATGCACTCGACTCAAAAAAGGCCCACACCAAAGAACTTTTTGAATAACGGGCAGAGGCAGCACCCTGCACAGGCGGAGCTCTGCGGTGTGATTCAGTCGGTGTGCTGCCCTTACGCTGGCCCCCCGAGGGAATCCTGCCTCGTTGGAGATGTGCCTCCTCCTCCTCCTCCTCCTCTCTCCTATTAGGCACCCACGTGGAGTCAGTGACCTCATCATCCCCTCCCTCCTCATCACTGGAGCCAATCTGGCAGTATGCTGTAGCTGCTGGAACATGACTGCCAGATTGGTGTCCTTCTTGAGCATCCCCTCTCTCTGCTCTCACGCTACTGCCTTCCTCTAGCTGGGTATCATCATCAGACCCTTTGAAACGCTGGGCATCCTCCTGGAGCATGTACCCAACACTGTGCTCAAACAGTTCGGGGGACTCCTCAGGAGGACATGGTGGGTCTAGGGAAGGAGTGACTGATGATGACATTGATAACAGGGAAGAGGACGCTTTGGCAGCTGCTTTTCCAGTACCCTGAGCCTGGGTGAGAGAGGATGAGGAGGATAAGGAGGGCTTGGTCATCCACTCTACCAAGTCTTCGGCATGATGCGGCTCAACACGTCCAGCTGCCGAAAATAAGGACAAGCGTGTCCCATGGCCACGTGCTGATGACGATGCACCGCGTCCACGACCAGCACTGTTGTCTCTAGACACAGAGCCTGCTTGCCCTCTTTTATTGGCTCCTGACTGTCTGCCTCTCCTTGTTTGCCTTCCAGACATTCTAATGGCCTGCAGGGAGATGGGAAAACCAGCAATAAGGGGTAGCTTCAGGTGTATATTTTGCAGGAAGCACACTACGCCCGCTGTAAGTGCTGCAGATGACTGCCTGTGTTACACAACAGGAAAAAACAGCAATAAGGGCTAGCTTCAGGTGTTTATTTTGCAGGAAGCACACTCCGCCCGCTGTAAGTACTGCAAATGCCTGTTAGTGTAACACAAAAGAAAAAAAGCTCCAGCAATAAGGGCTAGCTTCAGGTGTATAATGTGCAGGAGGCACACTCCGCCCGCTGTAAGTGCTAAAAATGCCTGCTAGTGTAACACACCAGGAAAACACAGCAATACGGGCTAGCTTCAGGTGTATATTTAGCAGGAAGCACACTCCGCCCGCTGTAAGTGCTGCAAATGCCTGTTAGTGTAACACACCAGGAAAACACAGCAATACGGGCTAGCTTCAGGTGTATATTTAGCAGGAAGCACACTCCGCCCGCTGTAAGTGCTGCAAATGCCTGTTAGTGTAACACACCAGGAAAACACAGCAATACAGGCTAGCTTCAGGTGTATAATGTGCAGGAGGCACACTCCGCCCGCTGTAAGTGCTGCAAATGCCTGTTAGTGTAACACACCAGGAAAACACAGCAATACGGGCTAGCTTCAGGTGTATATTTAGCAGGAAGCACACTCCACCCGCTGTAAGTGCTGCAAATGCCTGTTAGTGTAACACACCAGGAAAACACAGCAATACGGGCTAGCTTCAAGTTTTATATTTAGCAGGAAGCACACTCCGCCCGCTGTAAGTGCTGCAAATGCCTGTTAGTGTAACACACCAGGAAAACATAGCAATACGGGCTAGCTTCAGGTGTATATTTAGCAGGAAGCACACTACGCCCGCTGTAAGTGCTGCAAATGCCTGTTAGTGTAACACACCAGGAAAACACAGAAATACGGGCTAGCTTCAGGTGTATACTTAGCAGGAAGCACACTCCGCCCGCTGTAAGTGCTGCAAATGCCTGTTAGTGTAACACACCAGGAAAACACAGCAATACGGGCTAGCTTCAGGTGTATATTTAGCAGGAAGCACACTCCGCCCGCTGTAAGTGCTGCAAATGCCTGTTAGTGTAACACACCAGGAAAACACAGCAATACGGGCTAGCTTCAGGTGTATATTTAGCAGGAAGGACACTCCGCCCGCTGTAAGTGCTGCAAATGCCTGTTAGTGTAACACACCAGGAAAACACAGCAATACGGGCTAGCTTCAGGTGTGTATTTAGCAGGAAGCACACTCCGCCCGCTGTAAGTGCTGCAAATGCCTGTTAGCGTAACACACCAGGAAAACACAGCAATATGGGCTAGCTTCAAGTTTTATATTTCGCAGGAAGCACACTCCGCCCGCTGTAAGTGCTGCAAATGCCTGTTAGTGTAACACACCAGGAAAACATAGCAATACGGGCTAGCTTCAGGTGTATATTTAGCAGGAAGCACACTACGCCCGCTGTAAGTGCTGCAAATGCCTGTTAGTGTAACACACCAGGAAAACACAGCAATACGGGCTAGCTTTAGGTGTATATTTAGCAGGAAGCACACTCCGCCCGCTGTAAGTGCTGCAAATGCCTGTTAGTGTAACACACCAGGAAAACACAGCAATACGGGCTAGCTTCAGGTGTATATTTAGCAGGAAGGACACTCCGCCCGCTGTAAGTGCTGCAAATGCCTGTTAGTGTAACACACCAGGAAAACACAGCAATACGGGCTAGCTTCAGGTGTGTATTTAGCAGGAAGCACACTCCGCCCGCTGTAAGTGCTGCAAATGCCTGTTAGTGTAACACACCAGGAAAACACAGCAATACGGGCTAGCTTCAGGTGTATAATGTGCAGAAGGCACACTCCGCCCGCTGTAAGTGCTGCAAATGCCTGTTAGTGTAACACACCAGGAAAACACAGCAATACGGGCTAGCTTCAGGTGTATATTTAGCAGGAAGCACACTCCGCCCGCTGTAAGTGCTGCAAATGCCTGTTAGTGTAACACACCAGGAAAACACAGCAATACAGACTAGCTTCAGGTGTATATTTAGCAGGAAGCACACTCCGCCCGCTGTAAGTGCTGCAAATGCCTGTTAGTGTAACACACCAGGAAAACACAGCAATAAGGGCTAGCTTCAGGTGTATATTTAGCAGGAAGCACACTCTGCCTGCTGTAAGTGCTGCAAATGCCTGTTAGTGTAACACACCAGGAAAACACAGCAATACAGACTAGCTTCAGATGTATATTTAGCAGGAAGCACACTCCGCCCGCTGTAAGTGCTGCAAATGCCTGTTATTGTAACACACCAGGAAAACACGGCAATACGGGCTAGCTTCAGGTGTATACTGTGCAGGAGGCTTAGCAACAATGACACTGACACTGTCCCCTGCCTATCCTTCTCTCTCCCTGCACATAAGGTTTATCAAAGAATATGACACTGACACTCTCCCTGCCTATCCTTCTCTCTCCCTGCACACAAGGTTTAGCAAAGAATATGACACTGACACTCTCCCTGCCTATCCTTCTCTCTCCCTGCACACAAGGTTTAGCAAAGAATATGACACTGACACTGTCCCCTGCCTATCCTTCTCTCTCCCTGCACACAAGGTTTAGCAAAGAATATGACACTGACACTCTCCCTGCCTATCCTTCTCTCTCCCTACACACAAGAATAGCAGAAATAATAGCACAATGACACTGTCCCTGCCTATCCTTCTCTTTCCCTGCGCCGGAACACACTACACAAGGCCGCCGCGCTGGCGGCCTTTTATAGTGTGGGGCGTGTGCTAAACCCCCTGAGCTATAATTGGCCACAGGCAACCTGCCTGTGGCCAATTATGGCTCTCCTAGCTGCCGGCACTGTGATTGGCCAAGCATGCAGGGTCACAGTGCATGCTTGGCCAATCACAGCACCGGGATTGCACTGCGATGGTGCAGTGTATTGTGGGCCGTTCGCGTCACTCAAATTTGGCGCGAACGGCCCAAATAGTTTGATCTTCGTCGAACGATCGAACAGCCGATGTTGATAGCTATACCATATTGCTGTGTGTCTTTGTTGTAGGATTGTGCCTCCTTGAGCTACAGGTTACACAATCTTACCATCCCCTACTAACTGTGCCAAGGGAGGTTAGAGCCAATTGCTGGGGGTTGACAGCGGTGCATTGCAGGCCCGAAAAATTATACCAGCGGCCCTCTTAGCTGGGGGTATCTCTACACGTGGGGGCTCGTCCGGGATTTGTCTGCAGCTGGAAAGTGTGGAAGACCCCCCAGAGTTTGAACTTTATTCCCCTGTGAAGTTCAGTGGAGGTTGGCCATATTGAGAGCTGTGCCACGAGGAGAACCCTGACTGCGTAGTTCGTGGGCGTGCCTACAGAGAAAGCCCGCGAACAGTGCAGGAGATGGGAGGAGTCTGGCCATGTGTGGAGTTGCACATGGGGACTTTGGCGCGACAAGGACAGTGCGCAATGGAACAGCAAGGGGGTAACATGGCGTCTCAAGCCTCATGGATTCCAGCCACTACCACCATGAATGTGACCTCGTTTTCTGCTTCCGTGACCGATACGGGGATTCGGCTGAAGCCCCGGGGAAGTTTTGCCCTCTACGTATGCAGAGACGCGGAGGCCCTCGGAGTGGTTTGTCCTAGCTGCTCGGGACTGGTGGTGCATCTCAAGCCCTTCGGCAGATGCGAGCAATGTAAGGAGTTCCTATTTGAGGCGGAGCAACCCACAGAGAAGCCTCGAGCTTTCCGCCTCAACTGCCTTACAGGCGCCACCACTTTGGAAAAAGGAGCCAGAGCTTTTGCAGCCACCCCTGCGCGCACTGTTGAGACTTTGGAGGAAGTCGCGAGCAGAGATGTTCCAGAGATTGAGGAACCGGAGTCGGAGAGACCGGAGGATGCTGCCTCGGTCACCACAGAGTCCTTACTCCCACCGCCCAAGAGGAAGATTGGTTTTGTGAAAGCTTCCTGCGGTTGTGGTGAAGCTACGCCCCAGCGCTTACTCGTAACGGATGCATCCGAAAGGAAAAGTCCCGGGACGTCCTGGCTCAGCTACAAGCCGAGGTAAGCCGGGGGGTGTAATGCTTAACGTCTATCTATTAAGTTCTTGTGGTAAAACCAAGGAAGCTTAAACTTCTGTAGTGTATCAATGCTTTACCAAACAAGGAAAAATCTGCACATACAACTGTAGGATGCACAATACAACACAACTTATAGCTTACAAAATATATGCCTACAAATATATAAGCATGTACAACATGTACCGTACACATTAAGTAAACTAAATAATTACTCAACTTAGAGGTCAAGATGTAATGTCCATAGTTCCTTGCTCAGTCCAACTGCCAAAAGCGTCTCCAAAGTTATCCAGCTTCAGGCAGCCATGTCTTCTTCCTTTGTCCTTCCAAACACCAACTGTTGTTCAAACACACATGTCTCTCACAACCCTTTCCAAGCCCCTCCCACCCATTTCCTGCTTCCTGCAAAGAACGTCCAGACATATCAATGGAGGGTGGGGAAGGGTCACTGTAACTAAACCTAAACTCTATATTATTATCATAAAGTCACTATAGAAATTGCCATAGCAACACATACCACCTCTTGACTTTATAGAATAATATAGGAAACTTCCTAAAGCCTTTTGTCCAGAAAAGGGCGAAATAAACCCCCCCTAAATGGGAGGAAAAAATTCCCTTTTGACCCCCATCTGGGCGGTCAGACTTTGGCTTTGTCCCTGGAAGGCTGCAACATTACTTTTGAGCAGGGTTAATGTCTTTGGCAGTTTGTGTAAAGAAAGTCCCAGATGAAAGTCTGTTGTCCTCTTGGTCATAAGGAAATGCTCAGATGAAAGTCCACTTCAATTCAGCCACCTTTAGGAAATCATCCGCATCTTCATCAGGCTCTCTTCTGGTCTTCCTCCTCCCACCCAGCATGGTCATCTTCTCTGCCTGCTCCACCTCTCGATGCTCAATATCTGAAAAGAGTAAGAGACAAAAGCAGATTATATGTTAATTTACAACTGTGCCAAAAACATTGCTCACTGCTCACATTTCTCTATCTGCCCATTTCTAACTGCAAAACTATTGTAGGGTGCCTACTGTTGCCTTAAAACACTTTCACGGAAAGGCATTGACATCCAACATAACGAATAAACTTGCATGTCTCTCCGTGCCGTCCTTGGAAGAACAGAGGCCTGCTGCTTCACAGTATGGCACATTTTTACAAAATGCCCCATTTTGTGGCAACAGAAACACTTAATGTGACTGAATCTACCATTCCCAACCATTTGCTTCCACTTCTTAAACAATGCTGGTGTAGGAATACCATTTATTTCCTCTCTAGGAACCCCCACCTTAAGTAAATCAATCCACAAGTGTCTCCTGGAGATCATAGGCCTTGTCTTCCTTGTATCTGAATCAACTCTGTAATTTGAGCTGATCAAATCCTCTGCTTCCCGGTTATGAGAAGTAACAGTAGCACATGTCCTACTTCTGCTTACAGGCTTTGGGCCTTTGTCCTTTGTTAGAGCATCATTAGATTTATTCATGAGGGCTGCACACCGCTCATTCAAATCTTCAGCTCGGCCTACAGTGGATTGAAAACTCTTGGAAGCCACTGCAGGTTTAACTTTGATTACCCTGCTTTCTAAATCTTTTGCCTTGCTTGCAGTTTCTTCCAAACACTTGGATGCCACTGCAAGCTGCCCCTTAATTAAATCTCTTTCTAATTCTGCCTTTTCCCTCTTCTCAGATTCAATATGTAGAGCATGCAGGAAATGCAAACCAAACACAGCAACTGCCCGCATCTCTCTCTTACTGAACCCAAAACTTTTGAGGCTAAAATCTGAGGAAAGATCTGAGGAAAGATCAGAGACTCCATCCCCCCAAGCTCTGTTCAAAGGAGAAGCATATCCAGCCAGCTCCTTTGCAACAGACATCCACTGACTATTTCTGGCCCAGATAGGAAGGGTGTACGCCTTCAAGTCCTCCTGGACACCAGAAACCTTTGCAGCTTTACTCTTCCTAAACAGTGTACGCAGCATTTTTCCCCCAGCACAAGCAAAAAATACACACCACAGAAAACAGGTTAGCTTCTGTTGAAATTTTAGCACAAATTCCGGCCATGAGCCCCCATTGTAATGCTTTTGCATCTATCTATTAAGTTCTTGTGGTAAAACCAAGGAAGCTTAAACTTCTGTAGTGTATCAATGCTTTACTAAACAAGGAAAAATCTGCACATACAACTGTAGGATGCACAATACAACACAACTTATAGCTTACAAAATATATGCCTACAAATATATAAGCATGTACAACATGTACCGTACACATTAAGTAAACTAAATAATTACTCAACTTAGAGGTCAAGATGTAATGTCCATAGTTCCTTGCTCAGTCCAACTCCCAAAAGCGTCTCCAAAGTTATCCAGCTTCAGGCAGCCATGTCTTCTTCCTTTGTCCTTCCAAACACCAACTGTTGTTCAAACACACATGTCTCTCACAACCCTTTCCAAGCCCCTCCCACCCATTTCCTGCTTCCTGCAAAGAACGTCCAGACATATCAATGGAGGGGTGGGGGGGAAGGGTCACTGTAACTAAACCTAAACTCTATATTATTATCATAAAGTCACTATAGAAATTGCCATAGCAACACAGGGGGAGAGACTCTGTCTAAGGTCCCAAGTGTAGGGGATCCAAAGGCCCTTGAACTTGCTAGAGGCGGTGACTCGTCATCTACTTGGAGTTACCTGCCTGCGGAGGAGTATGACATCTCTGACCTGGAGTCGGTCTCCGATGCAGGAGACGACACCGCCATTGACGAGGTGTTTGAGAGGAAGGGTTGGGATAAGATGCCCCAGTCCTTGTCCCGTAGAAATAGGGACCCACCCATGTCTACTGGGGAAAGTACACCCTGGGTGGAGGCCCCGGAGCCTGAGGAGGGATCTGTCCCACTGCCTGCCCTTCCACCGTTGCAGATACCTGGATCTGGTCCCGAGGTAGTGAAAGTACCTCGACACCCAGACGCCATAGTCCTACCTGGTATGGGAGATCGTCTGACCATGCCACCTTTGTCCCGTTTGCAGCGGTTATTTAACCAGAAGATTGCCAGTGATTACGGGTGGGAGTACCCGTATCTGTCGAAGGAGCTTCTGTTCGAGGTAGAGGCCTATAGACACCGCTGGTACTCGGACTTTGTTTGGACACATATAAAGGTACCTCAGGTCCGTAGGTACTACTCATGTTCTGCTGCTGCTACCAAGCGGTACAAAGACTGTAGGGAAGCCTGGATGCTTGGTCAGCACATACATGCGGACAAGGTGGTTATTTACCGAAGGGACAAAGACAATGTCGAGTACCACATCGACACCTTTGATAAACACTGGAAGCCACTGGTGTTGCCAGACCCACAGTATTATCTCTGAGAGACTAGACTCTTTGTTGTTTTTTTTGCCTTTTATTTCCGGAGTGTACTCTCTGGAGCCCAAGAACTCTTTGCCCACACAGAAGGGTATTCTACTTGTCGGAAGAGTGTGAGCAGTTACGTTTTTTTTTTCTCCCCTCTCTCCGCACCGCAAAGACATATGGACTTTGGGGTAGAGTAGTTCAGTTCAGGGCCAAAGAAGAAGAGAACGTTTCTGGAATGGGTGTCTTGACGGTGGCACTCCCACTAGGTGGCGGTGTTGCACCGTCTAAAATAAATGTGTTTTACTTTTGGAAGGAAAGGATTGTTCCTCCGGGGAGAATCTTTTCACTTCTGCTATACATGTGTTGGTTTTATATGTGCTTTCTCCCTCTGCAGGTGGACACCAAGCAAAACACTGAGAATGGGGCGGTTTTAGCTAATGCAGACGGGGGAAGGGAATGTAAATATTGGAGATGTGTTTATGTGACATTTGAGACTGTAATGTACACATGTGTTCCTATAGCTCTTCTTTCATTTCTGCTTTTAACCCCCTCTTCCCCATGTTAGGTTCCGGCACAAACAAGCAGTTTTTTAATTTGTTTTTTTTTATTTGTTTTTGGTCTCTGGAATAGGCCTATGCTGACTCAGGTTCGAGAGGCATGGGTTTGCTCCAGACACTGGGGACCAGTGTCCATTAGTGTGGGGAAAGTGTAGCGGGGTGGTCAATTTAAGGGAAGTGTCTGAGTGGTAATTAGGCTCAGACACCTTGATTTGTTAGGGTTTATGGACCGTTCTGGTCACAGGAAGAGTATTGGTGTGCAGTTCCCTGTGGCCTACAGGTGGTGCTGCCACCGTAGGCTAGGGTTGAACCACCAATACAGTGCTGTGCCTTTTGTGACCCCTCTCGGCAGTCGTGCAGCGGGGCGGGGAACCTGCTGTGCATGCCGGGAGAGGATATAAAAGGGGCAGACGCCTCCTGTTTGGGGTCTTCGTTCGTCCACGCCCAGGCGCCTTCAGCCTGGGTGTGTGTGGGTCATCTCCGGGTGCCCTAGGCCCGGAGGCTGTGTTCCTGTTCCATCCCAGGCACCTTTGGCCTGGTGTGAGGTACTACCCTGCCGTCCTGTTCGGCTGGGTATGAAGACCCAGGGGTTGCAGCGGAGGCCCGGGGCCCAGCACCTTCGACTGGGGCCCACTAAGAATTGAGGAGTCCAGGGTGCCGCCTTGCAAGGGGAAGGGAGGATCATTCTGAAGGACCGATCCGGGAGTCACGGTGAAGGAAGGGTCTGTTGACTCTCTAGGGGGACGTCTTCTCCTTGATAGGGGCCATGTTCTAGGAGGGAAGTTGCCTTTTCCACCAGGTCTGTGGCAGAGACCAAGTTTCACCAGGTCTGTGGCAGGGGCCTTGTCCACCAGGTCTGTGGCAGAGACCAACCTAACGGTCTGTGGCAGAGACTGTTTGAGAAATCTGAACAGCAAAGAGTTTGAGCTACGTTTGTGCCTGGACCTCCTCCACACCTTAAGCTGTCCTGTTTCCTTGCTCCAACCTTTCCTCTATCCAAGAGACTGTTTATTACAAAGTGAGAATAAATATTGAGTTGGAGTTTCAGCTGGTGTGGACATTCACGTTACTGGGGAAGTCAAGGACTTGCATCTACCTACGGTAGATGTGAGAATCATTCTCAGGAGGATCTTTGACTCTGGCTGTAGACAAGACCCAAAAACAACACCGCTCAACCTCTTTACACAGGAGGGTACGGGCTTGTGGTGCAGTGTGCCTTTCTTCCTCCTGCGAGGAGCCAAGTTAATGCAGGTAGGAGTGAGGTGTGTACGCAACATATCTATATCGAACTGTTGTCACTACGAAACGAAAATAAAGCTCTTTTTATTTCGGATCTTTCGGATTTCGGAATCTGTGCGCTCGTTATCGTTTGTTATAATGAACGTGAAAATCACCGAAATTTGGACGAAAATGCATTCGGACGAAAACGAATGCACATGTTCACAGGATACTGGCCATTATGATTGACAAGAATTACTTCACTGAACATTGTGATTGACATAGATTACATCATTGGACTATGTGGTTAACATGGACTTACTTTGCGGAACAAATATTTTTTATGTGTTCATGTTTTATTTTAATTAATGGACTTTACATATTCACCTGGGAGGGGGTGGATAGCAACAAGACAATTTCAATTCTGGGCCCAAATAAACTAGAGAGAGACAGAGCACAGATAGGGATTTTACTATAGGAATTAAAAGACTGTAGAAAACACAGCAGTGTAAAATTTGACTACAGCAGGACAATTTTAAATAGCAATTTTGGGCTCAAATTTAGTACAAGGCAAAAAGTGCACAAATTGTCAAGCAACAGGACAGTTTTATTTGAAGATAAGAGGCCTAACCCATGTATGCCTAACTGTTTTTTAATCTATCAATGTCCTGCTGCTGGCCTATTTTTTACTGCTGTGTTTCTTGCAGTCTCTTAATTCTTATTGAGGGTTTTTTAAGAACTTTCAGGATCATTGAAGTGATTTCTATTAATAGTGTAAAAAGTTTAAAACGTTTAATCCTAGGACCCCGACCCTTATTCAGGTTGCAGCCTTGGTAGTCAGGAAAGGGAAAGCAGCAAGTGTATACTTTCCCCTCCACATCTTACTGTACCAGACTAGGCCTCATGACTTTCAACCAGGGGGGTCAAACTCCATTTCATCGTGGGTCATAACAGCATTATGGTTGTATCTGTAGGGCTATGTATCTGCTCTTTATCATATTAAATAATTTCTTCTGCATTAGATTTTTTACTGAGACCAGATATAGTGAATGCAGGGTCCTGGGTTTAGTAACATTTTAACTTTGCCTAATGACATTATTTCAAGTCTAAAAGTATATGTAGCGGCTGGCTATATTTAAGGGAAGCATCTGAGTGGTAACAGGCTCAGATGCAATAATTGTTAGGGTTCATGGACCAATTTATGTCAGTGGAGGATATCATTGGTGTCCAGTTCCCTGCGGCCTACAGGTGGCGCTGTCGCCATAGGCCAGGGTTGAACCACCATTGGAGGGCTGTGCCTTTTGTGTCCTCTCGCGGCAGTAGTACAGTGGGGCGGGGAACCTGCTGTGCCTGCTGGGAGAGGGTATAAAAGGGCCAGACATCTTCCGCTTGGGGTCCACGCCCAGGCACCTTCAGCCTGGGGGTGATTGATGGTCCTCTCCGGGTGCCCTGGGCCCGGAGACGGAGCTGCTGTTCCACCCCAGACACCTTCAGTCTGGGGTGAGGTACTTTGAGAGAGGCCCGGGGCCTAGTACCTTCGACTGGGTCCCGCAAGGGATCGAGGGCTCCTAGGGTGCCCCCTGGAGTGTGTGCCTGAATCTAGGACGAGGAGGCCAGGTAGGTGACCCCTCCCGAAGACCCAGTACAGCATCGCTGGTGACGGTGGGGCCTCTGGTAACTCTCCGGATGGATATCCTTTCCCTGACAGCGGTCATTGCTTCTAGAAGGTAATCCACGTTCTCATAGTCTGTGGCAGAGACCCATCGTGAATCAGGTCGGTGGCAGAGACCCAACAACCGCGTCTGTGGCAGAGGCCCTATTCATCTGGTCTGTGCCAGGGACCCCCTCATGGTCGGTGGCAGCGACCGTGCGCCAAGCCTGTTCGTGCTATTCAGAACAGGAGAGAATCCAAATTCAAGTTTGTGCCTGGACCTCCCTCCCACCTTATCTGACCTGTGTCTGTTCCAGCCTGTCTGATCGTAAAGAGACTATTTATTGTGCTGCAAAGAATAAATAAGTGTTAGACCTTTCAGTTGGTGTGGACAGTTGCTTACTGGGGAGAAATAAGGACTTGTCTCTAAATACTGCAGAGACGAGGTCAGCACTGGAGGTTTTAAACACTGGCTGCAAGCAGGCCCAAGAAACTAACACCACTCAACCTCCCCATCCAGGAGGGTACGGGCTTGTAGTGCGGTGTGTCTCATTCTTTCCTGCGGAGGAGCCAAGGAGAAGAACAGCAGGTAAAGTCTGGGGTTGGTGCGCTACATATACATCATAACAATTTTCAGAACAGACTGTACCCATATCTAACCTCCTGTCCCATTCAGGAATGTTCGGGGAATACAGTTCCTATACTATGTATTAATATGTGTAGTGATGCCTAAACTTAACCTAGACATTAAACAACAGGAACAGAACTTGACAGAAAGGTATATATTTATTGTCAACACAACTATACACAATATCAAAAAAAAGTTTGCTGACATCAAAATGTCTATTGTACAGGAGTTGTGTAGTAGTGCTGATGTAAATAAAGTTTATATATGGGACCCACAACATACAACTATATCTAAAACTGTGTATAACACACCACTGCTGTCGCATTAGAAGCCCAATTCAAATCTAACAAATAAATTCACATTATACCTGCATAGTATAAATATCATTTTAAATGCAGAGCTGAGAAAAAAAACTAATATAATAACTGTGCCCAAAGTGCAATAAAAATAGCACAGCCAACCAGTGTTCAGTCTATGCAGATGTTGAATCAAAACATCCAGTCCCACTGTTAAAGCGGAAGTAAACCCATCGATTTAACAGTTTCAAAAAGCAGTTACATTCCCGGCATGCCGGGAGTGCCAACTGTCACATTGGTTGTGCTCTCAACCAAACTGTCAAACCATCCAATGGCTGGTGTCATAACTGATCACATGTGCAGCATCATGGCAGTTGGAGATTAAACAGAGGTCAACTAAATAAAATACCTGCTAAATAGTACAAAATGAACATGGACAGAAAAGTAAAGCCTTTCTGGCAGGCATTGCAGTTACACCATTTTTTTGATCTTTAGAACCACTGACAAACTATTGACGTCAGCAAACAACATTTGAATCGTACTGTGATGAAAAGGAACCTCTTTTTCGTACTATTTCTAAAATGTATGCCTTGTTAATTGCTCCCTCGGATGACTTTTTGTTGCCGGGTCTTAGTAAATGGGAAAGAGACCACCTCAGGGTCAGAATATTATCCATCTTTCGTTGAACTCATCTATTTGTACACAAATTCAGGAATCTAATCATAAATTACTAACGCGTTGGTACTATACCTCGTCAATTCTTTGAAAATTTAATCCAGAGGCCTCAGACCGCTGTTGGCAATGTAGAGAGGAACAGGGGACTTTACTTCATATCTTCTGGTCTTGCCCAAAGATTAGACAGTATTGGTTGGAGGTACAGAGGATTTCTCAAAAACTTACAGATCTCCCAACACCAGAGGATCCTGCTTTTTTCTTGCTCCACTGGCCTTTAAAGTAGTACCTCACCCCAGACTAAAGGTGTCTGGGATGGAACAGGAACTCCACCTCCGGGCCTAGGGCACCCGGAGACGACCCTCACTCACCCCCAGGCCAAAGGTGCCTGGGCATGGACCCCAAACAGGAGGCATCTGCCCCTTTTATATCCTCTCCCAGCATGCACAGCAGGTTCCCCGCCCCGCTGTATGGCTGCTGAGAGGGGTCATAAAAGGCACAGCACTGTATTGGTGGTTCAACCCTAGCCTACGGTGGCAGGGCCACCCACAGGCCACAGGGAATACAGGTGTAATACAGGTCACGCAATTGACGTCACTACCAGTCCCTGCTGGCTGCCTGTTCCTCAAAGTGGAACGCAAGCCAGCTTCTACGTGCTTGGGACTGCCATTCACCTTGTTCACGCGATTTCAGCCTCAGTGCCGGGTTCGGGGCACTTTCCAAGTAAGCGCTCATTTGGCTTTTTTATACTATGTTTTATTTGCAATAAATAGGATTACACTATTTTGGCCTCTCTTTCCTATTTTTATACCACCGGAGCTTTCCATATCCCAGCGTACTACATCGTTTGTCCCGCTGATATTCTCTCCACCAGCCACCAGCAAGTTGATACTTGCAGACATCCTGCTTGACCTCTTTTTTAGTTAAAAGGGTCAATTTGTTGGGGTAAGCTGCCATCTTTATCATAACACCTAGGGTGAAAGTGTTTTTGGTGAAGGTGGATTCTAAAAGTCACAAGAATTTATTCTACGTAACATTCATTATTTGGAGGAATCATCATTTGGAGGAATTATTATATTCACAGCACAAGTTTTTCTTTTGTCCAGGATTGTTCATCACCATTTGGGGGGGGGGGTCCCTCTCTCTTTTTTTTTTGCCAATTGCATTGGGTTGTTTTGGACATTGTCGGACATTTGTTTTCTCACATGGACAAACAGTTTATTTGATTAGATCTGTTTATTGTTCATTTTTCATGTGGTGATTATTTTATTTTTATTTTATGTAGATCATATCGGGACCAATTTTTGGTTTTGTTGCACTACTTCATCCACTATTTATCAGAGTGTGTTCACTTAATTGGCAACTCCACTGGCAGTTTCACACATTTTTCATTTATTTAATTTTATAGTCGCTGAATGTGATTTTTGGTGCATTTACACTTATTTTTAACACTATATTAGGTGGGTGCAAGGAGGAATTTGTGTTTATCACACCAGGGTTATTCCTTTTTTTTTCCTTTTCTTTTTCTTTTTTTTTTTTTTCGGTAATTAGCGCCCTCACCATCCACTATTATTTCACATTGTTTTCAGCCACCACTGAATTTTTGAGGAGCAGCTTGATTCACTATATATTTACTAGGTGGCGCGGGTTTTTTATCAATTCCACAGGGAACTGCACACCAATAGTGCTCCTGTGGACAGAATGGTCCATGAACCCTAACAATCAGTGTGTCTGAGCCTAACTACCACTCAGACACTCCCCTTAAATTGAGCACCCCGCTACATAAGTAAAGCCTAAAGAATGTCATAGATATCTCAATATAACACATTTTCACAGGCAGGCTTTATTGTGTTTAATTTATTTATTAGTGTTTAATATGTCTTTTTAAATTTCAGTGTTTAGAACATCAATAATTTTTATAACAACCCTTGTTTGTACAGGTAATTAGGAAATTACCCTTCAAAGATCCTGTTCTGTTTCTCTGGAATCTAGTCTCTGACATCTGCATTTTTTCTCCACGACTTCTCTCAATGACTTGGTCTTACCTCTGACTTTACCTTGACTATGACACTGCCATTCAGTTTAGTACTCTTTCTGCTTTTCTATATTTTGATCACCTGTAGTCTCTTAGATGTCACTAGTGGGGCAATTCCAAGGACAACAAGGATTGAAAAGGAGCCAAGTTTCAGCCCTTTAGGTGTGTGTGTGTGTGTGGAGGGGGTGTATAGATTCTTTAAACTAAACTTCCTGGCAGCCTATGGCTACTGCTGGTGATACAAGTGATCCATTATTATCTATGACAAAAACATGAAAATCTGCAACACCTATACATGGTATGTACATGGACATACATGGTATGTCTGAAACCATGAATCAGACGGACACAGAAAATGCAGTAAAAATCACACCTTTTAATATAGTGGTAAAAATTGTGAAAATAGTAAACGTAATCAAAACATAGCCAGGGTTCAGTAATCAAAGCGGGTAGTAAGTGCAAGCCAGTAAATCAGGAAGCCAGAGATCAGCGTAGACGGAGACAGTAAACCGGATGAGGAACCAGAAGGGATGTCAGCCAGGCAAGTCTTTAACAGGAACACAGTAGAGAATCTTCAGATATGTTGACCAAGGCGAAGGCATGGGAGATATGAACCAGGCAGTTCAAATAGCCAGAAGGGGTTGGCTGACGAGCAGGAAATGATCACCAGGTGAGGCACTGAGGAACGATGAGTGCTGACAATTAACCAACACAGCTGAGCACTGAGAGGGGAGGGCTGAGCCCAGCCCTGACACTATAAACAGTTGAATCAGGCCAAATTCTCATATCAGAAAGCTGGTTTGAAAACAGGACTCTGAAAGATTATATGGTTTCAAAGGAAGAGAGAAGGCAGCATTGTCAAGATATTAACTAATATGAATATGGTTGAAATGAGTACACTAGTTAGGAAAAAAAACATGCTTTAGGAGTGTTTTTCTTTGGGGAAATGGTCCTTGACTTTTCTGTGACTTAAATATTAACTTGTATTTATATTTGACTTTTATGTTGCTTTTTTCTCATTTAGACTTGTGCGGGCAGTTGCCACATTCCCTAATTAATAGCTGTTCTAAGTATTTCTGGTGCTACTTCTTCTACTAGGCTTGTGCAATTCGTTTCGTAACGAATCAAAATTCGTCCGAATTTAGCAACTTTCGGACATTCGGAAGCATTCGAATTTCCGAACAGAGCAATTACGAATAAAACCGAATCCGAAATAAATTATACCGCAAAATAGCGAATGCCCGAAGGTCTTCGGCATAATTCGTTATGAAAAAAGTTACGAATGTACGAATCCATTCGAAGCACAATAACACTCACTCTGCTCTCTGCTTCTCCCTCACCATGCTGAACTCCCTCTCAAAATGGTGTACAGGGGCGGAGGCTATAGCCGCATGAAAAAACGAAAGTAAAATACGAGATTTCAAATCCATTCGAAGCACAATAACACTCACTCTGCTCTGCTCTCTGCTTCTCCCTCACCGTGCTGAACCCTCTCAAAATGGTGTACAGGGGCGGAGCCTATAGCCGCATGTAAAAAACGAAAGTAAAATACGAGATTTCGAATCGTTACAAATAACCGCTATGTATTTAGAAAAGTACAAATCCATTCGAAGCACATTAGGCATAATAGGCAGCGTCGTTGTGAGAGAGACACGGAAAATTACGAATCAACGAACCCAAAAAAAGTTACGAAAGTAGGAGTTGTGTCCAGAATCAACGAAAAACAACGTACTCTACCGAAAGTACGAATTATAAAGCAACAAAAAATTCAACGAAAAATGTCGCTTGCAAAAATACGAATGAGTCCGAACACGAAAAATCCCGTCTAGCAAAATTACGAATGATTACGAATCAACAGGACCGGAAAGAAACGAACCGAAACGGAACGAATTTTTCCGTTGTGCACAAGTCTATCTTCTACTACTTTTCTTTTACAAGTTCTGTTTTTCAGAGAGACATTAAAGTGGAGTTACACCCAAAAGTGGAAGCTCCACTTATCTGCTCCCCCCCCTCCGGTGCCCCATTTAGCACCTTTCGGGGGGGGTGGGTAGCTGTTTTTCCAGGAGACTGTGCCACCGTGACCTCAGCCCCCCTCCTCCTTCCTCTGCCGCTGGGCCAGCTAGAAAGCGCAGCACGCTTCGTGCATGCGCAGTAGAGCCTAAAGGCTTCACTGCCTGTTTCCCTTACCACAGATGGCAGTGGGAGCACCCGAGAGCCGATCAGAAAATCGGCTGGGGTGCCAACATCATGGGATCGATGGACAGGTAAGTGTCCTAATATTTGTAATACAGTATTTGTAGCTGCTGACTTTAAATGTTTTGGTAGGGGACTTCTCTTTAATGTAACAGAATGACACAGAAATTATTAACTGTGTAATGTTATAATTCAGGTCTGATCATTGAGAAACTCTCTAAAAATATGATTATTTTTATTTTTTTGTAGGAATATTGTAATTTATTGCCCCCTGGCTATGCGCTTGTACATCTGCTGATCCACCACAGTGATGTGCGTTATATCTACAGATAATCAATAATGCTAATAACTATACATGATCTCTTTAATCTGTGATTAATACTGAAATTAACTCTTTTTCTAGGAAATATATTTAGTGCTGCTCTGTTCTGCCCTATCAGGTCCTGAAGAAGCTGAGGATTGGCGAAACATTGACCTGGCAGATTTGGCTAGCGGAAGCATACAGTTATTGTAATTTGCCATTTAATTGTACTTATATATGTGAAAGGACTTCTAGTACCCCAAAAATAGAGCATATGTGACACTAATATGTGGATACGGTGTCAGCCATTTTTTGCCTTGGTTCTTTTAATTTATTTTAATGGTCTAGAATAAATGTACCATGTTTTATATGTATGCGTGGACTCCAGTACTGAGCCTATAAAGTCTGTTGGTTTGGATCGGTATCTGACTTTTGTCAGACCATTCTGTTATGTAGTGTAATTTATTGCACTAATACACTACAGCAAGTAAAAAGACTACAAGCATATGGAAAATGAAAAATCTGTGCTGCGACCCCTCTGAACCTGTATATGAGAATAAAAAATCAGTGTGCAATGGAACAGGAAAAAATGATTAGTTCAACGTTGGACAGATCTACTCAATTTAATTCTATATGGGAACCTTGGATACAATTTTGGGGAATTCCTACACCCCTTAAGTAATTAGCACCAATCGCTGAATATTGATGTTTACATTGAGCAGGTAGGCTTTCTTTCTTTCTTTTTCTATTTCTTTCTCTTTTTCCTACTGAACACTAAATGTTTTCTCTTCTTTTCTCTCTTTCTCCCATTCTTATTTATTTTTGTTATATTGAATATAAACAATAGGTATTTGTACTAGATTGTTTTAAGACTTCTCAGGTTTATACAACGTTCTCTTATTTTAGAGTCAGAACATTTGACTTTGATTTATTATTTTGAGAAGGATTTTTTACACCCGGTTAAACTTATAGTAGACTACTATATTTCCTATTATATATACTCGAATTAAGGTCATATGTTTTCTCAAAAAAAAAAAAAAGTTTTTGGGTTGCTTAGGACGGGGGGTGGGGGAGCTCCTCTTGCCTTCTCAGGCACAGTATGTTCCCTTTAGTGGTGTCTGGGGGAATGGAGGATCTCCTCATCTTCTGGTAACTATATACATATATTTTGAGATATTTAATAGGCCATCATTGCTACTTACTTTCGAAGAAGGGAAGGTTAGAATGAGGGGGTATAGAGGTAGGGGGTTACTCCTATTTTTGATAAAAATATTTCAATATTTTCAGTTTTTATGGTATTTTTGCATTGATGTATTCCAACATGGTAATATTGTATTTTGAGATCTACTGATATTTAACTTGTTCACTTGCCTATTATATTGTGATACTACATTGTACTTTTTTCTGTAAAGATTGTACTGACTCTATTCAGATAATAAACTAAAACTTGAATAAAAAAAAAAGAATTAAAAAAAAAATCAGTGTGCATAAGTTTATGCTTGAAAGGATTTTGATGAGCCCCACTGACTCACTGCAACTTTCCAACACACAGCAATGCTATGGCTGAAACCTAAACCAGACACTTTTTTTTATGTAAAGATTTTTTAAAGTAAAAGTGTCTTAAGAAAATCATAGTCTTTGAATGAACTGCCTATCAAAAGCTTTTTTAACATCTTGATTTTTCATTGTGTATATAATAGGGTTTAACATTGGTGAAACAACACTATAAAGAACTGAAATCAATCTGTCTTTGGCCATAGAGTATGTAGAAATTGGTCTCACATAACTAAAGATAACACTACCAAAGAATATCATCACCACTGTTAGATGAGAACCACATGTAGAAAATGCCTTTTGCCTTCCCTCAGTGGACTTCATCTTGATTATAGTTACAATAATATATATGTAAGACACAAGGATGCAAAAGAATGGTGTCCAGCCTATAAATACCCCAATAGACAAAAGGAGCTTTTCGTTAACTGAAGTATTATCACATGAAATGGAAAGAATTGGAGGTATATCACAATAAAAATAATTTATTTTGTTGGAAGTACAAAAATGTAGACGAAATGTGAACACAGTATGAACTACTGAATTCAACAATCCACTCACCCAAGACACAGCTGAAAGGGCAATGCAGTCTTTGTGAGTCATACAAGATGAATATCTCAAAGGGATACATATAGCTAGAAAACGGTCATAGGACATTACTGCAAGGAGAACACACTCAGTGCCTACTAGGGCAATAAATGTGTACATTTGAACTACACACCCTAGGAATGAAATGGATCTTTTCTCTGCTAAGAGTAATTGCAACATTTTTGGCATTGTGGTAGAAGTATAGCAGATGTCCAGGAAGGATAAATTCCTCAAGAAAAAGTACATTGGCATATGAAGGCTTGTGTCCAACTTTGACACCAAAATTATTGCAACATTTCCAAACAGAGTCAGTATGTAGATTAAAAGTATTGTGCAAAACAGAACACCTTTTAAATTAGGTTGGTCTGTTAATGGAAGAATGAAAAAATCTTTGAACAATGTCTGATTTGTGTTCATTATGCTCACCCTGGCATTCACTTTAGATCCAAAAAATAGATTAGAACAATAAATGCATATTTCTAGTACATAGCTAGAAGATAGTTAACTTTTCTTTTAAAATATTAATTTCTCATATTCAGCATGATGATTCAGTGATGGTCTTCAGTACAACTGATGGATTAAACTGAAATAGTGTCAGGCATACCGACTTCAGGCATCCAGCAGCAGGGAAGGCCAGATCTGTTACCAGATTGAGACCAGACTATATATGACTTAAGCAAGATTTATTTGCAGTAAAACAAAACCAAAATATTCAGCAAACCTGAAAATGCAAGAGAACCATAACCAACTGACAAAAATCCTAATAAGCAACCTAACTAGGTAACAGAAAGCCTTTTTAACAACTAACTATATACAATAAATACAAAATGGGGAACACAGAAAAACAGGGCAATACCGGAAGTGCAAGGAAGGAGGGAACCAGGACTAGAATCAGGAAAAAACTGTTGTTTTTTTAGATCTTGGTTCATACCTACCCAAGATAATAATGACATTTTGAAAAAAATATAGTTCAATGAGTTACAGTATGTCTTTCTTATGTATTTTTACATGCTGCTTGTGCAATATATAGGATTTCTTTAAACAGCTTTTCTATGTCAACAGATTAAGAAAGCACCAGAGAACTGAAACCATTTAGCTATCTAGTAAATTATTATTATTATTATTATTATTATTATTATTATTAGTTAATTAAGTGTGGCTTGTGAGATATTAACAGTGCTTCTGGGCTTTTGGTGTGAAAATACTCCTGGGTTTCTGTAATTGACTAATGAAGTCTGCTTGTTTACAAAAAATTTGCTTAGAATTGTATTAATAAAAAAAATATATATATATTGGAAATGTTTAAAAATACAATGAGAATGTTAGTTCTGTTACTGTAGAAAATTTAGTTTGGACACTCATCTAGTGCACTTGACAGTTCCATAGACATTTCAGTTTAAAGCGGGGAACTCTGGTGGTGCTCTGACTCCGGCTAGGTTTGGGTCCCTGGTAAGTGACCTCCTTTTTTCCCCCATTCTACCTTATTGCTTGTTCAATAACTCCTCATATATTGTGATATTGTGATATTTGGCGTTTACTATCCCAATGATTGATTACAGATATTCTCCTGATGAAGCGGTAGAATTCTGCAAAACATGTTAAAAACAATGATGTCCATGGGAATCCACCATATCTTGATCCTGGGACATGTATGTTGGTGATATACATGGATTGTTACCATGCACCTTTTATAATGTATTTGGATATCCTGCTTTTATAATTCTTTGTATTAATACAAATTGAATACTTCTTACTTTATTTTTGTATGCAATTGAACTGAGATCTGAGCCAGCCTGTGCTAGATGTGGTAACACAGGTACACTAATACATCTTTTGTGGCGGTGCCCGAAACCCCAAAGATACTGGGCAGGGGTGATTGGTACTTTAAACGGGCTATTGGATATTAACATTTCGGTTGAACCACTCATATGTCTACTGGGCTACTGTGACACGTCTACTTATACCTCTCCTATTGGTAACACTATTAGGCGTGCACTTTTTGTTGCCCACAGACAGATTGCTCTTTAGTGTACCTCTCCCCATGAGCCGATTGTATCTGATTGTATCTTAGATCTTAGTAGAACTATTTTGTTTGAAAAACATACATACTCCCTAAAGGGGTTCCATGAGCAAGTTTGATGCTACTTGGTCAAAGTGGCTTCAGTCCATGCCCCTGCCATCAGTATAAACCAATCTGTACTATGTATTTTGCAATACTAGATATTGTTTTTTCTTTTTTATACTCCAAGAAAGGGGTGGGGGGTGGGTGGGATGGGCTGTGTTTTTTTTTTTTTTTTTTTGGGTTGTGTTTGTTTTTATGTGATTCTGTTTGAACAATTTGTTTGTATTGTTTTAATGTTGTTTGAATAGAAAAAGTAGGATTTTTAAAACAGCTTACCTGTAAAATCCTTTTCTTGGAGTACATCACGGGACACAGAGCGACTTAGTCATTACTAATGGGATTATATAGATTACCTTCAGGTTCTGGCACTGGCAACTTCCAAACCGGAAGTACCCTCCCCTATATAAGCCCCTCCCATCCGGGAGCACCTCAGTTTTGTAGCAAAGCAATAAGTGTCCCAAAAAGAGGGGTGGGAGCTCTGTGTCCCGTGATGTACTCCAAGAAAAGGATTTTACAGGTAAGCTGTTTTAAAAATCCTACTTTCTTGTTCATACATCACGGGACACAGAGCGACTTAGTCATTACTAATGGGACGTCCCAAAGCAATGCCAAATGAGGGGAGGGATACACTATACATAAGCTGGGCGCCATCAGGCATGAGGATCTTTTGCGGCCTGCAACACACTGCGCCCAAAGGCAACATCCTCCTGACTTCTAACGTCTACCTGGTAGAATCTAGTAAACGTGTGTACTGAAGACCATGTTGCGGCCTTACAGACTTGAGCCAGGGAGGCCTGGTGATGCACTGCTCATTAAGTTCCAACTGCTCTAGTGGAGTGTGCCCTAACTTTGAACGGAGGCGGTCTCCTTCTCAAGCCATAGGCTTGTATTATGACCTGTCGAATCCACTTGGCTAAAGTAGATTTTGATGCTGCCTGACCCTTTCTGGGGCCTTCCTGCAGAACAAACAAAGTATCCGTTCTACGAATCTGAGCAGTGGCTTTTAGATAAGCTTTAACTGCTCTTACTACATCCAAAGAATGCAATAACTTTTCCTCTACCGAGGTAGGTTTGGGAAAAAAAGAAGGAAGAACCACATCTTGGTTCAAATGAAACCTCGATACCACCTTAGGAAGAAAGGCTGGATGAGGATGTAATACTACTCTGTCCTTATGGACAACCAGATATGGCTCCTTACAGGACAAGGCAGCTAATTCCGATATTCTTTTAGCCGAACAAATGGCTACTAAGGAAATCAATTTCCTGGTGAGAAGAACCAAGGAAATGTGCTGCAATGGTTCAAAATGGTTGTTTCTGTAGAACCGACAGAACCAGGTTTAAGTCCCATGGACATATGGGAATACTAACCGGAGGGCTAATACGCATCACTCCTTGTATGATAGCTTTGACTAGTGAATGCGAAGCCAAGGGCCTTTGAAAAAATATTGACAAGGCCGAAATCTGACCCTTGATAGTACTCAAGGCAAGCTTCCTATCCACAGCCCACTGTAGGAAGTCCAGAATCCTACCTATTACGTACTTACGTGGATGCCATTTCTTGGCCTCACACCACGCGATGTACGCCTTCCAGATCTTATAATAGATTTGCCTGGATACCGGCTTCCTCGCATTGATCATGGTAGATACCACAGGATTAGAGAGACCTCTCTTTTTTAGAATGTGGGCTTCAATAGCCAGGCCGTCAAACCTAGGGCTGGTAAGGAAGGGTGGTATATCGGACCTTGCGAAAGCAGGTCCGGACGATGTGGGAGGGTCCAAGGACTCCCCACTGACATTTTTACAATCTCCGCGTACCATGCCCTTCGGGGCCACGCTGGAGCCACCAGAATCACCGGTTACTTTTCTACCCGTATTCTGCGGATTAATCGCGGTAACAATTGTGGCGGTGGGAATGCATATATCAGCTTGAACTGATCCCAAGGGAACACTAGGGCATCCGAGCCGCAAGCTAGGGGATCCCTTGTGCTAGACACAAATCTGTCCACCTTTGCGTTGAATCTGGATGCTAGCAGATCTACATCCGGTGTTCCCCACCGCTGGCATATTGCCTGGAAAACCTCGGGGTGAAGAGACCATTCCCCCGGGCATAATTGCTGGCGACTTAAAAAGTCCGCCCTCCAATTCTCCACTCCTGGGATGAAAACCGCGGATATGGCTGGGACATATCTTTCTGCCCATTCCAGGATGCAATTCGCTTCCCTCTGGGCTGCACGACTCCTGGTGCCACCCTGGTGATTGATATATGCCACTGCTGTGGCATTGTCTGATTGAATTCTGACAGGGGACCCTTGGAGTTTGGATGTCCATGCTACTAGGGCATACCGGGCTGCTCGTATCTCTAAGAGATTGATGGGCAGGGCCTTTTCTGCTTCTGACCACTTGCCCTGGAGAGACCATTGCTCCAGTACTGCCCCCCAGCCTATGAGGCTGGCATCTGTAGTGACCACCTTCCAAGAAACCGGACTGAAGGGTTTCCCTTTTTCCAGATTCTGGGGCACCAACCACCAATGGAGGCTCTTGCGAACGGAAGGGGACAGGGACATTGGTAAGTCTAAAGCCTGAACTTTTTTGTTCCAGGCTGACAGTATGGCCCTCTGCAAGTTCCTTGAATGGAATTGACCGTAGGGTACTGCTTCGAATGAAGCCACCATTTTTCCCAGCAGCCTCATGCACAGGCGTATGGATGGTTTTCTTTTTGTACCCACTAAGTGGGTCAAATCTTTCAAAGACGACACCTTCTCTGGAGGTAAGAAAATCTTTCTCTGATTTGAATCCAGTCTTAGCCCCCAAGTATTCCAGACTTTTGACTGGTTATAGGGCTAACTTGTCTCGGTTGATAATCCAACCGTGAGATTCCAGATACTTGATTGTCTTGTGAACGACCACTTCTAGTTTTTTTCACTGAGTGGTCTATCAGCAACAAGTCGTCTAGATATGCCATTATCGTTACACCTTGTGTTCTTAGATTGGCCAATAGTGGGGCCAGAATTTTTGTGAACACTCGTGGTGCTGTGGCCAGACCGAAAGGTAAGGCTCTGAACTGAAAATGGCGCAAAGCGTAGAAATTTCTGGTGGGCCGGAAAGATGGGAATATGCAGATAAGCATCCCTTATGTCGATCGAGGCTAACCATTCCTGCCCTTGTAGGGCGGTGGCCACCGATCGGATCGACTCCATCCGAAACGTCCTGATATGTAGGAACTTGTTTAGCCCTTTTAGATTTCATATGGGCCTCACGTCCCCATTTGGTTTGGGGACTGTGACAAGGTTCGAGTAAAACCCGAACCCGCTTTCTTCCAAGGGAACCTTCATGATTACACCTTGGAGCAATAGTTGTTCTAGTGCCAGAAGGAGGGATCCTCTCTTTTGGGGATCGCTTGGCACGTTTGACCTCATAAAATGGGCAGGAGGAATGTCTTTTAACTCCAGCCTATATCCCAGACTTACTGCGGAGATCACCCATCTGTCTCTGATGGTGTCCCGCCAGGTCTCTGTGAACAACTGAAGTCTTCCCCTCACCCAATTGAGTGGGGGCAACCCTTCATGACTTGGGGGGAGGTTTTGTACCTCTCTTGACCCAGGGTTTCTTGTTACCCTGTGATTGTCCCTGATTTCTGCCCCCTAGATTTGACCGCGGAGGCCGTCGGAACTGTTTCACAGCCGATGTGCCAGGGACTGGAGAAGTAGGCCTCTTAAAAGAAGGACTTCTACCCTTGATTTCTTACAGGGAGCTTCAGCAGACCAGTTTTTGAGCCATAGAAGCCTACGCATATGTACTACAGACAGCGTAAAGCGGGAGGCCTGTTGGATTGTATCCTTTATGGCGTCCACCGCAAAACACAAGGCTCTAGGTAGGTCAGCTAGGGCAAGAGCCTGCTGATCTGGTAAGTCCCTTAAGACTTGTTTCAACTGATCTTTCACTGCTTGGCAGACCCCAATCGCTGCTACTGCAGGTTGTGTCACCATGCTTGCTGTAGAGAAAGCAGATTTTAGTAAAGACTCCAATTTTTTATCTATTGGGTCTTTGAACATTGGAACATTATCTACTGGACATGTCAGTGATTTATTCACACAAGAGATGGCTGTGTCCACTGTAGGGACCCTCCATTTTTTTATGAACTTATCCTCCATGGGATAGATCACTGGAAATCTCTTGGGGGGAGTAAATATTTTATCAGGATGCTCCCAATCCTGGTAAATAAGCCCTTCCAATAAAGGGTGGATTGGGAAGGAACAGACAGCCTGGGGAGCTTTCAGTGACCCCAGCGAGGAAACCGTAGTGGTTGATGGTTCTGCCAGAGGCATTTTAAATGCTGATCGGACCATGTTAGTCAGAGACTGAACCCATAATCTTTCAGCCTGAGATGCTGAAAAAGGTTCTTCCACTGTTGATTCCTCTATAACCGGATCAACCTCATCCTGATCCCCTTCAGGTAGGTCGATCTCTGTGTGGGGCTGTTCCTCCACTAACATGCACTCTGAAGGAGGAGACGGAGATCGGACGAGCTTTCCCTGTGACAGGGAAGCAGCGATCAATGCTGTTAATCTCTCTTCCAATCCTCCCAGAGTTGAGGATAAAACCTCCTCTGTTATATATACAGGAGCAGGTGGACTGGGGCCAGCCACAGCACCAGGTACTCCTGCGGGGTTCCTACGGCTACTAACCTCTGAAATTTCAGGGGAGATTGGTGCAGTACAAGCATGCCCAAAATCCTCAGAGCCCGATGGAGACCCCTTTCGCTTCTTGGAAGACTTATTTCCAGAGCGTCTGGACGACATATCCTATAAGCACAAAGCTGAGGTATTCCCGTCGTCATACACCAATTTTGCTGGTAATAGTCTAACACAGATGCTGCTATATACCAGCTGGTGTCCACTAAAGTGTCTTTCTATGGGGATGCCTGCATCAACCGCCTCTGTGTGCCACCGTTTTGTTGCTAGCTCTGTTTGCATCCAGCTGACACTTGTACTGTGTCTTTTATCCATGCTGGGACGCCTGCACATGCGCAGAAGCGCCGTGGCGCGCATCGAGCGTCATCCACCCGCCCCTCTTCCTTCATAGGAGGCGCGTGCACGCGCCCACGCGCGTGCCCGTGCGCCTTTGGCGCTCTTTTTTTTAAATCAAGCAGGGACTAGGAGCCAGGGCCCTTTTTGCCGGAGGGCCTGTGCGGTGGATGAGCGCAGCAACAGGGCAGAGGAAGTGGATTCCCGCAGAGAAACTTACCAACTGCCTGGATCTTTTGACTTGAAAAAGCCAAAGATCCCTATGACAAGAAAAATGGACCACAGCGGCCTCTAGTGGTTTAACACAGGTACCGTGGTCTCCCTTTTTTTTTTTTTCTTGACTACTATTAAAATTTTTACATTTTCCAGTAGTTACAGGCATACACAGATATTAGCGGGAATACCGTTAGGTAACAGACAGAAAGACAAATTAGGCTTGGGGGTCCCCCAATAGAACCAAGTTCCTGGGGGCCCCCACTTACCTGTTCCCCGCCGCAGGACTTTGTTTGGTCCACAGAAGCCCAAACTTCACCTATCACGGCAGGCATTGTAATTAAACCTTCAGGGACCGGGTTCCCAAGGATTCCACTCCCCTGGACCTGTATAGCACCCTGCACAGACAACATCTTGGTCGTGGGTATGACCAGAGCTCTGGATCCCAGGGTCCAGCCCTCCTAAGAGAGGCATTACAGGCAAAACCTTGCTTTTCTGCTGCAAGGCCCGGGTACCGACCGTTTAGCTATGAAGCTTTTTTGGTCGGATCCGGAACAGCTTACTAAGGCCCGTAAAAGAACCTGTACGCAAGCCCAGTGAAAATACATGTTACTCTTTGGCCAACACCTTAGACACTGGCAAAAAACTGAGGTGCTCCCGGATGGGAGGGGCTTATATAGGGGAGGGTACTTCCGGTTTGGAAGTTGCCAGTGCCAGCACCTAAAGGTAATCTATATAATCCCATTAGTAATGACTAAGTCGCTCTGTGTCCCGTGATGTATGAACAAGAAATAAAAAGAAGATCTGATGAAAAAAAAAAGAATGCTTCTTACTAAACCTTGAGTATATGCTGTATAAGTTTGTGCCGAGATAGTCCTTCAAAAATATTCCTTTTTTGGGGTGACCGGGTGGGGACCGATCTCCCAGTCCATTTTTCTCTCTCAAATTGGATGATGGTACACCATACTTAGTCTGTATTTCATTTATATTAATAGAGGCTATACTTTCTTAATAGTAAATAAAAAACACACAGTTTATGACAGGTCCTTTAACCATTTGCCTACAGCACACTTTTACCCCTTTCTGCCCAGGCCAATTTTCAGCTTTCAATGCTATCGCACTTTGAATGACAATTGCGCACTGTACCCATATGACATTTTTGTCATTTTTTTTTAGACAGATAGAGCTTTCTTTTGGTGGTATTTCATCACCACTGGGTTTTTTATTTTTTGCTAAACAAATGTAAATTTTGAAAAGAAAAAACTTTTCTTCTATTAATTTTCTAAATAAGTAATTTTTCTTCTTCACTGATGTGTGCTGATGAGGCTGCACCGATAGGCACTGATAGGCTGCACTGATGGGCACTGATGGACACTGATGAGGCTGCACTGATGGGCACTGATGATGCGGCACTGATAAGCTGCACTGATGGTCACTGATGGGCGCTAATAAGAAGGCACTAATGAGGCTGCACTGATAAGGCAGCACTGATGGGCACTGATAGGTGGCATTGATATGCTGCACTATTGGGCAGTGATATGTTGCATTTTTGGACATTAATTGGCACTGATGGGGCTGCCCTGATAATCTGGGCACTGATGATCAGTGACCTGATTGTTAGTGTAAATGTGTGCTGTCACAGGATAGCCAGTTTTGGCTTTTTATTTCCTCACACAGTGACAGCACTGAGGAAAGGACATGCCGATAACTGGCATTTGTTTACATGGGATCAGCTGAGATTGGACACAGCTGATCACATGGTAGAGGGCCGCTGTGATTGGCACTTCACCTTCATCTGTGATCAGCTTTTAAAGGACACATCGATCACAGAGCATGCGGGGTGGGGGGGTTCTGAGAGGACGTCAATAGACACCCTTCCAGACTGGATGACCATGCTGTAGCCTCCTTTCAGCTATAGCACAGTCGGCAAGTGGTTAATAAAAAAGTGCCACAATGTAAATCCACTTAGTCTTGGAATGTGGTATGGATAAGGAGGTACCTCAAGCAAAAAAAAAAAAAATGTGTGAGGTTCCTTCGGGTCAGGTAAGGATTTTAAGGAGGATGTTAAAAAATAACGTGTGAGGTCCCCCTAAATATCGATACCAGACCAATAATCCAAACATGCAGCCTGGCTGGCCAGGATAGGTGGGGAATGAGCATGCACTTCCCTCCTAAACTATACCAGACCACATGCCCTCACAGGTGGGTCCCCCCTGGCATTGCACCTTGTCCCTATGTTGATGAGGACAAGGGCCTATTCCCCACAACCCTGGGCTGATCAGAATGTGATACATAGTACCCCTACTCTTTCACACACAAAACGTCACCTAGAAATTAAGACACCCAAAAGTTTCCTTTATTAAAAAAATAAAAATTCCCCCAAAATGGCCCTCATTGTAAATCCATTGTCATTCATGATGCCCACTGCATGTAGACTCACCACAAAAAAAAACTGTCAACCTGGCATACATGGCTGATGCCAACAGTACTCATAGCCGAAAGACAGCTGCCCAAGCTGTATTCATCTATAAAAGGGAAGGGGCAAGAATAGTGGTGACATCACTGACAAAATATGGCCCATATTTGGTCAATGTCACTGCTCAAATATGGCCAGTGGCCATATTTGGGATATAATGTCACCAACCAGTTCCCTAACAATAATGTTCCCTAACAACCAGTGACAGATGAATGCCATCATATGTAGGAGCAGTAGAAAAGGAGTAGAAATGCTGGTTCTATATATATGATTTTCAGCTTTTTCAGCTCTTGCTGAATGTGGGGATAAATGGCCAAAAGTTTGCTGTGAACTGTTGGCTCATCCCTACTCCTTTGTTCCTTCTTTTTTGAGAATGGTGGTCTGCATCTGTAAGATACAGGGATGTATTAATTAGGGATCAGGGAGGTGCGTTGCTTTAGGTTGGAGGGAGAAGGGGGGAGTAGAGAGTATAAGTGCACTTTTTTTTAAGTGTTATGTTATAAGTTGAGGGGGTTAAGTTAAGGGGTGAAGCATATGTAAACTAACATTGAACTTTAACAATGACATTTAAATTAATTTTAAGAGGGACCCTAGTCACCCCAGACCGTGTTTTTGTTTGTTTTTTACACTAGCCTTACTGTTTATTTAACCACTTACAGACCAGAAAATTTTCCCCCTTAACCACTTCCCATCCCGCCTATTGTCAAACGACGGCTGCAAGGTGGCTCTGTCATCCTGGGTGGCTGTCATATGATGTTCTCGGGCCTCCCGGCCACTAGGGGGCTTGCGCGCTCCCGCCGCGTCACTCGGGTGCCGATGTGCGTGCCTGGCGGCCGTGATGTCTGCCAAGTACCCGTGATCAGCAGTTACAGAGCCAGGGATGTGGATCTGTGTGTGTAAACACACAGATCCACGTCCTGTCAGGGAGAGGAGAACGATCGGTCACCTCCCTCAGTCAGTCCCCTCCCCCCACAGTTAGAATCACTCCCTAGGTAACACAATTAACCCCTTGATCGCCTCCTAGTGTTAACCCCTTCGCAGACAGTCACATTTATACAGTAATCAGTGTATATTTATAGATAGATACCTGTAGATAGATAGATAGATAGATAACCGCCATTGCAAGTAAAAAAAAAATAATAAAAAAAATGTCATAAATCTATCCCCTATTTTGTAGGTGGTATAACTTTTGCGCAAACCAATCACTATACGCTTATTGCGATTTTTTTTACCAAAAATATGTAGAAGAATACATATCGGCTTAAACTAAGAAAAAAAATTGTTTTTAAAAAAAAAATGGGATATTTATTATAGCAAAAAGTAAAAAAATATTGTGTTTTTTTCAAAATTGTTAGTCTTTTTTTGTTTATAGCGCAACAAAAAAAAAAAGAGATGATCGAATACCACCAAAAGAAAGCTCTATTTGTGGGAAAAAAAGGATGTCAATTTTGTTTGGGAGCCACGTCGCATGACCATGCAATTATCATTCAAAGTGTGACAGTGCTTAAAAAGCTGAAAATTGGCCTGGAAAGGAAGGGGGTGAAAATGCCCGGTATTGTGGTTAATGACCAGGCCATTTTTTGCAATACGGCACTGCGTCTGTTTAACTGACAATTG
This sequence comes from Rana muscosa, assembly GCA_029206835.1. NCBI lineage: Eukaryota > Metazoa > Chordata > Amphibia > Anura > Ranidae > Rana > Rana muscosa. The sequence continues at coordinate 827,384,507 of CM055116.1, forward strand.
CACGGTCCTTCGACGCTGTACCAAAACAAAACTGACGTCCTTTTTTTCCCACAATTAGAGCTTTCTTTTGGTTGTATTTGATCACCTCTGCGGTTTTATTTTTTGCACTATAAACCAAAAAAGAGCGCCAATTTAAAAAAATATATATATTTTTTACTTTTTGCTATAATAAATATGCCAAAATTATTATGTTTTTAATAAATTCTTCATCAGTTTAGGCCAATATGTATTCTTCTACATATTTTTAGTAAAGAATCGCAATAAGCGTATATTGATTGGTTTGCGCAAAAGTCATAGCATCTACAAAATTGGGGATAGATTTATGGCATTTTTATTATTATTATTTTTTACTAGTAATAATGGTGATCTGCGATTTTAAGCAGGACTGCGACATTGCAGCGGACAGATCGGACACTTTTGACACTGTTTTGGGACCATTGACATTTCTACAGCGATCAGTGCTATAAAAATGCAGCTAGAGGGTGATCAAGTATTTGTATTGTTTTAATGTTGTTTGAATATAAAAATAAAAAGAAGATCTGATGGAAAAAAAAATGCTTCTTACTAAACCTTGAGTATACGCTGTATAAGTTGTGCCGAGATAGTCCTTCAAAAATACTCCTTTTTTGGGGTGACCAGGTGGGGACCGATCTCCAAGTCCATTTTTCTATCTCAAATTGGATGATGGTACACCATACTTAGTCTGTATTTAATTTATATTAATAGAGGCTATACTTTCTTAATAGTAAATATAAAACACACACAGTTTTTGACAGGTCCTTTAACCATTTGTCTACAGCACACTTTTACCCCTTTCTGCACAGGCCAATTTTCAGCTTTCAATGCTATCGCACTTTGAATGAAAATTGCGCACTGTACCTATATGAAATTTTTGACATTTTTTTTAGACAGATAGAACTTTCTTTTGGTGGTATTTAATCACCACTGTGTTTTTTATTTTTTGCTAAACAAATGTAAATTTTGATTCATTTTCTAAATAAGTATTTTTTTTTCTTTACTGTTGTGTGCTGATAAGGCTGCACGAATAGGCACTGATAGGCTGCACTGATGGGCACTGATGGACACTGATGAGGCTGCACTGATGGGCACTGATGATGCGGCACTGATGGGCCCTAATAAGAAGGCACTAATGAGGTTGCACTGATAAGGCAGCACTGATGGGCACTGATAGGTCGCATTGATATGCTGCACTATTGGGCCACTATGATGGATTGATGGACACTAATTGGCACTGATGGGGCTGCCCTGATAATCTTGGCACTGATGATTAGGGATGAGCTTCGAGTTCGAGTCGAACCCATGTTCGACTGTTCGCCGAATTTCGAACATTATGGGCCGTTCGCGACAAATTCGAGTGGAGCGTCACGGCCCATAATTCACGGCGGCATCACAGTGCATTGCTGGCTGATGATTGGCCAATCATGCACTATGACCCGCATGCTTTGGCCAATCACAGCGCACAAAAAGCGGAGAGCCATAATTGGCCAAAGCCAGGGTGGCTTTGGCCAATTATGTCTCAGGGGGTTTAGTACACGCCCCACACTATAAAAGGCCACCTCCGTGGCGGCCTTGTGTAGTGTGTTGCGGTAGTTAAAGAGAGAGGTTAAAGACAGAGAGAGACAGTGTCATTTATTTTGAGTTAGATAGAGCAGGCCGGCGAGTCAGTTAGCTGCAGTTACAGTGTGTGGAGGCTATATATGCATCCTAGGTGTTGTATATATATTTATACACTGTATTCAGTTTAGCTAGATCCATTCCTGTTATTCTCTATACTGACAGGCAGGCAGGTGATTGTGCTAGATGTAGTGTTTCACTTAGTGTACTGTGTCCCTTGCACAGTGTGCACCAAAAGCTTACCTCAATACAATTGCTGGTGTTCTGATACAAATACAGGCAGGGATCTGCAGTATTTTTCTTTAGTGTCCTTTGCACTGTGTGTACCTAAAGTTTACCTCAATACAATTGCTGGTGTTCTCATACAAATACCACAGGCAGGGAGCTGCAGGATTTTCAGTTAGTGTACTGTGTCCTCTGCACAGTGTGCAACTAAAGCTAACTGAAGACAATTGCTTGTGTTCTCATACTAATAATACTACTACAGGCAGGCAGTTGATTCTGCTAGCTGCAGTATAATCAGTATATACATACATCCCAGCTTTGTGCAGCTACATCTCCCTGCAGGCCATTATTATGTCTGGAAGGCAAACAAGGAGAGGCAGACAGTCACGAGCTAATAAAAGAGGGCAAGCAGGCTCTGTGTCTAGAGGCAACAGTGCTGGTCGTAGACACGGTGCATCTTCATCAGCACGTGGCCGTGGGACACACTTGTCCTTCTTTTCGGCAGCTGGCCATGTTGAGCCGCAACATGCCGAAGACTTGGTAGAGTGGATGACCAAGCTGTCCTCATCCTCCTCATCCTTTCTCACCCAGGCTCAGGGTACTTTGTCTGGCAAATCAGCTGCCAAAGCGGCCTCTTCCCTCAGCTCAATGGCATCAGTCACTCCTTCCCTAGCCCCACCATGTCCTCCTGAGGAGTCCCCCGAACTCTTTGACCACAGTGTTGGGTACATGCTCCAGGAGGATGCCCAGCGTTTTGAAGGCTCTGATGATGGTATCCAGCTAGAGGAAGGCAGTAAGGTGAGCCCAGAGAGAGGGGGTGCCCAACAAGGACAGCAATCTGGTAGTCGTGTTCCCCAAGCTGCAGCATACTGCCAGATTTGCTCCAGTGATGAGGAGGGAGGGGATGATGAGGTCACTTACTCCACGTGGGTGCCTGATAAGAGAGAGGAGGAGAAGGAGGCACATCTCCAACGAGGCAGGATGCCCTCCAGGGGCCAGCTTAAGGGCAGCCAACCGACTGCATCACACCGCATTGTTCCGCATGTTCAGGGCGCTGCTATCTCTGCGCGTTTTTCCAAAAGTTCTTTGGTGTGGGCCTTTTTTGAGACGTGTGCAGCAGATCACACTGTTGCTATTTGCAACATATGTCTGAAGCGGATCTCGCGTGGCCAGAACATGAGCTGCTTGGGCACCACGTGCTTGACCAGACATATGTCGACCTGCCATGCAGTCCGTTGGCAAGCATACAAAAAAGACCCACACCAAAGAACAAAGCGGACCTCTCCTTGCTCTTCATCAGCTGGGATCTCCAACCCCACTATACCTTCAGTCCTCTCTGAAACCTGCACTGAGAGGAATGGTGTAGAATTAGGTGTGTCACAGCCAAGTACTTGCGGGCAATCTGCTATCGATACACCGACGTCAGATTGTACCAGGCAAATTTCCCTGCCCCAGCTGCTGCACCGCCAAAAGAAGTTTGCTCCCAGCCATCCACATGCCCAGCGGTTGAATGCTAGCTTGGCTAAATTGCTAGCACTTCAACTGCTGCCTTTTCAGTTGGTAGACTCTGCCCCCTTCCGTGAGTTTGTGGAATGTGCGGTTCCTCAGTGGCAGGTTCCCAAACGCCACTTTTTCTCACGGAAGGCGATTCCGGCTCTCTACCGGCATGTGGAAAGCAAAGTCTTGGCCTCGCTGGACAGGGTGGTCAGCGGTAAGGTGCATATTACCGCTGACTTATGGTCCAGCAGGCATGGACAGGGATGTTACCTATCTTTCACAGCGCATTGGGTGACTCTGCTGGCAGCTGGGAAGGATGCAGGACAAGGTTCAGTAGTGTTGGAGGTTGTTCCCCCACCACGCCTCCAAAATGCTACTACAGGGGATTCTGACACACCTCTCTCCTCCGCCCCCTCCTCTTCTTCTTCCTCCATGGCCTCTTCCTGTGCTTTGTCCTCGGAACCAGCAGTGCTCCATAGGCGTTCAAGGGGCTACACAAGTACGCAGGCAAAAAGATGCCATGCGGTGCTTGAGCTGGTGTGTTTGGGGGACAGGAGCCACACTGGGGCAGAGATTCTGTCAGCTCTGCAGGGGCAGGCTCAGAGATGGTTGACGCCACGCCAGCTTAAGTCAGGAATGGTGGTTTCCGACAATGGCACCAACCTCCTCTCCGCCCTCCGACAGGGACAACTGACCCATGTGCCCTGTTTGTCTCATATCCTTAACTTGGTGGTGCAGGGGTTCCTGGGCAGGTACCCGGGCTTACATAAGGTCCTGAAGCAGGCCAGGAAACTCTGTGGGCATTTCCGCCAGTCATATAATGACAGTGCTCGGTTGGCTGACCTGCAAAAGGAATACAACCTGCCTAAGAACCGCCTAATCTGTGACATGCCCACCAGGTGGAACTCTACGTTGGCAATGCTGCAGCGGCTGCACATGCAGCAGAGGGCCATCAATGAGTTCCTGTGTGACTATGGCACCAGGACAGGGTCAGGGGAGCTTGGAATTTTTCCCCACGGCAGTGGGCCATGATCAGGGATGCATGCACTGTCCTGGCACCATTTGAGGAGGCCACGAGGATGGTGAGCAGTGACAGTGCATGCATCAGTGACACTGTCCCTCTTGTCCACCTGTTGGAGTACACGCTGCGTGGAATAATGCACAGGGCACTTGAGGCAGAACAGAGGCAGGAAGAGGAGGACTTCTTTATCTATCAAGGCCCCCTTTATCCAGACAGTGTTCCTGCTGGCCCGCCTATCACACAGGAAGAGGACGAAGAGGAGGATTGTGTCAGCATGGAGGTGGAGCCTAGCACTCAGCATCAGCAGCAGTCTTCAAGGGATCAATTACAGTCCCAAGACACCCATGGACTTGTACGTGGCTGGGAGGAGGTGGCTGCGGATCATGTCGTCCTGAGTGACCCAGAGGACTCTGGACCAAATGCCTCAGAAAAAACCTATGCTGCATGGCCTCCCTGACCCTGCAAAGCCTGCGGAAGGATAGTCGTATTCGTGCTATCAAGGAGAGGGATCATTACTGCCTGGCAACCCTCCTTAATCCACGGTACAAGGGTAAGGTTGCGGAACTTATCTTGCCGTCGCAGAGGGAGCAGAGGATGAAGCATTTTCGGGAGGCCTTGCAGAAAGGTCTGTGCATCGCGTTCCCAGAGACTGGGAAGCTACAAATTCCTGGTCCTGGACAACGTGTGGCTTTGGTCAGTCAAAGAAGGAGCGGTGGAGAAGGTGGTCGTCTGACCGATGCGTTCAGACAATTTTTTAGTCCGCAGCCCCAAGGTATGATCGGTTCCAGCAGCCATCGCCAGCGTCTGATTTACGTGGTGCAGGAATACCTAGGGGCAAGATCAGACTTGGACACCTTTCCCACCGAAAATCCTCTGGGTTACTGGGTCTTGAGGATGGATCACTGGCCAGAGCTTGCACAGTATACAATTGAGCTACTGGCCTGTCCTGCATCCAGCGTTCTTTCGGAACGCACATTCAGTGCTGCTGGAGGCTTTGTAACCGATCACAGGGTGCGCCTGTCCACTGACTCGGTCGATCGACTGACCTTCATAAAAATGAATCAGTCTTGGATCACCACCAGCTACCAAGCACCTGATGCTGATGTAAAAGTATAATTTTCTTTGAAATGTCAGATCTCTTCAAGACTGCCTATGCTGATGCAGAGTGACTATCCTGTTATGCTGAGTGACTATCCTCTTCCTCCTCAATGATCATGCTGATAGCATGTAAGAAAATTTTTGTTTCCGGGCACCGCCACCAGTGGCTAAGGCACAATTTTTTAGCCCCTGTTTAACAGGGGCGTGTAATTACAATTTTTAATGCAATACTTTGCAGCAGGGCTCATTCCTGCACTCCAACTAGAATATTTGTGAGGGGTTGCAGTGTTGTGGCACCAGCACCGGTGCCTAAGGCCCAATTTTTCAGCCCCTGTTTAACAGGGGCGTGTAATTACAATTTTTGATGCAATACTTTGCAGCAGGGCTCATTGCTGCGCTCCAAGTACAGTATCTGTGAGGGGTTGCAGTGTTGTGGAACCAGTGCCTAAGGCACAATTTTCATGCCTCTTTTCAACATATGGGGGCGGTATGTACAGGAAAGGAGTGTAGTGGGTATGATGGGGGCAGTATGTACAGGAGAGGAGTGAGGAGGGTATGATGGTGGCAGTATGTACAGGAGAGTAGTGTGGAGGGTATGATGGGGAAGTATGTACAGGAGAGGAGTGCAGAGGGTATGATGGGGGCAGGATGTGCCGGAGAGGAGTGTAGTGGGTATGATGGGGGCAGTACGTACAGGAGAGGAGTGTGGTGGGTATGATGGGGCAGTACGTACAGGAGAGGAGTGGGGTGGGTATGATGGGGGCAGTATGTACAGGAGAGGACTGTGATGGGTATGATGGGGGCAGTATGTACAGGAGAGGACTGTGGTGGGTATGATGGGGGCAGTATGTACAGGAGAGGACTGTGGTGGGTATGATGGGGCAGTATGTACAGGAGAGGAGTGCCGAGGGTATGATGGGGCAGTATGTACAGTAGAGTAGTGTGGAGGGTATGATGGGGGCAGTATGAACAGGAGAGGACTGTGGTGGGTATGATGGGGGCAGTATGTACAGGAGAGGACTGTGGTGGGTATGATGGTGGCAGTATGTACAGGAGAGGAATGTGGAGGGTATGATGGTGGCAGTATGTACAGGAGAGTAGTATGGAGGGTATGATGGGGGCAGTATGTACAGGAGAGGACTGTGGTGGGTATGATGGTGGCAGTATGTACAGGAGAGGACTGTGGTGGGTATGATGGGGGCAGTATGTACAGGAGAGGACTGTGGTGGGTATGATGGGGCAGTATGTACAGGAGAGGAGTGTGGAGGGTATGATGGGGGCAGTATGAACAGGAGTGTGGTGGGTATGATGGGGGCAGTATGTACAGGAGGGGGGCAGTATGAACAGGACTGTGGTGGGTATGATGGGGGCAGTATGTACAGGAGAGGACTGTGGTGGGTATGATGGTGGCAGTATGTACAGGAGAGGAATGTGGAGGGTATGATGGTGGCAGTATGTACAGGAGAGGAATGTGGAGGGTATGATGGGGGCAGTATGAACAGGAGTGTGGTGGGTATGATGGGGGCAGTATGTACAGGAGGGGGGCAGTATGAACAGGACTGTGGTGGGTATGATGGGGGCAGTATGTACAGGAGAGGACTGTGGTGGGTATGATGGTGGCAGTATGTACAGGAGAGGAATGTGGAGGGTATGATGGTGGCAGTATGTACAGGAGAGTAGTATGGAGGGTATGATGGGGGCAATATGTACAGGAGAGGACTGTTGTGGGTATGATGGTGGCAGTATGTACAGGAGAGGACTGTGGTGGGTATAATGGTGGCAGTATGTGCAGGAGAGGACTGTGGTGGGTATGATGGTGGTGGCAGTATGTACAGGAGAGGAATGTGGAGGGTATGATGGTGGCAGTATGTACGGGAGAGTAGTGTGGAGGGTATGATGGGGGCAGTATGTACAGGAGAGGACTGTGGTGGGTATGATGGTGGCAGTATGTACAGGAGAGGACTGTGGTGGGTATGATGGGGGCAGTATGTACAGGAGAGGACTGTGGTGGGTATGATGGGGGCAGTATGTACAGGAGAGGACTGTGGTGGGTATGATGGGGGCAGTATGTACAGGAGAGGACTGTGGTGGGTATGATGGGGGCAGTATGTACAGGAGAGGAATGTGGTGGTTATGATGGGGGCAATATGTACAGGAGAGGTATAAAAAAATATATGTTCCAATGAATTAAAAATTAAGACATTTAAACATTAACAGCGCTTGTATAGAAACAACACATTTGCTTCTCATGATAAAATTAATTATCTGACAGTAAATGAATGCATGTAGTAAGGCAACCCAAAAAAATTACTTAAAGGGTGAAAGAGAGTGACCCTAACACTAGGAGGCGATCAAGGGGTTAATTGTGTTACCTAGGGAGTGATTCTAACTGTGGGGGGAGGGGACTGACTAGAGGAGGAGACCGATAGTGTGTCCCTTGTACACACCACGATCAATCACCTCCTCTAGTCAGTCCCCTCCCCCCACAGTTAGAATCACTCCCTAGGTAATACAATTAACCCCTTGATCGCCTCCTAGTGTTAACCCCTTCCCTGCCAGTCACATTTATACAGTAATCAGTGCATATTTATAGCACTGTTCGCTGTATATATGTGAATGGTCCCAAAAATGTGTCAAAAGTGTCCGATATGTCCACCGCAATATCGCAGTCCTGACAAAAATCGCAGATAACCGCCATTTGTAGTAAAAAAAAAAAAATATGTCATAAATCTATCCCCTATTTTGTAGGTGGTATAACTTTTGCGCAAACCAATCACTATATACATATCGGCCTAAACTAAGACATTTTTTTTTTTTAAATGGGATATTTATTATAGCAAAAAGTAAAAAATATTGTGTTTTTTTCAAAATTGTCAGTCTTTTTTTGTTTATAGCGCAAAAAATAAAAACCACAGAGATGATCAAATACCACCAAAAGAAAGCCCTATTTGTGGGGAAAAATGGACGTCAATTTTGTTTGGGAGCTATGTGGCATGACCGCGCAATTGTCATTCAAAATGTGACAGTGCTGAAAGCTGAAAATTGGCCTGGGAAGGAAGGGGGTGAAAATGCCCGGTATTGAAGTGGTTAATGACCACGCCATTTTTTGCAATACGGCACTACGTCCGTTTAACTGACAATTGCGCGGTCCTTCGACGCTGTACCAAAACAAAACTGACGTCCTTTTTTTCCCACAAATAGAGATTTCTTTTGGTTGTATTTGATCACCTCTGCGGTTTTATTTTTTGCACTATAAACAAAAAAGAGCACCAATTTAAAAAAATATATATTTTTTTTACTTTTTGCTATAATAAATATCCCCAAATATTTTTTTTTTTAATAAATTCTTCATCAGTTTAGGCCAATATGTATTCTTCTACATATTTTTGGTAAAGAATCGCAATAAGCGTATATTGATTGGTTTGCGCAAAAGTCATAGGATCTACAAAATTGGGGATAGATTTATGGCATTTTTATTTTTTACTAGTAATGACGGTGATCTGCGATTTTTAGCAGGACTGCGACATTGCAGTTTGACACTGTTTTGGGACCATTGACGTTTCTACAGCGATCAGTGCTATAAAAATGCAGCTAGGGGGATCAAGGGGTTAAATGTGTTCCTTGGGAAATAAAAACTCAAGATTGCTGCGCTAAAAAAGAGTGAGTGATATGACCAAAACACAAAATATAGATACATATATATATATGATATATATGTATATACAGTGATCAGTCTGTGAAGACATCCAAAGTAACAGTGATCAGTCCATAAAGGGATCCAAAATAAATGAAATGTCCTTGAATATTCATGTCTCAGTGGTATTAAACAGCTAACACCAGGAGTGCACCTTCCACCGTGATAAAAAGAAAGGCTGTGCCCTTACCAGATGAATAGACTCCACGTTATAGGAGCCTAGTAAAGTCTGGGTTCATACAATGCTTAAATCCGTCCTCAGGATGTAGACAGGATGATGAAGATATCAGTTTAAATGGCTGCTCTCTCTGTCTCTTGCTCCCAGATATACATGTGTAGCAAGGTGTTACCGTTGCAAGCATCATTAAGGACTGCAATCTGTGCTGTGAATATAAGTTTGGCTCTCTTTAGTGTTTATTTCATGCTAATTTGTTACAACCTGCTTGGTTCAGTTATCAAGAGACAAAGACTCCATTATAGTAAGTAGCACAGAGACTACATTGCCCACAAGGCCACTGTGCTACCAGAGGGTAGTGCGCCGCACAAAGCCTGATGGGAGGACCTTTTTAAGTCAAGCGCGCCGTATAGCACGCTCTCTCTGGACGCCATCTTCAAGCCGGTAGGAGGCCTGTGTCGAGGCCTGCTGTGAGTATACCTAGGCCTGAGAAGCCTGGGCCTACGGAGACCGAGATCGGATCGCCTAGCCAAAGAGGGATCCCTGCGGACAGTCTCGCTGATCAACCGGAGGAGGATCGGTCTACAGCTCGCAGCATCCAGAGCCGTTTATCCATCGTCATCCAGAGGACAGCCGGGTGAAGGACCAGGGGCCTCGTGACACCGAGAGACGAACCATTGAAGGAGGGTTCTGGCATGAGAGGAAAAGCAGCAGGACAAGGCCTCATCTGGTGAGCGGGCACTTGCCCATCAATTTAGTTAACTGACTGCCAGGAGTGTGACTATCACAAGCCTCACTTGTATTTGCTGGCATTGGCATCTCTGCACTTAGGAACTCAATGCTTTGGGGAGACTGGTACCCCTTGTACTGTTAGTCCGTGTGCCTCAATCAGCAGTTTCTTTCTTCACCCCTATCTTTTTGGATTACAAATCTTTAAGTGCACCAACGTGGCTAGCTGAAGATTACCTGACTCTTAAAGGGATAATTGTCTGTTTTTTTCTACCTTTGCAAGTGGTTGCTATAGGACACACACTAATTGAACGGTCCACTAGGGGGAGCCATAGAGTTGTGATTCCGCATATTAGTGGTAACTGTTTGTATTACCTTGTGTTTACTGCTGTTTATGTGAGACTTGGTGGAGAGGTGCCCCAGTGTTGACATTACTACACTGGGAGATTCTTCCACCATACCCTCGCTCAAGTCTGGCCCTCAGGTTATGTTAGTAGGGTCGGATTTCAAAGGTATTTTAAACCGGTGGTATTTCATGCATTGATTTATACAGGGAGCTGTATGTATTGAATGTCTACTGTATAACCGTTATTCCATTTCTTTACCAAGTAAACATATCACCATTGGTTAAGCTACAATTTGTGTGGAACTCTGTCTTTACAGCTGAGTGGCAGGTGAACAACACCAAGGTAACAACCATTTTATTGCCTTTATTGTTGTGTGTGTGTATCATTGAGGTCCCTTACAGCTAATTGGGGTCCTCAATTATATTATTGTCCATTTGTGCCAGAGGGGATCGAGCCAAATTCTGGGGGTTGACAGGCAGAGTGCAGGCCCAAATTTAAACCAGCAGCTTCTATGGGGGTAGTCCTATATGTGGGGGCTTGTCTGGGATTCCTGCGACTCTGCAACATACCTCCCCCTAGACGGGACCTCTACCGGCACCAAAATGGACCCTGTTACTGCCGTGGCATGGTGCAAGGAGGAGAACGCCCACACAGACTCCAGCATAGTGCTTGAAATTCCAGGAGAATCCTGGGGCGAAAAACAGTTAATCCAAGCCATAACCTGAACTCTGTGCTGTCCTTGGGGAATTTTTTGCAAAGTGCCAAAAGGATCCCCAATCATACTCAACTGCTGGTTACAGGAAGCTTAGGATCTTCTCTGGAAGGCAACCAGTACCTTCAGCGGAAGACAGTTTTGAAAAATGGCTGGACCAGGCTACTTAGGCTTTGGATGAGTGGAACATACCTGAACCACTTTAAGAAGCAGAGGATCACTGAGAGTTTAAAGGGACCTGCTTTGGAAGCCATTCGCAACTTGAAACTTAGTAAAAAGAACTGTACTGCCCATGACTATTTGAGCATCTTACAGGATGTATTCGGCTGCACTGAGAAAGTCTCCGACCTCATCTATCAAATGGAACACTCTTATCAGAAGGAAGGAGAGAAGTTGTCAGAGAACATGAGGCGTCTGGACAAGATCATACATCAGATCCTGTTGAAAAAGGGGTTAGATCCCGGAAGGTGGATGAGATCAGAGCAACGCAAGTTTTGAGAGGGGCTCAACCTTTAGACCCCATTATCCTCCTGTTGAGAAGCCGGCAGGATGGTGGTATCCTGAAATATCCAGACTTGATTCGGATTGCCAGGGAGGAGGAAGTCATGTTGGACAGTAAGAAGAGGAGCCAGAAACCTGAACCCGCTGCCGAAGTCAGGGTGATAAATGCTCATGAGGGTGACCCTCAGGTTGAGCTCCTAAAGACTCAAGTGACCCAGCTGATAGAGATGATGACCATACTAACCAACCAGTCAACCGGGTTGTCTAGTGGAAACACTCCAGAGGAGCCCAAGAAGTCTCTCAGCTCTAATGTTGCAGTACAGAAACCAAGGAAACTGATAATCTGCTTCAACTGTGAAGGAGTCGGACATCATCATGAAGTATGTCCAAGCCCAGTACCGCATGCCGGCGGAAAACTCCAGAGGGCCCCGGTGAAGGAGAAGTGCCCACCAGTTTCAGCTAACTCCATAAAATCTAACGACGTCAGGAGACAACGTCGGGAGTCCCGATCCTTGCCTAGGGCTCCAGTTGTTGCCTCTGAGCGAACTAATGTCTCCCGGTTTTTTATCCGACCTGCCCGGAGGCGGGGAGTCAGTGCACACCAGACCCAACAGGGGTAGAGATCCAGCCAGAATTCAAAGAAAAAAAGGAGTGACGCCTCGTACACACGGCCGAGATTCTCGTCGAAAAAAACATGTAGTTTTTTTCGACGAGATTCTTGGACAAGAAACTTGTCCCGGCCGAGTGTACACACGCTCGATTCAAAGAACCCGCGGTTCTTTGAATGGAGCGAACGCGGTGACGTCATCGAATACGACGAGCATGCGCTCGTCACATTCGATGCCGTCGCCGCCATCTTGGTTCACCCTACCTATGCCTAGGAAGCTACCGCGCATGCGTCGAAGTCATTTTGAGAATGCGCGGGCTTCCCGGCGAAAAGGTAAGTGTACACACACACAATTTTCTCATCGAGAAACAGGCTGACGAGAATCTCGACAAGAAAATAGAGAGCAGGTTCTCTATTTTCTCGTCGAGATTCTTGTCGCTTTTCTTGACGAGAAACCATACACACGAACAAATTTCTCTGCAAAAAATCTCTGCCAGCAAGTTTCTTGCTGGTTTTTGCAGAGAAACTCGTTCGTGTGTACGAGGCTTAAGGGTACAAGTTACTGAACCAGGCAAGCAAGCCCCTCTCCGAAAGTTTTCTGCCAAGTTAGTGGGGCCCTCCCCGGTAGTCTCAATTAGGGAAGAGCTCCGCGTTCAAGTCGAACATACGTTCGACTCGAACATCGTGTGTTCGATCGTTCGACGAAGATCGAACGTTTTGGGTCGTTCGCACCAAATTCGAGTGACGCGATTGGCCCACAATACACTGCGCCATCGCAATCCCGGCGCTGTGATTGGCCAAGCATGCACTGTGACCCCGCATGCTTGGCCAATCACAGCGCCGGCAGCGAGGAGAGCCATAATTGCCCACAGGCAGGATGCCTGTGGCCAATTATAGCTCAGGGGGTTTAGTACACGCCCCACACTATAAAAGGCCGCCAGCGCGGCGGCCTTGTGTAGTGTGTTGGCGTGCAGGGAAAGAGATACATAGGCATCATGGACCATCTAGGCTCTGAGGAAAGGGGTGCGCCCCAGAAACGCGTCAGCTATCCAGTTGTCTGAAGTACTGTCCGACCCTCTCTGTCATCGAGTCCAGTCGGCAAGTGCCAAAGAATTTCCAGCTGATTTGTCCGATAAGCTTTTATTTAAGCTCCGTTTGTGAGTAAGATTACTGCTTTTTTATATTTTAAATAAAACGTCTAAGTGGTAATACACTAGGTCGGTGCGCCCTCCTTTTTTCTTTCTTTTTTCTAGCCACATGAACACCCATTGTTCTGAGGAGGGCTGCAAGACTTTAGACTTTGCCTTTAGACGGAACCACACTACCCGTGTTTTGACGATACACCGAGAGCGCAGGAGATTTTTGTCTTTCTGTGTAACACAGGTAGGCATCTGCAGCACTTAAAGCAGGCGTAGTGTGATTCCTACAAAATATACACCTGAAGCTAACCCTTATTATTGCTCGTAGTTTTTTTCTTTTGTGTTACACTAACAGGCTGTGTTCGATCGTTCGGCGAAGATCGAACGTTTTGGGTCGTTCGCACCAAATTCGAGTGACGCGAACGGCCCACAATATACTGCGCCATCGCAGTGCAATCCCGGTGCTGTGATTGGCCAAGCATGCACTGTGACCCCGCATGCTTGGCCAATCACAGCGCCGGCAGCGAGGAGAGCCATAATTGCCCACAGGCAGGATGCCTGTGGCCAATTATAGCTCAGGGGGTTTAGTACACGCCCCACACTATAAAAGGCCGCCAGCGCGGCGGCCTTGTGTAGTGTGTTGGCGTGCAGGGAAAGAGATACATAGGCAGGGACAGTGTTAGTGAAATTTGGACATTTACCTTGTGTGTCGGGAGAGAGAAGGATAGGTAGGGACAGTGTCAGTGATATTCTGCTAAACCTTGTGTGTAGGGAGAGAGAAGGATAGGTAGGGACAGTGTCAGTGATATTCTGCTAAACCTTGTGTGTAGGGAGAGAGAAGGATAGGTAGGGACAGTGTCAGTGATATTCTGCTAAACCTTGTGTGTAGGAAGAGAGAAGGATAGGTAGGGACAGTGTCAGTGATATTCTGCTAAACCTTGTGTGCAGGGAGAGAGAAGGATAGGCAGGGACAGTGTCAGTGATATTTTTGCTAAGCCTCCTGCACAGTATTCACCTGAAGCTAGACATTATTGCTGTGATTTCCTGTTGTGTAACACAGGTAGGCATCTGCAGCACTTAAAGCAGGCGTAGTGTGATTCCTACAAAATATACACCTGAAGCTACCACTTATTATTGCTCGTAGTTTTTTTTTCTTTTGTGTTACACTAACAGGCATCTGCAGCACTTAAAGCAGGCGTAGTGTGATTCCTACAAAATATACACCTGAAGCTACCCCTTATTGCTCGTAGTTTTTTTTCTTTTGTGTTACACTAACAGGCATCTGCACCACTTAAAGCAGGCATAGTGTGATTCCTACACAGTGTCGGCTGGTGCTCAAAATTTTTGGGGGGGCGCAAACAAACTGAAAAAAAACATCAATTGCCGCCACTGTGCCCAAACGCCACCAGTTTGTCCCCTCAAATGCAGCCAGTTTGTCCCCTCAAATGCAGCCAGTTTGTCCCCAAATGCAGCCAGTTTGTCCCCAAATACAGCCAGTTTGTTTCCATATACAGCTAGTTTGTCCCCAAATACAGCCAGTGTGTCCCCATATGCAGCCAGTTTGTCCCCATATGCAGCCAGTTTGTCCCCATATACAGCCAGTTTGTCCCCAAATACAGCCAGTTTGTCCCCATATACAGCCAGTGTGTCCCCATATACAGCCAGTGTGTCCCCATATACAGTCAGTGTGTCCCCATATACAGCCAGTTTGTCCCCCATATACAGCCAGTGTGTCCCCATATACAGCCAGTGTTTCCCCATATACAGCCAGTGTGTCCCCATATACAGCCAGTTTGTCCCCAAATACAGCCAGTTTGTCCCCATATACAGCCAGTTTGTCCCCATATACAGCCAGTTTGCCCCCAAATACAGCCAGTGTGTCCCCATATACAGCCAGTTTGTCCCAATATGTAGCCAGTGTGTCCCCATATACAGCCAGTGTGTCCCCAAATACAGCCAGTTTGTCCCCATATACAGCCAGTTTGTCCCCAAATACAGACAGTTTGTCCCAAATACAGCCAGTTTGTCCCCATATACAGCCAGTGTGTCCCCAAATGCAGCCAGTTTGTCCCCCAAATACAGCCAGTCCCCCCCCCCCAGCCCTAAACTTACCTTCCTCGGTTCCACGCCGTCCTCGATGTCTTCTCCCGCCCTCGATTACCAGTAACCAGATCCGGTGAACCTGATTGGCTGAAACGCCTGTCAGTCTTCTCCAAGAAACGCATCCCCGTGCGTCCCTTGGGGGAGTTTTTGGAAGCCGATTACAGCCTGAGAGCTGTATTCGGAAAGCCTATCAGAGCCGCTTTTTTTTCTTTTGTGTTACACTAACAGGCATCTGCAGCACTTAAAGCAGGCGTAGTGTATTTCCTGAAAAATATACACCTGAAGCTAAACCTTATTGCTCGTAGTTTTTTTTCTTTTGTGTTACACTAACAGGCATCTGCAGCATTTAAAGCAGGCGTAGTGTGATTCCTGAAAAATATACACCTGAAGCTACCCCTTATTGCTCGTAGTTTTTTTTCTTTTGTGTTACACTAACAGGCATCTGCAGCATTTAAAGCAGGCGTAGTGTGATTCCTACAAAATATACACCTGAAGCTAACCCTTATTGCTCGTAGTTTTTTTTTCTTTTGTGTTACACTAACAGGCATCTGCAGCACTTAAAGCAGGTGTAGTGTGATTCCTGAAAAATATACACCTGAAGCTACACCTTATTGCTCGTAGTTTTTTTTCTTTTGTGTTACACTAACAGGCATCTGCAGCACTTAAATCAGGTGTAGTGTGATTCCTACAAAATATACACCTGAAGCTACCCCTTATTATTGCTCGTAGTATTTTTTTCTTTTGTTTTACACTAACAGGCATCTGCAGCACTTAAAGCAGGCTTAGTGTGATTCCTACAAAATATACACCTGAAGCTACCCCTTATTATTTCTCGTAGTTTTTTTTCTTTTGTGTTACACTAACAGGCATCTGCAGCACTTAAAGCAGGCGTAGTGTGATTCCTGCAAAATATACACCTGAAGGTAACCCTTTTTGCTTGTAGTTTTTTTTCTTTTGTGTTACACTAACAGGCATCTGCAGCACTTAAAGCAGGCGTAGTGTGATTCCTGAAAAATATACACCTGAAGCTACCCCTTATTGCTCGTAGTTTTTTCCTTTTGTGTTACACTAACAGGCATCTGCAGCACTTAAAGCAGGCGTAGTGTGATTCCTACAAAATATACACCTAAAGATACCCCTTATTATTGCTCGTAGTTTTTTTTCTTTTGTGTTACACTAACAGGCATCTGCAGCACTTAAAGCAGGCGTAGTGTGATTCCTGAAAAATATACACCTGAAGCTACCCCTTATTATTGCTCGTAGTTTTTTTTCTTTTGTGTTACACTAACAGGCATCTGCAGCACTTAAAGCAGGCGTAGTGTGATTCCTGCAAAATATACACCTGAAGCTACCCCTTATTGCTCGTAGTTTTTTTTATTTTGTGTTACACTAACAGGCATCTGCAGCACTTAAAGCAGGCGTAGTGTGATTTCTGAAAAATATACACCTGAAGCTTCCCCTTATTGCTCGTAGTTTTTTTTCTTTTGTGTTACACTAACAGGCATCTGCAGCACTTAAAGCAGGCGTAGTGTAATTCCTACAAAATATACACCTGAAGCTACCCCTTCTTATTGCTCGTTGTTTTTTTTCTTTTGTGTTACACTAACAGGCATCTGCAGAACTTAAAGCAGGCGTAGTGTGATTCCTACAAAATATACACCTGAAGCTACCCCTTATTATTGCTCGTAGTTTGTTTTCTTTTGTGTTACACTAACAGGCATCGAAAGCAACTTAAAGCAGGCGTAGTGTATTTCCTGAAAAATATACACCTGAAGCTAACCCTTATTGCTCGTAGTTTTTTTTTCTTTTGTGTTACACTAACAGGCATCTGCAGCACTTAAAGCAGGCGTAGTGTGATTCCTGAAAAATATACACCTGAAGCTACCCCTTATTGCTCGTAGTTTTTTTTCTTTTGTGTTACACTAACAGGCATCTGCAGCATTTAAAGCAGGCGTAGTGTGATTCCTACAAAATATACACCTGAAGCTACCCCTTATTATTGCTCGTAGTTTTTTTTCTTTTGTGTTACATTACCAGGCATCTGCAGCACTTAAAGCAGGCGTAGTGTGATTCCTGAAAAATATACACCTGAAGCTACCCCTTATTGCTCGTAGTTTTTTTATTTTGTGTTACACTAACAGGCATCTGCAGCACTTAAAGCAGGCGTAGTGTGATTCCTACACAGTGGCGGCTGGTGCTCAAAATTTTTGGGGGGCGCAAACAAACTGAAAAAAAAAACATCAATTGCCGCCACTGTGCCCAAATGCCACCAGTTTGTCCCCTCAAATGCAGCCAGTTTGTCCCCTCAAATGCAGCCAGTTTGTCCTCAAATGCAGCCAGTTTGTCCCCAAATACAGCCAGTTTGTTTCCATATACAGCCAGTTTGTCCCCATATACAGCCAGTGTGTCCCCATATGCAGCCAGTTTGTCCCCATATGCAGCCAGTTTGTCCGCATATACAGCCAGTTTGTCCCCAAATGCAGCCAGTTTGTCCCCATATACAGCCAGTTTGTCCCCATATACAGCCAGTTTGTCCCCCATATACAGCCAGTGTGTCCCCATATACAGTCAGTGTGTCCCCATATACAGCCAGCTTGTCCCCCATATACAGCCAGTGTGTCCCCATATACAGCCAGTGTTTCCCCATATACAGCCAGTTTGTCCCCATATACAGCCAGTTTGTCCCCAAATATAGCCAGTTTGTCCCCATATACAGCCAGTTTGTTTCCATATACAGCCAGTTTGTCCCCATATACAGCCAGTGTGTCCCCATATACAGCCAGTGTTTTCCCATATACAGCCAGTGTGTCCCCATATACAGCCAGTTTGTCCCCATATACAGCCAGTTTGTTTCCATATACAGCCAGTTTGTCCCCATATACAGCCAGTGTGTCCCCATATACAGCCAGTTTGTCCCCATATACAGCCAGTTTGTTTCCATATACAGCCAGTTTGTCCCCATATACAGCCAGTGTGTCCCCATATGCAGCCAGTTTGTCCCCATATGCAGCCAGTTTATCCGCATATACAGCCAGTTTGTCCCCAAATGCAGCCAGTTTGTCCCCATATACAGCCAGTTTGTCCCCATATACAGCCAGTTTGTCCCCCATATACAGCCAGTGTGTCCCCATATACAGTCAGTGTGTCCCCATATACAGCCAGCTTGTCCCCCATATACAGCCAGTGTGTCCCCATATACAGCCAGTGTTTCCCCATATACAGCCAGTTTGTCCCCATATACAGCCAGTTTGTCCCCAAATACAGCCAGTTTGTCCCCATATACAGCCAGTTTGTTTCCATATACAGCCAGTTTGTCCCCATATACAGCCAGTGTGTCCCCATATACAGCCAGTGTTTTCCCATATACAGCCAGTGTGTCCCCATATACAGCCAGTTTGTCCCCATATACAGCCAGTTTGTTTCCATATACAGCCAGTTTGTCCCCATATACAGCCAGTGTGTCCCCATATACAGCCAGTTTGTCCCCATATACAGCCAGTTTGTTTCCATATACAGCCAGTTTGTCACCAAATACAGCCAGTTTGTCCCCATATACAGCCAGTTTGTCCCCAAATACAGCCAGTTTGTCCCATATACAGCCAGTTTGTTTCCATATACAGCCAGTTTGTCCCCAAATACAGCCAGTTTGTCCCCATATACAGCCAGTTTGTCCCCAAATACAGCCAGTTTGTCCCATATACAGTCAGTTTGTTTCCATATACGGCCAGTTTGTCCCCATATACAGCCAGTGTGTCCCCATATACAGCCAGTGTTTTCCCATATACAGCCAGTGTGTCCCCATATACAGCCAGTGTGTCCCCATATACAGCCAGTTTGTTTCCATATACAGCCAGTTTGTCCCCAAATACAGCCAGTTTGTCCCCATATACAGCCAGTTTGTCCCTAAATACAGCCAGTTTGTCCCATATACAGTCAGTTTGTCCCCAAATACAGCCAGTTTGTCCCTAAATACAGCCAGTTTGTCCTCAAATACAGCCAGTTTGTTTCCATATACAGCCAGTTTGTCCCCATATACAGCCAGTTTGTCCCCATATACAGCCAGTGTGTCCCCAAATACAGCCAGTTTGTCCCCATATACAGCCAGTTTGTCCCCATATACACACAGTGTGTCCCCATAATACAAGCCAGTTTGTCCCCCATAATACAGCCATCTTGTCCCCATATACAGCCAGTTTGTCCCCCATATATAGCCAGTTTGTCCCAAAGTACAGCCAGTTTGTCCCCATATACAGCCAGTGTGTCCCCATATACAGCCAGTGTGTCCCCATATACAGCCAGTTCACCCCATAATACAGCCAGTTGGTCCCCATATACAGCCAGTTTGTCCCCATATACAGCCAGTTTGTCCCCATATGCAGCCAGTGTGTCCCCATATAGAGCCAGTTTGTCCCCAAATGCAGCCAGTTTGTCCCCATATACAGCCAGTTTGTCCCCATATACAGCCAGTTTGTCCCCCATATACAGCCAGTGTGTCCCCATATACAGTCAGTGTGTCCCCATATACAGCCAGCTTGTCCCCCATATACAGCCAGTGTGTCCCCATATACAGCCAGTGTTTCCCCATATACAGCCAGTTTGTCCCCATATACAGCCAGTTTGTCCCCAAATACAGCCAGTTTGTCCCCATATACAGCCAGTTTGTTTCCATATACAGCCAGTTTGTCCCCATATACAGCCAGTGTGTCCCCATATACAGCCAGTGTTTTCCCATATACAGCCAGTGTGTCCCCATATACAGCCAGTTTGTCCCCATATACAGCCAGTTTGTTTCCATATACAGCCAGTTTGTCCCCAAATACAGCCAGTTTGTCCCATATACAGTCAGTTTGTCCCCAAATACAGCCAGTTTGTCCCTAAATACAGCCAGTTTGTCCCCAAATACAGCCAGTTTGTTTCCATATACAGCCAGTTTGTCCCCATATACAGCCAGTTTGTCCCCATATACAGCCAGTGTGTCCCCATATACAGCCAGTGTGTCCCCATATACAGCCAGTTCACCCCATAATACAGCCAGTTGGTCCCCATATACAGCCAGTTTGTCCCCATATACAGCCAGTTTGTCCCCATATGCAGCCAGTGTGTCCCCATATACAGCCAGTTTGTCCCCAAATACAGCCAGTTTGTCCCCATATACAGCCAGTTTGTCCCCAAATACAGCCAGTTTGTCCCCCATATACAGCCAGTTTGTCCCCATATACAGCCAGTTTGTCCCCATATACAGCCAGTTTGACCCAAAATACAGCCAGTTTGTCCCCATATACAGCCAGTTTGTCCCCATATACAACCAGTTTGTCCCCAAAATAGACACCTGAAGCTACCCCTTATTATTGCTCGTAGTTTTATTTCTTTTGTGTTACACTAACAGGCATCTGCAGCACTTAAAGCAGGCGTAGTGTGATTCCTGCAAAATATACACCTGAAGCTAACCCTTATTGCTCATATTTTTTTTCTTTTGTGTTACACTAACAGGCATCTGCAGCACTTAAAGCAGGCATAGTGTGATTCCTACAAAATATACACCTGAAGCTACCCGTTATTGCTTGTAGTTTTTTTTCTTTTGTGTTACACTAACAGGCATCTGCAGCACTTAAAGCAGGCGTAGTGTGATTCCTACAAAATATACACCTGAAGCTACCCCTTATTATTGCTCGTAGTTTTTTTTTCTTTTGTGTTACACTAACAGGCATCTGCAGCACTTAAAGCAGGCGTAGTGTGATTCCTACAAAATATACACCTGAAGCTACCCCTTATTATTGCTTGTAGTTTTTTTTTCTTTTGTGTTACACTAACAGGCATCTGCAGCACTTAAAGCAGGCGTAGTGTGATTCCTGCAAAATATACACCTGAAGCTAACCCTTATTGCTCGTAGTTTTTTTCTTTTGTGTTACACTATTAGGCATCTGCAGCACTTAAAGCAGTCGTAGTGTGATTCCTGAAAAATATACACCTGAAGCTACCCCTTATTGCTCGTAGTTTTTTTTCTTTTGTGTTACACTAACAGGCATCTGCAGCATTTAAAGCAGGCGTAGTGTGATTCCTACAAAATAACCACCTGAAGCTACCCCTTATTATTGCTTGTAGTTTTTTTTCTTTTGTGTTACACTAACAGGCATCTGCAGCACTTAAAGCAGGCGTAGTGTGATTCCTGAAAAACTATACACCTGAAGCTACCCCTTATTGCTCGTAGTTTTTTTTCTTTTGTGTTACACTAACAGGCATCTGCAGCACTTAAAGCAGGCGTAGTGTGATTCCTACACAGTGGCGGCTGGTGCTCAAAATTTTTGGGGGGCGCAAACAAACTGAAAAAAAAACATCAATTGCCGCCACTGTGCCCAAACGCCACCAGTTTGTCCCCTCAAATGCAGCCAGATTGTCCCCTCAAATGCAGCCAGTTTGTCCCCAAATACAGCCAGTTTGTCCCCATATACAGCCAGTTTGTCCCCCATATACAGCCAGTTTGTCCCCATATACAGCCAGTTTGTCCCCAAATACAGCCAGTTTGTCCCCATATACAGCCAGTTTGTCCCCAAATACAGCCAGTGTGTCCCCATATACAGCCAGTTTGTCCCAAAATACAGCCAGTTTGTCCCCATATACAGCCAGTGTGTCCCCATATACAGCCAGTGTGTCCCCATATGCAGCCAGTTTGTCCCCATAATACAGCCAGTTGGTCCCCATATACAGCCAGTTTGTCCCCATATACAGGCAGTTTGTCCCCATATGCAGCCAGTGTGTCCCCATATACAGCCAGTTTGTCCCCAAATACAGCCAGTTTGTCCCCATATAAGCCAGTTTGTCCCCAAATACAGCCAGTTTGTCCCCCATATACAGCCAGTTTGTCCCCATATACAGCCAGTTTGTCCCCATATACAGTCAGTTTGACCCAAAATACAGCCAGTTTGTCCCCATATACAGCCAGTTTGTCCCCAAAATATACACCTGAAGCTACCCCTTATTATTGCTCGTAGTTTTATTTATTTTGTGTTACACTAACAGGCATCTGCAGCACTTAAAGCAGGCGTAGTGTGATTCCTGCAAAATATACACCTGAAGCTAACCCTTATTGCTCGTTCGTATTTTTTTTTCTTTTGTGTTACACTAACAGGCATCTGCAGCACTTAAAGCAGGCGTAGTGTGATTCCTACAAAATATACACCTGAAGCTACCCGTTATTGCTTGTAGTTTTTTTTCTTTTGTGTTACACTTACAGGCATCTGCAGCACTTAAAGCAGGCGTAGTGTGATTCCTACAAAATATACACCTGAAGCTACCCGTTATTATTGCTCGTAGTTTTTTTTCTTTTGTGTTACACTAACAGGCATCTGCAGCACTTAAAGCAGGCGTAGTGTGATTCCTACAAAATATACACCTGAAGCTACCCCTTATTATTGCTCGTAGTTTTTTTTTCTTTTGTCTTACACTAACAGGCATCTGCAGCACTTAAAGCAGGCGTAGTGTGATTCCTACAAAATATACACCTGAAGCTACCCCTTATTATTGCTTGTAGTTTTTTTTTATTTTGTGTTACACTAACAGGCATCTGCAGCACTTAAAGCAGGCGTAGTGTGATTCCTGCTGTCAAGGTCACCTGTGGCCAGGTGACAGATGCACACCGTAGGGGGACAGGAGTGCACCGGAAGGTAGTGAACCCTATGGCTGACTGCTGCGGATAGGAAACTGGGTGGTTGTGGAAAGCGGGACCAGAGGAGCACAACCGGGATCCTAACGGAAGCTAGAGCCAAGATTCCCCAGGGCGCGGAGTCTAAGACCCAGCAGGTCTTCTCCAGGGCCTCTAGTGGTGAGGATGTTATGCTGCAGGCTGGGACCAGGTCGCGGCCCCTGGAGTTTCCTAGCTCACGCCCCGTAGGATAAGGGGAAAAGAGGGGAAGCAGCAGCACAAGATATGAGAGAACCGAATAACAAGCTGAAGGTCAGGGGCCACAAGCAGACAAGGATAACGAAAGAACGAGCCGAAGGTCAAGGGTCAGGAGCAGACAGGGATAGTCGGGGACAAGCCAAATATGTAACAGAGAGACAGACGTAGCACACGGCAGGCAGGAACCCAAACACACAATGCCTAACAAACACGTTGATCAGCAAAGCAGGCTTGCAGTGCACAGGTTAATATAGTGTTCTGTGATAAGGCCTGGGGTGGAGTCTGGCTGGGAGGAGATTATAAAGGAAGCCAGGTGAAAGGGCTCAGGCCTCTAAGATGAACACATGGGAAGGAAGGTAAGCTGACGGACAAACACTACTGCATATCCATGACACCTGCAAAATATACACCTGAAGCTAACCCTTATTGCTCGTAGTTTTTTTCTTTTGTGTTACACTATTAGGCATCTGCAGCACTTAAAGCAGTCGTAGTGTGATTCCTGAAAAATATACACCTGAAGCTACCCCTTATTGCTCGTAGTTTTTTTTCTTTTGTGTTACACTAACAGGCATCTGCAGCATTTAAAGCAGGCGTAGTGTGATTCCTACAAAATATACACCTGAAGCTACCCCTTATTATTGCTTGTAGTTTTTTTTCTTTTGTGTTACACTAACAGGCATCTGCAGCACTTAAAGCAGGCGTAGTGTGATTCCTGAAAAACTATACACCTGAAGCTACCCCTTATTGCTCGTAGTTTTTTTTCTTTTGTGTTACACTAACAGGCATCTGCAGCACTTAAAGCAGGCGTAGTGTGATTCCTACACAGTGGCGGCTGGTGCTCAAAATTTTTGGGGGGTGCAAACAAACTGAAAAAAAAACATCAATTGCCGCCACTGTGCCCAAACGCCACCAGTTTGTCTCCTCAAATGCAGCCAGTTTGTCCCCTCAAATGCAGCCAGTTTGTCCCCAAATACAGCCAGTTTGTCCCCATATACAGCCAGTTTGTCCCCCATATACAGCCAGTTTGTCCCCATATACAGCCAGTTTGTCCCCATATACAGCCAGTTTGTCCCCAAATACAGCCAGTTTGTCCCCATATACAGCCAGTTTGTCCCCAAATACAGCCAGTGTGTCCCCATATACAGCCAGTTTGTCCCCATATGCAGCCAGTGTGTCCCCATATGCAGCCAGTGTGTCCCCAAATACAGCCAGTTTGTCCCCATATTCAGCCAGTTTGTCCCCAAATACAGCCAGTTTGTCCCCAAATACAGCCAGTTTGTCCCCCATATACAGCCAGTTTGTCCCCAAATACAGCCAGTTTGTCCCCATATACAGCCAGTGTGTCCCCAAATGCAGCCAGTTTGTCCACTAAATACAGCCAGTTTCCCCCCCCCAGCCCTGCACTTACCTTCCTCGGTTCCGCGCCGTCCTCGATGTCTTCTCCCGCCCTCAATGTCGCTTCAGCCAATCAGGTTACCGGTAACCAGATCCGGTGAACCTGATTGGCTGAAACGCCTGTCAGTATTCTCCAAGAAACGCATCCCCGTGCGTCACTTGGAGGAGTTTTTGGAAGCCGATTACAGCCTGAGAGCTGTATTCGGAAAGCCTATCAGAGCCGCTGGCTCTGATAGACACTTCCAGATCACACCCACCGCCGGCCACTGCTCTAATTCATATGGCCGGCGCTCACCCGGAAGCCGGCCATCTGAATAGTGGGCAGCGCGGCAGCTGCGACAATACACAGATTCATGCAATGCATAAATCTGTGTATTGTCTTTCAGTGGTGGTGCAGGAGCGAGAGGGGGCGGCACTCCGGCGGCCTCTATGGACGCACCACCACTGTTCCTACAAAATTTACACCTGAAGCTACCCCTTATTATTGCTTGTAGTTTTATTTATTTTGTGTTACACTAACAGGCATCTGCAGCACTTAAAGCAGGCATAGTGTGATTCCTGCAAAATATACACCTGAAGCTAACCCTTGTTGCTCGTAGTTTTTTTTCTTTTGTGTTACACTAACAGGCATCTGCAGCACTTAAAGCAGGCGTAGTGTGATTCCTGCAAAATATACACCTGAAGCTACCCCTTATTGCTCGTAGTTTTTTTTATTTTGTGTTACACTAACAGGCATCTGCAGCACTTAAAGCAGGCTTAGTGTGATTCCTGAAAAATATACACCTGAAGCTTCCCCTTATTGCTCGTAGGTTTTTTTCTTTTTTGTTACACTAACAGGCATCTGCAGCACTTAAAGCAGGCGTAGTGTGATTCCTACACAGTGGCGGCTGGTGCTCAAAATTTTTGGGGGGTGCAAACAAACTGAAAAAAAAACATCAATTGCCGCCACTGTGCCCAAACGCCACCAGTTTGTCCCCTCAAATGCAGCCAGTTTGTCCCCTCAAATGCAGCCAGTTTGTCCCCAAATACAGCCAGTTTGTCCCCATATACAGCCAGTTTGTCCCCCATATACAGCCAGTTTGTCCCCATATACAGCCAGTTTGTCCCCATATACAGCCAGTTTGTCCCCAAATACAGCCAGTTTGTCCCCATATACAGCCAGTTTGTCCCCAAATACAGCCAGTGTGTCCCCATATACAGCCAGTTTGTCCCCATATGCAGCCAGTGTGTCCCCATATGCAGCCAGTGTGTCCCCAAATACAGCCAGTTTGTCCCCATATTCAGCCAGTTTGTCCCCAAATACAGCCAGTTTGTCCCCAAATACAGCCAGTTTGTCCCCCATATACAGCCAGTTTGTCCCCAAATACAGCCAGTTTGTCCCCATATACAGCCAGTGTGTCCCCAAATGCAGCCAGTTTGTCCACTAAATACAGCCAGTTTCCCCCCCCCAGCCCTGCACTTACCTTCCTCGGTTCCGCGCCGTCCTCGATGTCTTCTCCCACCCTCAATGTCGCTTCAGCCAATCAGGTTACCGGTAACCAGATCCGGTGAACCTGATTGGCTGAAACGCCTGTCAGTATTCTCCAAGAAACGCATCCCCGTGCGTCACTTGGAGGAGTTTTTGGAAGCCGATTACAGCCTGAGAGCTGTATTCGGAAAGCCTATCAGAGCCGCTGGCTCTGATAGACACTTCCAGATCACACCCACCGCCGGCCACTGCTCTAATTCATATGGCCGGCGCTCACCAGGAGGCCGGCCATCTGAATAGTGGGCAGCGCGGCAGCTGCGACAATACACAGATTCATGCAATGCATAAATCTGTGTATTGTCTTTCAGTGGTGGTGCAGGAGCGAGAGGGGGCGGCACTCCGGCGGCCTCTATGGACGCACCACCACTGTTCCTACAAAATTTACACCTGAAGCTACCCCTTATTATTGCTTGTAGTTTTATTTCTTTTGTGTTACACTAACAGGCATCTGCAGCACTTAAAGCAGGCATAGTGTGATTCCTGCAAAATATACACCTGAAGCTAACCCTTGTTGCTCGTAGTTTTTTTTCTTTTGTGTTACACTAACAGGCATCTGCAGCACGTAAAGCAGGCGTAGTGTGATTCCTGCAAAATATACACCTGAAGCTACCCCTTATTGCTCGTAGTTTTTTTTATTTTGTGTTACACTAACAGGCATCTGCAGCACTTAAAGCAGGCTTAGTGTGATTCCTGAAAAATATACACCTGAAGCTTCCCCTTATTGCTCGTAGGTTTTTTTCTTTTTTGTTACACTAACAAGCATCTGCAGCACTTAAAGCAGGCATAGTGTGATTCCTACAAAATATACACCTGAAGCTACCCCTTATTATTGCTCGTAGTTTTTTTTCTTTTGTGTTACACTAACAGGCATCTGCAGCACTTAAAGCAGGCGTAGTGTGATTCCTACAAAATAAACACCTGAAGCTACCCCTTATTATTGTGAAAAGACAGTAAAATCAATCAATGGGAAGACCAAAAATAAAATAAACTGTAGCAGCGCTTGCAATCAAAATGTTCATAAGAAAGTCTTCTATCAACATGTGTAGATAGGAAATACAGCTTGAAACTGATGTGGACAGTGACGATTGATCAGCCAATCTATGGGGTAGTGCTCCTTCCACCACGCAGTGCGTTCACCTCGTGGGGGGATCATAAACCCCAATAAGGGATGCACTCACCAGATAGTTGTTAATATTGGGCCTTAAATCAATCTCAATGGCTATGTTCAGTTGTCATCCACCGGTACATCAGGTCTCCAATGACATGTTAAAGAAAGTAATGGCCACATAGAGTAGTACTGCTTCAAAAAAGTATTTATTAAAAAACCCCCTTATAAGAGCATAGTACCCCTTATGAGAGTATGCGTACCAAATAAACAATCATAACAAGCATCGGATAATTGTGCGCGTGCACTAGGGGTGTAGTACCGCGGTTTTACCAGTCTTCTGGTGGCTTCCTGGTGCAGCGTCCCGTGGAGCGCACGCCTCACTTCCGGTAGGTTGTTGAGGAGTCACGTCCTTTCTTTAACATGTCATTGGAGACCTGATGTACCGGTGGATGACAACTGAACATAGCCATTGAGATTGATTTAAGGCCCAATATTAACAACTATCTGGTGAGTGCATCCCCTATTGGGGTTTATGATCCCCCCCACGAGGTGAACGCACTGCATGGTGGAAGGAGCACTACCCCATAGATTGGCTGATCAATCGTCACTGTCCACATCAGTTTCAAGCTGTATTTCCTATCTACACATGTTGATAGAAGACTTTCTTATGAACATTTTGATTGCAAGCGCTGCTACAGTTTATTTTATTTTTGGTCTTCCCATTGATTAATTTTACTGTCTTTTCACATATCTATGTCATTTTAAGCAGCAGCTATTTATTGTGTCTCGTCATTTTATTTCTGGACCTTTTTATCTTGGTGTTTTATCCTAAGCGCAGAGTGGTGCTTTGAGTAGGGGCGGAGTTCTTTTAGTACCTTTTACATACCCCTTATTATTGCTTGTAGTTTTTTTTTCTTTTGTGTTACACTAACAGGCATCTGCAGAACTTAAAGCAGGCGTAGTGTATTTCCTGAAAAATATACACCTGAAGCTAACCCTTATTGCTCGTAGTTTTTTTTCTTTTGTGTTACACTAACAGGCATCTGCAGCATTTAAAGCAGGCGTAGTGTGATTCCTACAAAATATACACCTGAAGCTACCCCTTATTATTGCTCGTAGTTTTTTTTCTTTTGTGTTACACTAACAGGCATCTGCAGCACTTAAAGCAGGCGTAGTGTGATTCCTGCAAAATATACACCTAAAGCTAACCCTTATTGCTCATAGTTTTTTTTCCTTTGTGTTACACTAACAGGCATCTGCAGCACTTAAAGCAGGCGTAGTGTGATTCCTGAAAAATATACACCTGAAGCTACACCTTATTTCTCATAGTTTTTTTTTTTTGTGTTACACTAACAGGCATCTGCAGCACTTAAAGCAGGCGTAGTGTGATTCCTACACAGTGGTGGCTGGTGCTCAAAATTTTTTGGGGGGCGCCAGTTTGTTTCCATATACAGCCAGTTTGTCCCCATATACAGCCAGTGTGTCCCCATAATACAAGCCAGTTTGTCCCCCATAATACAGTCAGTGTGTCCCCATATACAACCAGTTTGTCCCCCATATACAGCCAGTGTGTCCCCATATACAGCCAGTGTTTCCCCATATACAGCCAGTGTGTCCCCATATACAGCCAGTTTGTCCCCAAATACAGCCAGTTTGTCCCCATATACAGCCAGTTTGTTTCCATATACAGCCAGTTTGTCCCCATATACAGCCAGTGTGTCCCCATATACAGCCAGTGTTTCCCCATATACAGCCAGGTTGTCCCCATATACAGCCAGTTTTTTCCCCAAATACAGCCAGTGTGTCCCCATATACAGCCGTTTGTCCCCATATGCAGCCAGTGTGTCCCCATATACAGCCAGTGTGTCCCCAAATACAGCCAGTTTGTCCCCCATATACAGCCAGTTTGTCCCCAAATACAGCCAGTTTGTCCCCAAATACAGCCAGTTTGTCCCCCATATACAGCCAGTTTGTCCCCAAATACAGCCAGTTTGTCCCCATATACAGCCAGTGTGTCCCCAAATGCAGCCAGTTTGTCCCCCAAATAGAGCCAGTTTCCCCCCCCCCAGCCCTGCACTTACCTTCCTCGGTTCCGCGCCGTCCTCGATGTCTTCTCCCACCCTCGATGTCGCTTCAGCCAATCAGGTTACCGGTAACCAGATCCGGTGAACCTGATTGGCTGAAACGCCTGTCAGTCTTCTCCAAGAAACGCATCCCTGTGCGTCCCTTGGAGGAGTTTTTTAAAGCCGATTACAGCCTGAGAGCTGTATTCGGAAAGCCTATCAGAGCCGCTGGCTCTGATAGACACTTCCAGATCACACCCACCGCTGGCCACTGCTCTAATTCATATGGCCGGCGCTCACCAGGAGGCCGGCCATCTGAATAGTGGGCAGCGCGGCAGCTGCGACAATACACAGATTCATGCAATGCATGAATCTGTGTATTGTCTTTCAGTGGTGGTGCAGGAGCGAGAGGGGGCGGCGCTCCGGCGCCCTCTATGGACGCACCGCCACTGTTCCTACAAAATATACACCTGAAGCTACCCCCTATTATTGCTCCTAGTTTTTTTTCTTTTGTGTTACACTAACAGGCATCTGCAGCACTTAAAGCAGGCGTAGTGTGATTCCTACAAAATAAACACCTGAAGCTACCCCTTATTATTGTGAAAAGACAGTAAAATCAATCAATGGGAAGACCAAAAATAAAATAAACTGTAGCAGCGCTTGCAATCAAAATGTTCATAAGAAAGTCTTCTATCAACATGTGTAGATAGGAAATACAGCTTGAAACTGATGTGGACAGTGACGATTGATCAGCCAATCTATGGGGTAGTGCTCCTTCCACCATGCAGTGCGTTCACCTCGTGGGGGGATCATAAACCCCAATAGGGGATGCACTCACCAGATAGTTGTTAATATTGGGCCTTAAATCAATCTCAATGGCTATGTTCAGTTGTCATCCACCGGTACATCAGGTCTCCAATGACATGTTAAAGAAAGTAATGGCCACATAGAGTAGTACTGCTTCAAAAAAGTATTTATTAAAAAACCCCCTTATAAGAGCATAGTACCCCTTATGAGAGTATGCGTACCAAATAAACAATCATAACAAGCATCGGATAATTGTGCGCGTGCACTAGGGGTGTAGTACCGCGGTTTTACCAGTCTTCTGGTGGCTTCCTGGTGCAGCGTCCCGTGGAGCGCACGCGTCACTTCCGGTAGGTTGTTGAGGAGTCACGTCCTTTCTTTAACATGTCATTGGAGACCTGATGTACCGGTGGATGACAACTGAACATAGCCATTGAGATTGATTTAAGGCCCAATATTAACAACTATCTGGTGAGTGCATCCCCTATTGGGGTTTATGATCCCCCCCACGAGGTGAACGCACTGCATGATGGAAGGAGCACTACCCCATAGATTGGCTGATCAATCGTCACTGTCCACATCAGTTTCAAGCTGTATTTCCTATCTACACATGTTGATAGAAGACTTTCTTATGAACATTTTGATTGCAAGCGCTGCTACAGTTTATTTTATTTTTGGTCTTCCCATTGATTAATTTTACTGTCTTTTCACATATCTATGTCATTTTAAGCAGCAGCTATTTATTGTGTCTCGTCATTTTATTTCTGGACCTTTTTATCTTGGTGTTTTATCCTAAGCGCAGAGTGGTGCTTTGAGTAGGGGCGGAGTTCTTTTAGTACCTTTTACATACCCCTTATTATTGCTTGTAGTTTTTTTTTCTTTTGTGTTACACTAACAGGCATCTGCAGAACTTAAAGCAGGCGTAGTGTATTTCCTGAAAAATATACACCTGAAGCTAACCCTTATTGCTCGTAGTTTTTTTTCTTTTGTGTTACACTAACAGGCATCTGCAGCATTTAAAGCAGGCGTAGTGTGATTCCTACAAAATATACACCTGAAGCTACCCCTTATTATTGCTCGTAGTTTTTTTTCTTTTGTGTTACACTAACAGGCATCTGCAGCACTTAAAGCAGGCGTAGTGTGATTCCTGCAAAATATACACCTAAAGCTAACCCTTATTGCTCATAGTTTTTTTTCCTTTGTGTTACACTAACAGGCATCTGCAGCACTTAAAGCAGGCGTAGTGTGATTCCTGAAAAATATACACCTGAAGCTACACCTTATTTCTCATAGTTTTTTTTTGTGTTACACTAACAGGCATCTGCAGCACTTAAAGCAGGCGTAGTGTGATTCCTACACAGTGGTGGCTGGTGCTCCAAATTTTTTTGGGGGCGCCAGTTTGTTTCCATATACAGCCAGTTTGTCCCCATATACAGCCAGTGTGTCCCCATAATACAAGCCAGTTTGTCCCCCATAATACAGTCAGTGTGTCCCCATATACAACCAGTTTGTCCCCCATATACAGCCAGTGTGTCCCCATATACAGCCAGTGTTTCCCCATATACAGCCAGTGTGTCCCCATATACAGCCAGTTTGTCCCCAAATACAGCCAGTTTGTCCCCATATACAGCCAGTTTGTTTCCATATACAGCCAGTTTGTCCCCATATACAGCCAGTGTGTCCCCATATACAGCCAGTGTTTCCCCATATACAGCCAGGTTGTCCCCATATACAGCCAGTTTTTCCCCAAATACAGCCAGTGTGTCCCCATATACAGCCAGTTTGTCCCCATATGCAGCCAGTGTGTCCCCAAATACAGCCAGTTTGTCCCCCATATACAGCCAGTGTGTCCCCAAATGCAGCCAGTTTGTCCCCCAAATAGAGCCAGTCCCCCCCCCAGCCCTGCACTTACCTTCCTCGGTTCCGCGCCGTCCTCGATGTCTTCTCCCGCCCTCGATGTCGCTTCAGCCAATCAGGTTACCGGTAACCAGATCCGGTGAACCTGATTGGCTGAAACGCCTGTCAGTCTTCTCCAAGAAACGCATCCCTGTGCGTCCCTTGGAGGAGTTTTTTAAAGCCGATTACAGCCTGAGAGCTGTATTCGGAAAGCCTATCAGAGCCGCTGGCTCTGATAGACACTTCCAGATCACACCCACCACTGGCCACTGCTCTAATTCATATGGCCGGCGCTCACCAGGAGGCCGGCCATCTGAATAGTGGGCAGCGCGGCAGCTGCGACAATACACAGATTCATGCAATGCATGAATCTGTGTATTGTCTTTCAGTGGTGGTGCAGGAGCGAGAGGGGGCGGCGCTCCGGCGCCCTCTATGGACGCACCGCCACTGTTCCTACAAAATATACACCTGAAGCTACCCCTTATTATTGCTCGTAGTTTTTTTTTCTTTTGTGTTACACTAACAGGCATCTGCAGCACGTAAAGCAGGCGTAGTGTGATTCCTGCAAAATATACACCTGAAGCTACCCCTTATTGCTCGTAGTTTTTTTTATTTTGTGTTACACTAACAGGCATCTGCAGCACTGAAAGCAGGCTTAGTGTGATTCCTGAAAAATATACACCTGAAGCTTCCCCTTATTGCTCGTAGTTTTTTTTCTTTTTTGTTACACTAACAGGCATCTGCAGCACTTAAAGCAGGCATAGTGTGATTCCTACAAAATATACACCTGAAGCTACCCCTTATTATTGCTCATAGTTTTTTTTCTTTTGTGTTACACTAACAGGCATCTGCAGCACTTAAAGCAGGCGTAGTGTGATTCCTACAAAATAAACACCTGAAGCTACCCCTTATTATTGTGAAAAGACAGTAAAATCAATCAATGGGAAGACCACAAAATAAATAAACTGTAGCAGCGCTTGCAATCAAAATGTTCATAAGAAAGTCTTCTATCAACATGTGTAGATAGGAAATACAGCTTGAAACTGATGTGGACAGTGACGATTGATCAGCCAATCTATGGGGTAGTGCTCCTTCCACCATGCAGTGCGTTCACCTCGTGGGGGGATCATAAACCCCAATAGGGGATGCACTCACCAGATAGTTGTTAATATTGGGCCTTAAATCAATCTCAATGGCTATGTTCAGTTGTCATCCACCGGTACATGAGGTCTCCAATGACATGTTAAAGAAAGTAATGGCCACATAGAGTAGTACTGCTTCAAAAAAGTATTTATTAAAAAACCCCATTATAAGAGCATAGTACCCCTTATGAGAGTATGCGTACCAAATAAACAATCATAACAAGCATCGGATAATTGTGCGCGTGCACTAGGGGTGTAGTACCGCGGTTTTACCAGTCTTCTGGTGGCTTCCTGGTGCAGCGTCCCGCGGAGCGCACGCGTCACTTCCGGTAGGTTGTTGAGGAGTCACGTCCTTTCTTTAACATGTCATTGGAGACCTGATGTACCGGTGGATGACAACTGAACATAGCC
The DNA here is from genome assembly GCA_029206835.1 of Rana muscosa. Lineage (NCBI taxonomy): Eukaryota > Metazoa > Chordata > Amphibia > Anura > Ranidae > Rana > Rana muscosa. The sequence continues at coordinate 827,418,234 of CM055116.1, forward strand.
ATTGAGATTGATTTAAGGCCCAATATTAACAACTATCTGGTGAGTGCATCCCCTATTGGGGTTTATGATCCCCCCACGAGGTGAACGCACTGCATGGTGGAAGGAGCACTACCCCATAGATTGGCTGATCAATCGTCACTGTCCACATCAGTTTCAAGCTGTATTTCCTATCTACACATGTTGATAGAAGACTTTCTTATGAACATTTTGATTGCAAGCGCTGCTACAGTTTATTTTATTTTTGGTCTTCCCAATGATTGATTTTACTGTCTTTTCACATATCTATGTCATTTTAAGCAGCAGCTATTTATTGTGTCTCGTCATTTTATTTCTGGACCTTTTTATCTTGGTTTTTTATCCTAAGCGCAGAGTGGTGCTTTGAGTAGGGGCGGAGTTCTTTTAGTACCTTTTACATACCCCTTATTATTGCTTGTAGTTTTTTTTTCTTTTGTGTTACACTAACAGGCATCTGCAGAACTTAAAGCAGGCGTAGTGTGATTCCTGCAAAATATACACCTGAAGCTAACCCTTATTGCTCGTAGTTTTTTTTTCTTTTGTGTTACACTAACAGGCATCTGCAGCACTTAAAGCAGGCGTAGTGTGATTACTGAAAAATATACACCTGAAGCTACCCCTTATTACTCGTAGTTTTTTTCTTTTGTGTTACACTAACAGGCATCTGCAGCACTTAAAGCAGGCATAGTGTGATTCCTACAAAATATACACCTGAAGCTACCCCTTATTATTGCTCGTAGTTTTTTTTCTTTTGTGTTACACTAACAGGCATCTGCAGCACTTAAAGCAGGCGTAGTGTGATTCCTGCAAAATATACACCTGAAGCTACCCCTTATTACTCATAGTTTTTTTCTTTTGTGTTACACTAACAGGCATCTGCAGCACTTAAAGCAGGCGTAGTGTTATTCCTGAAAAATATACACCTGAAGCTTCCCCTTATTGCTCGTAGTTTTTTTTCTTTTGTGTTACACTAACTGGCATCTGCAGCACTTAAAGCAGGCATAGTGTGATTCCTACAAAATATACACCTGAAGCTACCCCTTATTATTGCTCGCAGTTTTTTTTTTCTTTTGTTTTACACTAACAGGCATCTGCAGCACTTAAAGCAGGCTTAGTGTGATTCCTACAAAATATACACCTGAAGCTACCCCTTATTATTTCTCATAGTTTTTTTTCTTTTGTGTTACACTAACAGGCATCTGCAGCACTTAAAGCAGGCGTAGTGTGATTCCTGCAAAATATACACCTGAAGCTAACCCTTATTGCTCGTAGTTTTTTTTCTTTTGTGTTACACTAACAGGCATCTGCAGCACTTAAAGCAGACGTAGTGTGATTCCTGAAAAATATACACCTGAAGCTACCCCTTATTGCTCGTAGTTTTTTTTCTTTTGTGTTACACTAACAGGCATCTGCAGCACTGAAAGCAGGCGTAGTGTGATTCCTACAAAATATACACCTGAAGCTACCCCTTATTATTGCTCGTAGTTTTTTTTCTTTTGTGTTACACTAACAGGCATCTGCAGCACTTAAAGCAGGCGTAGTGTAATATCTGAAAAATATACACCTGAAGCTACTCCTTATTGCTCGTAGTTTTTTTTCTTTTGTGTTACACTAACAGGCATCTGCAGCACTTAAAGCAGGCGTAGTGTGATTCCTACAAAATATACACCTGAAGCTACCCCTTATTATTGCTCGCAGTTTTTTTTCTTATGTTTTACACTAACAGGCATCTGCAGCACTTAAAGCAGGCTTAGTGTGATTCCTACAAAATATACACCTGAAGCTACCCCTTATTATTTCTCGTAGTTTTTTTTCTTTTGTGTTACACTAACAGGCATCTGCAGCACTTAAAGCAGGCGTAGTGTGATTCCTGCAAAATATACATCTGAAGCTAACCCTTATTGCTCGTAGTTTTTTTTCTTTTGTGTTACACTAACAGGCATCTGCAGCACTTAAAGCAGGCGTAGTGTGATTCCTGAAAAATATACACCTGAATCTACCCCTTATTGCTCGTAGTTTTTTTTCTTTTGTGTTACACTAACAGGCATCTGCAGCACTTAAAGCAGGCGTAGTGTGATTCCTACAAAATATACACCTGAAGCTACCCCTTATTATTGCTCGTAGTTTTTTTGTTTTTGTGTTACATTAACAGGCATCTGCAGCACTTAAAGCAGGCGTAGTGTGATTCCTGCAAAATATACACCTGAAGCTAACCCTTATTGCTCGTAGTTTTTTTTCTTTTGTGTTACATTAACAGGCATCTGCAGCACTTAAAGCAGGCGTAGTGTGATTCCTGCAAAATATACACCTGAAGCTACCCCTTATTGCTCGTAGTTTTTTTTCTTTTGTGTTACACTAACAGGCATCTGCAGCACTTAAAGCAGGCGTAGTGTGATTCCTGCAAAATATACACCTGAAGCTAGCCCTTATTGCTGTGTTTTCCTGTTGTGTAACACAGGCAGGCATCTGCAGCACTTAAAGCAGGCGTAGTGTAATTCCTGCACATTATTCACCTGAAGCTAGCCCTTATTGCTGTGTTTTCCTGTTGTGTAACACAGGCAGGCATCTGCAGCACTTAAAGCAGGCGTAGTGTGATTCCTGCACATTATACACCTGAAGCTACCCCTTATTGCTCGTAGTTTTTTTTCTTTTGTGTTACACTAACAGGCATCTGCAGCACTTAAAGCAGGCGTAGTGTGATTCCTGAAAAATATACACCTGAAGCTACCCCTTATTGCTGGTTTTCCCATCTCCCTGCAGGCCTTTAGAATGTCTGGAAGGCAAACAAGGAGAGGCAGACAGTCAGGAGCCAAGAAAAGAGGGCAAGCAGGCTCTGTGTCTAGAGACAACAGTGCTGGTCGTGGACGCGGTGCATCGTCATCAGCACGTGGCCATGGGACATGCTTGTCCTTATTTTCTGCAGCTGGACGTGTTGAGCCGCATCATGCCGAAGACTTGGTAGAGTGGATGACCAAGCCCTCCTCATCCTCCTCATCCTCTCTCACCCAGGCTCAGGGTACTGGCAAAGCAGCTGCCAAAGCGTCCTCAATGTCATCATCAGTCACTCCTTCCCTAGACCCACCGTGTCCTCCTGAGGAGTCCCCCGAACTGTTTGAGCACAGTGTTGGGTACATGCTCCAGGAGGATGCCCAGCGTTTCGAAGGGTCTGAAGATGATACCCAGCTAGAGGAAGGCAGTAGCGTGAGAGCAGAGAGAGGGGATGCTCAAGAAGGACACCAATCTGGCAGTCATGTTTCAGCAGCTGCAGCATACTGACAGATTGGTTCCAGTGATGAGGAGGGAGGGGATGATGAGGTCACCGACTCCTCGTGGGTGCCTGATAGGAGAGAGGAGGAGGAGGATGAGGAGGAGGCACATCTCCAACGACGCAGGATGCCCTCCGGGGCCCAGTGTAAGGGCAGCACACCGACTGAATCACACCGCAGAGCTCCGCTTGTGCAGGGCACTGCCTCTGCCCGTTATTCCAAAAGTTCTTTGGTGTGGGCCTTTTTTGAGTCGAGTGCATCAGATCGCACAGCTGCTGTTTGCAACATATGTCTGAAGCGTATCTCGCGTGGCCAAAACATCAGCCGCTTGGGCACCACATGCTTGACCAGACATATGTTGACCTGCCATGCAGCTCGTTGGCAAGCCTTCCTTAAAGACCCACACCAAAGAACAAAGCGGACCTCTCCTTGCTCCGCATCAGCTGGGATCTCCAACCCCACTATACCTTCAGTCCTCTCTGAAACGTGCACTGAGAGGAATGAAGGTGTAGAATTAGGTGTGTCACAGCCAAGTACTTGCGGGCACTCTGCTAGCAGAACACCGACGTCCAATTCTATCAGGCAAATTTCCCTGCCCCAGCTGCTGGACCGTCGAAAGAAGTTCACTCCCAGCCATCCACATGCCCAGCGGTTAAATGCTAGCTTGGCTAAATTGCTAGCACTTCAACTGCTGCCTTTTCAGTTGGTAGACTCGGCCCCCTTCCGTGAGTTTGTGCAATGTGCGGTTCCTCAGTGGCAAGTTCCCAAACGCCACTTTTTCTCACGGAAGGCGATTCCGGCTCTCTACCGGCATGTGGAAGGCAATATCCATACCTCGCTAGACAGGGCGGTTAGCGGTAAGGTGCATATTACCGCTGACTCATGGTCCAGCAGGCATGGACAGGGACGTTACCTTTCTTTCACGGCCCATTGGGGCACTCTTTTGGCAGCTGGGAAGGATGCAGGACAAGGTGCAGTAGTGTTGGAGGTTGTTCCGCCGCCATGACTCCAAAATGCTACTACTGGTTGTGACACACCTCTCTCCTCCACCCCCTCCTCTTCTTCTTCCTCCATGGCCTCTTCCTGTGCTTTGTCCTCGGAACCAGCGGTGCTCCGTAGGCGTTCAAGGGGCTACGCAAGTACGCAGGCAAAAAGATGCCATGCCGTTCTTGCGCTGGTGTGTTTGGGGGACAGGAGCCACACTGGGGCAGAGGTTCTGTCAGCTCTGCAGGGGCAGGCCGAGAGGTGGTTGACGCCACGCCAGCTTAAGGCAGGAATGGTGGTTTGCGACAATGGCACCAACCTCCTCTCCGCCCTCCGACAAGGACAACTGACCCATGTGCCCTGTGTGGCTCACTTCCTTAACCTGGTGGTGCAGCGGTTCTTGGGCAGGTACCCGGGCTTACAGGATGTCCTGAGGCAGACCAGGAAAGTCTGTGTGCATTTCCGCAGATCATATAATGCCAGTGCTCGGCTGGCTGAGCTGCAAAAGGAGTTGAACCTGCCCAAGAACCGCCTTATATGTGACATGCCCACCAGGTGGAACTCAACGTTGGCCATGCTGCAGCGGCTGCACACGCAGCAGAGGGCCATCAATGAGTACCTGTGCGACTACGGCACCAGGACAGGGTCAGGGGAGCTCGGGTTTTGTTCACCACGCCAGTGGGGCATGATCAGGGATGCATGCACTGTCCTGGCACCATTTGAGGAGGCCACGAGGATGGTGAGCAGTGACAGTGCATGCATCAGTGACACTGTACCTCTTGTCCACCTGTTGGAGCATACGCTGCGTGGAATAATAGACAGGGCACTTGAGGCAGAACAGAGGCAGGAAGAGTAGGACTTCCTTGCCTCTCAAGGCCCCCTTTACCCAGACAGTGTTCCTTCTGTCCAACCCATCCCACAGGAAGTGGACGAGGAGGAGGAGGAGGAGGATTGTGTCAGCATGGAGGTGGAGCCTGGCACTCAGCATCAACAGCAGCAGTCTTTTAGGGATGATTTACAGTCCCAAGAAACACATGGACTTGTACGTGGCTGGGAGGAGGTGGTTGCGGATCATGTTGTCCTTAGTGAATCAGAGGACTCCGGACCGAATGCCTCAGCTAACCTACGCTGCATGGTCTCCCTGATCCTGCAAAGTCTGCGGAAGGATCCTCGTATTCTTCGGATCAAGGAGAGGGACCATTACTGGCTGGCCACTCTCCTTGATCCATGGTACAAGGCTAAGGTTGCGGACCTTATCTTACCGTCGCAGAGGGAGCAGAGGATGAGACAACTTCAGGAGGCCTTGCAGAAAGGTCTGTGCAACGCGTTCCCAGAGACTGGGAGGTTACAAACTCCTGGTCCGGGACAACGAGTTGTTGAGGCTTCGGTCAGTCAAAGAAGGAGCGGTGGGGAAGGTGACCGTCTGACCGATGCGTTCAGACAATTCTTTAGTCCGCAGCCCCAAGGTATGATCAGTTCCAGCAACCATCGCCAGCGTCTGATATACATGGTGCAGGAATACCTAGGGGCAAGGTCAGATTTGGACACCTTTCCCACCGAAAATCCTCTGGCTTACTGGGTCTTGAGGATGGATCACTGGCCAGAGCTTGCACAGTATGCAATTGAGCTACTGGCCTGTCCTGCATCCAGCGTTCTTTCGGAACGCACATTCAGTGCTGCTGGAGGATTTGTCACGGATCACAGGGTGCGCCTGTCCACCGACTCGGTTGATCGACTGACCTTCATAAAGATGAACCAGTCTTGGATCACCACCAGCTACCAAGCACCTGAAGCTGATATAACAGAATAATTTATTTTCAAATGTCACATCCCTTCAAGACTGATGCTGATGCTGAGTGACTGTCCTGTTATGTTGACTGACTATCCTCCTCCTCCTCAATGATCCGATTCATGATGATAGCTTGGAAGAACATTTTTGTTTCTGGGTGCCGCCACCAGTGGCTAAGGCCCAATTTTTCAGCCCCTGTTTAACAGGGGCATGTAATTACAATTTTTTATGCAATGCTTTGCAGCAGGGCTCATTCCTGCACTCCAACTAGAGTATCTGGGAGAGGTTGCAGTGTCGTGGCACCAGCACCAGTGCCTAAGGCCCAATTTTTCAGCCCCTGTTAAACAGGGGCGTGTAATTACAATTTTTGATGCAATACTTTGCAACAGGGCTCATTGCTGTGCTCCAAGTACAGTATCTGTGAGGGGTTGCAGTGTTGTGGCACCAGTGGCTAAGGCCCAATTTTTCAGCCCCTGCTTAACAGGGGCGTGTAATTACAATTTTTGATGCAACACTTTGCAACAGGGCTCATTGCTGTGCTCCAAGTACAGTATCTGTGAGGGGTTGCAGTGTTGTGGCACCAGTGGCTAAGGCCCAATTTTTCAGCCCCTGTTTAACAGGGGCATGTAATTACAATTTTTTATGCAATGCTTTGCAGCAGGGCTCATTCCTGCCCTCCAACTAGAGTATCTGGGAGAGGTTGCAGTGTCGTGGCACCAGCACCAGTGCCTAAGGCCCAATTTTTCAGCCCCTGTTAAACAGGGGCGTGTAATTACAATTTTTGATGCAATACTTTGCAACAGGGCTCATTGCTGTGCTCCAAGTACAGTATCTGTGAGGGGTTGCAGTGTTGTGGCACCAGTGGCTAAGGCCCAATTTTTCAGCCCCTGCTTAACAGGGGCGTGTAATTACAATTTTTGATGCAACACTTTGCAACAGGGCTCATTGCGGTGCTCCAAGTACAGTATCTGTGAGGGGTTGCAGTGTTGTGGCACCAGTGGCTAAGGCCCAATTTTTCAGCCCCTGTTTAACAGGGGCATGTAATTACAATTTTTTTATGCAATGCTTTGCAGCAGGGCTCATTCCTGCCCTCCAACTAGAGTATCTGGGAGAGGTTGCAGTGTCGTGGCACCAGCACCAGTGCCTAATGCCCCATACACACGATCGTTTTTCATGCCGTTAAAAATGCCATTTTAAAAAATGGCCATTAAAAATGATCGTGTGTAGGCTCCAGAGCATTTTTAACGACGTGAAAAACGGCCATTAAAAATTCCGGACATGCTCTCTTTTTTCACGTCGTTTTTCATGTCGTTTTTTTTAACGACGTGAAAAACGATAGTGTGTATGCTTTCACGACGCGAAAAAAAACGCGCATGCTCAGAAGCAACTATGAGACGGGAGCGCTCGTCTTGGTAAAGCTAATGTTGGAAATGGAGATGGCACATTCGTCACGGTGGAATTAATAGCATCGTTTTAATGCAGCGCATTCCGTTCTTCTTTTGATAATGCTTTAAAATTACCCTCTTTTGATAATGACATTGAGAGTTATGCCAAACTTGTTTCTAAAGTAATTCCAAATTGCTCTAATGATTATAAAATATTATTTATAAGCCGCACCTCCCTCCTAAATAATACTAATAATAATAAAATAATGTAATTCTCCTTTTTTCTTTAAATTTTATTTTACTATTGTTTTTTTTTTGTGGCCTTTTTTTTATTATTTTGGCTTAAATTATTCTTGTGTAAAGTTACCACAACAACCTTCCAAATGTGTCTCATTTGGCCTCAGGGAGGTTTGTGTCCCCTGATAATAACAATAATATAATTTGAGATGTCCCTGCCTGCTCCCTAGCAAGCTCTCTTTTGAAATACAAATCACATAGTCAAGTATTTTAAGGGCACTAAAATTTTTTTTATTTCAGAACATTAACAAATTAAAGTGGAAGGCAGCACTGGAGAGCCTGCTTGCATTTGTGCATCCCTCTGACCCCACAACAACCATCCAAGATGTCCAAACCAAAATAGAGATTAGATCCCCCAAAAAAATGAGCCCAATCTTGTCTTGAGCTCCCAGAGGTCAGGAGCCACAGCAGATAAGTCCTATATGTCCCCAGTCTGTGGTACTACAGCAGGCATTATTTTCTCCTCTTCCTTGTAGCCTTCTCTCCAGCCTTCTCTGCAGCCTTGGTTGGTTTCTTCCTTGGAGGCTGGGGATCAGGAGGAGAGGTTGTGGCAGGAGGAGTAGTAGGAGGAGGAGGAGGAGGTGGAGGAGTAGGGACAACCTTCGTTATGTCCGTGTACCTAGTGAGTTCACCCAGCACGCCCTTATTGATGACTTTCAATAGCAGGGTCTCACTGAAATTTTTTTGCTGCAACTCCATTTGCCCTAGTTTGTGGGCGAGGACTGCGGCAAATCCCTCATCAACAGAGGGTGCCTCTCTGAGGGCCGCTGTTGCCTCTCTGAGGAAGGCCCTGGTTTCCTCCTCCACCTGCCTACCTCTCCTTGGCCCTCGTGGTTTAACTACCAGGGGAGGCATCTGGGCTCTTGTGCTGGGCCAAGCCTCCTCCTGGGTGCCACTGGGCCCAGCCTCCTCCTGGGTGCCACTGGGCCCTGCCTCCTCCTGGGTGCCACTGGGCCCTGCCTCCTCCTGATCCCCAACATCACCCTCTTCCTGGCTCTGCTCTGGCTGTAAAAAAAGAAAGGGACATTATTTATTTTGCCACATCATCATTCACAGACATTGTTCACCTCTAGACATTGTTGAAATCAATGCCAAAAGTTATGTCATTTTCATTGATTCCGCATCCTGGTTTTGTTGTCTTGTGCACATAAAATTAGGCCACTACTGTATCTTGCTCTTCACAAACTTTATTGGTAGAAGTGTACATACCTTTAACAATACTAACATCTATTTAAATTCTACAATTTTGTACGATATAAATATAGATATCAATACTTTACCTGGCTCCATATCTCCAAATCTGCCTCCTCAAGGCCCTGATCTTGATCCTCAGAGGAAGCCAGAGCAGGGTTGACAGGAAGGCTGGAGGACTGGCTGCAGGGAAGGCTGGAGGGTTGGGTACAAGGAAGGCTGGATTGACCTCTGGGGGGAAGGGTGGAGAGAGATTCCCGCACTTCCAGCTGGTCATCCAGAAAAGCAAGCTTACTGTAGTACCACAGACTGGGTTTATAAACCTTATCTGCTGGTGCACCTGACCTCTGGGACCTCAGGACCATAGTCCTCTGGGTCCTGTATGTCCCTCTGATGGTCGCAATTTTGTTTTTGACATCTTGGAGAGTTGTTGTGGGTATCTTTGTTTGCACAAATGCAAGCAGGCTCTCCAGTGCTGCTTTCCTGGCGTCTTTATTTTTGTTTGCCATAATATAGGGAGCTCTTGCCATTTGTCGATGAACTCCCCCATGAAGTCTGGGTTTTTAAAAGTATTCATGATATCTGTAAAAGCGAGAAACCAAAAAAAATATATATTTCAGGCAACATTCCTCAACTGTGCATTGTCTACATATTTTGAGCACACAAATCTCCTCGTCTGATGAACCTCAAAAAGTAAAATTGTTAGGTACCTTGGTCACGACGTTCGTTGCTAACTCCCTCTCCCGACAAATGAACGTATTTCCCAGACATGGATCTTCACTTGATATACACAGCGCATGCGTGAAACTCCGCACGCTTTCCCCGCCCCTGACGTTCGATATTGTACTTTCCCCGCCCCTTCTCGCTCGTAGTGCTGAACAAAACATGGCGCAGACACAGGTGGCTGAGATTACCTCTACAGAGGATGAAATTACAGAGGAGCCCAAATCAAGACCCAGGAGATATAAGGCATCCAACATGTCATTCGAGGAAATGGTGGAGATGGTCGCCATTTTAAAGAAGGAGGATTATGATGCCAAGCATGGTCCGTATAAAAGGCCTAATCTGGTCAAGTCCAGAATTATGGGCAAAGTGGTCAAAAGTCTTCACAAAAAATTCGGGGTGTGCAGAACGAAGGAACAGCTCAGAAAACGATGGTCAGATCTGAAGTTGCGGGAGGCCGACCAATATAAAAGAATCAAGAAAGTTATATTAAAAAGTAAGTATTTTTTTTTGAGTTTCCATGGTACATATTATTTTCTTGTATTCTGTCGTGTATTTTTAACTTTCATATAGTACACTGAAAGATACCATCTTTCAGGTTCATCCGCACAGTAAACGGACGTATTAAACCTCTTTCTCCGTACAGTTCCTCAAACGATGTTTTAGGATCATCCAGTGTGAACACCCATGTATTTTGGTTTATTTGGGGGAGTAAATTTGGGCCTCACTTATTTTTTGTGTGCTAATCCAAAGGACATTTGTTCGTTTGAAAAAACGATATGCATGGTAATGTTAAAGGGAGTGAATGCTCAGCAGCTGATGAAACATCTGAACGCAGTAGTACAAGTGTGGGCCTAAAGCCAAAAAGCTTGAGGGTGTCACACATAGGTGATCCAGTGTAGATACTTTGGGGTGTTACAATTTTTAAAATTTGTGTTCAAAATGTATATGCTCTGGTTTGGGCTATGTATCCAATCATTTGTCCCGGTTGGCACAGGGGGTAAAATTTAAAATGGAGCATGCTTCAAAAGAATGATTACAAAGTTTTTTTTCATGTTTCTTATTTTAGCAAAATTGAGTCGCTACTAATGAAACTATTCCTTTTATTTCAATCTCCCTAGGGATTCGAAAAGCTACCTCAGATGAGACGAGAATTGCAATACCTACAACAATACCCCCAGAACCCCAGGATGGAGAGGAATGTGATGTTGTGGAAGTGGAAAGTGGCACCACCACAGGTCAGAGAGAAACCAGACACATGCATGTTAAATAGATGTAGGCCTACATATTCTATCCTACATATTTCTTTTTACATTTAGGTGCAGTTCTGGCCGAAGACCCCAATAAGTTGACACATCACAGTGCCCAGATCCTGATCCAATACCTGATGGTCTGCTGTCGTGACCTCAAAAAAATTAAGGGAGACTTGCTAGAGATCAGGGCAAATACAAAGCGGGTGGAGGAAAGGCTCCAAAATATCATGGCTGTGCTTGGGCGTGTCTAATGTTTTTACACCAAATAACGTTTTACTTGCAGAGTTTTCTATGTTTTTTTGTTATTTTACCCTTTAATGACTAGCACATGTTTAGCTTTTTCAAAATTTTGACAAATATAGTTTGTTTATGCATGGCTGGTCATGCGTTTTAATACACCCGAAATTAAGGGAACATCCACATTTCTAAGGAAGTTGCCCACCTAAACAAAAAAAATAAATTTATTTTTACATAACAAATCATTGTGGCTTCATTATGTAAATGTGGTGCTGAGTGAACTAATCAATGTTTGGTGTTTACACTGACAATGAAGGCTAATTAAAAGATTGTTTAATCCACATGGCAAAACAAGTGCACTAGGTAAACCTACCAGAAACATCAAACATTATACAATAAAAAATACAAACCAATCTTTGCTCAAGAAAAAGTTTTATTTTTTTGGTATAAAATTATTATAGATTGTCTGGCATTTCAATGGCCCCCCTACCCATAAAATAGTCCACATATTGGTTACGGACCTCACGTCCAGTTGGGGGGGCCAAGCCAGGACGGCCAGGTTCCAGGGCCACCAAAGTTTCTGCATTGATTAAAGAGGCCTCAGGCCCACTCAAAGATATATAACTCGTTGAATGCACCCTTAGGAAATTATGCAGCACACAGCACGTCATAACCACATGGTTCCATTTGTATGGGGCAAGGTGGATGGAGGTAAGGAAGAGGCGAAATCGGCTGGCCATGATCCCAAACGCATTTTCCACCACCCTTCTGGCTCTGGCCAGCCGATAATTGAAAACCCTCCTCTCAGGGGTGAGGGTGCGTTGCGGGAATGGCCTCATCAAATGGGGTCCCAGGCCAAACGCCTCATCCGACACAAACACAAAAGGTAGTCCCTCCACATTCTGCTCCGCTGGTGGCAAGGCCAGCAGATCCAAAAGGAGCCATTCTCCAAACTCCGTCTGGGCAAAAACTCCTCCATCAGACATCCTGCCATTCTTGCCAACGTCCACATAGAGGAACTCGTAGGTGGCCGACACCACTGCCATCATCACGACGCTGTGGAACCCCTTATAATTATAATAAAAGGATCCCGAATGGGGTGGTGGGACGACCCGAACATGTTTGCCGTCGATGGCTCCTCCACAGTTCGGAAAGTTCCATTGCTGGGCAAACTCGGAAGCCACATTCTGCCATTCATGTGGCGAAGAAGGGAACTGTGGAATTAAAGAAATAACAAATTAATACTTGGAGACAGAAACATTGAAAGCTGATTTCATACACACATTCATGGCCAACATTGGTAGAAACTGTTCAAAAAAAAAAAAAAATTGGAAGCAAGAAAAAAAAAAAAACATTATGGGGGGGGGGGGGGGGGTTGAAGATGAGTTGGGAATATCACACATGAAGGCTGTAGCACTCTGTATTGAAGATAACAAAAATGAAGCATTCCTAGGCAAAATTTAGGGTGCGTTTTGGGTAAAGCACTACGATGGAACATATAATAAAAAACATGGAAATGACTAGGCAAGGTAGGTATGGCCCCAGGATAGCATGCTGGTGAGGTTAGGTAAGCCAAATTTACAGGTAGGCCTCAAACCCCAAACTTTAAATAATAAAACATGGGGAGAAAGGGGACATTCCCTGCAGCTAAGAATCATGTGAATTAGGGACTGCAAATAAAGCAAATTAAAAATATCCAAAAATAAAAACCATACAATGTGAATTTTTGAAGAAGAACACTTACCTTAATATAGTCCTCCTGCAAAACTTGAAGGATGGCAGAACAAGTCTCTGGTATAATGATCCCCAGAGCCTGGGGGGATATGCCTGTGGAGAACTTAAGGTCCTGCAGGCTTCTCCCAGTACCCAGGTATCGCAACGTGGCGATGAGCCTCTGCTCAGCACTGATAGCTTCCCGCATAACGGTGTCCTGCCTGGTAATATAGGGGGACACCAAAGCCAACAGCTGCTGAAATACGGGGTCAGACATCCTGAGGAAATTCCTGAAATCATCAGGATTATTCTCCCTGATCTCCCGCAACAAAGGCATGTGACAGAATTGGTGCCGCTGGAGCAACCAATTCTTGGTCCATGAACTCCTCCTGACCCTGCTCATGGCATGGAGTCGGGATACAGCATGAACCCCTGCACCAACTACAGCACGAACTCTACGACGAGTACGTAGTCGCAACATGGCTAGATAACGGTCGGCTGAACAGAACGAACTAGAAGAACGCACGGAAGAACAGCAAGGCCTATGAAGAACAAGCTGAAAAACACGAACGTGCAGAGCAGGCCGCACTGAATAAACAGATACGAACTGACTACAAGCAGTGCTAAACAGATACGAACCCACAGGCGCAAACTGAACTCCCGAAAACGATCTTCAAAGCACGAAGACTGAAAAGCGCGAATCGTCTCTCACCAAACTTTTACTAACACGCGGTAACACGGAATTAGCAAAAGCGTCCCAAAGGGTGGCGTCATTCGAACGGAACTTCCCGCTTTGCTTGATCGTTTTTTTAATGATGGTGTGTACGCAAGGCAGGCTTGAGAGGAAACATGAAAAAAACGAGGAGAAAAACGTTGGTTTAAAAAATGACATTAAAAACGATCGTGTGTACGGGGCATAAGGCCCAATTTTTCAGCCCCTGTTTAACAGGGGCGTGTAATTACAATTTTTGATGCAATACTTTGCAACAGGGCTCATTGTTGTGCTCCAAGTACAGTATCTGTGAGGGGTTGCAGTGTTGTGGCACCAGTGGCTTAAGCCTCGTACACACGACCAATTTTCTCGTCCAAAACCGGCAAGAAAAGTGCCGCGAGAGCTTTTTGATCGAGAAAAACGTTTGTGTGTATGGTTTTACGACCAGAAAATTGCCGTGAATCTCAACAAGAAAATAGAGAACCTGCTCTCTATTTTCTCGTCAGGATTCCAGATTTCCTCGTCGTGTTTCTCGTCGGCCTCTTTTGTGACGAGAAAATGGTTCGTGTGTATGCTTTAACGAGTCTTTCAAAAGCGCGCATGCTCAGAAGCAAGTATGAGACGGGAGCGCATCTTCTGGTAAAACAAGCCTTCGTAATGGAGATAGCACATTCGTCACGCTCGAAATTATTGCATCGTTTAAATGTTGTGCATTGAAATCTTCTTTAGAATGTTACATTAATCAAAACGAAAGAACTTCTTTTGCTGCTGATATTCACACAGAGTTATGACTATCTTTTTTTTACCTTTTTCATGCTGCTCTTAAGAAGATTTATGTGTATTATATCGTGCAAGTTTTTATGAATATTTAACATTTTTATATTTTTCAAACTGATGTTAATTTTAATTTCGCAATGTTTTGATAGTGATCTCCAATTGAATATTTTAATATATAGTTGTAAAATGTAACACCCTCTTTTTGGGAAATCAGATTATTTTATTTTTTAGGGGGGTTGTTATCTGTCCCTTTTTTTGTCAGTCAAATGTCTCTGCTTACTCCAAAGCTAAATTTTAATTTTTTACAAATACACATAGTCAAGTATGAACTTAAACAAAATTAACATTTATTCATGTTTCAAATAAAATAAAGAGAAGGCAGCGCTGGAGAACCTGCTGCCATTTGTGCATCCCAGGGACCCCAGACCACACATCAACCCTGTGTGGACACTAAAATTGGGAGCTTGAGAAGGCCAACATTTCTGAGCACAATCTGATGCTGGCCTCCCAGAGGTCAGGAACAGCAGCAGGTGAGATATATGTCCCAAGTGTGTGGTACTACAACAGGCTGCCTTCTGTCTGACCACAATGAAGCAAGGCCATCACTTCCTCGTCTTCCTGGCAACCTTCCCTGCAACCTTCCCTGAAGCCTTCCCTGCAGCCTTCCTTCTTCGTTTGGCTGGAGGCTGGGCCACTGGAGGGGTACTCCTGTCAGGAGGAGGAGGAGGTGGAGGAGAAGGGGGTGGGGCAGAAGAACAAGGTGGAGGTGGAGGAGAAGGGGGTGGGGCAGAAGAAGAAGGTGGAGGTGGAGGAGGAGGTTGAGGTTGGGACAGTTGTGCCACCTCACAAATTGCAGTATTGGGGGTAATTTTTCCCATCACCCCCTTGTTGAGCAAGGTGATGAGCAGGGGCTCGCATAGGAGGCGTTGCTCCATGCTCATCACCTTGAACTTTGCCTCCACTAGGCCGGCAATGGCCTCTTCAGGGGATGTGGGCTCTTTGAGGGTGGCATGGGCCTCTTTAATAAGGGCCATTGTTGCCTCACTGGTGGTCCTGTCCCTCCTGCCTCTTTTGGGAAATCGGATGGGAGGCACCTGGGATCTGGTGCTTCTCCTTTGCCCTGCCACCTCCTGGCTGCCACTGGGCCCTGCCACCTCCTGGCTGCCACTGGGCCCTGCCACCTCCTGCCTTCCACTGGGCCCTGCCACCTCCTGGCTGCCACTGGGCCCTGCCACCTCCTGGCTGCCACTGGGCCCTTCCTCCTCCTGCCTGACAGTTTCCAGACCCTCCTCCTGGCTGATTTCATCCTGTGTATGAAAAAGGGACATAGTTTAATATGTTGCTTTAATCTTTGCCTCCAAATTTATAATCATGATTGAACCAATTAGAATGTAAATCCTGAAATCAGTTTCTAAAATTTACAACTACATCAGATTGACTATTTAGCACCCAATTAAGTGCAGACTAATGTCTAGAGATCTTGATTTCACTTGTGGAACTCTAAATAGTTTATGTTTGTCATCTTGACATATTTGGCAAACATTAATTTTATCCCAATACATTTTCATTTAATACTATACCTGGCTCCAGATGGCCAAATCAGGATCATCCAGGATGGCTGCCTCCTCTTGCTCCAGAGAAGGCTCAGGTTGGCTGCAGGGAAGTCTGGGGGGAAGAGTGGAGAGTGATGGCCTTGCCTCAATGTGGTCATCCAGGAAGGACATCCTGCTGTAGTACCACAAATTCGGGACATACACATCATCTGCTGCTGCTCCTGACCTCTGAGAAGCCAGGACCTTAGAGCGTTCAGTCCTGTATGTGCCTCTCAAGCTCCCAATTTTAGTGTCCACCTGTTTTGCTGTGGCTGTGGGCACCTTGGTATGCACAAATGGGAGCAGGGTCTCCAGCGCTGCTTTTCTCACCCCTCTTTTTTTGTGGATGGGGTTTTTCGTCTCCCACAGAGCGGGCAGCTCCCTTACCCGGTCTATAAATTCCGCAAGGAATTCCTTGTCACTTATAAAGACATTAATTTTGGGTCTGCACGTAAAATAAATAATATATAACTAATGTGAGGCACACAGTCTAACCTCCTTAACATCGTAGTCAACATATATATTCTACAACATTCTCAAGACAGTATAGGCCAACTATTTGTCCAAGTCACAAAATCACATACCTTCGTTTGCACGTCCGTAACTTGAACTCCTCTCTCCGCACACCGAATGTAGTATAGTCACATGTGTGTTTGCTATATATACACCACGTATGCGTCAAACTACGAACACGTCGCTCCGCACATGTCGCCCGCCCATGACGTTCTAACTAACATCTTTTCCCCGCCCCTTCTCTTTCGGCGCGCAGACAGATATGGCGGAGTTACAGCAGGTGTCTGATAATTCCGCAACTAACGAGGAGGAGACAAGCCCGGAGACCGAGGAAACATCACGATCAAGGAGGAGATTCAAGGCATCTAATATGTCTTTTGCGGAGATGGCGGAGATGGTGGACATCTTGCTCAAGTCTGATTATGACGCAAAGCATGGGCCGTATAGCAAACCAAATAGAAGGAAGGCCAAAATCCTCACTAAAGTCGTGAAGAGTCTGAAGACGAATTTCGGGGTGAAACGCTCAAATGAGCAGCTCAGAAAGAGGTGGTCAGACCTCAAACTGAGGGAGCCAGAGCAGTTAAGGAGCATTAAGAGAATGCTAGCAAAAAGTAAGTAAAATGTACACTTTTCTGCTATTAATGTTTTTCTCAACTTACATGTTGCTCCTTTTTGTGATTTTATCATATTGGACTCCCTTCCATAATTTAATAATTTGAACTTGGTTTGGCACAGTAATCGTTCGTTACGTTACAGACACTTCGTTCGGCCACTATCCGCTGTTTTGGCTTATTTTATTGCCACAAAAGTAATTAGACATCTGCGTGTTTTTTTAACATTTGTGTTCAAATATTTTAGGCTAGATGATGTGTTTGTAAAGAGAATGAAATGCAAACTTTAGTCAGTGTAAAGGAGAGGACACTCAGCAGCTGGTACCACATCTGTACTTTGGAGCACTATAGTGTGGGCCACCAGACCCGCCTTTTTTGGGTGTCCCACACAGGTGCATTAGTGATTTTTTGTGGTGCCTCCATGTCTAAAAACTGACAGCCAAAGGTGAATACTAAACATATTATTGGTCAGAAATAATGCATTCATCTTTAACTTCCGCCCAACCACACACTTGTACCCCACTTCCAAACAATTTAGCCTGTTTTTATTTTTCATAGAGAATTTCAGTGTGATAAATAGACCTTTTGTTTGATTCTCATAGGGGAGAGAAGACTGGGAGGAGAACACTCCAGGGAGCACAGGAACCCCACAGCTTCACAACAACCCCAAACTCCCAAAGACCCACAACCGAAGGATGTTGAGGAAGTTGAGGTGGAGGAAGGAGAAGTGCAGGAAGGAGAGGTGGATGACGTTGTGGAACTGGTCACCACAACAGGTCAGTATCTGACATCACAGCTTCAGGTAAGAGATGTAGGCCTGCAGAGTTATAATACCTTTTTATTTTGTTTTTAGGGGATGTAAATGTTGTGGTGAAGGATAGTACACGTTTCTCTGCTGACAGTGCCCTCCGAATAATACAGCAAGTGATGGAATGTAGCACGGAACTGGACAGAATAAAACAAATAATTCATGTGATGGATCAAACATTTAAAGACATTCTCGATGTTTTGGGGAGAATCGAATAAGTCAACCAAACCCCCATTTTTTTTTCAGGAATGACTGTTCATCAACCTTTTATACTGTTTTTGACAATGCAACCAGCCAAAAATTGAATATGCACACAGTGTGTCAACATGTGCTATCTGCCATCAGGGGATATCCATGTACGTCTTTTGGGGGTGCAACCCCTTCCTTGTATCTAAAGTAGGTGAACTGAGGAAGGGGTTGCACCCCCAAAACACGTCCATTGATCACCCCTGATGGCAGATAGCACATGTTGACAATAGGGATCAGGAGTCTCAAATCCTTAGTGGAAATTAATACAAAATGTGTGCATATTCAATTTTTGGCTGGGCAAGGGGTGGCAAGACCCCATATTAGGACGGGCACATAGAGACATAGTTTGTGTAAGTGAATGTGTCAGATTGCTCAGAGGTATCCAATGTTGTAATTTTTGGAATGCAACTGTTTTTGTATTTTCCTAAGAAAATAATTGGCGGTTTGTGGCCAGGAAAAAAAAAAAAAAAAAAAGGAAACATGTGTGTGAATGTGCAAAGAGTAAAATGTTTGAACAGAAACAACGTGTAGCTTCTTTTTTCAATACGCTCTAACCTGATTTGTGTTTTTTTTAAGGTTACATAGTGAAATGGTTGTTATTTACTAAAGGAAAATACACTTGGCACTACAAATGCACTAAAACAAACTAGGAGACAGGAAACAAACCTAAGTTAAAATTAGAAATCAGATTTTTATTTTAATCATTCTCCAGGAATCTTTAGCCATAGCCTGGCATAGGAATTGCCCCCCTACCCGTGAAATATTCCATATATTTGTCCCGAACCTCATGGGCATTTTGGGGGGCAAGCCAGGACGGGCAGATTCCAGGCCCGGCAGGGGATTAGCAGGTGAAAGTCCAGCCTCAGGCAATACTGAGGCCATACTGTATATGAATTAGATTTTCTGCTGAGAAAATTGTGTAGCACACAGCAGCATAAAACTACATTGTTTATTTTGTAGTCCGCCAAGTGGATGGAAGTCATAAAAATGCGGAACCGGCTGGCCATTATGCCAAAGGCATTTTCAACGACTCTTCGGCCCCTGGCCAGCCGGTAATTGAACACCCTCTTCTCTGGGGTCAGGGTCCTGTGAGGAAATGGCCTCATAAGATGCGGTCCGAGTCCAAAGGCTTCATCAGCCAAGAAAACAAAGGGGAGTCCTTCAATATTCCCTGCATCCGGTGGCAATGCAAAGTCGTCACTCTGGAGACGGAGGGCAAACTCCGTCTGGATGAAGCATCCCCCATCGGACATCCGGCCATTCTTCCCTACATCAACATAGAGGAATTCATACCGTGCTGACACCACCGCCATCAGCACAATGCTATGAAACCCCTTGTAATTGAAGTAGTAGGACCCAGAACGGGGTGGTGGCACGATGCGGACGTGCTTCCCGTCTATGGCACCACCGCAGTTGGGGAAGTCCCACCGCGTGGCAAACTCCGATGCCACAGTCTGCCATTTCTGTGGTGTGGAAGGAAGCTGGGGAGTCAAACAAGATGAAAGAAAATTAGAAATTAAAAATATTACATTACAAGGAGATTATAATAAAAAACATTAGAGGCCAACATCAATCAAATTCTATGTTTATTAAGGTGTTTTCAATAAGTATAATGGAAGGCTCATGTTTCATATTCATCACCCCCTCTGATGGTCCATTAATACATGATTTTGGGGGGGGGAGATGTGTTTGGCCACAGGATAGCAGTGCAGTGGCGGTGCGTCCAGAGTGGGCGCTGGAACACTGCCCCCTGTCTCCTGTGCCCGTCACTCAGAACAATACATAGGTTCTTGCCTTGAATTAACCTATGTATTGTCAATGCCGCCGACTATTCAGGTGGATGGCCCCCTGTTAAGCGAGCAACATATGAATAACTGCGGCATTTATGGGGTGAAAATTGCATATCAGAAACAGGAAGGCAAATAGGCTTGCACATTACAGCCTGAGGGATGTAATTGGCTTCATAAAAGTTAAATAGGGGATGCAGGGGGGGGGGAGCATTCCTTGGGTAAACACTGACAGGCTGCTCTGCCAATCATGTTCACCAAGTCTGTTTAATGGTAACATGATTGGCTGATGCAACATCAAGGTAAGGAGAAGACATCAAGGACAGAAGAAGGATGGCGCTGACCACAAGAAGGTATGTGCAGGGCTGGGGACAAAATGGCTGCATTGGAGGGGACAAAATGGCTGCATTGGAGGGAACAAAATGGCTGCATTGGAGGGAACAAAATGGCTGCATTGGAGGGAACAAAATGGCTGCATTGGAGGGGACAACTGGGGGCGTTTAATAGGCACCTTTGCAAAAATGGAGGAAGTTTATTTCCTAAATTGGGGTTGGACCCCCAAACATTTGTTGCAACAGGCGCCCCTGCTGGAAAGGTTAGTGAAGGGAAATATGCATGGAGGAGAAAAAAGGGGCAATCTAAAGCTTCCAGCATGCTTGGGGACAAAGGGGACATTCTCAGCATATTACAATCATGGTAATTAGGGAAGGATGAAAGAAATACAATACATTGGCATACATGAAATACATAAAATGTGATGTTAATGGAGAAAACTTAAGCCTCGTACACACGACCGAGTTTCTCGTCCAAAACCGTCAAGAAAAGTGCCGCGTGAGCTTTTTTGTCGAGAAAACCGTTCGTGTGTATGGTTTTACGACGAGAAAATTGCCGTGAATCTCGACGAGAAAATAGAGAACCTGCTCTCTATTTTCTCGTCAGGATTCCAGATTTCCTCGTCGTGTTTCTCGTTGGCCTGTTTTGTGACGAGAAAATGGTTCGTGTGTATGCTTTTACGACTCTTCCAAAAGCGCGCATGCTCAGAAGCAACTATGAGACGGGAGCGCATCTTCTGGTAAAACAAGCCTTCGTAATGGCGATAGCACATTCGTCACGCTCCAAATTTTTGCATCGTTTAAATGTTGTGCATTGAAATCTTCGTTAGAATGTTACATTAATCCAAACGAATGAACTTCTTTTGCTGCTGATATTCACACAGAGTTATGACTATCTTTTTTTAACCTTTTTCATGCTGCTCTTAAGAAGATTTATGTGTATTATATCATGCAAGTTTTTAGGAATATTAAAAAATTTGATATTTTTCTAACTGATGTTAATTGTAATTTCGCTATGTTTTGATAGTGATCTCCCATTGAATCTTTTAATATATATTATTTAAATTTTACACCCTTTTTTGGGAAAGACGATTTAGTTATTATTTTGGGGGGTTGTTATCTGTCCCTTTTTTTGTCAGTCAAATGTATCTGCTTACTCCAAAGCTAGATTTTACATTTTTACAAATACACATAGTCAAGTATGAACTTAAAGAAAAATAACATTTATTCATGTTTGAACTAAAATAAAGAGAAGGCAGCGCTGGAGAAGCTGCTGCCATTTGTGCATCCCAGGGACCCCAGAGCACACAGCAACCCTGTGTGGACACTAAAATTGGGAGCTTGAGAAGGCCAACATTTCTGAACACAATCTGATGCTGGCCTCCCAGAGGTCAGGAACAGCAGCAGGTGATATATATGTCCCAAGTGTGTGGTACTACAACAGGCTGCCTTCTGTCCGACCACAATGAAGCAAGGCCATCACTTCCTCGTCTTCCTGGCAACCTTCCCTGCAACCTTTCCTGAAGCCTCCCCTGCAGCCTTCCTTCTTCGTTTGGCTGGAGGCTGGGCCACTGGAGGGGTACTCCTGTCAGGAGGAGGAGGAGGTGGAGGAGAAGGAGGTGGTGCAGAAGAACAAGGTGGAGGTGGAGGAGAAGGGGGTGGGGCGGAAGAACAAGGTGGAGGTGAAGGAGAAGGGGGTGGGGCAGAAGAAGAATGTGGAGGTGGAGGAGGAGGTTGAGGTTGGGACAGTTGTGCCACCTAACAAATAGCTGTATTGGGGGTAATTTTTCCCATCACCCCCTTGTTGAGCAAGGTGATGAGCAGGGGCTCGCATAGGAGGCGTTGCTCCATGCTCATCACCTTGAACTTTGCCTCCACTAGGCCGGCAATGGCCTCTTTAGGGGATGTGGGCTCTTTGAGGGTGGCATGGGCCTCTTTAATAAGGGCCATTGCTGCCTCACTGGTGGTCCTGTCCCTCCTGCCTCTTTTGGGAAGCCGGATGGGAGGCACCTGGGATCTGGTGCTTCTCCTTTGCCCTGCCACCTCCTGGCTGCCACTGGGCTCTGCCACCTCCTGGCTGCCACTGGGCCCTGCCTCCGCCTGGCTGCCACTGGGCCCTTCCTCCTCCTGCCTGACAGTTTCCAGACCCTCCTCCTGGCTGATTTCATCCTGTGTATGAAAAAGGGACATAGTTTAATATGTTGCTTTAATCTTTGCATCAAACTTTATAAACATGATTGAAGCAATTAGAATGTAAATCCAGAAATCATTTTTTGTAATTTACACCTACATCAGATTGACTATTTAGCACCCAATTAAGTGCAGACTAATGTCTAGAGATCTTGATTTCACTTGTGGAACCCAAAATATTGTATTGTTTCTCATCTTGACATATTTGTCAAACATTAATTTTATCACAATGCAATTTCATTTAATACTATACCTGGCTCCAGATGGCCAAATCAGGATCATTCAGGATGGCTGCCTCCTCTTGCTCCAGAGAAGGTTCAGGTTGGCTGCAGGGAAGTCTGGGGGGAAGAGTGGAGAGTGATGGCCTTGCCTCAATGTGGTCATCCAGGAAGGACATCCTGCTGTAGTACCACAAAATCGGGACATACACATCACCTGCTGTTGCTCCTGACCTCTGAGAAGCCAGGACCTTAGAGCGTTCAGTCCTGTAGGTGCCTCTCAAGCTCCCAATTTTAGTGTCCACTTGTTTTGCTGTGGCTGTGGGCACCTTGGTCTGCACAAATGGGAGCAGCTTCTCCAGCGCTGCTTTTCTCACCCCTCTTTTTTTGTGGATGGGGTTTTTCGTCTCCCACAGAGCCGGCAGCTCCCTTACCCGGTCAATAAATTCCGCCAGGAACTCTTTGTCGCTAATAAAGACATTCATATTGTATCTGCAAGTTAAATAAATAATATATAACTAATGTGAGGCAAACAGTCTAACCTCCTTAACATCGTAGTCACCATATATATCCTACAACATTCTCAAGACAGTATAGGCCAACAATTTGGCACAGTCTAAAAATCACATACCTTCGTTCGCACGTCCGTCACTTGAACTCCTCTCTCCGCACACCGAACGTACTATAGTCACATTTGTGTTTGCTATATACACACCACGCATGCGTCAAAATACGAACACGTCGCTCCGCACACGTCGCCCGCCCATGACGTTCTAACTAACATCTTTTCCCCGCCCCTTCTCTTTCGGCGCGCAGACAGATATGGCGAAGTTACAGCAAGTGTCTGATAATTCCGCAACTAACGAGGAGGAGACAAGCCCGGAGACCGAGGAAACGTCACGATCAAGGAGGAGATTCAAGGCATCTAATATGTCTTTGGCGGAGATGGCGGAGATGGTGGACATCTTGCTCAAGTCTGATTATGACACAAAGCATGGGCCGTATTGCAAACCAAATAGAAGGAAGGCCAAAATCCTCACCAAAGTCGTGAAGAGTCTGAAGACGAATTTCGGGGTGAAACGCTCAAATGAGCAGCTCAGAAAGAGGTGGTCAGACCTCAAACTGAGGGAGCCAGAGCAGTTAAGGAGCATTAAGAGAATGCTATCAAAAAGTAAGTAAAATGTACACTTTTCTGCTATTAATCCTTTTCTAAACTGACATGTTGCTGGTTTTGTTTTTTTTTCTTATTGGACTCCCTTCCAAAATGTAATTATTTGAACTTGGTTGGGCACAGTAATCGTTCGTTACGTTACAGACACTTCGTTCGGCCACTATCCGCTGTTTTGGCTTATTTTACAGCCACAAAACTAATTAGACATCTGCCATTTTTTTGGAAATTTGGGGCACAAATTTTTAGGCTAGATGATGTGTTTGTAAAGAGAATGAAATGCAAACAGGAAACTGTGTAAAGGAGAGGACACTCAGCAGCTGCTTCCACATCTGTACTTTGGAGCACTATAGTGTGGGCCAACAGAACCGCCTTTTTTGGGTGTCCCACACAGGTGCATCAGAGAATTTTTGTGTTGCCTACATGTCTAAAAAATGACAGACAAAGGTGAATACTAAACATATTCTTGGTCAGAAATAATGCATTCATCTTTAACTTCCGCCCAAACACACATTTGTACCCCACTTCCAAGCAATTTAGCCTGTTTTTTTTTTTACATAGAGAATTTCTGTGTGATAACTCTACCTTTTGTTTGATTCTCATAGGGGAGAAAAGACTGGGAGGAGGACACTCCAGGGAGCACAGGAACCCCACAGCTTCACAACAACCCCAAACTCCAAAAGACCAACAACCTAAAGATGTGGAGGAAGTTGAGTTGGAGGAAGGAGAAGTGCAGGAAGGAGAGGTGGATAACGTTGTGGAACTGGTCACCACAACAGGTCAGTATCTGTCACCACAGCTTCAGGTAAGAGATGTAGGCCTGCAGAGTTATAATACCTTTTTATTTTATTTTTAGGGGATGTGAATGTTGGGGTGAAGGATAGTACAGTTTTCTCTGCTGACAGTGCCCTCCGCCTCATCCAGCAAGTGATGGAATGTAGCACGGAACTGGACAAAATTAAAGAAAGAATTCATGTGATGGATCAAACATTTAAAGACATTCTCGATGTTTTGGGGAGAATTCAATAAGGCATCCAAACCCCCTTTTTTTCATGTTTGTTCTTCCACTTTAGAAAAACTTTTTGACAATCAAACCATCCAAAAATTGAATCTGCACACATTGTGTCAACATGTGCTATCTGCCATCAGGGGATATCCATGTACGTCTTTTTGGGGTGCAACCCCTTCCTCGTATCTAAAGTAGGTGAACTGAGGAAGGGGTTGCACCCCCAAAACACGTCCATTGATCACCCCTGATGGCAGATAGCACATGTTGACAATAGGGATCAGGAGTCTAAAATCCCTATCGGAAAATAATCCCAATTGTGTGCATATTCAATTTTTGGCTGGGCAAGGGGTGGCAGGACCCCATATTAGGATGGGCACATAGAGACATATAGTTTGTGTAAGTGAATGTCTCAGATTGCTCCGAGGTATCCAATTTTGTAATTTTTGGAATGCAAATGTTTTTTCTTTTTTTCCTAAGAAAACAATTGCCGGTTTGTGTCCAGGCAAAACAAAAATGTAAAAATATTTGAACACAAACAACGTGTAGCTTCTTTTTCTAATACACTCTAACCTTATTTGGTTATTTTTTAAAGGTTAACATAGTGAAATGGTTGGTATTTACTAAAGGAAAATACACTTGGCACTACAAATGCACTAAGACAGGAAACCCACAAAAGTTAGAAGTTTAAACAAGATTTTTATTTGGACCGTTAGACAGGAATCTTTAGCCATAGCCTGGCATAGGAATTGCCCCTTAGCCAGCACGGGCAGATTCCAGGCCCGGCAGGGGATTATCAGGGGAAAGTCCAGCCTCAGGCAAAACTGAGGCCATATAGGAATTTGATTTGCGGCAAAGAAAATTGTGTAGCACACAGCAGCATAATACTACATAGTTTATTTTGTAGTCCGCCAAGTGTATTGAAGTCATAAAAAGGCGGAACCGGCTGGCCATTATGCCAAAGGCATTTTCAACGACTCTTCGGCCCCTGGCCAGCCGGTAATTGAACACCCTCTTCTCTGGGGTCAGGGTCCTCTGAGGAAATGGCCTCATAAGATGCGGTCCGAGCCCGAAGGCTTCATCAGCCAAAAAAACAAAGGGGAGTCCTTCAACATTCCCTGCATCCGGTGGCAATGCAAGGTCGTCACTCTGGAGACGGAGGGCAAACTCCGTCTGGATGAAGGATCCCCCATCGGACATCCGGCCATTCTTCCCTACATCAACATAGAGGAATTCATACCGTGCTGACACCACCGCCATCAGCACAATGCTATGAAACCCCTTGTAGTTGTAGTAGTAGGACCCAGAACGGGGTGGCGGCACGATGCGGACGTGCTTCCCGTCTATAGCACCACCGCAGTTGGGGAAGTCCCACCGCGTGGCAAACTCCGATGCCACAGTCTGCCATTCCTGTGGCGTGGAAGGAAGTTGTGGAGTCAAACAAGATGAAAAAATATTAGAATACACAAATCAAACATTACAAGGAGATTCTAAGAAAATACATTAGAGGCCAACATCAAGCAAAGTCTACATTTATTAAGGTGTTTTAAATAAGTATAATGGAAGGCTCATGTATCATATTCATCACCCCCTATGATGGTCCATGAATAAATTATAATGGGGAGGGGGGTAGATGTGTTTGGCCACAGGATAGCATTGCAGCGGTGGTGCGTCCAGAGTGGGCGCTGGAGCACTGCCCCCTCTCTCCTGTGCCCGTCACTCAGAACAATACATAGGTTCATGCCTTGCATTAACCTATGTATTGTCTATGCCGCCCACTATTCAGGTGGATGGCCCCCTGTTAAGCGACCGACATATGAAGAACTGCGGCATTTATGGGCTTAAAATTGCATATCAGAAACCGGAAGGAAAATTGTCTTGCACATTACAGCCTGAGGGATGTAATTGGCTTCCGAAAAGTTAAATAGGAGACGCAGGGGGGGGCATTCCTTGGGTAAACACTGACAGGCTGCTCTGCCAATCATGTTCACCAAGTCTGTTTAATGGTAAAATGATTGGCTGATGCAACATCAAGGTTGATCTCAAAGTCAGAGTACAGGACTTGCAACCAGGAGACAGAGTACTTTTGAGAAACCTGGGTGTCCCTGGCAAGCACAAGCTGGCTGACCGCTGGAAGTCACAGCCCTGTTATCTGCAAACAGCTACCAGGACTCCCAGTATACCAGATCAGGCCAGAAGGCAGTGTAGGCCCATTAAAGACTTGGCATAGGAATCATCTGCTGCCCCTCTCGGAGGCAGTCCGCCTGTCACCAGTATCAGACCTACAGACAACTCCCTCAACCTCTCAGGGGTCTCGACCAGTCACTAGGTCTCAGTCAGTACTTCAAGATGTGAATGATGAAGACACAGAGGATGAAGAGGTGGAATCAGACTGTCTATGGTCATCTCAACTACCAGGGCCTGCGACCCCCCCCTTGTTCTCACCTGAAACGACTGACACTGGGACTATCAGACCAGAGGCCCCTGAGTTTGTGCCCCAGAATCTGTTTCCTGAAGAGCTGGAAGATGGTGACATTTTTGTGCCAGTGGAAGATTCGGAAGTAATCTCATCCGTTGCAGAAGATGACTTGGAAATCGACATACAGAGAGGGGAACTGTTAAGCCCTGTACACATGATCGGATTACCTATGGATTTTAAACCAATGGATTTTTCCATCGGAAATCCGATGAAGCTGACTTCCATCAGTCTTGCCTACACACCATCAGTCAAAAAACCGACCATCCCAAACGCGGTGATGTAAAACACTCCGATGAGCCGAGAAAAATGAAGTTCAATGCTGCTGAGCATGCGTCGACTTGATTCTGAGCATGCATGGGTTTTTCATCCGATGGAGTTCCCCACAGACGATAGTAATTTGCTATCGTTTTTTTTTCCAGCGGATAAATTTAAAACAGGTTCTATTTTTTAACACCGATGGAAAAAAGACCGATGGGGCCCATACACGATCGGTTTGTCCGATGAAAAAAGTCCATCGGACTGTTTTCATCGGTAAAACCGATCGTGTGTTCAGGGCTTTAGAAGAAATGGAGTCCAGTATGCCTGAACCGGATGAAGGAGAGGCTGAGGAGGACATTGAACCCAGTCAGCCTGAAGCACAGAAGCCTAAAGAGCAAAGAGAGAAAAGAGCTATTCACCCACCCAAGAGACTAACATATGATCAGTTGGGTGAAAGCTCAGAGAAGGCTGTGCTTATTTCAAAAAGGACATCAGACATACCTGATCCTTCCACTCACCATTTAGTGGAGGGCAACCTCAGCTCACCCCCTGGCACATCTGGCTGGGCCATTCCTGTGATGGTGGCCTGTAGACAGGACAACCCCCCTCTCTATACGAATTGGTGGGAGGTTCCTCTGTCAGAATTCTATGAAAAAGCAAACTGTTTACTTTCTTGTGTACTTTAACCTGTTTTCTCTCCTCGTGTATTAAACAAAGCTTGTAGAAGGTCACAAATTGCTGTTGTCTTTGGGGACCAAAGTTTTCAAGTGGGGGGAGTGTGTAGCAAGGTGTTACCATTGCAAGCATCGTTAAGGACTGCAATCTGTGCTGTGAATATAAGTTTGGCTCTCTTTAGTGTTTATTTCATGCTAATTTGTTACAACCTGCTTGGTTCAGTTATCAAGAGACAAAGACTCCATTATAGTAAATAGCACAGAGACTACATTGCCCACAAGGCCACTGTGCTACCAGAGGGGAGTGCACTGCGCAAAGCCTGATGGGAGGACCTTTTTAAGACAAGCGCGCCGTATAGCACGCTCTCTCTGGACGCCATCTTCAAGCCGGCAGGAGGCCTGTGTCGAGGCCTGCTGTGAGTGTACCTAGGCCTGAGAAGCCTGGGCCTACGGAGACCGAGAGCGGATCGCCTAGCCAAAGAGGGATCCCTGCGGACAGTCTCGCTGATCAACCGGAGGAGGATCGGTCTACAGCTCGCAGCATCCAGAGCAGTTTATCCATTGTCATCCAGAGGACGGCCGGGTGAAGGACCAGGGGCCTTGTGACACCGAGAGACAGACCATTGAAGGAGGGTTCCGGACTGAGAGGAAAAGCAGCAGGACAAGGCCTCATCTGGTGAGCGGGCTCTTGTGTAATGGATTGATTCTGGTCCAATCCCAGAAACTATTATATTCTCTCGTTCTGCCGCTGTGCTTTAGCATAAATTATTTTATCACTTCCAGACCTTAGTCTCGGTCTCAGCCCTTTTTAAAGGCAAATTTTACACAGACGACGTCATCACAAGCATGTACATATAATTAGTTCTTGTTCATATATGGAGCTTCTCCTCCTTCTGAGTCTGTTCCTCCAAGTGGCAGAGTGTTCCCAGAATATTCTCGTCTCAGCTCCATGTTTAGTGATGGGTGGGGTTGAGGAACGAAGGAGTAGTTTGAAGGACTACACAGGACATCTGTTCTTTTTTCTTCACTCTGAGCTGAATATCTCTGCTATATTTTTTAATCAAGGAAAACTATTTTTGTCTTATTGTTTCATGAATACTAGGACACACACATGAAAATACTTCTAAACGATATCCTTAATTAGCATATATTAGCTTTCTAGTTCCCTATATGAAAATCAATAAGCTCCTCTTTGTACAGAAATATCTCAACATGTATTTCCGTTCCTAACAGATGGTTCTCGTAAAAGGACACTAATTACCCCTGAGTTCCTGAGATGGGTGAAAATAGACTGTCAGCAGCAGAGAACAGAAAAAGAAACATTTAACCCCTGCTAAGCTTCTCAAACTATATTTAAATGGATAATAGATAGAGATAAATCGTATATAAAATATTCATATTCAATAGATTGTACGAGATCTGACCAAGTTGTATTCTTCCATCTCAGCGAGCTCGGAAACCACAGTGAACAAATTTGTGACACACAGACAGGCAGTATTCTTTGTTCAAAGTGATCTGATAAGCAGTTTAATTCTTGCAGCTTATATGGGAAATTACAATAACAAGAGGACGTGCAAAAAACAATTTAATAGGCTTTAATGGCAAATTGGATAAAAAAACTGCCAAATGGCTACTCACAGGGTGCAGGACAATATAAGGCATGTAAGGGGTTAATGGTGGTCCGTTGTCATCTGAGGCGGTCCTCGGGGGAGATGTAGATCCCAAGAGAGAGGATGGCTGAAGGCAGGATAAAGGAAGGCTGGAGGCAGGTTGGCGGTGTCAGCAGAGGAAGTTAAGCTACATCTCCCCCGAGGACCGCTTCAGATGACAACGGACCACCATTAACCCCTTACATGCCTTATATTGTCCTGCACCCTGTGAGTAGCCATTTGGCTGTTTTTTATCCAATTTGCTATTATAGCCTGTTATACTGCACTTAGTTTGGCGCACCTTCCTTTCTTCATCATGTTTTACAGAGCCTGCTTCTGCTTATGGTAGCTGCCGCTGGTGCTTGCATCATTATTGACACTCACTGACATTTTGATTTTATGCTCTGCCAAGAACCTTACTTGCGCCATTTTTTCTTTTTTACTTTTTTATTTTTTACAAAAAACTATTTAAAGCGGAGGTTCACCCTAAAATTACACTTTGTATTCCTGTAATCCTAGTGCTATGTACAATACCATGTCACTAACCTTTTTAAGTTTTGAAAGCTGTAAAAGAAGTAAATCTTCGGAATTCTGTTGTACTTCCTGCTTTTCCTCCCGTGGGAGTGGGCGGGTCCTTTGGTTTGCCCGGTGGCCCTAAGTGTCCTGGGATGTCGGCGCAATGTCATCACAGCGGGGTGTGTACTTTTAATGTTGACGCCCGTTGTGATGGCAACCAGAAAGTGTTGACGGCGCTGCTCGCCGTCAACACTGCACTTGAGCGAGATACAGCGGTGAATGCCGGGAGACGCGCATTCACCGCTACCCGGAAGTCTATGCTTGTGGGCTTCAATATGCCCACAAGCAAAATGGAAAAACAAGGAAACCTTTTTATAAGTGTTTATTTATTTGGAAAACGGACGGGGGATGTTTTGCAGCGCTGGAGAAGTGAGTACATTACAGTCATCATTAGTCACATTGAATGCACAAAAAGAAAAAACATGTATGGACCGCGGAACCTCCGCTTTAAACAATAATACATCTTATGTTGAGTGTGAGACTTCTCACAGAAAGTCTCATAAACAAACTTTGTCTAAGAGACTTTACACAGAGTGTTCCAAAACAATGTCTTAACAGACACAAGATTAGAAGTGTATAAATGTCACTTGGCGGAATCTCATATTCTGTGAGAACATAACAATAAAACAATATCTGTGCAAAGGACAATTTCATACCACGTAAGCTAATCTATCCTAAGATGGATGCTGACTACAAAATGGAGTCACATTGGTTGATATTCCTTCAGTCCCCTCTTAATTCATGAAAATTAATTCCTACAGCTTCTGATTATATGGTGACTTAGCTAACCTATACATATGGGGTATGGGGTAATACACCTAGCAATACAGAGAGTTGTAACCCCCCCGTAAATCATATGTGTAATTTCTAATAACTATATGCAGAGTGCTTACATGTGTAATTCTAATAATTATATGCAGAGTGCTTACATGTGGAGTGCTTAAAGGGGTTGTAAAGGTCCGTTTTTTATTTTCTAAATAGGTTCCTTTAAGCTAGTGCATTGTTGGTTCACTTACCTTTTCCTTTGATTTACCTTCTAAATGTTTTTTTTCTTTGTCTGAATTTCTCACTTCCTGTTTCTCCTCACTAAACTTCACACCATCATCCGAGTGGTGTGGAGTCAGCCAGAACAGCTTACTGAACAGCTTACTGAGGAGGAACAGGAAGTGAGAAATTCAGACAAAGAAAACAAAGAAAACAAATATTTAGAAGGGAAATCTAAGGAAAAGGTAAGTGAACCAGCAATGCACTAGCTTAAAGGAACCTATTTAGAAAATAAAAAACGAACCTTTACAACCCCTTTAAGAACCTATCTGGATGTGCTTATAAGCTTTCATATACATTGCATAAGGTAGTATATCACTAGGGGGCTGTTGGACCCTTTTCACTATGCACATACAACACTTAAAGCATAAGTAGAGTATTACTACAAAGATTAGGATCAGGTAAGCATGATATCCTTAAACCAAGAGAAAATACCTCCAAATCCAAAACCTCCTTCTCCAAAAGGACTCCATGTTTTGGCAATATCCCTGGCCTCTTGTGGTAGCTTGTCTACCTCCTTTCTATGTTGGGCAATAATGTCATAATAATTAGGGACCTCAATGGATGTATTATGAACCCAAGTGCAACACTCATAGTCCTCTGTAACTTCACACAGGCCTGTAAGTGCAGCACTCATACTTTCAATGGCCAGGTCATGGAGTTCTAATTGTTTCCGTATTGCTCTAGTTTCTATATTTCATTTGATAATATCATCATTACTAGTGATGAGCCGAACACCCCCGGGTTCGGTTCGCACCAGAACCCGCGAACGGACCGAAAGTTCGTACGAACATTAGAACCCTATTAAATACAATGGATGCGAACGTTCGAATTCTAAAGTGCTAATTATAACAACTATTATACATGTTATTGTCCTAAAAAGGGTTTGGGAACCCGGGTTCTGCACCAGGGGACATGTATCAATGCAAAAAGAAGTTTTAAAAACGGTCGTTTTTCGGGAGCAGTCATTTTAATGATGCATAAAGTGAAAAAAAAAAGTCAAATATTCCTTTAAATATCGTACCTGGGGGGTGTCTAAAGTATGCCTGTGAAGTGCCACGTGTTTCCCGTGTTTAGAACTGTCCCTGCACAAAATGACACTTCTAAAGGAAAAAAAAGCCATTTAAAACTGCTTGCGGCTTTAATGTAATGTCTGGTCCCGGTAATATGGATGAAAATCTTTAAGAAAAATGGCATAGCTACCCCATGACCCCCCCCCCCCACCCCAGCCCATTACCAGCCCCTTTGGGTCTTGTATGGATATTAAGGGGAACCCCGCACATAAAATAAAAAAGGCCCTATATACTCTGAACAGCCGTATACAGGCGGTGCATACAAGACAGGGACTGTAGGTTTGTTCTTATGTAGAATGTGTTTGTAATTTTGAACAGGTACATTGTTTAAGTGTAGCTCCAGCCCAAAAATCTATTTTTAAACTTTTTGGAAAACATAGGTAAGGGTTATCACCCCTGTAACATTTGTTTTGCTGTCTGTGCCCCTGTTCAGAACATTTCACCTCACTTTCCGTCCCAATGACAACTGTTTTTGAAATGTGGTGTTTTTCTTGAAACAAGGATTGCTGATAAAGCATCAGTACAGAGGAGACACCTTTCTCCCATATTAATTCTTACAGGAGAGAATTTTCCTTCCTAGGGGTAGATTTCCTCTCACTTCCTGTTGTCTTCTTGCGTTTGCAAGTAGGAGTCGTTTGTAAGTTGGATGTTTGAAAGTAGGGACCTGCCGTATATAATCTGCAGAAATAGGCCCCTTAGTTGGTGTTGGCACAACACTGTAAGCACTCACAGTTACTCTTGGTTGGTGCTGGAACGCCCTGCTGTCAACTATTATATCAGGAATTGTAATTACATATAATTGTTGAACAGTGGTAGTAAAAATTGGGCCTTTGATGGTGGTGCTGGTGCCACAACACTGTAAGCCCTGACAGTTACTCTTGGTGGGTGCAGCAATGGGCCCTGCTGTGAATTATTAGATCAAGAATTGTAATTGCATGCCCCTGTTGAACAGGGGCTGAAAAATTGGGCCTTTCGTGGTGGTGGTGGTGGTGGTGGTGTTGCCACAACACTGTAAGCCCTCAGAGTTACTCTTGCTTGGTGGGTGCAGGAATGGGCCCTGCTGTGAATTATTAGATCAATAATTGTAATTACATGCCCCTGTTGAACAGGGGCTGAAAAATTGGGCCTTAGGCACTGGTGGCACAACACTGCAACCCCTCACAGATACTGTACTTGGAGCACAGCAATGAGCCCTGTTGCAAAGTATTGCTTCAAAAATTGTAATGACACGCCCCTGTTAAACAGGGGCTGAAAAATTGGGCCTTAGGCACTGGTGGCACAACACTCCAACCCCTCACACATACTGTACTTGGAGCACAGCAATGAGCCCTGTTGCAAAGTATTGCTTCAAAAATTGTAATTACACGCCCCTGTTAAACAGGGGCTGAAAAATTGGGCCTTAGCCACTGGTGGCGGCACCCATAAACAAAAATGATCTTCCAAGCTATCATCATCAATCGTATCATTGAGGACTCGGAGGAGGAGGATAGCCAGTCAACATAACAGCACAGGCACTCAGCATCAGCATCAGTCTTGAAGGGATGTGACATGTTAAAATCAATTAGTCTGTTATATCAGCATCAGGTGTGTGGTAGCTGGTGGTGATCCAAGACTGGTTCATCTTGATGAAAGTCAGTCGATCAACCGAGTCGGTGGACAGGCGCACCCTGTGATCCGTGACAAATCCTCCAGCAGCACTGAATGTGCGTTCCGAAAGAACGCTGGATGCAGGACAGGCCAGTAGCTCAATTGCATACTGTGCAAGCTCTGGCCAGTGATCCATCCTCAAGACCCAGTAAGCCAGAGGATTTTCGGTGGGGAAGGTGTCCAAGTCTGACCTTGCCCCTAGATATTCCTGCACCATGTTTATCAGACGCTGGCGATGGTTGCTGGAACCGATCATACTTTGGGGCTGCGGACTAAAGAATTGTCTGAACGCATCGGTCAGACGGCCACCTTCCCCACCGCTCCTTCTTTGACTGGCCGAAGCCTCAGCAACTCGTTGTCCAGGACCAGGAGTTTGTAACCTCCCAGTCTCTGGGAACGCGTTGCACAGACCTTTCTGCAAGGCCTCCCGGAGTTGTCTCATCCTCTGCTCCCTCTGCGACGGTAACATAAGGTCCGCAACCTTACCCTTGTACCGTGGATCAAGGAGAGTGGCCAGCCAGTAATGGTCCCTCTCCTTGATCCGAAGAATACGAGGATCCTTCCGCAGACTTTGCAGGATCAGGGAGGCCATGCAGCGTAGGTTTGCTGAGGCATTCGCTCCGGAGTCCTCTGGGTCACTAAGGACGACATGATCCGCAGTCACCTCCTCCCAGCCACGTACAAGTCCACTGGTTTCTTGGGACTGTAAATCATCCCTAAAAGACTGCTGCTGATGATGCTGAGTGCCAGCCTCCACCTCCATGCTGACACAATCCTCCTCCTCCTCCTCCTCCTCCTCCTCTTCCTGTGCGATGGGTGGGACAGAAGGAACACTGTCTGGGTAAAGGGGGCCTTGAGAGGCAAGGAAGTCTCCTCTTCCTGCCTCTGTTCTGCCTCAAGTGCCCTGTCCATTATTCCACGCAGCGTGTGCTCCAACAGGTGGACAAGAGGTACAGTGTCACTGATGCATGCACTGTCACTGCTCACCATCCTCGTGGCCTCCTCAAATGGTGCCAGGACAGTGCATGCATCCCTGATCATGCCCCACTGGCGTGGAGAAAAAAAACCAAGCTCCCCTGACCCTGTCCTGGTGCCGTAGTCGCACAGGTACTCATTGATGGCCCTCTGCTGCGTGTGCAGCCGCTGCAGCATGGCCAACGTTGAGTTCCACCTGGTGGGCATGTCACATATAAGGCGGTTCTTGGGCAGGTTCAACTCCTTTTGCAGCTCAGCCAGGCGAGCACTGGCATTATAAGATCTGCGGAAATGCACACAGACTTTCCTGGCCTGCCTCAGGACATCCTGTAAGCCCGGGTACCTGCCCAAGAAACGCTGCACCACCAGGTTAAGGACGTGAGCCACACAGGGCACATGGGTCAGTTGTCCCTGTCGAAGGGCGGAGAGGAGGTTGGTGCCATTGTCGCAAACCACCATTCCTGGCTTAAGCTGGTGTGGCGTCAACCACCTCTCGGCCTGGCCCTGCAGAGCAGACAGGACCTCTGCCCCAGTGTGGCTTCTGTCCCCCAAACACACCAGCGCAAGCACGGCATGGCATCTTTTTGCCTGCGTACTTGCGTAGCCCCGTGAACGGCTACGGAGCACCGCTGGTTCATAGGACAAACCACAGGAAGAGGCCATGGAGGAAGAAGAAGAGGAGGGGGTGGAGGAGAGAGGTGTGTCACAACCAGTAGTAGCATTTTGGAGGCGTGGCGGTGGGACAACCTCCAACACTACTGCACCTTGTCCTGCATCCTTCCCAGCTGCCAAAAGAGTGACCCAATGGGCCGTGAAAGAAAGGTAACGTCCCTGTCCATGCCTGCTGGACCATGAGTCAGCGGTAATATGCACCTTACCGCTGACCGCCCTGTCCAGCGAGGCCAAGACATTGCCTTCCACATGCCGGTAGAGAGCCGGAATAGCCTTCCGTGAGAAAAAGTGGCGTTTGGGAACCTGCCACTGAGGAACCGCACATTGCACAAACTCACGGAAGGGGGCCGAGTCTACCAACTGAAAAGGCAGCAGTTGAAGCGCTAGCAATTTAGCCAAGCTAGCATTCAACCGCTGGGCATGTGGATGGCTGGGAGTGAACTTCTTTCGACGGTCCAGCAGCTGGGGCAGGGAAATTTGCCTGCTAGAATCGGACGTCGGTGTACTGCTAGCAGAGTGGCCGCAAGTACTTGGCTGTGACACACCTAATTCTACACCTTCATTCCTCTCAGTGCATGTTTCAGAGAGGACTGAAGTTATAGTGGGGTTGGAGATCCCAGCTGATGCGGTGCAAGGAGAGGTCCGCTTTGTTCTTTGGTGTGGGTCTTTGAGGTAGGCTTGCCAACGAGCTGCATGGCAGGTCAACATATGTCTGGTCAGGCATGTGGTACCCAAGCGGCTGATGTTTTGGCCACGCGATATACGCTTGAGACATATGTTGCAAACAGCAGCTGTGCGATCTGATGCACTAGCCTCAAAAAAGGCCCACACCAAGGAACTTTTTGAATGACGGGCAGAGGCAGCGCCCTGCACAGGCGGAGCTCTGCGGTGTGATTCCGTCGGTGTACTGCCCTTACGCTGGCCACCAAAGGGCATCCTGCCTCGTTGGAGATGTGCCTCCTCCTCATCCTCCTCCTCCTCCTCTCTCCTATTAGGCACCCATGTGGAGTCAGTGACCTCATCATCCCCTCCCTCCTCATCACTGGAGCCAATCTGGCAGTATGCTGCAGCTGCTGGAACATGACTGCCAGATTGGTGTCCTTCTTGAGCATCCCCTCTGTCTGCTCTCACCCTACTGCCTTCCTGTAGCTGGGTTTCATCATCAGACCCTTCGAAACGCTGGGCATCCTCCTGGAGCATGTACCCAACACTGTGCTCAAACAGTTCGGGGGACTCCTCAGGAGGAGGACATGGTGGGTCTAGGGAAGGAGTGACTGATGATGAGTCTGACATTGATACCAGGGAAGAGGACGCTTTGGCAGCTGCTTTGCCAGTACCCTGAGCCTGGGTGAGAGAGGATGAGGAGGAGGAGGAGGGCTTGGTCATCCACTCGACCAAGTCTTCGGCATGATGTGGCTCAACATGTCCAGCTGCCGAAAAGAAGGACAAGCGTGTCCCATGGCCATGTGCTGATGACAATGCACCGCGTCCACGACCAGCACTGTTGCCCCCAGACACAGAGCCTGCTTGCCCTCTTTTATTGCCTCCTGACTGTCTGCCTCTCCTTGTTTGCCTTCCAGACATTCTAATAGATGGCCTGCAGGGAGATGGGAAAAAAGCAATAAGGGCTACCTTCAGGTGTCCTTCTCTGTCCCTTTACTTAAGGATTTCTAAATATGGTTCAGGATGATTACTTTTGCACAGAATAGCACAACGACAATTTCCCTGACTGTCCAAAAAACAAGGATTTCAAAGATGGTTGATGAGGAATGCTTTTTTTTAAGCACACTATAGCACAAGGAGAATTCACTCACTGTCCTTCCCAGTGCCTAGAAACAAGGACTTGCACAGTGAAAGAAACTGACACTCTCCCTACCTACAGTTTTCTGTCCCTAGAAAAAATGTTTTTTTTAAGCACACTATAGCACAAGGAGAATTCACTCACTGTCCTTCCCAGTCCCTAGAAACAAGGACTTGCACAGTGAAAGAAACTGACACTCTCCCTACCTACAGTTTTCTGTCCCTAGAAAAAATGTTTTTTTTAAGCACACTATAGCACAAGGAGAATTCACTCACTGTCCTTCCCAGTCCCTAGAAACAAGGACTTGCACAGTGAAAGAAACTGACACTCTCCCTACCTACAGTTTTCTGTCCCTAGAAAAAATGTTTTTTTAAGCACACTATAGCACAAGGAGAATTCACTCACTGTCCTTCCCAGTCCCTAGAAACAAGGACTTGCACAGTGAAAGAAACTGACACTCTCCCTACCTACAGTTTTCTGTCCCTAGAAAAAATGTTTTTTTTAAGCACACTATAGCACAAGGAGAATTCACTCACTGTCCTTCCCAGTCCCTAGAAACAAGGACTTGCACAGTGAAAGAAACTGACACTCTCCCTACCTTCAGGTGTCCTTCTCTGTCCCTTTACTTAAGGATTTCTAAATATGGTTCAGGATGATTACTTTTGCACAGAATAGCACAACGACAATTTCCCTGACTGTCCAAAAAACAAGGATTTCAAAGATGGTTGATGAGGAATGCTTTTTTTTAAGCACACTATAGCACAAGGAGAATTCACTCACTGTCCTTCCCAGTCCCTAGAAACAAGGACTTGCACAGTGAAAGAAACTGACACTCTCCCTACCTACAGTTTTCTGTCCCTAGAAAAAATGTTTTTTTAAGCACACTATAGCACAAGGAGAATTCACTCACTGTCCTTCCCAGTCCCTAGAAACAAGGACTTGCACAGTGAAAGAAACTGACACTCTCCCTACCTACAGTTTTCTGTCCCTAGAAAAAATGTTTTTTTTTAAGCACACTATAGCACAAGGAGAATTCACTCACTGTCCTTCCCAGTCCCTAGAAACAAGGACTTGCACAGTGAAAGAAACTGACACTCTCCCTACCTACAGTTTTCTGTCCCTAGAAAAAATGTTTTTTTTAAGCACACTATAGCACAAGGAGAATTCACTCACTGTCCTTCCCAGTCCCTAGAAACAAGGACTTGCACAGTGAAAGAAACTGACACTCTCCCTACCTACAGTTTTCTGTCCCTAGAAAAAATGTTTTTTTAAGCACACTATAGCACAAGGAGAATTCACTCACTGTCCTTCCCAGTCCCTAGAAACAAGGACTTGCACAGTGAAAGAAACTGACACTCTCCCTACCTACAGTTTTCTGTCCCTAGAAAAAATGTTTTTTTTAAGCACACTATAGCACAAGGAGAATTCACTCACTGTCCTTCCCAGTCCCTAGAAACAAGGACTTGCACAGTGAAAGAAACTGACACTCTCCCTACCTACAGTTTTCTGTCCCTAGAAAATTTTTTTTTTTAAGCACACTATAGCACAAGGAGAATTCACTCACTGTCCTTCCCAGTCCCTAGAAACAAGGACTTGCACAGTGAAAGAAACTGACACTCTCCCTACCTACAGTTTTCTGTCCCTAGAAAAAATGTTTTTTTTAAGCACACTATAGCACAAGGAGAATTCACTCACTGTCCTTCCCAGTGCCTAGAAACAAGGACTTGCACAGTGAAAGAAACTGACACTCTCCCTACCTACAGTTTTCTGTCCCTAGAAAAAATGTTTTTTTTAAGCACACTATAGCACAAGGAGAATTCACTCACTGTCCTTCCCAGTCCCTAGAAACAAGGACTTGCACAGTGAAAGAAACTGACACTCTCCCTACCTACAGTTTTCTGTCCCTAGAAAAAATGTTTTTTTTAAGCACACTATAGCACAAGGAGAATTCACTCACTGTCCTTCCCAGTCCCTAGAAACAAGGACTTGCACAGTGAAAGAAACTGACACTCTCCCTACCTACAGTTTTCTGTCCCTAGAAAAAATGTTTTTTTTAAGCACACTATAGCACAAGGAGAATTCACTCACTGTCCTTCCCAGTGCCTAGAAACAAGGACTTGCACAGTGAAAGAAACTGACACTCTCCCTACCTACAGTTTTCTGTCCCTAGAAAAAATGTTTTTTTTAAGCACACTATAGCACAAGGAGAATTCACTCACTGTCCTTCCCAGTCCCTAGAAACAAGGACTTGCACAGTGAAAGAAACTGACACTCTCCCTACCTACAGTTTTCTGTCCCTAGAAAAAATGTTTTTTTTAAGCACACTATAGCACAAGGAGAATTCACTCACTGTCCTTCCCAGTGCCTAGAAACAAGGACTTGCACAGTGAAAGAAACTGACACTCTCCCTACCTACAGTTTTCTGTCCCTAGAAAAAATGTTTTTTTTAAGCACACTATAGCACAAGGAGAATTCACTCACTGTCCTTCCCAGTCCCTAGAAACAAGGACTTGCACAGTGAAAGAAACTGACACTCTCCCTACCTACACTTTTCTGTCCCTAGAAAAAATGTTTTTTTTAAGCACACTATAGCACAAGGAGAATTCACTCACTGTCCTTCCCAGTCCCTAGAAACAAGGACTTGCACAGTGAAAGAAACTGACACTCTCCCTACCTACAGTTTTCTGTCCCTAGAAAAAATGTTTTTTTTAAGCACACTATAGCACAAGGAGAATTCACTCACTGTCCTTCCCAGTCCCTAGAAACAAGGACTTGCACAGTGAAAGAAACTGACACTCTCCCTACCTACAGTTTTCTGTCCCTAGAAAAAATGTTTTTTTTAAGCACACTATAGCACAAGGAGAATTCACTCACTGTCCTTCCCAGTGCCTAGAAACAAGGACTTGCACAGTGAAAGAAACTGACACTCTCCCTACCTACAGTTTTCTGTCCCTAGAAAAAATGTTTTTTTTAAGCACACTATAGCACAAGGAGAATTCACTCACTGTCCTTCCCAGTCCCTAGAAACAAGGACTTGCACAGTGAAAGAAACTGACACTCTCCCTACCTACAGTTTTCTGTCCCTAGAAAAAATGTTTTTTTTAAGCACACTATAGCACAAGGAGAATTCACTCACTGTCCTTCCCAGTC
The DNA here is from genome assembly GCA_029206835.1 of Rana muscosa. Taxonomy (NCBI): domain Eukaryota; kingdom Metazoa; phylum Chordata; class Amphibia; order Anura; family Ranidae; genus Rana; species Rana muscosa. The sequence goes on from CM055116.1 coordinate 827,459,048, forward strand.
CCTAGAAACAAGGACTTGCACAGTGAAAGAAACTGACACTCTCCCTACCTACAGTTTTCTGTCCCTAGAAAAAATGTTTTTTTTAAGCACACTATAGCACAAGGAGAATTCACTCACTGTCCTTCCCAGTCCCTAGAAACAAGGACTTGCACAGTGAAAGAAACTGACACTCTCCCTACCTACAGTTTTCTGTCCCTAGAAAAAATGTTTTTTTTAAGCACACTATAGCACAAGGAGAATTCACTCACTGTCCTTCCCAGTCCCTAGAAACAAGGACTTGCACAGTGAAAGAAACTGACACTCTCCCTACCTACAGTTTTCTGTCCCTAGAAAAAATGTTTTTTTTAAGCACACTATAGCACAAGGAGAATTCACTCACTGTCCTTCCCAGTCCCTAGAAACAAGGACTTGCACAGTGAAAGAAACTGACACTCTCCCTACCTACAGTTTTCTGTCCCTAGAAAAAATGTTTTTTTTAAGCACACTATAGCACAAGGAGAATTCACTCACTGTCCTTCCCAGTCCCTAGAAACAAGGACTTGCACAGTGAAAGAAACTGACACTCTCCCTACCTACAGTTTTTTGTCCCTAGAAAAAATGTTTTTTTTAAGCACACTATAGCACAAGGAGAATTCACTCACTGTCCTTCCCAGTCCCTAGAAACAAGGACTTGCACAGTGAAAGAAACTGACACTCTCCCTACCTACAGTTTTCTGTCCCTAGAAAAAATGTTTTTTTTTAAGCACACTATAGCACAAGGAGAATTCACTCACTGTCCTTCCCAGTCCCTAGAAACAAGGACTTGCACAGTGAAAGAAACTGACACTCTCCCTACCTACAGTTTTCTGTCCCTAGAAAAAATGTTTTTTTTAAGCACACTATAGCACAAGGAGAATTCACTCACTGTCCTTCCCAGTGCCTAGAAACAAGGACTTGCACAGTGAAAGAAACTGACACTCTCCCTACCTACAGTTTTCTGTCCCTAGAAAAAATGTTTTTTTTAAGCACACTATAGCACAAGGAGAATTCACTCACTGTCCTTCCCAGTCCCTAGAAACAAGGACTTGCACAGTGAAAGAATCTGACACTCTCCCTACCTACAGTTTTCTGTCCCTAGAAAAAATGTTTTTTTTAAGCACACTATAGCACAAGGAGAATTCACTCACTGTCCTTCCCAGTCCCTAGAAACAAGGACTTGCACAGTGAAAGAAACTGACACTCTCCCTACCTACAGTTTTCTGTCCCTAGAAAAAATGTTTTTTTTAAGCACACTATAGCACAAGGAGAATTCACTCACTGTCCTTCCCAGTCCCTAGAAACAAGGACTTGCACAGTGAAAGAAACTGACACTCTCCCTACCTACAGTTTTCTGTCCCTAGAAAAAATGTTTTTTTTAAGCACACTATAGCACAAGCACAAAACACACTGACACTCTCCCTACCTATCCTTCTCTTTCCCTAAACTAAAGGAATCCAGGTTAAGCAAGAAAGAAATAAAAGTCACTGTCCCTGCCTATGCTGCTCTTTCCCTGCTCCGGAACACACTACACTAGGCCGCCGTGCTGGCGGCCTTTTATAATGTGGGGCGTGTACTAAACACCCTCAGCAATAATTGGCCACAGGCATCCTGATTGTGGCCAATCATTGCTCTCCTCGCTGCCGGCGCTGTGATTGGCCAAGCATGCGGGGTCACAGTGCATGCTTGGCCAATCACAGCGCCTGGATGACACTGCGATGGCGTAGTGCATTGTGGGCCGTTCGCGTCACTCGAATTTGGCGCGAACGGCCCAAATCGTTCGATCTTCGTCGAACGATCGAACAGCCGATGTTCGAGTCGAACGTATGTTCGACTCGAACACGAAGCTCATCCCTAATCATTACATTATCAATAATACCCATATAATTATTGAGCCTTTTCATTAAATCTATTCCCCAACCTGTACTGAAAGGAAACCAGGCCCAGGCCATATCCTTTTCAACAAACAATTCTCTTTCATTAATATGTTTGAGAGGATACCTGGGGTATAAACTAGCTTTAAGAAGGTGTCCTTCTTTACTATCACCTAATACCCCCATTACTGGGACCAGGGCGGCTAAATAACACCATCCCTGGGATTCGAAAGGGATCCGGGGATAACATCCTTGCAATAGATGTGTGTATTATTGACAAGGGCTAAAGGCAACCTTTGGAAAATTCTCCTTAGCTCGTAAGAGAGACCAGAGAATGCTATAGTTGACAACAATTGTCTACTGTAGAGGTGGGTTGGCACTTAGGAATTCTAGCAACGAAGAATTAAATAAAAGTCTGAGGTACAGAAGAAGGAGCTATACTGTGATGCTGCTGAAAATTTAAGTGCAGCATGTTGGCAAGCTGTAGCACCTCTTGTGAAATTACCTAACTTAAAGCACGAATCTGGGGAGTGGCTTCTACCCATGGCTTGAAACACAAAAGTGTTGTTTGAAAATGTTCTTGTGACATCAGTAAGACAAATAGGTGGGGTACCCTTTTAGAAGAGGAGTGAAGCCTTAAAGGCACCGCCATTAAAAGGACTCTAGTGGTACCCGTGTGGAGCTTATCACATATTCAACATTTGTCATATCCTGATTTCCTAGCATAAGCATGTTTAAACTTTAACAATAACATTTTGTCGGTAAAACTTTCACAGATTTCTCTTTTCACTCTAGCATGTCTTTTAGTGTGGCTAGAGATAGTTCCTTTTTCCACAGATGTCTTTTATGACACCTAAATCTTCTGGGTGGTATATACAGTTAGTTATGATCCATGTTGGGGGAAACACTGAAAGTGTGGTCACCCCCAGGAGTGTCCAAAGTTTCTCAGAATCCTGAGCAGTAAACAAAGTAAATTTGCTGTATTCACTTTTCGAGGATTTACAACACCTGCTTTATCTCCTTGGTCCGGAACTGAAGCTTTATCTGCGTCTTTGTCTTGCTTCGCACAATCCACTTTGACCTTTTTACTCGACTGGCATGGATCCAGGCTTGGGAATTCTCCACTAGGATGGCTGTCCGGGTCACCGCGACTACTGTGGTAGGAGGTCCAAAGGGATATTCCTGCTTTTTGGTTCTACTCCTACTTCGTCCTCTACTCGAAAGAGATGTGTTGGTTTCTGTGAAGAAAAAGAAGAGATGTGCGAGCAACATTTCTTTCAACTTGGTCTAAAGTTTCAATTAACTTTCTGAAAATTTTCCTCCCTTATCTGATCAAGATCTCCTGCTTCCAAGATAAGGGGTTTTCATAGCCCAAGGGGTGGGACAAGGTCTACCCATAAGAATCTCGAATGGAGAGTATCCTGTGGTTTCACCGGGGGTTATTCTGATCTCGGCAAGAACCACTGGTAACATTTTATATCACTTATGGAAATTTTCCCCTGTGGCTTTCCTAAATTTATCTTTGATTCTATTCATTCTTTCCTTTATCCCGGAACTTTGGGGGTGATAGGGGATGTGAAATCTCCACTGTATTTTAAGTGCTCCCACTAGCTCTTCAACAGAGTTTTGATGTAAAGGCTGTGAAAGAGTGAAAGGCAACAGTGGGCTTATCCCTGGGCTTGTCCGTTGTTGCACTCACAAGCTAGTCTAAGATCAAGACCGAGCACCAAGCATTACTGGTCTCCAAGAATCTAATGTCAGTGCCGACTCCCGTTTGCTGTGTCTTGCAAGCGCGCAGACGCAACCGGTAGTGGTCGGGGTACCCGACTAGCTGATTGGCCAAAAGTATACGGGACCCTGTCCCAGTACGTGTGAACTCCCCATAAAAGGCCAGATATATATGGCTACCTTAAGCACCAAGCTAGGTAGCAAACCCGAAAAAGAGACCCGGTGAGTATATCAGACATGTCCCAAAATATGTGTCCGGTGATGGGAAGTCTGCTAACCACAGTAGGATGGCTACTCTCCTGAATCCCTTTAAGGATAGCCTTAATGGGATGTGCTGAAAAAAATAGACGGCCCACTGGGGTCCTGTAAAGACAAAAAGTGCTGTATACCCGTCAGAAAAGTTCTGATGGTGCTGTGGGCCAGTTTAAGCTGAGAGTGGCAAAAGGCAGTGAAAGGTGTAGTAGGATACGGAAGGTGTCCATGTTTCACTTTGTGTGGTGTGTTTGGGTTATTATGTGATGCACCGTGACACATAAAATAACCGTAGGCCTAAAATAAAAAGAATCTTTCAGTAAAACTTCACATGTGTTCCACCATCCCCTATGGCCTACCGTGGTATTAGGCCATAAACAAAGATGCACTAGCTGCGGGGATGCATGGCTTCCCCTCTTTGAGGAAAAGTCTATTTATGGTCTTTTCCAAGTCGTCCCCCACCTAATCCTTCAAATCTATCTCTGTGGCATGTGTCTGGAGATCTAATAATGTATGATCTAGCAGTGCTTTTTCAGGTATTAGTACTAGCATATGGGTATGTGCTGGCTGCTCTAGCAGGTGACTCTGCAAATGCACTGTAATAACAGCAGAATCTACAAAACCCTTGTGTACATTAGGTAAAACAGTGGAAGTCATAAGTGACCTGAGAGAAGTGTCCCGTTGAGCAATGTTTATACAATCATGCTGTGGTACTACCTCACCCTGCTCTCCTATTTAATCCTAAAAAGGCATTAAAATGGGGCTGGGTGTGAATATTTTAAGTAACATTGTCACATTGCGAGTGGTGGGTAAAGTAGTAGGTCTGCCCAGGGTAAATGATGTTGCCATTCTGACTACCATCGCACAGGATGCTAATGCTCAGAGGCACATAGGCATGCCTTGAACTTGAACTGGGACCATCTTTGGGAAAAAAAAACCTACAGGGCGCAGTTCTCCACCATGTTTTTTTGGCGAGGACACCTGTCATAGTCTTACAATTGTCCCTTGCATACAAATAAAACATTATTTTTTCCTATCGCGGAGGCCAAGTCCGGGTGCTACAACCACAGCACTTTTCAAATACCTTTACCTGGGCTCCCGGATCTATCTTTTTATGTCTCCAGAAGGGAGATTCAGCCTTTGGCAACACCTTTGGTAACAGGTAAAACAAGAAGTGGTATATTTTAAAACCAACTGTGGTGAACCCTGTCTCTATCCCATGTTCGTTTACTAGGGCAGCCATAACTGCTTGCGACTGAAGACACGTTCCATGTGTCAAGCTGGAGGGAATAGGGCTGTGGAGGGGTCAGAATGGCTGGCAGACATAAAAGATCACATTGATTCACATTGATTCCAAAGTCTTGTTTTATAAGAAGTTGCCCCCTGTGGACCACTTGTTCTTCTCGTTCTGGGGTCCTTAAAGTTGAATTATTAATCCTATCTTATACTGGGCCAGAACTAGGTGGAATCTGTGAGTTGCACAGACCCATCAAGCTTGGTCTGCTTCCATATGTGAGTCTCAAATGCTAGGATGGCTACCTCAGCAAGAACCTGGAAAGCTGAAAACAGCCAATCAATTTAACCTATTGCTTGATTGGTTTACCTGCCGAAGTGAAACAAACTTCTGGGCCTAAAATGAAACCAAAAATCCCTCTATCTCTCTATCTCTCGATTATCTATATAAATATATCCAACGACCCTGAATAAAGGATCCAATGACTCTGAATACAGAGTGTCCTTCTGGGTGCAAACTCAACCCGTCCATTTAACCGGCCTCCAAAGAGTAATTACATACTGTAGCAGGACTGATCTATGTGTAGGTGTGGTCTTGCAGGTGGGCTTGCAATGTGGTCTGGAGCATAATTGCATAGACAACAAAGGGTACATAACCCTGAGGATATCATCCACCAGGTTAATCACCGGCCGTGAAGGATAAATGAAAAGATGGGCTGTGTCCACAAGGGAATGCCCACCCCTCGTCCACCAGGACGCTAAAACGCATTTGCTAAACCAATCACTATGAAGTGTAATGGGTAGCATCGGATGGTATGGCTGTGGCATGGTACATCAGATACAACTGGTGCTCTAGGTATAACTAAACTCAACTGCTAATTTCCCTCAAGTCCTGTATAAAGCGGTAAGTTCTATCGGCTTACTATACAGGGTTTATAGAGGTGTTGTAGGGTGATCTCTATAGCATCATGCACCCCCTCTTCTAGAAATGTATGAATTATAATTTTTTTTACTATGCCTCAGAACAGGGTGTTATCAGTACCACTACAAATCGCTCACTAATAGACAGATTAGGCTTAATAAGTGTTTAAAGTGTTATGTTCCTTTAAGATGTCATGTTTTTTTAAAACTCCGAAATTTTTGGCCAAATGCCAAATGGCAATATTTTGCACAGAGATACCCCGGTACTTGGGGGTTAATGTGCGAAAATCCGTTTTTCAAAATAAACCTTTGGTTAAGAGATATACCCAATTGCCATCCTATCAATTCTTTTATTGGACCCCACTTATGATCTTCGTGTATGGGGTGTGCATTGGATGAGTCCTACAACATATATAATGTTTACCTAGCAATATAAACAATAAACAATAAATGCACAAGTTCCTTTTCTTAGCCAAAAGTTAACATTCTTTCTTTTTCCTCTCCATTAGGATGTGAAAGAGAAACGTAAGTTTTTTCACAGGAATGTGAAAGGAGGGGCGGATTCCCCACAGAGAACCCCGAGGGTGGGGGCTTCTGTGGAGAAGCTCCTCTCTTCTTTTTCCCCTTTTTTTATTAGCCAATGGACTCCAGACACCGACTAATTACTTGCCACTGACAACAGAATTGAATGAGAATAATCGTTTCTACATCGTGGCCACTCTTCTGTTCAAAGTGAGTTCCAGGTCTTTTTGGTCGGGAGTCCATTGTATTTACAGTAACCTTAACTGACCCTTACTGTCAGCATTTGTAAGTTTTCACATTAACTTATAGAACACCTTGGATCATAGAGGTATAGGATTTTCCTGTACCTTTCCCATAATCACAACATAGTGGACAGATGCCGTCTTACCCACAGCTTCTAGACAACTCCATACAAACAAACAGATTATCTAATATTTTGTTACGTGGCAGGGAGGACAGTAACAGAGGTCTGAGTTTTTTTCCTCACCCAGAGTTTTTACTACTACTTTTTAGAACAGTGGAACTGTCTAGGTCTAACAAAAATTACAGACCCTACACAAGACGGATTGTCCTCCCCCTTCTTTGGCTTTTCTCGATGAGACAGTTATCCAAGGACGTATATATCTATATTTGATATTTTTTTATGTTTTTTTACAGATGTACACATGCTTGCCCCTGAAGAATGGATATAATTCCATGAAACGCGTCGGACTTATGTATCTTGTTTCCATCAACATGTGCTTTTATCATTTTATTAGTATGGTGTACCCCCAGTAACGTATCATATGACTTGCAATATTGTTGGTATTTAGCCTCTAACAATGGGAAGACAAGAGGTATTATACCCACAATTTCTTCCCTAAGGATATGTGTCATTCCTGCTATCTATGTATGTATGTATAAGGTATATTGTGTCAATAATCATGTCTGTATTGTTGCTCTACCTTGGCACACATTAAATGCCAACCTTTATTAACTACATGGACTGCTTGCCTCATTTAAAGTCCCACCCCGCTGCTCTTTTTCTTTCTTAATCAAATAGGGATGGAGGCATGACTAGATTTCTGCCTCATTTAAAGTCCCCACCAAATTTTCTTTTCTACAACAATTAGGGATGGAGGCACGCAGTCCACAAACTTTTACAATTTATTCCATCATATGGCCGGTACTATCATTGGCACTGGTCCTTTAATACATATATATGTCGATCCTTGGCCTTCTGTCAACAGGGAATGGATGCCCATATGTGTCATCACTCCCCACATTATACCTATCTTTCATGCCTGTCCACACGCTGTCATGTATGATGCTACCCTGCCTGGCCACACGAGCTGTGACTCGTGTCTTTCTGGGAGCTGCGATGTACCTTGCGGGGTCTCCTCCTTCCCCCTAAAGGGGCGGGGGGAGGCCCTCGCGCTGTGCATCGACGTCACGCACTCGCCGCTGGACGTGCTGCGTCGCTCCATATGAGCGCTGCCGCGCCGACAGTGCACTCCATCTCAGTAACGTGTGAGAGGGAGAGGCGCCACATTCCGGACGCCTAGGTCACTCGGATGCTGGTCTCCTCCCCCCCACCCCCACACACGTCCAGCGTGGCATTTAGGGGTGTGTGCCGCATGCATCTGTCGGGGGCGCCGGCGGAGATGGCAGGTTTGTCCGGTAGACATCTCCAGATCATTCCCCTCATCTCACATTCAGATTTCAATATCAGGTATTTCACCAACTTCAGTTTTGCATTCCACACTGATATAGGTCACCAATTTGATCACTTTAGCTTTCAATGGGAGGGCATTCCTACACTTTTTGCCAAATTACACTCACTCCCCAATCTTTTTGGTCGGGGACTCACACACCATCACACATACATTGCTACAACACCCCTACTGTTCATGGGTTGTCATACACGATGGCCATACATACATTCACTTTTTATTTTGACAGTTTCTCAAGATCACCATAGGACACCCCGTTGATCATTATCTGGGGACTGTTCTGCTGGGTATCCTGCGCCTCTGGTCGCTGCCTTACATTGGTTGTTTTGCGGCTCCCACCACCACAGCTCCCGGAAAAGGTGCCCCCCCCATAGGGGGCTTCCAGCCTGTGCTGGCACCCTCTACAGACAGCGTTTCTGTGAGTACAACCTAGCCAGTGGGGGATGTCCTCCCCCTTCTTTGGCTTTTCTCGATGAGACAGTTATCCAAGGACGTATATATCTATATTTGATATTTTTTCATGTTTTTTTACAGATGTACACATGCTTGCCCCTGAAGAATGGATATAATTCCATGAAACGCGTCGGGCTTATGTATCTTGTTTCCATCAACATGTGTTTTTATCATTTTATTAGTATGGTGTACCCCCAGTAACGTATCATATGACTTGCAATATTGTTGGTATTTAGCCTCTAACAATGGGAAGACAAGAGGTATTATACCCACAATTTCTTCCCTAAGGATATGTGTCATTCATGCTATCTATGTATGTATGTATAAGGTATATTGTGTCAATAATCATGTCTGTATTGTTGCTCTACCTTGGCACACATTAAATGCCAACCTTTATTAACTACATGGACTGCGTGCCTCATTTAAAGTCCCACCCCGCTGCTCTTTTTCTTTCTTAATCAAATAGGGATGGAGGCATGACTAGATTCCTGCCTCATTTAAAGTCCCCACCAAATTTGCTTTTCTACAAGTCCTGTATAAAGCGGTAAGTTCTAACGGCTTACTATACAGGGTTTATAGAGGTGTTGTAGGGTGATCTCTATAGCATCATGCACCCCCTCTTCTAGAAATGTATAAATTATAAAAAAATTTACTATGCCTCAAAACAGGGTGTTATCAGTACCACTACAAATCGCTCACTAATAGACAGATTAGGCTTAATAAGTGTTTAAAGTGTTATGTTCCTTTAAGATGTCATGTTTTTTTAAAACTCCAAAATTTTTGGCCAAATGCCAAATGGCAATATTTTGCACAGAGATACCCCGGTACTTGGGGGTTAATGTGCGAAAATCTATTTTTCAAAATAAACCTTTGGTTAAGAGATATACCCAATTGCCATCCTATCAATTCTTTTATTGGACCCCACTTATGATCTTCGTGTATGGGGTGTGCATTGGATGAGTCCTACAACATATATAATGTTTACCTAGCAATATAAACAATAAACAATAAATGCACAAGTTCCTTTTCTTAGCCAAAAGTTAACATTCTTTCTTTTTCCTCTCCATAAGGATGTGAAAGAGAAACGTAAGTTTTTTCACAGGAATGTGAAAGGTGGGGCGGATTCCTCACAGAGAACCCCGAGGGTGGGGGCTTCTGTGGAGAAGCTCCTCTCTTCTTTTTCCCCTTTTTTTATTAGCCAATGGACTCCAGACACCGACTAATTACTTGCCACTGACAACAGAATTGAATGAGAATAATCGTTTCTACATCGTGGCCACTCTTCTGTTCAAAGTGAGTTCCACGTCTTTTTGGTCGGGAGTCCATTGTATTTTCAGTAACCTTAACTGACCCTTACTGTCAGCATTTGTATGTTTTCACATTAACTTATAGAACACCTTGGCTCATAGAGGTATAGGATTTTCCTGTACCTTTCCCATAATCACAAATCACAACATAGTGGACAGATGCCGTCTTACCCACAGCTTCTAGACAACTCCATACAAACAAACAGATTATCTAATATTTTGTTACGTGGCAGGGAGGACAGTAACAGAGGTCTGAGTTTTTTTCCCCACCCAGAGTTTTTACTACTACTTTTTAGAACAGTGGAACTGTCTAGGTCTAACAAAAATTACAGACCCTACACAAGATGGATTGGTCATTTAGTATTTCTAAAATCCTCAGACCCGCCTCATGAGTCCAGACATCTTTGAACCATGCCCAGTTTCCCCTGTTTTCTATCTGCAGGCTATGGAGAAGGAAATTATATTTTTGAAAAAAAAAACAGTACTGTTTTATTTCCTCGACTCTCCAAGAGTCTCTTTATTATTTTATGTGCTTCTAAAGCACCATATATCCAACCTTAGACTCCTAGAGTCTTTCACATGTGCTTCTAAAGCACCATATATATATATATATGTGTGTATATATGTATACATAACACATAGACTTGTCTCTGCCCTGACCAGCTTTACTCATCTTTTAACAGATGATTTATTCTAAATTTATGTCCTCTACTTCCTTTGTGAAGTCTGTTTCTAAAAAGTGCGTGCCCGTAAATACTGTGTGTGTGCATGAGGCGTAGAAGCAATACATGATGGTTAATATCATGCGTGTTAACAAGGATCTACCATTCCTATCTATAATTACTACATTTATAAAGCCGTGCCACATATGTTTCTCCCGGCTCAGGTGGCGGGGAGGGCATACCTTTGGCAAGTTGAGTCCCCATTATCCAAAGATATCAAAATGATATTTTATTCGTAACAGGCATTTGGGACAGACAACAAAAACGTTGTTTCTCAGGCGTACCTGACTCCAGAGACCCATAAGAGTTAACCCTTCCTGGAAAGTTACTGGTGTGTGGAGATTAAATCTTAATACTTGAACCCTTGGTGTACCTTCCCTGAATTATGGACCTTTGCCAGTCTTAAAGTGGTAACCCCCGGGAACACTTGCCATCCAATATGTCCTACTCCCGTAGTAGCAAAATAATACTCCAATAACACAATCTTGACACTTACCCGGCATTAATACAGTTCTTATACTCTAAAAATATGTCTGATTACCGTGATAACAAAACAGTAAACCCACAACACATTCAGAACATCTATTAGACATCAATAATATTCTTATACTTCTATACAAGAATATCCTTACACTTCTATGCAATAGAAAGATAAGCAAATATGACCTGAGATGTCGGAACAACTTGTCAGTCTATTTCCTTTTTGTGTATACACCTTTAAATTTCCTTTAAATAGCCACCCAGGACTATATGTGCTAGCTAAACACTGAAATTTCTTTAATAGCCACCCAGGACTATATGTGCTACCTAAACACTTTACTATACGCGTTCCCAGAATACCTTGTGTTCCCAGAACACTTTAGGTCTTGCCAGACCTGTAATAGCCACTTAGGACTATTAATACTATACGTGTTTCTAAAACACCTTAGGTCTCGTAGGACCTTTAATAGCCCCTCTGAACTAACTTCAGACTCATCCAGAGCCTGTATGTGTTCCTAGAACACTTAACAAATCCATACTTCCCCTACACAGATCTAGATAGTTGAGAACACAGGTGTCACAACAAGGTAAAAAATAATTTCAACACTTACCGGACAGATGCCTCAACTATCCTGCCGACTACGCCAATTGTCGGGGTGAGCTTCCTTAGCCCAATAGATTGTACGAGATCTGACCAAGTTGTATTCTTCCATCTCAGCAAACTCGGAAACCACAGTGAACAAATTTGTGACACACAGACAGGCAGTTTTCTTTGTTCAAAGTGATCTGATAAGCAGTTTAATTCTTACAGCTTATATGGGAAATTACAACAACAAGAGGACGTGCAGAAACCAATTTAAACAATAATACATCTTATGTTGAGTGTGAGACTTCTCACAGAAAGTCTCAAGCCTCGTACACACAAACGAGTTTCTCTGCAAAAACCAGCAAGAAACTTGCTGGCAGAGATTTCTTGCCGAAAAATTAGTTTGTGTGTATGGTTTCTCGTCAAGAAAAGCGACAAGAATCTCGAGGAGAAAATAGAGAACCTGCTCTCTATTTTCTCGTCGAGATTCTCGTCAGCCTGTTTCTCGACGAGAAAATTGTGTGTGTGTACACTTACCTTTTCGCCGGGAAGCCCGCGCATGCTCGAAATGACTTAGACGCATGCGCGGTAGCTTCCTAGGCATAGGTAGGGTGAACAAAGATGGCGGCGACAGCATCGAATGTGACGAGCGCATGCTCGTCGTATTCGATGACGTCACCGCGTTCGCTCCATTCAAAGAACCGCAGGTTCTTTGAAAGGAGCGTGTGTACACTCGGCCGGGACAAGTTTCTTGTCCAAGAATCTCGTCCAAAAAAACGACATGTTTTTTTCGACGAGAATCTCGGCTATGTGTACGAGGCATCATAAACAAACTTTGTCTATGAGACTTTATAAAGAGTGTTCCAAAACAATGTCTGAACAGACACGAGATTAGAAGTGTATAAACGTCACTTTGCGGAATCTCATATTCTGTGAGAACATAACAATAAAACAATATCTGTGCAAAGGACAATTTCATACCACGTAAGCTAATCTATCCTAAGATGGATGCTGACTACAAAATTGAGTCACATTGGTTCATATTCCTTCATGCACCAACGTGGCTAGCTGAAGATTACCTGACTCTTAAAGGGATAATTGTCAGTTTTTTTCTACCTTTGCAAGTGGTTGCTATAGGACACGCACCAATTGAACTGTTCACTAGGGGGAGCCATAGAGTTGTGATTCTGCACATTAGTGGTAACTGTTTGTATTACCTTGTGTTTACTGCTGTTTATGTGAGACTTGGTGGAGAGGTGCCCCAGTGTTGACATTACTACACTGGGAGATTATTTCCACCATACCCTCGCTCAAGTCTGGCCCTCAGGTTATGTTAGTAGGGTCGGATTTCAAAGGTATTTTAAACCGGTGGTATTTCATGCATTGATTTATACAGGGAGCTGTATGTATTGAATGTCTACTGTATAACCGTTATTCCATTTCTTTACCAAGTAAACATATCACCATTGGTTAAGCTACAATTTGTGTGGAACTCTGTCTTTACAGCTGAGTGGCAGGTGAACAACACCAAGGTAACAACCCTTTTATTGCCTTTATTGTTGTGTGTGTGTATTATTGAGGTCCCTTACAGCTAATTGGGGTCCTCAATCATATTATTGTCCATTTGTGCCAGTGGGGATCGAGACAAATTCTGGGGGTTGACAGGCAGAGTGCAGGCCCAAATTTAAACCAGCAGCTCCTACAGGGGTAGTGCTAAACATATATATATATATTTTGTGTTTTGGTCATATCACTCTTTTTTAGCGCGGCAATCTTGAGTTTTTATTGTTTATGCACTTGTGTTCTGTTGTGTAATTGCCAGCTGCTGTTCTGATTGTCAAGCCTTTTCATCTGCACAATTTCTACATATATTTTTCCCTGTTCCCTGGGGGGTGTTTCTAACTGTGGGGGGATGGGCTTGACTGGAGGAGGAGAGAGATCGCTGTTCCTAATCACTAGGAATAGCAGATCTCTCCTCCCCTGTCAGAACAGGGATCTATCTGTTTACATTGACAGATCCCCGTTCTGGCTCTCTTTCCTGCGATCGTGGGTGGCAGGGGGACATCGTGGCGGCTGGCCACGCGCATCAGGTTAAGAGAAGTGCTCTTAAAGGAGCTGACATACACCTACGGTGATTTGCGGGAACGAGCCAACCTGCCACAGTATAATGACGGCGGCTGGTCGGCAAGTGGTTAAATTCACTTGTCAGTCAGGAATGGGGATGAGTCACTGTTTGCTAGGACGCCAGCCATCAGGAGCTGTTATTTATTACTGCAGTAATATTACCACTGCTACTGTAAATGTTTTGCTTCAGGAGCAGCTGGAGGTTCATTCAGCCAAACAACTATTTGTTCGGTCATTCACACACGATTCTCCATAGACTATGTCCCTAATAGTAATTCCACTGGTGTCATAAAGCCTATACAATATTTCTAACTGTTGTCTCTCAATTAATACACTCTAAATTTTATGCTATGGTAAACACTGCCTTATATGTCCTTCTTGCACAGTGAAATCAGGCTGCTTGCATACTCTCCACCCACTGTTTTATACATGGCTACTGTGTCTGAAATATGGCTAATATCTCAGAAATTTTTATTTTAGGAATGTAAAGTGGTGGTTTTGACATGTTTTTGTCGGCTGTTGTAACATTAAAAGTAAAATAATTCTACATCCAAAATATGTGATATCAGAATAAGGTGTTGCTGATGATGCCTGGCAAAATCATACTGTTCTGTAAAACCACACACAGCTTTAAGAGATCTCCCAAGGACTGGTGTTTTCCCATGTTGCACTTGACGTTGAGTTAAAAGGACTCTCTCCCTTACTGCACTGTATTTATTTATTTATTTTGCTTTGTTAACTGTTCCCAATTGCACTGCCCAATCTCCCATACCCGTTTTTTCTGACAATAGCTTGTCTAATAGCCTAGAAAATGGCAGAGATTTAGTATTAAGATGTTCCCCCTTTCCCTTCATAGACTTTAATACAGTTCAAGCTTAGTTTGAGTTTCAACAAATTTTAAGCAGGATGTAACAAACCTAGGCAGATTTGCTTATCAATTGAGCGAACACCAATTAAGCTTCAATTATATTTCACGATAATACAATATAGTGTGGCATTGCAAAAAAAAGGTCAAAAGCTATGCTATGAAACTGTTTTGCCACTGTTTTGCAATTGGTATGTAGTTAAAGTGGAAGTAAACCCTCCTATCATGTTCAGGCAAGGAAGCTGCCATCTTGGCCTCTGTTTAATTTTCAACTGCCATGATGCTGCACATGTGATCAGTTATGACACCAGCCATTTGATGGTTTGACAGTTTGGTTGAGAGCACAACCAATGTGACAGTTGGCATTCCCGGCATGCCAGGAATGTAACTGCTTTTTGAAACTGTTAAATCGATGGGTTTACTTCCGCTTTAAGGATTTAAGCTTTATATATTTTTCTATAGATTTTAGATCTGTTGTAGCTGTATTTCCACCACTTAATTCTGGCCTATTACTGATAGAAAATAAATAAATACCCAAATAATTATAATTGTGTGAATTGCTGTGCTAAAATGTGATAATGTATAAGGTGACACAATTAAAATGAAATAAAACATATAAAATATAGAACAAACACATGTGCATATACTGTATTAGTGAAAAAAAGTCCAGATTAGGTCTTCCAAAACACTGCAGTGACACTTTGCAGAAAGGAAATGTTCAATCCTCTTTAACAATCACCACGTTAACCTTCACCTACCACAAGTAGGGATGAGCTTCGAGTTCGAGTCAAACTCATGTTCGGACTTTTTCAAGGTGTTTCTGTGTTTCTTTTTACATTTTTTTACACTTTCTTCGTGAAATGGTAGGGGTACAATGTACCCCTTACCAATTCACATGGGGGGGGGCGGGATCTGGGGGTCCCCTTTGTTAAAGGGGTCTTCCAGATTTCGATAAGCCCCCCGCCTGCAGACCCCCACAACCACCGGGCAAGGGTTGTGGGGATGAGGCCCTTGTCCCCATCAACATAGGGACATCCTCCCCATGTTGAGGGCATGTGGCCTGGTATGCTTCAGGAGGGAGGGGGGCCACTCTCTCGTCCCCCCCTCTTCCCCTGCGGCCGGCCAGGTTGCGTGCTCGGATAAGGGGCTGGTATGGACTTTTGGGGGGACTCCACGCCATTTTTTTAAAAATTTGGGGTGGAGTTCCCCTTAATATCCATTCCAGACCTAAAGGGCCTGGTAATTGTATTCTGGGGGACCCCCCCCGCTTTTTTTTTATTTTTATCAATGACTTTTGTATGTATTGCCGGGAGCCGACAATTCATTAATAGCCGCGAGTGAGTTTTAAATTACTTTTTTTCCTTCAAAAATGACATTTTTTGCAGGGACAGTTCTAAGCACGGGAAACATGCGCCACTTTACATGCATATCATACACCCCCCCCAGGTACGAAATTTAAAGGAATATTTCACTTTTATTTTTTCATTTTAAGCATTATTAAAATCACTGCTCCCGTTTTTAAAACGTATTTTTGCATTGATACATGTCCCCTGGGGCAGGACCCGGGTCCCCAAACACTTTTTAGGACAATAACTTGCATATAAGCCTTTATAATTAGCACTTTAGATTTCGAACGTTCGAGTCCATTGTATTTAATAGGGTTCTAAAGTTCACACAAACATTTTGTCTGTTCGCAGGTTCTGGTGCGAACCGAACAGGGGGGTGTTCGGCTCATCCCTGACCACAAGCAATTGACTCAACATGAGGACTCCACTACAGAGTCAAAGCATAAATATGACAATCCCATCAAGCAGAGCATTTATCTAAGGCTCGCCATTTCCTAAATGTCTTACAGGAGAATTTCTTGGGTCAGACGGTAAATGCACCAACAAGAAACAATGGGCTTCTGGACTCTCGAATAACTCCAGTTCTCTTAAGCTCTGCCAGTTGTTCACGCAAGTCTTCTAAGTCAGCCAGGGGAACTCGCCGGACCCTCTCCCGGAAAGAGACCTTCCTGCAGACGGATCTTATGGGTGGCACTCCTTGCACACCCTACGTCAAATTCGTCCTTTGAGAAAAATGTTCTCCATCTGGTCAGCTGGGCCTTAGCTCTCTCCTGGTAGGGTGGTGTCCTCTAGGCAGAGTTTTTCCAGGGTGGGTTACCCCCCTTCTTCCTTCTCCAGGTCAGACAGGGCCACTGGGGTAGCAGGGTTTGCTGTGCACAGCAACATCCGGGCTGGAATCTTCACAGGGGAACCAGTGATATTCCTGATGCTCACTGGGATCTGCCCATTCGTCTTCTTCAATGCCCTTAATGGGACCACTTCGGGGAACACTTCCAACCCTGGGTGGGTGTCTAGAGGGTCTGGTTCCAGAACCACAAAGGGGCCAGGCTTCTCCCATGAGAGTTTTACAGTAGCCTTCAGACAGGTCATCTTACCAGGCTGCAACACTTTCTCCTTCTTGGACAGTTTCCAGAATTTCCCCACCCCCTCTTCCGGGGCCTTCTGTTCCAGGACCAATTTCCGGTAAGTCTGCTGCAGCATGGGGTGGATCCTGGTTGCTGAAGTACCCTGCTCCTGTGCTAGGGGAGCCAGTAGTCTCCTGACCAGGTCAGTGCTGGTCCCTATAATCAGGGAACTCTTGTATGCTCCTGGTGGGCAAGGGCATACTACTGCCAGGGTGTCAAAAACTTCCGCCCTGCCTGTCACAGAGGGGTCGAAGGCCAGCCTGATTGGGATGTAACCGTCGTAGGGAAAACTTTGAGTACCAATTCCCCATATTTCTAGGTCTTCCAGTTTCTGTAGGGGCACGTGACTTAGGTGTTTTTGGTAAAAGTCTCTATACAAAAGGGTCACTTGGGCTCCTGTGTCTAGGATGGTCCTTGTGTAGACTCCCTCCACTTGAATGGGGACTAGAGGGGAGAGTCACACTAACTTGGCTGGAAAACTCTTCTGGGGGGCCTCCTTCTTTGGATTCTTGGACTTTCCTTTTGGGGTTTTCTTCTTTTTCCATTTCTTTCTGGATCTCAACCCTTGTTGGGCCTGGTATGCATTGATTTCCTGCAGTTTTTTTTTATGTTAACTCCTGACAAGTGGTATTGAGTATTTTAGGAGGGGCATTGTTTCCCTTCTCGTTTTTCCCCTCTGGCTTTGGGATCTTATTGGAGCTTTTCGGTAAATAGTGGGCGCCCGGCTAACTCCTTCACCAGGGCCCTCTGAAGTTTTCCGCCGGCTGGTGGTAAGTGCCTCGGTTCTTCCTCGGACTGGGGCACACTCTTCCAAAGTGGCCGACTCCTCCACAGTTGAAACAGACAGTTTCTCTTCTTCCCTGCGGGGAGATTGGAGTTGAGACACTCTGGCGTGGTTCATTCCTGATCTCCTCTTGCTCTTTGGCTCCTGAGTTCTTAGCCAGTAGAGAGGTCAAAAGATCCAGCACTTGAGTCATCTGGGACTTTAAGGTCTCCACTTATGAGTCCCATTCAGTGGCTAATGCTGCTCTGACTCCCACTGAGGAGAGGGGAGTGGTCTTCTCAACTGCCTGTTGGTCCTTCAACAGGGATTCCTCATCCCTTATGATCCGCACAAGGTCTGGGTAACTCAAAGCCATGACTCCTTCAGAGGTCTTCAAGTGGAGCCAAACTGGATCCGAACGTAGGGCTCACCTCAGAATCTGCTTCATCCTGGTTGCGTCTATGACTTGTGGCAGCATCCCCTTTTAAAGGACAATTTGGCACAGCATTCTATTCAGCCTCCGGACATATTCGGATAATCTTTCACCCGGCTGTTGGAGGGTATGTTCGAACTGGTACATCAGTTCAGTCACCTTTTCCAGCTGGCCAAATTCCTCCTGCAACATAGCCAGATAATCATACGCAGTACAAGCAGCATTGCTGAACCTAAGATTCTTCACAGCTTCAGCAGCAGCGCCCTTCAAACTTTCACTTGTGCGCTGCTTCTTCTGAGCTTCTGGTACTTCCCATCCTTCTACTGCCTGCATTGCTTGCTCAATCCAGGTGTCGAAGTCTTCTTCCCCGGATGGCGCGGGTTGCTTCCCTGAAAAGATCCGGAGCTTCCAGTACCCGGCTTCTACGTGCACCGTATTGCTCTTCTGGTACTTAGTGACAAATTCTCCCAGAGCATTCAATAGTTCCGGCCCTATTGCGGCCAGGGGCATCCCCGGGGTCATCATCTCCTGAGAGCTTTCTGTTTTGGGGAAGAGTAGCGGAGATGATGGCGGAGAGGTTTGTGGAGATTCCTTCTTCACGGGCCTCGTATGCACTAAGCGGTATATCTGGGCATCTATGGCCTGTATGTTCTGACCTCTAAAGTCTTCCGGAACTTCATTTTTTCATTCCACTAGTGCGTATGTGCACGAGGTCTCTGGATCTGGCTTCATATCCATCACCCATGCCTTCTGGCTCGGAGACAGCGACATTATGAGCTGCTTTATCTCCTCTTCTGGCCAGTTTACCCCCGGGAGTTCGACAACTGCTGCCTCGGTTGAATCGGCGCTAACCGCTGCGCACCACTGTGTCGTTGCTAGCGGGTCCATGTTGGTACTTCTGACCGGCTTGATTGCAGCGTGCAGCATACAGGAATCCCGGACTCGAGCCCCCACGTGTATCGATAACCCCAGCTAAGAGGGCTGCTTGTATAATTTTGGGCCCTGTAGTGCACCGCTGTCAACCCCTGGCAATCGGCTCTACCCTCCCTTGGCACAGTTAGTAGGGGATGATAGAACTGTGTGACCTGCAACTCACGGTGACACAATCCTATGACAAGAACACACAGCAATAGATTAAAACTATCTTTAACCGTCTCTTCTGCAAAGTAAATGACGCACACACTAGTATACTTAACCCTTGCACGTTTACTCAAGTTTGTGGGTAAGCATAAGAACAATAGTGTACATATCATGTGCAGAGCCCTGCAATAAAACAGTACTTAAATGAGCAGACAAGTATACAGTACTATGCAACTCTAACAGTCCTCGCTGCAGCTATTCCCCCTCGTGGACAAGATGGCGCCTAGCAATGCCTACGCTACCCAGTCAGGCCTGACTGAACTAAGTGAAAGTTTTGCAGGGAAATCTTCGCTAGCAAACGGTGGTGCACTTTTGAAGAATAAAACTGTAATCTACAAGTATAACAGGGATACTGTGTCTGTCTCTGAGCAGGTGCTCTCTCACCCAACCGGACCAGTCCGTGTCCGTTTCTTCCGCTGCTGTGTCTAGGTACACAGGTCTCTCGACATCCGAGTCTTCAATCTTCCTGGCAACGATGCAGCAACAATGGAGAGATATCCCTCAGGTTCCTCTATGAGAGCAGAAGGCTCTTTGGAGAAAGGCCCAGGCTTCAGGCCTAAAGTCATAGCAGACTCGAAAAAGAGTTCCACTTGCTGGGCGGGCGGTGTTCAAAGAGACCGATTTCAGCCCCGCCCTTTGGTTAAGTAACCCACCCCAGCAGTCCTTGCACGGGGCAATGCACCCTGGGTGTCCCACTGCTCACTGGGTAACGTAGTCTCTGGGGAATTAAAGGGCAATACCCCGCTACACATGTATATACCATTTCCCATATCTCAGATAGTCCTTCATACCAACATCCTGTAGTAAGCTTAATTCATTTATTTACACATTTATATATAGATTAAATCTTATCTAGTAGAACCTTACACATTAAGCTCATTTTGCAACCATGATGCCTTCTGATACATGTGCATCCTTGCAGATATTTTCTAGACATGATTTCAAGGGGCTTAGTGGAGACTGCAGTGAGAAATACTCCTATCCAGACCATGCTGATCCTCTGAATGTTCCCCTGTTGTGGCTTTTGTTTCCTCCGTCTCCTCAGCTCCCGAGCTGGATGCACTACACGGCCGCCATCTTGATATCCAGCGTTTGGCAATTTATTTCAGCCCGTCGGTAAGTATGAGGTCCCTATTCAGACCTTTCTTGCCAATCATTCCGCCTGCCCCTATTTATTTAACAACATACATCTATTGATTTTATCACTTACATTGCAGATACAACATTCATGCATCCGCCCCTGAAGAAGCGAGCAGGGTCTCGCAAAACTAGTAGGGCTTCATTGATGCTTGTTTTATGCCTGTACATGCTGGGTATTATCGATGTCTGCATTATGTCCATATATTTCCCTGTTTATATGTATGTACATTTATTTCCTTATTGTATATGTGTATCCACTGGCCCAGCAACTTTCAAGTTTTGCTGTTGCTCATTGATGTATAACATTTGTAATAAATCTTTATACATTTACTTTCATCTGTGCTGTGTACATTGGCTATCACAATCATTGTTGTTGCCGCTTCGTTACATAACACTTTGAAACAAATATATTGATTTTGTCTCATTGTTTGCTGTGAACATTGGCTAAACCTCTCTCACCTCATTCAAAGTCCCAGGGCGACCTCTTTTGTCTTTTTGTGAAAGATTTATTTAAAAGCAAAGGAGAAGGCCTTCCAAAAATACAAGGCTGGGGGATCATCATCAGCATTCCAACTGTATAAAGAATGCAATAAGAAATGTAAGGGTGTAATCAGGTCGGCTATTATAGAACATGAAAGGCACTTAGTGGAGGAGAGTAAGAACAATCCCAAGAAATGCTTTAAGTACACAAATAGTAAAAGAGGGAGGACAGATCATATTGGCCCCATAAAGAATGATGAAGGGATTCTGGTTACAAAGGGTGGCGAAATGGCGAAGGTTTTGAATGTAGTCTTTTTCCCAGTCTTTATGAGGGAAACGGGGGGCTTCAGTAACCAAAACTGTAATGTTTATCCTCATAACACATCACAGGAAGCACCCCATGGTTAACGGAGGTTAAATCAGAAACAGACTTGAAAAACGTAACATAAATAAGTCACCGGGACTAGGTGGCTTGCATCCGAGGGTCCTTAAGGAGCTCAGTCAAGTAATTGCCAGACCGTTGTACCTAATTTTTTTACGAACAGTCTACTGACTGGTATGGTACCAGCTGATTGGAGAAAAGCCAATGTAGCACCAATATTAAAAAAAGGACAAAGATATATCCCTGGGAACTACAGACCAGTTAGCCTAACATCAATAGTATGCAAGCTCTTGGAAGGGATGATAAGGGACTATATACAAGATTTTAGTAATGAAAACTGTATCATTAGCAGTAATCAGCATGGAATCATGAAAAATCGTTCTTGCCAAACAAATCTATTAACCTTCTATGAGGAGGTGAGCTGCCATCTAGATGAAGGAAGGCTGGTAGACAGTGTATCTGGATTTTGCAAAGGCATTTGATACAGTTCCCCATAAATGTTTACTGTACAAGGTAAGGTCTGTCGGCATGGACCAAAGGGTGAGTACCTGGATTGAAAACTGGCTACATGGACGAGTTCAGAGGGTAGTGATTAATGGGGAGTACTCAGAATGGTCCAATGTGGGAAGTGGGGTCCCTCAGGGTTCTGTCCTGGGACCAATCCTATTTAATTTATTCTTAAATGATCTGGAGGATGGGATAAACAGCTCAATCTTAGTATTTGCGGACAATGCTAAGCTAAGCAGGGCAATAACTTCTCTGCAGGATGTGGAAACCTTGCAAGAAGATCTGAACAAATTAATAGGGTGGGCAACTACATGGCAAATGAGGTTTAATGTAGAAAAATTTAAAATAATGCATTTAGGGGGCAAAAACATAAATGCAATCTACTCAGTAGGGGGAGAACCTCTGGGGGAATCTAGGATGCAAAAGCTGCTGCAAGCAAAGCCAATAGAATATTGGTATACATTAAAAAGGGAATTAACTCCAGAGATAAAACCATAATGCTCCCAATCTACAAGAATCTGGTCCGGCCGCACATGGAGTATGCCGTCCAGTTCTGGGCTCCAGTCCACAGGAAGGATCTGCTGGAAATGGAGTGAGTACAGAGAAGGACAACAAAGCTAATAAAGGGACTGGAGGATCTTAGTTATGATGAAAGATTACAGGCACTGAACTTATTCTCTCTGGAGAAGAGATGCTTAAGAGGGGATATGATTTCAATGTACAAATACCGTACTGGTGACCCCACAATAGGGATACAACTTTTCCGCAAAATTGCATTTAAAAAGACTCGCGGCCATTTACTAAAATTAGGGGAAAAGCGATTTAACCGGAAACTGTGTAAAGGGTTCTTTATGGTAAAAGAGCAGTGAGAATGTGGAATTCTCTTCCACAAGCAGTGGTTTCAGCAGGGAGCATAAATAATTTCAAAAAACTATTAGATTGGCACCTAAAGGACCAAAACGTACAGGGATATACAAAATTTCCATAAAAGCGCACACACACACACACGTTGGACTTGATAGCCTGTCTTTTTTCAACCTTACCAGCTATGTAACTATGTAACTATGTAAGAGATCTGGTAGATATTGTTTGCTTAGAGTTCAACAGGATATCTCGAGAATCCAATCAATGGCAACATCAATGGCGACCATAAATGCCTGACATTCCACATAAAACAACTCAAAATGGAAGAAACCACAAAGTGTAAAACTGTCTAAAAGGTTTTATTGCACTTCAAAGTATGAATACTACTCAAATGAATAAAAACAATACACGTTTTGTATTCATAACAATCCCAAGATGCATTATAGAGGTTCTAAAAAGGGATGAGCCGAACACCCCCCCAGTTCAGTTCGCACCAGAACTTGCGGACAGACAAAAAATGTTTTGCGAACACTGTTAAAGTCTATGGGACATGAACGTGAAAAATCAAAAGTGATAATTTTAAAGGCTTATATGCAAATAATTGCTATAAAAAGTGTCTGGGGACCCGGGTCCTGCCCCAGGGGACATGTATAAATGCAAAAAAAAGTTTTTAAAACGGCCGTTTTTTCAGGAGCAGGGATTTTAAGAATGCTTAAAGTGAAACAATAAAAAATTAATATTCCTTTAAATATCCTGCCTGGGGGGGTCCCTCTAGTCTGCCTGTAAAGTAGAAAATGTTTCCTATGTTTAGAACAGTACCAAAGCAAAATTACATTTCTAAAAGAAAAAATGTCATTTAAAATTGCTCATGGTTATAATGTATTACCAGATCCCGGCAATATACATAAAAAATCTTTGAAAAAAACAGCGTGGGTCCCCCCACGTCCATACCAAGCCCTGTTAAACAGGAGCAGAAAAATTGGCCTGGGTGGTGGTGCCCTAAACCAAAAATATTGTTGGAAGCTGGCATCATCATGATTGAGGATGAATAGGATAGGCAGCATAGGCAGTCTTCAAGGGATTCCAGATCCATTGCAAATTCAATCAGTTATATCAGCATCAGGTGCTTGATAGCTGCTGATCCCGGACTGATTCATTTTTATAAATGTGAGCCTATCAACGGAATCTGTGGACAGGCGCACTCTTTGATCTATTACAAACCTGAATGTGCGTTCAGAAAGCACACTGGATGCAGGACAGGCCAGTAGCTCAATTGCATATTGAGCAACTTCTGACCAGTGGTCCAACCTCAAGACCCAGTAACTCAGTGGATGCTCTGTTGGAAAGGTCTCCAAGTCTGCTCTTGCCCCTAGATATTCCTGCACAATATAATGCAGACGCTGGTGATGGCTGCTGGAATCAGACCTTGGCGCTGAGGACTGCAAAATTCTTTAAAGGCATCGGTCAGCTGGTCACCTTCTCCACCGCTCTTCCTCTGAGCGAACAAAGCCTCAGAAACACGTTGTCCAGCACCAGGAAATGGTAACCTCCCAGGGTCTGGACATGCATTACACACACTTTTCTTCAAGGCCTCCTGAAGATGTTTCATTCTCTGCTCCCTCTGCGAAGGCAGGATGAGTTCTGCAACCTTACCCTTGTAACGTGGATCAAGAAGGGTTGCCAGTAGGGTTGAGCGAACCCGAACTGTAAAGTTCGGGTTCGTACCGGACTTTTGGGTTTTTGGTACCCGGACCCGAACAATTTACTGTATGCTCGGGTTCGGGTTCGGTGTTCGGCAATGTAATGGCGCGCTGCAGGGCAGCCAATCAACATTTGTTTAACTCGTGTGCCCTTAGAAGCCATCACAGCCATGCCTACTAATGGCATGGCTGTGATTGGCCAGTGCAGCATGTGACCCAGCCTCTATATAAGCTAGAGGCACATAGCACAGCACGTCACTCTTTAGATAGTGTAGGGAAAGGTTGCTACTCTGCTTTAGATAGTGTAGGGAAAGGTTGCTGCTGCTGCTTTGAGGGAGAGAATTAGATAGGAGTTCTGATTCAGAAATCAAATTACTCTGCGATCTACCTTGATTTTGTTGTGTGGGTGCAGTGCACAATCTTTTTACCCTGCCCTGAGCCCAGTGCCAGAGAAAAGATAACTTTTATCCTTCTGTTAGTTAGGTTGGCGTCGGCGGGCATTTTATGCAAGCTTAGTGCACCAGCACTGCATATGTTACTGTGAGATACACCCTTTAGATACTGTTGCTCTATTTTGCTATTCAAAAAACACCCATTTAGGGCAAAAAAAAATATTTTGCAGTGTTTTTCTGCATATCTGTACGTGTGAGATACACACTTTAGATACTGTTCTTCTATTCTGCTATTCAAAAAAAAAAATATTTAGCGCAAATATATTTTTTTTTTGGTGCGTTTCCTGCATAACTGTACGTGTGAGATACACACTTTAGATACTGTTCTTCTATTCTGCTATTCAAAAAACACCCATTTAGGGCAAGATCCTAAATTATAGAAATATGAGGAGAACGTCAAATAAGGGACGTGGCCCCGGTCATGGTGCTGCTGGTGGAGCTCCTGTTGCAGGGAGAGGACGTGGTCGATCTGTGTCAGCTACACGCACAAGTGAAACACCTTCCTCAGGTGCGAGTAGGCGACAGAGCCTGCAGCGGTATTTGGTCGGGCCTAATGCGGCTCTACGAATGTTGAGGCCAGGAGAAGTACAGGCGATAGTAGATTGGGTTGCTGACAGTGCCTCCAGTTCCTTCACATTGTCTCCCACCCAGTCTCCTGCTGAAAGATCAGAGTTGACACCTGCAGCCGATGTCCATCAGTCTTTCACCTCACCCCCTTGCAAATCAGCCAAGAAGGCTGAGCCCCAAATCATGCAGCAGTCTCTTCTGCTTTTTGATGACTCTGTTAGCAGGGTTTCCCAGGGCCATCCACCTAGCCCTGCCCCAGAAGTGGAAGAGATTGAGTGCACCGATGCCCAACCACTTATGTTTCAAGATGAGTACATGGGAGGACCATCGCAGCACGTCTCGGATGATGAAGAAACACAGGTGCCAACTGCTGCTGCTTTTGCAATTGTGCAGACCGACAAGGAGGGCAGGGGTGAAGACTGGGTGGAAGATGATGTGGAGGACGATGAGGTCCTCGACCCCACATGGAATCAACGTCATGCAGGTGACCTGTGTAGTTCGGAGGAAGAGGCGGTGGTCGCACAGAGCCACCAGCACAGCAGAAGAGGGAGCAAGGTGCAAAAGCGGAGCGTCCGTCCCCTAGACAGTACGCCTGCTACTGCCCAATGCAGCAAGGGACCGAGCACACCAAAGCCAGGTCCAAGGAGTTCCCTAGTGTGGCAGTTCTTCAGACAATGTGCTGATGACAAGACACTAGGGATGAGCTCGGTGTTCGAGTCGAACATACGTTCGACTCGAACATCGGCTGTTCGATCGTTCGGCGAACATCGAACGATTTGGGCCGTTCGCGCCAAATTCGAGTGACGCGAACGGCCCACAATACACTGCGCCATCGCAGTGCAATCCCGGCGCTGTGATTGGCCAAGCATGCACTGTGACCCCGCATGCTTGGCCAATCACAGCGCCGGCAGCTAGGAGAGCCATAATTGGCCACAGGCAGGTTGCCTGTGGCCAATTATAGCTCAGGGGGTTTAGCACATGCCGCACACTATAAAAGGCCGCCAGCGCGGTGGCCTTGTGTAGTGTGTTCCGGCGCAGGGAAAGAGTTACATAGGCAGGGACAGTGTCAGTGCTATTTATACCTCAAACTTGTGTGTAGGGAGAGAGAAGGATAGGCAGGGAGAGTGTCAGTGTCATATTCTTTGCTAAACCTTGTGTGCAGGGAGAGAGAAGGATAGGCAGGGAAAGTGTCAGTGTCATATTCTTTGCTAAACCTTGTGTGCAGGGAGAGAGAATATAGAGAAGAAAAATAAAAAATATGGACAGCCGCACTCCAAAAAACCTTTGACGGTCGCCTTTATTGTAAAAAATGGAAGATCACACCAAAAATCATCACAGCATAGCCGGGGTAACAGCTTACATGTTTCACACTGAAGGTCAGTGCTTAATCATAGCTAATGTGTTACAAACATCACACCTCTAATATAGAGAGAAAAGACATACACTCATGTGATCCAAGACCTCAAATTAGGAACCAATTAGGAACCAATTAGTGTTGGAAAGTGTTGTGAATGAAAACCCATCACATGTATATAATTAACAATTATTATCTATGTGACACTTGACAGATGAATATAAAATTAGGAAAAGTTTTAACTATTACAGTGTGTATATGTGCTCATTGTCTGTTGTGTGAAAAAAATAAAAATAAAATAAAAATAAAAATAAATAAAAAATAAATATAAAACTGGGTGAAAACAAAAATAAAGAACAAGTGTATGTGGAAATAAAATGTATTGAAAATGTAGTGAATTAATGTGTGGGTGTGTAAATGTACTAAACAGAAATAGTGATAATTGTAATAATAGACAAAGAACTAGTGAAGTGTGTGTATGTACTAATTGTCCATTATAAAAAATATAAAGTGAAATAAAAATTATTATTATTTTTTTTTTTTTAAATGTAAGGGTGTATGAAATATTATGAACAAAAAAATATAATAAATTAATATGTGGTGTGTGGATGTAATGAATAAAATTTTTAATAGTGGTGAAAGGTAAAGCTAATGTAAAAATAGGTTATGTGAGTGCTGATGCATGTGAAGAAAATAGGTGAAAATTAATACATACTATAAGCATAAATATAAGGCCTCATGCCCACGGGCGTTTTTTCAGCCGCGTTTTTGAGCGTTTTTTACAGCTTAAAAACGCCTGTCCATGTTAGTCTATAGCTTCATGCCCACCTAGGCGTTTTTGAGCTGTAAAGAGCATAGGCGTTTGTAAGCTGTAAAAAAAACCCAGGGCCAGTGCGTTCCTCAGCGTCAGAATTAGGCAGGAAAAAACGCGAGCGTCAAAAAACGTGCAAAAACGCGCACTAACGCGCACTAACGCGCAAAAAACGCGCACTAACGCGCGGTCGCGTTTTTAGCTCCGACGTTTTTTTTTTGTTTTTTTTCAAAAAAAATATATATATATTTACAATAACATGGACAGGCGTTTTTAAGCTGCAAAAAACGCAGCTGTAAAAACGCCAGTGGGCATGAGGCCTAAGTGTTAGCTGCCTGACTCCTCTCGAGCACCTGTTGCTCAGCAGCCGTCAATTTCCTTTCCCTTTGCTGAACTAAGATTTTGATCCACTTAGTGGATCATTTGCCACTCTTTTGTGAGGTCCTCATCCAAAAAATTGCATTGTTTTTTGATGCGGAGACCTCTAGGTGTAGTCCCTAGTTCGAGATATTTCTGTAAGAGGGCAAGATCCCACCATTGGGCATTCTCATACTGCTTTGCATCCTGCAGTCTGAGAAAAGCCTTTCTCATCTGGATCTCAAAGGCCTCAGTATGTGGGGGTGTATTATTAGATGAGGGAGAAATATTGGTAATGTCATGATTAGTATCAGAGAAACTACATAGATCAATACTATCAAAGATAGACTGCAACCTATTGGACCTGTCTGTTGCCATGGAAAAAATTGTGTACACACCAACACACAAGACGCTAGGACACACAAACAAACAAACATACAAAAAAAAAAAAAAAAACTGCAATTAGCTCTAAATATACCCAAAGATCATGTAGAGAATAAAAGTATACGTTGAAAGTCTGGACTAGTCTGAACTAGTACCACAATGTCTATAAAATGTGCAAATGCAGTGCGAGTGCAATCACGCAACAGTCAGTGAGCTGCTCAGGAAGAAATCCAAACAAGTAAACATAAACAAAAAAGTCCTGTAAGCGCTGCAAACTTTCAATCTTGAGCATGACAATGTCCAACCTGTAAGGGTTCAAGAAGACCAATAACCAGTGCAGCTGCAAACCACTGGAAAAGTGGATAGGAAAACACAAAAAAAACACAAAAAGCAGCGCTCAATGAAAATGGCATAAAACTTTAGAGTCTTGGATTAGATAAAATAACATTAATGCAGCACATGGCAATAAACACTTAAAAATACACACAATAATGGTAATGATTGTGGTGTAGTGGAAGAAAAGCAACAACGATACCACTGCAGAGTCAAGGATGGAAGGGGTTAACATCAATCCATAGGTGAGTATGTGTCCCCAGTAGGGATGAGCTCGGTGTTCGAGTCGAACATACGTTCGACTCGAACATCGGCTGTTCGACCGTTCGGCGAACATCGAACGATTTGGGCCGTTCGCGCTAAATTCGAGTGACGCGAACGGCCCACAATACACTGCGCCATCGCAGTGCAATCCCGGCGCTGTGATTGGCCAAGGATGCACTGTGACCCCGCATGCTTGGCCAATCACAGCGACGGCAGCTAGGAGAGCCATAATTGGCCACAGGCAGGTTGCCTGTGGCCAATTATAGCTCAGAGGGTTTAGCACACGCCCCACACTATAAAAGGCCGCCAGCGTGGCGGCCTTGTGTAGTGTGTTCTGACGCAGGGAAAGAGAAGGATAGGCAGGGACAGTGTTGATATTCTTTGTGCTATTCTTGTGTGCAGGGAGAGAGAAGGATAGGCAGGGAGAGTGTCAGTGTCATATTCTTTGCTAAACCTTGTGTGCAGGGAGAGAGAAGGATAGGCAGGGAAAGTGTCAGTGTCATATTCTTTGCTAAACCTTGTGTGCAGGGAGAGAGAAGGATAGGCAGGGGACAGTGTCAGTGTCATATTCTTTGCTAAACCTTGTGTGCAGGGAGAGAGAAGGATAGGCAGGGAGAGTGTCAGTGTCATATTCTTTGCTAAACCTTGTGTGCAGGGAGAGAGAAGGATAGGCAGGGAGAGTGTCAGTGTCATATTCTTTGATAAACCTTGTGTGCAGGGAGAGAGAAGGATAGGCAGGGGACAGTGTCAGTGTCATATTCTTTGCTAAACCTTGTGTGCAGGGAGAGAGAAGGATAGGCAGGGAGAGTGTCAGTGTCATATTCTTTGATAAACCTTGTGTGCAGGGAGAGAGAAGGATAGGCAGGGGACAGTGTCATTGTTGCTAAGCCTCCTGCACAGTATACACCTGAAGCTAGCCCTTATTGCTGTGTTTTCCTGGTGTGTTACACCAACAGGCATTTGCAGCACTTACAGCAGGTGTAGTGTGATTCCTGCAAAATATACTCCTGAAGCTAGGCCTTATTGCTGTGTTTTCCTAGTGTGTTACACCAACAGGCATTTGCAGCACTTACAGCAGGCGTAGTGTGATTCCTGCAAAATATACTCCTGAAGCTAGCCCGTATTGCTGTGTTTTCCTAGTGTGTTACACCAACAGGCATTTGCAGCACTTACAGCAGGCGTAGTGTGATTCCTGCAAAATATACTCCTGAAGCTAGCCCGTATTGCTGTGTTTTCCTATTGTGTTACACCAACAGGCATTTGCAGCACTAACAGCAGGCGTAGTGTGATTCCTGCAAAATATACTCTTGAAGCTAGCCCGTATTGCTGTGTTTTCCTAGTGTGTTACACCAACAGGCATTTGCAGCACTTACAGCGGGGGTAGTGTGCTTCCTGCAAAATATACTCCTGAAGCTAGACCTTATTGCTGGTTTTCCCATCTCCCTGCAGGCCATTAGAATGTCTGGAAGGCAAACAAGGAGAGGCAGACAGTCAGGAGCCAATAAAAGAGGGCAAGCAGGCTCTGTGTCTAGAGACAACAGTGCTGGTCGTGGACGCGGTGCATCGCCATCAGCACGTGGCCATGGGACACGCTTGTCCTTCTTTTCGGCAGCTGGACGTGTTGAGCCGCATCATGCCGAAGAATTGGTAGAGTGGATGACCAAGCCCTCCTCATCCTCCTCATCCTCTCTCACCCAGGCTCAGGGTACTGGCAAAGCAGCTGCCAAAGCGTCCTCTTCCCTGGTATCAATGTCATCATCAGTCACTCCTTCCCTCGACCCACCATGTCCTCCTGAGGAGTCCCCCGAACTGTTTGAGCACAGTGTTGGGTACATGCTCCAGGAGGATGCCCAGCGTTTTGAAGGGTCTGATGATGAAACCCAGCTAGAGGAAGGCAGTAGCGTGAGAGCAGAGAGAGGGGATGCTCAAGAAGGACACCAATCTGGCAGTCATGTTCCAGCAGCTGCAGCATACTGCCAGATTGGCTCCAGTGATGAGGAGGGAGGGGATGATGAGGTCACTGACTCCACGTGGGTGCCTAATAGGAGAGAGGAGGAGGAGAAGGATGAGGAGGAGGCACATCTCCAACGAGGCAGGATGCCCTCGGGGGGCCAGCGTAAGGGCAGCACACTGACAGAATCACACCGCAGAGCTCCGCCTGTGCAGGGCGCTGCCTCTGCCAGTTATTCAAAAAGTTCTTTGGTGTGGGCCTTTTTTGAGTCGAGTGCATCAGATCGCACAGCTGCTGTTTGCAACATATGTCTCAAGCGTATATCGCGTGGCCAAAACATCAGCCGCTTGGGCACCACATGCTTGACCAGACATATGTTGACCTGCCATGTAGCTCGTTGGCAAGCCTACCTTAAAGACCCACACCAAAGAACAAAGCGGACTTCTCCTTGCTCCTCATCAGCTGGGATCTCCAACCCCACTATACCTTCAGTCGTGTCTGAAACCTGCACTGAGAGGAATGAAGGTGTAGAATTAGGTGTGTCACAGCCAAGTACTTGCGGGCACTCTGCTAGCAGTACACCGACGTCCGATTCTAGCAGGCAAATTTCCCTGCCCCAGCTGCTGGACCGTCGAAAGAAGTTCACTCCCAGCCATCCACATGCCCAGCGGTTGAATGCTAGCTTGGCTAAATTGCTAGCACTCAACTGCTGCCTTTTCAGTTGGTAGACTCGGCCCCCTTCCGTGAGTTTATGCAATGTGCGGTTCCTCAGTGGCAGGTTCCCAAACGCCACTTTTTCTCACGGAAGGCGATTCCGGCTCTCTACCGGCTTGTGGAAGGCAATGTCTTGGCCTCGCTGGACAGGGCGGTCAGCGGTAAGGTGCATATTACCGCTGACTCATGGTCCAGCAGGCATGGACAGGGACATTACCTTTCTTTCACGGCCCATTGGGTCACTCTTTTGGCAGCTGGGAAGGATGCAGGACAAGGTGCAGTAGTGTTGGAGGTTGTTCCGCCACCACGCCTTCAAAATGCTACTACTGGTTGTGACACACCTCTCTCCTCCACCCCCTCCTCTTCTTCTTCCTCTATGGCCTCTTCCTGTGCTTTGTCCTCAGAACCAGCGGTGCTCCGTAGGCGTTCAAGGGGCTACGCAAGTACGCAGGCAAAATGATGCCATGCCGGACAGGAGCCACACTGGGGCAGAGGTTCTGTCAGCTCTGCAGGGGCAGGCCGAGAGGTGGTTGGCGCCACGCCAGCTTAACCCAGGAATGGTGGTTTGCGACAATGGCACCAACCTCCTCTCCGCCCTCCGACAGGGACAACTGACCCATGTGCCCTGTGTGGCTCACGTCCTTAACCTGGTGGTGCGGCGGTTCTTGGGCAGGTACCCGGGCTTACAGGATGTCCTGAGGCAGGCCAGGAAAGTCTGTGTGCATTTCCGCAGATCTTATAATGCCAGTGCTCGCCTGGCTGAGCTGCAAAAGGAGTTGAACCTGCCCAAGAACCGCCTTATATGTGACATGCCCACCAGGTGGAACTCAACGTTGGCCATGCTGCAGCGGCTGCACATGCAGCAGAGGGCCATCAATGAGTACCTGTGCGACTACGGCACCAGGACAGGGTCAGGGGAGCTGTTTTTTTTTCACCACGCCAGTGGGGCATGATCAGGGATGCATGCACTGTCCTGGCACCATTTGAGGAGGCCACGAGGATGGTGAGCAGTGACAGTGCATGCATCAGTGACACTGTACCTCTTGTCCACCTGTTGGAACATACGCTGCGTGGAATAATGGACAGGGCACTTGAGGCAGAACAGAGGCAGGAAGAGGAGGACTTCCTTGCCTCTCAAGGCCCCCTTTACCCAGACAGTGTTCCTTCTGTCCCACCCATCGCACAGGAAGAGGAGGAGGAGGAGGATTGTGTCAGCATGGAGGTGGAGCCTGGCACTCAGCATCATCAGCAGCAGTCTTTTAGGGATGATTTACAGTCCCAAGAAACCCGTGGACTTGTACGTGGCTGGGAGGAGGTGGCTGCGGATCATGTCATCCTTAGTGACCCAGAGGACTCCGGACCGAATGCCTCAGCTAACCTACGCTGCATGGCCTCCCTGATCCTGCAAAGTCTGCGGAAGGATCCTCGTATTCTTCGGATCAAGGAGAGGGACCATTACTGGCTGGCCACTCTCCTTGATCCACGGTACAAGGGTAAGGTTGCGGACCTTATCTTACCATCGCAGAGGGAGCAGAGGATGAGACAACTCCGGGAGGCCTTGCAGAAAGGTCTGTGCAACGCGTTCCCAGAGACTGGGAGGTTACAAACTCCTGGTCCTGGACAACGAGTTGCTGAGGCTTCGGTCAGTCAAAGAAGGAGCGGTGGGGAAGGTGGCCGTCTGACCGATGCGTTCAGACAATTCTTTAGTCCGCAGCCCCAAGGTATGATCGGTTCCAGCAACCATCGCCAGCGTCTGATATACATGGTGCAGGAATACCTAGGGGCAAGGTCAGACTTGGACACCTTCCCCACCGAAAATCCTGTGGCTTACTGGGTCTTGAGGATGGATCACTGGCCAGAGCTTGCACAGTATGCAATTGAGCTACTGGCCTGTCCTGCATCCAGCGTTCTTTCAGAACGCACATTTAGTGCTGCTGGAGGATTTGTCACGGATCACAGGGTGCGCCTGTCCACCGACTCGGTTGATCGACTGACTTTCATAAAGATGAACCAGTCTTGGATCACCACCAGCTACCAAACACCTGAAGCTGATATAACAGACTAATTTATTTTCAAATGTCACATCCCTTCAAGACTGATGCTGATGCTGAGTGACTGTCCTGTTATGTTGACTGACTATCCTCCTCCTCCTCAATGTTCCGATTGATGATGATAGCTTGGAAGAACATTTTTGTTTCTGGGTGCCGCCACCAGTGCCTAAGGCCCAATTTTTCAGCCCCTGTTTAACAGGGGCATGTAATTACAATTTTTTATGCAATGCTTTGCAGCAGGGCTCATTCCTGCACTCCAACTAGAGTATCTGGGAGAGGTTGCAGTGTCGTGGCACCAGCACCAGTGCCTAAGGCCCAATTTTTCAGCCGCTTTTTAACAGGGGCATGTAATTACAATTTTTTATGCAATGCTTTGCAGCAGGGCTCATTCCTGCACTCCAACTAGAGTATCTGGGAGAAGTTGCAGTGTTGTGGGACCAGCACCAGTGCCTAAGTCCCAATTTTTCAGCCCCTGTTTAACAGGGGCGTGTAATTACAATTTTTGATGCAATACTTTGCAACAGGGCTCATTGCTGTGCTCCAAGTACAGTATCTGTGAGGGGTTGCAGTGTTGTGGCACCAGTGCCTAAGGCCCAATTTTTCTGCCCCTGTTTAACAGGGGCATGTAATTACAATTCTTGATCTAATAATTCACAGCAGGGCCCATTCCTGCGCCCACCAAGAGTAACTGTGAGGCCTTACAGTGTTGTGTCAACACCACCACCACCACCACCAAAGGCCCAATTTTTCAGCCCCTGTTCAACAGGGGCATGCAATTACAATTCTTGATCTAATAATTCACAGGAGGGCCCATTCATGCACTCACCAAGAGTAACTGTGAGGGCTTACAGTGTTGTGTCAACACCACCACCAAAGGCCCAATTTTTCAGCCCCTGTTCAACAGGGGCATGCAATTACAATTCTTGATCTAATAATTCACAGCAGGGCCCATTAATGCGCCCACCAAGAGTAACTGTGAGGGCTTACAGTGTTATGGCAACACCAACATGTAAGGGCAAATTTCAGCAGAGTATATAGGGCAGGCCCCTACTTTCAAACAGGAAGTGAGAGGAAATCTACCCCTAGGAAGGGAAATTCTCTCCTGTAAGAGTTAATATTGGAAAAAGGTGTCTCCTCTCTACTGATGCTTTGTCACCAATCCTTGTTTCAATAAAAAAACCACTTTTCAAAAACATTTGTCATTGGGACGGAAACTGAGGAGAAATGTTCTGAACAGGGGCACAGACAGCAAAACAAATGTTACAGGGGTGATAACTCTTCCCTATGTTTTCCAAAAAGCTTAAAAATAGATTTTTTGGCTGGAGCTACACTTAAACAATGTACCTGTTCAAAATTACAAACAGATTCTACATAAGAACAAACCTACAGTCCCTGTCTTGTATGTACCGCCTGTATACGGCTGTTCAGAGTATATAGGGCCTTTTTTTTGTGTGCGGGGTTCCCCTTAATATCCATACAAGACCCAAAGAGGCTGGTAATGGGCTGGGGTAGGGGGAGGGGGGGTGATGGGGTAGCTATGCCATTTTACTTAAAGATTTTCATCCATATTACCGGGACCAGAAATTACATTAAAGCCGCAAGCAGTTTTAAATGGCTTTTTTTTCCTTTAGAAATGTCATTTTGTGCAGGGACAGTTCTAAACACGGGAAACACGTGGCACTTCACAGGCATACTTTAGACACCCCCCAGGTACGATATTTAAAGGAATATTTGACTTTTTTTTTTCACTTTATGCATCATTAAAATGACTGCTCCCGAAAAACGGCCATTTTTAAAACTTCTTTTTGCATTGATACATGTCCCCTGGTGTAGAACCCGGGTTCCCAAACCCTTTTTAGGACAATGACATGTATAATAGTCGTTATAATTAGCACTTTAGATTTCGAACGTTCGCATCCATTGTATTTAATAGGGTTCTAACGTTCGTGCGAACTGAACCCGGGGGTGTTCGGCTCATCCCTAGTGCTGACCTCGTTTCTGGAGTAGCCAGAAACAAGTCCTTAGTTCTCCCCAGTAAGCAACTGTCCACACCAACTGAAAAGTCCAACTTCTTATTTATTTCTTAGAACAATAAATTGCCTCTGTAAGAGCAGACAGGTTGAGACGAGACAGAGGTCAGATAAGGTGGGAGGAGGTCCAGGCACAAACTTAATTTGGGTTTTCTCCTGTTCTGATTTGCACGAACAGGCTTGGCGCATGGTCCCTGCCACAGACCATGAGGTTGGCCACTGCCACTGACCGGGTAGAAAAGTTGAAAGTTACTGCCACTGACCTTGTGTGCGTAGAGTCACTGCCACTGTGACATACAGAACCCGCACTTCCTTCTTTGAGTAACTTGGCCCCTTTTTAGGATAAGAACATCCCTCCGGAGAGTTACCAGAGGCCCCCTCTGTCACCACGACTCTGCGCTGGGTCTTCAGAAAGGGTCACCTCCCTGGCCTCCTCTATCCTGGATGCGGGTCCCCTCGCAAGGCAGATCCCTGGGAGTCTTGATTCTTAGCGGACTCCAGCCGAAGGTTGCTGGGCTCCGGGCCTTCTCCAAAGTAGCTCACCCCAGACTGAAGGTGTCTGGGATGGAACAGCAGCTCCGCCTCCGGGCCTAGGGCACCCGGAGACCCCCATCACTCACCCCCCAGGCCAAAGGTGCCTGGGCGTGGACCCCAAGCGGAAGATGTCTGCCCCTTTTATTCCCTCTCCCGGCATGCACAGCAGGTTCCCCACACCACTGTACTACTGCCGCGAGGGGACACAAAAGGCACAGCCCTCCAATGGTGGTTCAACCCTGGCCTAGGGCGACAGCACCACCTGTAGGCCACAGGGAACTGGACACCAATGATATCCTCCACAAGCTAAAATGGTCCATGAAACCTAACAATTATTGTATCTGAGCCTATTTACCACTCAGATACTCCCCTTAAATATAGAACCCCGCTACACGTATATTTATTGGTTTGCGCAAAAGTTATAGCGTCTACAAACTAGGGTACATTTTCTGGAATTTACACAGCTTTGAATTTATGACTACCTATCTCATTTCTTGAGGTGCTAAAATGGCAGGGCAGAACAAAACCCCCCAAAATGACCCAATTTTGGAAAGTAGACACCCCAAGGAAATTGCTGAGAGGCATGTTGAGCCCATTGAATTTTTTTTTTGTCCCAAGTGATTGAATAATGACAAAAAAAAAATACAAAAAGTTGTCACTAAATGATATATTGCTCACACATGGTTATATGTGGAATTGCACCCCAAAATAAATTTTGCTTCTTCTCCTGAGTACTGGGATACCACATGTGTGGGACTTTTTGGGAGCCTAGCCGCGTACAGGACCTCGAAAACCAAGCACCGCCTTCAGGATTTCTAAGGGCGCAAATTTTTGCTTTCACTCCTCACTACCTATCACAGTTTCAAAGGCCATAAAATGCCAAAATAGCACAAACCCCCCCAAATTACCCAATTTTGGAAAGTAGACACCCCAGGCTATTTGCTGAGAGGCATGGTGAGTATTTTACAGCTCTCATTTGTTTTTGAAAATGAAGAAAGGAAAGAATTTTTATTTATTTTTTTCAATTTTCAAAACTTTGTGACAAAAAGTGAGATCTGCAAAATACTCACCATACCTCTCAGCAAACAGCTTGGGGTGTCTTCTTTCCAAAATGGGGTCATTTGGGGGGGTTTTGTGCCATCTGGGCATTCCATGGCCTCCGAAACTGTGATAGGTAGTGAGGAGTGAAATCAAAAATTTACACCCTAAAGCCCCGTACACACGGTCGAAGTTTTGGCCAACAAACTTCATTTTGAGCAAGTTGGACCAACAATCCGACCGTGTGTACGCTCCATCGGACAAACTTTTTTTTTTTTTTTTTTTTGTTTTCATCGGACAAAAGTTGGGTCTGCAAACGGACAAACTTTTACCCAACAAAAGTCCGATGGAGCAAAGTCCGACCATGTGTACAGAAAACCATAGGACTTTTGTCCGATGGACAAAACTAATGTTAAAATCAACCAACAATAGCAGAAGTTGACCAAAGGGTGGCGGTAAAAAGCAGAAAAGAGCAGAAAAAACACGTGATGTTGCAAAAAGTTTTGGGAAAGTTTGCAGAAAAGTCCTGTGGTGTGTATGCTATGGGTGTGCTCGGCCAATTCCGTTCGGACAAAAATCCAGGGAAAAGTCTGATGGAAGTCCGACCGTGTGTATGGGGCTTTAGAAAGCCTGAAGGCGGTGCTTGTTTTTTTTGGGTCCTGTACGCGGCTAGGCTCCCAAAAAGTCTCACACATGTGGTATCCCCATACTCAGGAGAAGCAACAGAATGTATTTTGAGGTGTAATTCCACATATGCCCATGGCATGTTTGAGCAATATATCATTTAGTGACAACTTTGTGCAAAAAAAAAAAAATAGTTTTTTTTCCGCAACTTGTGTCAACATATAAAATATTCCATGGACTCGACATGCCTCTCAGCAAATAGCTTGGGGTGTCTACTTTCCAAAATGGGGTAATTTGGGGGGGTTTTGAACTGTCCTGGCATTTTATGCACAACATTAGGAAGCTTATGTCACACATCATCCACTCTTCTAACCACTTGAAGACAAAGCCCTTTCTGACACTTTTTGTTTACATGAAAACATATTTTTTTTTTGCAAGAAAATTACGTTGAACCCACAAACATTATTAATTTTTTTAAAGCACATGCCCTACAGATTAAAATGGTGGGTGTTGCATTTTTTTTTCCACACAGTATTTGCGCAGCGATTTTTCAAACGCATTTTTTGGAGAAAAAATACACTTTTTTCATTTTAATGCACTAAAACACACTATATTGCCCAAATGTTTGATGAATTAAAAAAGATGATCTTAGGCCGAGTACATGGATACCAAACACAACATGCTTTAAAATTTTGCACAAACGCGCAATGACGACAAACTACATAGATTTTTAAAAGCCTTTAAAAGCCTTTACAGGTTACCACATGAGATTTACAGAGGAGGTCTACTGCTAAAATGACTGCCCTCGATCTGACCTTTGCGGTGATACTTCACATGCATGGTGCAATTGCTGTTTACATATGACGCCAGACCGACGCTTGCGTTCGCCTTTGCGCAAGAGCAGGGCGGGACAGGGGGGCTTTTTTTAGTTTTTTTTAGGTTTTTTTTAGTATTTTTTTTAGTTTTTTAATAATTTATTTTGCTTTTTTTTTTTTTTAAACTGTTCCTTCCATTTTTTATTTTTTTTATCATTTTTTATTGTTATCTCAGGGAATGTAAATATTCCCTATGATAGCAATAGGTAGTGACAGGTACACTTTTTTTGAAAAAACTGGGGTCTATTAGACCCTAGATCTTTCCTCTGCCCTCAAAGCATCTGACCACACCAAGATCGGTGTGATAAAATGCTTTCCCAATTTCCCAATGGTGCTTTTTATATCCGGGGAGGGCATTCCCTCCCACTGCTTGTAAAAGCAGTCCAGAGGCTAATTAGCCACTAGGATTGCTTTTACATGAAAGCCAGCTGCTGGCTGAAAAGAATGATACCAAGATGATACCTAAACCCGCAGGCATCATTCTGGTATAACCATTCAAAGTCCAGGAACATACCAGTACGTTGCTGGTCCTTGTTGGACATGTATTGTAATCTTTTTTTTCATGCAGCCTGTTGGCTGAATGAAAAAGAGATTGATTGGTGGGTATGCCCACCATTAGAATACCTCCCTTCATTCACCCACTTCTAATGATGGGCATACATGCACCATTTATATATGCCGAAGCATGGGGGCATCCTACCGCAAAAGTTATGCCGCGTACACGGTCGGACTAAATAACCAGTGTCACCAGTGACTTATACGGTGATCACTGGTGAAAGGGTTAACTCTAGGGGCAATCAGGGGGTTAAAACCTTTATTAGATAATATATGGGGGTACCTGACGCTATAACCTTTATTAGATAATATATGGGGGTACCTGACGCTGGCGGCGAACCTAAAAAAATAACTGGCTACCTAGCGGCACCAGCATAACTAATACAGTGATCAAAAAAACGATCGCTTAGTGACACTGGTGATAGGGGATGAAAGGGTAACCTGGGGGGCGATCAAGGGGTTAAATCTTTATTAGGTAATATATGGGGGTACCTGACGCTATAAAAACCTGGCGGCGAACCTAAAAAACTAACTGGCTACCTAGCGGCACCAGCATAACTAATACAGCGATCAGAAAAATGATCGCTTTGTGACACTGGTGATAGGGGTGAAAGGGTTACCTGGGGGGTGATCAAGGGGTTAAACCTTTATTAGGTAATATATGGGAGTACCTGACGCTATAAAAACCTGGCAGCGAACCTAAAAAAATAACTGGCTACCTAGTGGCACCACCGAAACTAAAACAGCGATCAGAAAAACGATTGCTTAGTGTCAGTGGTGATAGGGGGTGAAAGGGTTACCTGGGGGCGATCAAGGGGTTAAACCTTTATTAGGGGGGGTTAGGGGGCTACCCTGGACCTAAAGGGACCTAACACTAACTGCCCTGACACTTTTACTATTACAAATGTCACTGATTGCAGTGATCAGTAAAAAAATGATCACTGCAATCTGTGACACTGTGACTGGGGGCTGGGGGGTGATCTGGGGGTGACTGGGGGGGTGAAATATGTGCCTATGTGTCCTGGTGTCAGTGTACTGTTCGTGCACTAACCTGATGTCTTGTCTCCTCGGCGGCGCCGGACGAATAGAGCGCCGCATGGAGTGATGACATCACTTCCTCTGCCTGTGTTTACATTACACAGGCAGAGGAAGCATCCCATTCGCCGGGAGCGATCGCGAGGGGGTGGCCAGAAACCAATGGCCGCCCCCTCATCACGGATCGCTCCCGAACTAATACCAACCACCTCATGTACCGGAGGGGGTCTGATCGGACCCCCCACCCATACGAAGGCAGTCACGTACAGGTACGTGATTGTGCCTGTCCGTGCCATTTTGCCGACGTATATGTACATGGGGCGGTCGTTAAGTGGTTAATGATTCATAAAGTGAAAAAAAAAAGTGAAATATTCCTTTAAATATCG
Source organism: Rana muscosa (assembly GCA_029206835.1). Lineage (NCBI taxonomy): Eukaryota > Metazoa > Chordata > Amphibia > Anura > Ranidae > Rana > Rana muscosa. The sequence goes on from CM055116.1 coordinate 827,500,036, forward strand.
TACCTGGGGGTGTCTAAAGTATGCATGTGAAGTGGCACTTGTTTCCCATGTTTAGAACTGTCCCTGCACAAAATGAAATTTCTAAAGGAAAAAAAGTCATTTAAAACTGTTTGCAGTTTTAATGGTCCCAGCAATATGGATGAAAATCATTGAGAAAAATGGCATGGGTACCACCCCCCAGCCCACTACCAGCCCCTTTGGGTCGTGTATGGATATTAAGGGGAACCCCGCACCCAAACTAAAAAAAAGGCCCTATATACTCTGAACAGCAGTATACAGGCAGTGCAAACAAGACAGGGACTGTAGGTTTGTTCTTAATTTGGAACAGGTACATTTTTTACATGTAGCTCCAGCCAAAAAAACTATTTTTAAGCTTTTTGGAAAACATAGGGAAGGATTATCACCCCTGTAACATTTTTTTTGTTGTCTGTGCACCTGTTCAGAACATTTTACCTCACTTTCCATCCCAATGACAAATGTTTTTTGAAAATTTGGGGTTTTTAGTGAAACAAGGATTGGTGATAAAGCATCAGTGGAAAGGAGACACATTTTTCCCATATTAACTCTTACAGAAGAGAATTTCCCTTCCTAGGGGTAGATTTCCTCTCACTTCCTGTTGTCTACTTCCGTTTGCAAGTAGGAGTCGTTTGTAAGTTGGCTGTTTGAAAGTATATATAGTATGTACTCTGCAGAAATTTGGCCCTTAGGTGTTGGTGTTGGCACAACACTGTAAGCCCTCACAGTTACTCTTGGTGGGCGCTGGAGCGCCCTGCTGTGAACTATTATATCAAGAATTGTAATTACATGCCATTGTTGAACAGTGGTAGGAAAAATTGGGCCTTTGGTGGTGGTGGTGGTAGTGCTGGTGCCACAACACTGTAAGTCCTCACAGTTACTCTTGGTGGGCGCAGGAATGGGCCCAGCTGTGAAATATTAGATCAAGAATTGTAATCACATGCCCCTGTTGAATAGGGGCAGAAAAAATGGGCCTTTGGTGGTGGTGGTGGTGTTGCCACAACACTGTAAGCCCTCACAGTTACTCTTGGTGGGCGCAGGAATGGGCCCTGCTGTGAAATATTAGATCAAGAATTGTAATCACATGCCCCTGTTGAACAGGGGCAGAAAAATTGGGCCTTAGGTGCCACAACACTGCAACCCCTCACAGATACTGTACTTGGAGTGCAGCAATGAGCCCTGTTGCAAAGTATTGCATCAAAAATTGTAATTACAAGCCCCTGTTAAACAGAGGCAGAAAAATTGAGCCTTAGGCACTGGTGCTGGTGCCACAACACTGCAACCCCTCACAGATACTGTACTTGGAGTGCAGCAATGAGCCCTGCTGCAAAGCATTGCATCAAAAATTGTAAATACACGCCCCTGTTAAACAGGGGCTGAAAAATTGGGCCTTAGCCACTTGTGGCAGTGCCCAGAACCAAAAATGTTCTTTCAAGCTATCAGCATGATTATTGAGGAGGAAGAGGATAGTCGCTCAGCATAACAGGATAGTCACTCAGCATCAGCATAGGCAGTCTTGAAGGGATCTGACATTTCCCAAAAAAATATTCGGTTACATCAGCATCAGGTGCTTGGTTGCTGGTGGTGATCAGGGATGAGCCGAACACCCCCCTGTTCGGTTCGCACCAGAACCTGCGAACAGACAGAATGTTCGTGTGAACTTTAGAACCCTATTAAATACAATGGACTCGAACGTTCGAAATCTAAAGTGCTAATTATAAAGGCTAATATGCAATTTATTGTCCTAAAAAGTGTTTGGGGACCCGGGTCCTGCCCCAGGGGACATGTATCAATGCAAAAAAAGGTTTAAAAAATAGACGTTTTTACGGGAGCGGTGATTTTAATAATGCTTAAAATGAAAAAATAAAAGTGAAATATTCCTTTAAATTTCGTACCTAGGGGGTGTGTATGACATGCATGTAAAGTGGCGCATGTTTCCCTTGCTTAGAACTGTCTCTGCACAAAGTGTCATTTTTGAAGGAAAAAAAGTCATTTAAAACTCACTCGCGGCTATTAATGAATTGTCGGCTTTTATCAATACATAGAAAAGTCATTGATAAAAAAAAAAAAAAAGCGCGGGGGTTCCCCCAAATTCAATTACCAGGCCCTTTAGGTCTGGAATGGATATTAAGGGGAACCCCGCCACAAATTTAAAAAAAAATGGCTTGGGGTTCCCCCTAAATATCCATACCAGGCCCTTGAGATCTGGCATGGATTTTAAGGGGAACTCCACCCCAGATAAAAAAAAAATGGCGTGGAGTCCCCCCAAAAATCCATACCAGACCCTTATCCGAGCACGCAACCTGGCCGGCCGCAGGGGAAGAGGGGGGGACGAGAGAGCGGCCCCCCCTCCCTCCTGAACCGTACCAGGCCACATGCCCTCAACATGGGGAGGATGTCCCCATGTTGATGGGGACAAGGGCCTCATCCCCACAACCCTTGCCCGGTGATTGTGGGGGTCTGCTTATCGGAATCTGGAAGACCCCTTTAACAAAGGGGACCCCCAGATCCTGGCCCCCCTATGTGAATTGGTAAGGGGTACATTGTACCCCTACCATTTCACAAAGAAAGTGTCAAAAAATGTAAATAAAAACACACACACCTTGGAAAAGTCCTTTATTAAAAAATAAAAAAATAGTAAAAAAATAAAAACATTCCAGCGATGAAATCCAGTGTCCCGCGGCGATCCCGATGTCCAGCGCTGTCCGTCATTGGTTGTGCCTGTGCGGACCTGATGGGGAACTTCCTCGCTGTGTTTTAAATGTATAGACCCGCCCCTTCTAAAGTTCCCCATCAGGTCCGCTCAGCGGACCAGATGCGGAACATGAGAAGGGGCGGGTCTATACATGTATTACACAGCGAATGAAGTTCCCCATCAGGTCCGCCCCCTCGGTATGTCCGACCCCGCCTACGTCATTGGCCTGAGCGGGAAACTTCCTTCACTGTGTAATTAAAATTTACACAGTGAAGGAAGTTTCCCGCTCAGGCCAATGACGTAGGCGGGGTCGGACATACCGAGGGGGCGGACCTGATGGGGAACTTTGTTCGCTGTGTAATACATGAATAGACCCGCCCCTTCTCTCATTCCCCATCAGGTCCGCTCAGCGGGATCCTGCACTCAAGGGCGGAAGTGTCGTAGTTTAATTCTTACGCTGGGGACACTCGATCAGCACTTCCGCCCGTCCATGACGTGGCGCGCATGCGCAATAACCTTAAACCAACTCCGACCAATTACAGATGTGGGTATAAAGGGGAGTCCATTACGGAGTGTAGCCAATCCCATGATTAAGTCCATTGTGACGAAACATGTCGGGGCGTGGCTACACTGCGATCGTTTGAGTACTTGAACTATCGTTAAGGAGTGACGTGTGACGTGTTACGCATCCAACCACAGTAGGAAGCGAGGGATCGCATATGAGAAGCGAGCGGTGAGAGCGTTCATATTAGAATTGATTACTGCTGATCTTGGGTCCGCCGTGACCATCCTTCACTGGCTGTAGTATTCTGGATGTTTTTGGTGTGCATTATGGCTTGCTTTCATGATTTTCTTGTGAGTGTAACTTTTGAAGGTTTCTTTTATTTATTAAACTGGTTTTACGATATCACACTATTGTGCACCTTATTTTTTGTTACACATATATGAAGCCACCTGGAGGACACTCTATAAAGTGCATCATCTGGTTTTCCATTGAAAAGAGTGTTGCTTTGCTTGCACGCCGAACACGCGAGTGTGAGGCATATTTTTGTGGTGAGTGTTTTATCTGAAGGGAGAGGTCTCACTGAACACTTGGGTGTGGTGGAAGAAATGAAGATTGAAGACACTGATTATTAATTTATGAACTTTAAACACTATTGTCACTTTATGCATGGGTTCTTGTTGATTTATAGTGACTGGATTAATTCATTTATTTCAGTTATAATGTGATTCACATTTACTGGAGTAGTTTATGTATTTAGTTACATGTTTATGCGCCACTTATAATAATATGTTTTCACTTTAGATCATCATTATTATTATATTGTAAACAGATACTCATTGATTGCTCTCTGCTGCGTGTGGGGATGGTTTGTCTGTCTCTGACACTCCTGCAGCTCTGAGAACATCCACTCCCAGAGTCTCTTCAGACAAGATCTTTTCCGGTGGAATTGTTAACCCTGAGGGGTCAAAAAACGCCATGCCTGCAACATATTATCAGCACCCGAAGAAAAAACAAACAACCAAACAACAGGACACTGCAAGAAGAGGCAAAGGTGAGGGGGGAGAAGACGGAAATCTGCGATATCCACAGAGAAGAAAGAAATAAGCAGAAAATCATCTACCATTACCTCAGTAGTTAATTTAACGGATGAGGTTTTAACTGATTCTGAATTATCTCTGCTGTCACGGCGGCCTATCTTTTTCACCCACCTTTCATTTTTATATCTTTAATACCATTTTGGACACCAACATGTTTGTCAGGAACCTCTTGCTGCGGAAACACTTTCAACAGGGAAGAGATGAACAGGTGGATGACCCACTGACATCAGAGATGGTGAGTGAATCTGACCAATTCCAATCAACTGTAGTACAAGATGTTTGCCCCAATGCTTCTTCCTTTATGTTTCAGGACTCATTTGCATCATTAACTCTAGAACAGCTGTATTCAGAATCGCATACAGGCTCCTATGGAGTTTCATGTAGTACATCACAATATGGGGATACATTTTTCTACCCTGTAAATGCGAGAAACTCTACTATAGACAACTTTCAGGCTGTAATAGAGGGGGAATTGATACAATTGAAACAATGTAGCTCAACATCTAGAAAGACTAACATCTCAAAGCAAGAGAAAGAGGCTTTACAGCAGTTAAAAGACAACAAAGGGTTATTGATAAAGGAAGCAGACAAGGGAGGAGCAGTGGTGGTGATGACTAGGGAACAATATAGATCTGAAGCTATCAGACAGCTCAGTGACAGTGATACATATCGACCCTTGTCTAATAATCCCACTACTGTTTTTCAATCTATTCTTTTAAAACATTTACAGTTGGGCTTTAACATGAAAGTTCTGTCATCCAAAACTGCTGAGTATCTCTATGTGGATAAACCTGTGGTGCCGGTCTTCCATCATCTCCCTAAAATTTATAAATCTGACTGTCCCACACAGGGAAGACCAATCGTAGCTGGAATTGGCTCCTTATTGGAGCGTTTGGGAGAATGGGTAGACCGGCACCTACAGCCTTTGGTACATAGACTGCCTGGCTACATCAGGGATACGAGCACAGTCCTGTCCCATATAACATCTGTGAAATGGACATCCACCTATGTGTGGGCTACACTGGACGTGAGGGCACTCTATTCGTCGATTCCCCACAGCGCTGGATTGCAGGCCATCCAATATCATCTTCAACGCTACAGTTCCTATTCGCAGGAGCTACAGGAGTTTATTTTGTTAAGCGTTGAGCTTTTATTAAAACATAATAATTTTTTATTTGATGGCGTATATTATGTCCAGCGCTGTGGGGCATCAATGGATGCTAGATTCTCACCATCCATGGCGAATCTCTACATGGGTTGGTGGGAGGAACAAGTTTTGTTCTCTCCTAGCAACCCTTTTGCCAGGCAGATTGTATGGTATGGTCGCTATATCGATGACCTCGTGATGGTGTGAAATGGTGACATTATGGGATTGCATGAATTTTGGAAATTCCTTAATGTCAATCAGCTAAATCTACATTTTTCGATTGAGCACGATGTATCCAGTATCAACTTTTTAGACATCCCCCTAAAGGGCGATCCAACTACGGGTGATGTTTCTACATGCACCTATAGGAAACCATGCTCTGGTAACACTACACTTTTTGCAGCCAGTTGTCATCCATCCCACACCATCAATGCCATCCCTTATGGGGAGTTTATTCGAGCCAAACGCAATTGCTCAACAAGCACAACCTTTGAACTATAATGTAAGGTCATTCATCAGCGCTTATTGGACCGAGGTTATAACAAATCTGTTATACACCAAAGACTGGAAAGGGTTTTGAAAATGGATAGAGAGGAATTACTGTCAGATACGCCTAAAACCAAGAGGGAGTATAAAAATAAGAGTAAACCTCATCAACCTTACAATTCTAGTAACAGAAAAACGGGTAAACCTATTACATTTGTAACCACATTTTCCCAAGAATATACCGTATTTTTCGGACTATAAGACGCACTTTTTCCCCCCAGAAATATGGGGGAAAATGTCCCTGCGTCTTATAGTCCAAATACATGACAGGCCCGCCCCCCCCGTCGCTGGCATCGCCCCTGCCATCCGCTCTCATTGCTCCCGTAGCCACTGGAATCCCCTGACCACCGCCACTGGCTCCGCCCCCGCCGCCGCTGGCACCGCCCCTTACACATTGCTCGCATTGCAATCCAGTTAGAGCCGCTCTCTCTTTCTTTTCTCCCTTCGGGTTACAGAAAGGGAGGGGGGCGGCAGGGGATATACAGACAGCCCACAGCTCTCCTCTCCCTGTCACAGCGCCGCTGCCAAGTTCTCTGGCAAATAGAGCAGCGGCGCTGTGACAGGGAGAGGAGAGCTGCGGGCTGTCTGTATATCTCCCCCGCCGCCCCCTTCCCTTTCTGTAAGAAAGAGAGAGCGGCTCTAATTGGATTTGCTGGCCGCCACCCAGCTTACTGCCCACTGTTTCTCTCCCCATGATTGGCCACAGCAGAGGGCCAATCAGAAGACACTGGGGGCATCATGGAAAATGAAGTCACGGCAGAATTCTGGCACCAGTTCCTCCAGCATGCAAACACTCTGCTGGAGGGGGTGTTAGAAGAGGAGCAAAAGAGTATACTCTGCTGGGGGACACGCTGTACCCCGCACCACCAGGGAGCCACGCTGTACCCCGCACCACCAGAGAGCCACGCTGTACCCCGCACCACCAGAGAGCCACGCTGTACCCCGCACCACCAGGGAGCCACGCTGTACCCCGCACCACCAGGGAGCCACGCTGTACCCCGCACCACCAGGGAGCCACGCTGTACCCCGCACCACCAGGGAGCCACGCTGTACCCCGCACCACCAGGGAGCCACGCTGTACCCGCACCGCCAGAGAGCCACACTGTACCCGCACCGCCAGAGAGCCACAATGTACTCGCACCGCCAGAGAGCCACAATGTACCCGCACCACCAGAGAGGGAGCCACACTGTTCCCGCACCACCAGAGAGGGAGCCACACTGTAACCGCTGTACCCGCACCACCAGAGAGGGAGAAAGACCGAGCCGCTTCCAAGATACAGACATGCTACACTACTGACTAGAGTCACCCCGGGCAACCCAGAGTGAGCGAACGTCCAGCCAGAGGGATCACTGTTGCGATTTCGCTGGGTCTGGTAAGAGGGCCTGTTGGCCATTATCCATTACTATTCCCAGGGACTGAGCCATTAGGAAGTGCCTAACCTGATATCCTCTAGGCCTTATTGACTGCCACAACGTCCCCTCTGTCCTCTTCCCACGGCTTCCCCTCTGCCCTCTTCCAACGGCGTCCCCTCTCTCCTCTTCCAACGGCGTCCCCTCTCTCCTCTTCCAACAGCGTCCCCTCTCTCCTCTTCCAATGGCGTCCCCTCTCTCCTCTTCCAACGGCGTCCCCTCTCTCCTCTTCCAACGGCGTCCCCTCTCTCCTCTTCCAACGGCGTCCCCTCTCTCCTCTTCCAACGGCGTCCCCTCTCTCCTCTTCCCACGGCGTCCCCTCTGTCCTCTTCCCACGGCGTCCCCTCTGTCCTCTTCCCAGGGTGTCCCACCACTGATGGCATGGTCACTCTACGTTTACTACGACAATGGTCACTCTGCGTTTACTATGGCAATGGTCAGGCTGCATTTCATGGGCACTGGAAAATATTTTAGTACACCATTTGGTTCAGAATATTTTTTTTCTTGTTTTCCTCCTCTAAAACCTAGGTGCGTCTTATGGTCAGGTGCGTCTTATGGTGCGAAAAATACGGTAATCAAATAATCAGAATAATAAAAAAGAATCTGCCAATATTGTACACAGACAAAGATTTAAATGGGATTTTGCAAGCAGGTTGCCTTTTTTCTAACCGACGTGCGCCCACACTGGGGACTGCACTATCACCTAGTCTATTCTCATCCAAACAATGCCAACCTACCTGGCTTTCCTATCCTGGAAGTTATCCCTGCAATATAAAAACCTGTAGGTATTGTAATTTGTGTGATCTGGGTAAAACATTTGTTGCCATAGCTACAGATGAAGAGTTCACTATACAGCAATACATCAACTGTGGCACAAACTATGTAATTTACCTGATCACCTGTATTTCATGCAGCCTTCAATATGTAGGCTGTACCACACGTCCTTTGAGAATCCGTATAGGGGAACACTATTGTGACACAAATAATTCAAACGCTAGAAATGTTTCGAATGCAACACGTCAATTTAGGGAATGTCATCAGGGCGATCTTTCCTCTTTCCATTTTAGAGGAATAGAACGGTTGTCTCACTCGCCCAGAGGAGGTGACAGGGAGAGAAGACTATTGGGGAGAGAAGCATGGTGAATTTTTAGATTAAAAACTAGATTGCCTCAGGGGTTAAACCTGAGGTGGGATCTGGACCTGCACTTACATTAAGAATGTCTCTCCCCGGAGTCTCCCCTCTCTTTCTTTCTTTTCCTCCTCTGGTGTCTTTTTTTATATACCTGGATTATTATTTTTATCTTTGTACTTTATGTTTTTTGAATTTCATGGTGTGTTTTAATTATATGTATGCGTGCATGCATGTACATATTATCACTATAGGGTGTGTGAAAAATAGTGGCATACACATGGATCACTCAATATGCATTGCAGCTGATTCCCCTTTTGGATAATTGCCTGCAGTCAATTTAGACAATTAATGGGTGGAGCCAGTGACCCACAGAGCTACTATTTATTTCACAAGTTTCATGTCTGTAATGTGGTTATGACTAAGGTCTTATAGGCTGAAACGCGTCAACTTTTCCTATTTGCGTTTGTCCACTGTGGCTTGTCAATAAATAAGTAAATTTTTTAAGAGCAACGACCGGAGTGCGGATCATCTTTTCTTCATTCAGTTCTACTCAGCCAGCGACTGTGGATCGAGCACCTGGGAGCTCTGCTTTCTATGTGATGTATGGGTAGTAGCACTGACTTTTTTGTTTTTATTCTCTGCTGCGTGTGCAGCCGCTGCAGCATGGCTAACGTAGAGTTCCACCTGGTGGGCATGTCACAGATTAGGCGGTTCTTGGGCAGGTTGTAATCCTTTTGCAGGTCAGCCAGCCGAGCACTGGCATTATATGACCGGCGGAAATGCTCACAGTTTCCTGGCCTGCTTCAGGACCTCCTGTAAGCCCGGGTACCTGCCCAAGAACCGCTGTACCACCAAGTTAAGGATGTGAGCCAAACAGGGCACATGGGTCAGTTGTCCCTGTCGGAGGGCAGAGAGGTGGTTGGTGCCATTGTCGGAAAAGCTGGCGTGGCATCAACCACCTCTGAGCCTGCCCCTGCAGAGCTGACAGAATCTCTGCCCCAGTGTGGCTCCTGTCCCCCAAGCACACCAGCTCAAGCACCGCATGGCATCTGTTTGCCTGCGTACTTGCGTAGCCCCTTGAACGCCTACGGAGCACCACTGGTTCCGAGGACAAAGCACAGGTAGAGGCCATGGAGGAAGAAGAAGAGGAGGGGGTGGAGGAGAGAGGTGTGTCAGAATCACCAGTAGTAACATTTTGGAGGCGTGGTGGCGGAACAACCTCCAAACATACTGCACCTTGTCCTGCATCCTTCCCAGCTGCTAGCAGTCACCCAATGCGCCGTGAAAGATAGGTAACGTCCCTGTCCATGCCTGCTGGACCATGAGTCAGCGGTAATATGCACCTTACCGCTGACCGCCCTGTCCAGCAAAGCCAAGACATTGCCTTCCACATGCTGGTAGAGAGCCGGAATCGCCTTCCGTGAGAAAAAGTGGCGTTTGGAACCTGCCACCGAGGAACTGCACATTCAACAAACTCACGAAAGGGGGCAGAGTCTACCAACTGAAAAGGCAGCAGTTGAAGTGCTAGCAATTTAGCCAAGGTAGCATTCAACCGCTGGGCATGTGGATGGCTGGGAGCGAACTTCTTTCGGCGGTGCAGCAACTGGGGCAGGGAAATTTGCCTGGTACAATCGGATGTCGGTGTACCCATAGCAGATTGTCCGAAAGTACTTGGCTGTGACACACCTAATTCTACACCTTCATTCCTCTCAGTGCAGGCTTCAGAGAGGACTGAAGGTATAGTGGGGTTGGAGATCCCAGCTGATGAGGAGCAAAGAGAGGTCCGCTTTGTTCTTTGGTGTGGGTCTTTTAGGTGCGCTTGCCAACGGACTGCATGGCAGGTCGACATATGTCTGGTCAAGCATGTGGTGTCCAAGCGGCTGATGTTTTGGCCACGCGAGATACGCTTTAGACATATGTTGCAAATGGCAATGGTTCGATCTGCTGCACACGTCTGAAGAAAGGCCCACATCAAAGAACTTTTGGAATAACGCGCAGAGACAGCAGCGCCCTGCACATGCAGAGCTCTGCGGTGTGATGCGCTCGGTGTGCTGCCCTTAAGCTGGCCCCTGGAGGGCATCCTGCCTTGTTGGAGATGTGCCTCCTCCTCCTCTCTCCTATCAGGCACCCACGTGGAGTCAGTGACCTCATCATCCCCTCCCTCCTCATCACTGGAGCCAATCTGGCAGTATGCTGCAGCTGGGGGAACATGACTGCCAGATAGCTGTCCTTCTTGGGCACCCCCTCTCTCTGGGCTCACGTTACTACCCCCTCTCTCTGAGCTCACGTTACTGCCTTCCTCCAGCTGTGTTCTATCATCGGAGCCTTCAAAACGCTGGGCTTCCTCCTGGAGCATGTACCCAACACTGTGGTCAAACAGTTTGGGGGACTCCTCAGGAGGACATGGTGGGGCTAGGGAAGGAGTGACTGGTGCCATTGATCCGAGGGAAGAGGCCGCTTTGGCAGCTGTTTTGCCAGACAAAGTACCCTGAGCCTGGGTGAGAGAGGACGAGGAGGAGGAGGACGGCTTGGTCATTAACTCTACCAAGTCTTGGGCATGTTGCGGCTCAACATGGCCAGCTGCCGAAAAGAAGGACAAGCATGTCTCACGGCCAAGTGCTGATGAAGATGCACTGTGTCCATGACCAGCACTGTTGCCTCTAGACACAGAGCCTGCTTGCCCTCTTTTATTGCCTCGTGACTGTCTGCCTCACCTTGTTTGCCTCCCTGCCAGACATACTAATGGCCTGCAGTGAGATGTAGCTGCACAAAGGTGGGATGTATATATATATTTGTCTGTACTGATAATGCAGCTATCAGAATCAACTGCCTGCTGTGGTATTAGTATGGGAAAAGCAGCAGCAGCAGCAGCAGCAGTTCGTTTTAGGTGAAAACTGTGCAGAAAGGGACACAGTACACTGAAAAAAATTGCAGCTCTCTGCCTGTTGTTTAATTATGAGAACACCACTATTAGTCACTCACTAACTGTATTCAGGTAAGCTTATAATATAATATAAGTGTATAAATAAGTAAAATAAGTGTATAAATAATATATATACAACACCTAGGATGCATATATATCCTCTACACACTGTAACTACAGCTAACTGACTCGCCTGCCTGCTCTATCTAACTCAATATAAATGACACTGTCTGTCTCTGTACACTTTCTCTTTTCACAACTCCAACACACTACACAAGGCCACCGAGCCGGCGGCCTTATATAGTGTGGGGCGTGTACTAAACCCCGAGCCATAATTGGCCAAAGCCACCCTGGCTTTGGCCAATTACGGCTCTCCGTTTTTTCTGCGCTGTGATTGGCCAAAGTCATAGTGCATGCTTGGCCAATCATCAGCCAGCAATGCACTGCAACGCCGCAGTGAATTATGGGACGCACCACTCGAATTTGGCACAAATGGCCCATAATGTTCGCAAGTTGTTGAACGATCGAACAGCCGATGTTCGAGTCGAACATGGGTTCGACTCGCACACGAAGCTCATCCCTATTTATCATATGTGTCAAAGTCCTGATCATCGTTTTTGTAAAAACAGAAGCAAAGCTGTGCAGTCCTATGTATTTCTTCATAGCAAATTTCCCCTTTTTGGAGCTATGGTACACGACAGTAATGCCGTGTACACACGATCGGTTTTACCGATGAAAACTTTTTTTATCGGACAAATCGATCGTGTATGGGCCCCATCGGTCTTTTTTCCATCAGTGATTAAAAATAGAACATGTTTTAAATTTATCCGATGGAAAAAAAAACTATAGCAAATTCTGATCGTCTGTGTGGAACTCCATCGGAGAAAAAACCCACGCATGCTCAGAATCAAGTCGACGCATGCTCAGAAGCATTGAACTTAAATTATCTCGGCTCGTCAGAGTATTTTACGTCACCGCGTTTGGGACGGTCGGATTTTTGACTGATGGTGTGTAGGCAAGACTGATGGAAGTCAGCTTCATCGGAAATCCGATGGAAAAATCCATCGGATTTTTTTCCATCGGAAATCCGATCGTGTGTACAGGGCTTCACTGTGCCAAGAATGATACGAGACCAACTGGAATGTGATACATCCATTTCCTTCATTGCCTCCATTGCCCAAGTTTATTTTTTTATGGTATGTAGAGCTAATGAACCCTGTCTGCTAGCAATAAATCTATCCTATAATAAAACAGCTATCTGCCACCCTCTGGGAAAACAGAGTTATGAATCCAAAGTCTTGTGTAAATATGATCCTTTGTGCTTAGTTCATAAGTTTGGTGACTCCTATTTCTACTGTATTCTCTTTTTTCAAAGCTAAATATTATGATTCTAAAATAGATCACTTTTTCTGTGACATTTTTCCATTATTGCAGATATCACGCAAGCAGTGATTGTATTCTGTTTCACTGGCTAGTGTTTTAATTCTAGGTTGCCTCTTTATGATATATATATCATACACCTTTATCTTGTACACCGTACTGCGTGTAAATTCTCATCAAGGGCGAAATCATGGTTTCTCAACCTGCGCTTCTCACCTTACTGTAGTCATAATTTTTTTATAGTTCTTGCATTTTTATATATATTATGGCGCGTACACACGACCGTTTTTCATGACGAGAATTTTTATTTTTTTTAATTTGGTCATTAAAAACGATTGTGTGTGGGCTCCAGAGCATTTTTCACAACGTGAAAAATGGGCATTATAAATTTGGAACATGCTCTAATTTTTCTCGTTGTTTTTTACGTCGTCGTTTTTCTCGTCATGAAAAACGGCCGTGTGTAGGCTTTAACGATGTGAAAAAAACGCGCATGCTCAGAAGCAAGTGATGAGAAGGGAGCGATTGTTCTGATAAAACTAGCGTTCATAATGGAGATAGCACATTTGTCACGCTGTAACGGACTGAAGAGCACAAGGCTGAAAAGCGCGAATCGGCTCTCACCAAACTTTACTAACACGAGGATCAGCAAAAGCAGCCCAAAGGGTGGCGCCATCCGAATGGAACTTCCCCTTTATAGTGCCGTCGTACGTGTTGTACGTCACCGCGCTTTTCTCAAGCATTTTTTTTCACGATAGTGTGTAGGCAAGGCAGGCTTGAGAAGAATCACGTCGAGAAAAACTTTGTTTTTTTCAAAGACATTAAAAACGGTCGTGTGTACGCGGCATTAGTTCTCATAAATTCACTCAATCAGATAAGTATGTGGCATTGGCTTATGTTCTTGCTGCACTGGTATTGAATCGCATGATTTATGCATTCCGAAATAAGGCAATGAAATCTGCAATAAGGAAAAAATGAACTTTTGAAAGTATTTAATACATATCAACTCATCTGTATTTAGATTTTAGTTGTAAGCCTGGACAAAGACACAAGACATTTTTCAGTTTTTAGATTAACTTGTTCCTTAAATGTTCTCAACACATATAACTGTTTTCCAATGCTTCCCAGAACTCCTAGCCTTTAATTTGACACACACATACCTGTATGACAGATGTGATTTTAACTTAGTTAAAGAAATCTTCAAATACTTTAAAAGATCTTTGTGACCTGTACTGAAAAGTTTTTCAGCAATCACAAACCAATGATTTATGTCCGGCATCTGCTGATTGGCTCAGCAAATGACAGAAGAGAGCCCTATGTTGGTAAACAACATAGGGCTCTCTTAATACATAACAGATGTGCCACTTTTTTTCTTTCTACAAAGCAGGGAGCAAAAACACATTGCTTAGTAAAACACCACACGGTAAACACATGTAGCGGGGTATCATTTCCTACCCACAGACTACAGTTCCCAGCACGCTTTGCGGCACCCAGGGTGCATTTCCCCGGGCAAGGACTGCTGGGGTGGACTTTAAAAGGGAGAGGAGGAGCCTCTCTCTTTCTCTTTGGACGCCGCCCTCCCAGCAAGAGGATCCCTGCACTTGCCTGCTGCGCGAGCAAAGCCTGAAGCCTGGGCCTTGCTTTAGATCCAGAGAGCCTTCCGCTCCACCGAGGAGCCTGCGGAGCATCCGATCCACCTGAGGTGCCACCATCTTCTGGAGGACCGAAGACCCGGTGCATCATGGGCACTGTGAAGCGACTCACAGTGGCGGAGGTACCGGACAGGAGTCGGTCCGGTCGGGTGAGAGAGCGCCAGCTCAGAACCGCATCTGATTAACTTTGTTGCCTATTAACTTTGCCTAGGCCCATCAGTGATTACAGTTATATTCTGGGCAGACTGTCTGCTGAACTGAGTTTATTAGTCTCTCCAGCTTTACCAAGTTAGCGATCATCGCTACCCCTTTGGATTACAGTTTGTTCTTTATGTGCACCACCGAGTTTTGCTAGCGAAGATTCTTCAACAAACTATACCCCAAGTTATAGTCAGGCCTGACTGGGTAGTATAGGACATTGCTGGGTGCCATTTTTAGCTCACAAGGGAGGATAGCTGCAGCGGGGTTATTATACTATCATTGCATTGCTGAATGTTATACCCTTTTTATGTGTACACCTATATTGCAGGGATCTGCATGAGATACTGTATACTAATTACCTTTTATACTTTTACCAATAGTAAAAAGTTATAGTTAAGTAATTTGGTTGTCAGTGTCAATTACTGTGCTGGGATATAAAGGGGTTGTACCATATAACAGTATAGATATAGTATAGTTATACCATTCTTCCCCTTTCCTAACTGTGCCACGAGAGGTTAGAGCCGATTGCCAGGGGTTGACAGCGGTGCATTACAAGGCCCAAAACAAACAAGCAGCCCTCTTAAACTGAGGGTATCGCTATACGTGGGGGCTCATCCGGGATCCTTGTTTATTGCACGCTACAATCAAGCGAGTCTGAAGTACCAGCATGGACTCGCAGGCAGTGACACAATGGTGTGCAGAGGAGGCTGTGGATCCAGTCTGGGCGGTAGCTATTGAACTCCCGGGAGGGATCCAGCCGAGAGAAGAAGTAAAGCAGCTAGTAATGTCAATATCGCCACAATGGAAAGCATGGTCGGTGGATGTAAAGTCAGATACCTCGGGGGCATATGCACTAGTAGAATGGACAAGAGGAATCCCAGAAGAGATCAAAGGGCAGAGTGTAAAAGACATAGATGACAGAACGTATCGCTTAGTGCATACTGGGGCTGTGGAGAAAGAGTCTCTGACCACCATAGGTCCGGAACTGCTGACTGCTTTGGGAGACTTTGTTGCCAAGTGCCAGAAAACCAGCACGGTACATGTGGAAGCCGGGTACCGGAAACTCCGGGTGTTTTTAGGAACACAACCTGTGCCACCCAGGGAGGAAGACTTCGACACTTGGATTGAGCAGGCAATGCAGGCAGTAGAAGGTTGGGAAGTTCCATAAGCGCAGAAGAAGCAGCGCATCAATGAAAGCTTGAAGGGTCCTGCTGCTGAGGCTGTGAAAAATCTTAGGTGCAGCAATACTTTGTGTACTGCGATGGATTATCTGTCTATGTTGCAGGAGGAATTTGGCCAGCTGGAGAAGGTGTCGGAGCTGGTGTATCAATTTGAACATACCCTCCAGCAGCCGAGGGAGAAGTTGTCTGAGTATGTCCGGAGGCTGAATAGAATGCTGTGCCAGATAGTACTGAGAAAGTGAATGCAGCCACAGGTCATAGACGCTGCCAGGATGAAGCAGATCCTGAGAAGAGCCTTGCGTTTGGATCCAGTTTGGCTTCACCTGAAGACTTCTGACGGAGTCATGGCTCTGAGTTACCCAGACCTTGTGCGGATCATAAGGGACGAAGAGGCCTTGTTTAAGGATCAAGAGGGAGTTGAGAAGACCACCCCACCAGTTTCAGTGGGAGTCAGAATGGTAGTAGCTACCGAACGTGACTCAGAAGTAGAGACCTTGAAGTCTCAAATGGCCCAAGTACTGGATTTATTGACCTCTTTATTGGCCAAGGACTCAGGAGTCAGGGGGAAGGAAGAGCCCAAGAGGGAACCGGACCGAAATGTTCCCATTCCAACATCCCCAAAAATAAGGAAAGAAATTGTCTGCTTTAATTGTGGAGGAGCCGGCCACACTGGGAAAGTGTGCCCCAGTCCAGAACCAAGGCACTCAATACCAGCAGGCGGAAAACTTCAGAGGGCCCCGGTGAAGGAGTCAGCCGGGCGTCCGCTACCTACAGAAAGCTCCAAGAAGATCCAAAAACAAGCAGAGCAAAAAGAGAAGGGAAACAATGTCCCTCCTAAAACCTCCCATGCCGCCTGTCGGGAGTTGAAATTTGACAACCGGAAAAAGATCAATGCATACCAGGTCCAAAAAGGGTTGCGGTCCAGAGAAAAATGGAAGAAGAAGAAAATACCACTAGGAAAATCAAGGAGTCCAAAGGAGAAAATACCTCCTAAGAAGTTCCTGGATAAATTAATTGGACCCTCCCCTCTAGTCTCTGTTCAAGTGGAGGGAGTCTACACTAAGGCACTCCTAGACACAGGAGCCCAATGAGTAAGCACTAGAACAGTGTAAAATGTGTTAGCCAGATGTGACCAGTGTGCTGTGTTGTGCAGTGTGTGTTTTGGTTTCCTGAACTTCTTTGGAATAAAGGCTTTTAATCGGTGTGCTGCTGTCCAGAAGACCTTTATTCTTTGCTCATATTTGCGTTGCTTGCACCCTCGGTTGCTGGGAGGAGGTAATTTGAAGGACATCCACACCTGAGTGGCTCCCTTTCCCCTATGTTTCAATCAGGCTGGCCTTTGAGCCCTCTGTGACCGGGAAGGCCGAAGTTTTTAAAACCCTGGCAGTAGTTTTCCCTCGCCCACCAGGAGCCAACATGATGTCCATGTTGATAGGGACCAACACTGACTTGGTCCGGAGACTGCTGACCCCATTAGTGCAAGAGCGGAGTTCTCCCAAACAGAAGATTCACCCCATGCTGCAACAGGTCTACCAGAAGTTGATCCTGGAGCAAAAGGCCCCGGAAGAGGGGGTGGGAAGAGTCTGGAGACTGTCTAGAAGAGAGAAGATACTGCAGCCTGGTGAGGTGACCTGTCTTCAGGCTACGGTAAAACTCTCCTGGGAGCAGCCGGGTCCCTTTGTGGTCGTGGAGCCAGACCCCTTCAACACTCATCAAGGATTGGAAGTGATCCCTGAAGTGGTCCCGTTAAGGTCATTGAAGAAGGCGAAGGGCCAGATTCCAGTGAGTGTCAGAAATGTCACTAATTCTCCTGTGACGATCTCAGCCCGGGTACTACTGGGCAAAGTGAATCCTGCTACCCCAGTGACCCTGTCTGAATTAAAGTCCAAAGGAGAAGAAGCCACCCTGGAGGAGCTCTGTCTGGAAAATACCACCTTGCCAATGAAGTGGAAAGAGAGCCAAGGCTCAGCTGACCAAATGGAGAAAAATATTCTCGGAAGATGAGTTTGACGTGGGGTGTGCGAGGAGTGCCACCCATAAAATCCGTCTTCAGGAAGACAAACCCTTCTGGGAGAGGGTCCGACGAGTTCCACTGGCTGACTTGGAAGATTTGCATGAGCAGTTGACAGAGCTCAAGAGGACAGGGGTCATCCGAGAGTCCAGAAGTCCATATGCCTCCCCCATCGTGGTGGTAAGGAAGAAAAACGGGTCGCTGAGACTCTGCATAGACTACAGGACTCTCAACAGGAGGACCATACCCGACCAGTACACTACCCCCAGGATAGAAGATGCTTTACAGAGTCTGGGGCCAAGTGGTTCAGTGTCATGGACCTGAAGAGTGGGTATTATCAAATCCCAATGCACCCTGAAGATAAGGAGAAGACGGCCTTCATCACCCCAGTGGGATTCTATAAATTCAATAGGATGCCCCAAGGCCTGTCGGGAGCCCCCGCAACTTTTCAGAGGTTGATGGAGAAGACCGCTGGGGACATGAATCTGATCAAAGTCCTGGTGTACCTAGATGACATTATTGTCTTCGGGAAGACTCTGGAGGAGCATGAAGAAAGCTTGGAGAAAGTCCTGAAGAGACTCAGTGAAGAGGGACTAAAACTCTCCAGAGAAAAATGCCAGCTCTACCAGTTCCCAGTCCACTATCTGGGACACATAGTATCTGCAGAAGGAGTGTCTACAGACCCTGATAAACTGGATGCAGTCACCTCCTGGCCCAGACCAACTACAGTGGCCGAGCTCAGATCCTTCCTAGGCTTCTGCTCCTACTACCGTAGATTTGTGGAAGGGTTTGCAAAAATTGCCAAACCCCTGAATGAGCTACTGAAGACGGAAGGGGAGGAAGATGATACTTGCCCCAGGCAGCCTGGAGAGTCTGTGGAAGATCAGTGGACAGGGGAGTGCGAAGAAGCCTTCCAAATGTTAAAGAAGAGTCTTACCACTGCACCAGTCCTGGCCTATGCTGATCCCAAAAAGCCATATGAACTGCATGTAGATGGCGATGCCAGCCATGATGGTCTAGGAGGGGTGCTATACCAAGAACATGAAGGACAGTTGCGCCCAGTTACCTACGTAAGTAGAAGTCTGGCACCTGCAGAAAAGAACTACCCCACCCACAAGTTGGAGTTCCTGGCCCTAAAGTGGGCAGTCGTGGATAAACTCAGAGATTACCTGTATGGAGCTGACTTCACAGTAAAGACTGACAATAATCCACTCACCTATCTCTTCACCACGGCCAAGCTGGATGCCACTGGTCACCGTTGGTTAGCAGCCCTAGCCGGATTCAACTTCAGCCTGAAGTATAGGCCCAGAGCTGGAAACCGTGATGCAGACGCATTGTCCAGAAGAGCCCACGCACCCACCCACCATCCAGAAGATTGGACCCAGGTAACCTCGGATGGGGAACGGGCCTTGTGTCAAGGAGTACAACTTCAAGCTAGTGGTGGGTCAAGGGCTGAAGAGATTGGTGTTTCAGTGGTGGAGGTGTCTAAGTGTTACTGCAATGTGACCCAAGTTGGAGAGGATGACCTGCCAAAGCAGTCCAAAAAGGACCTAAGGAGAGACCAGTTGGAAGATCCCTGGGGAAGATTAGCATTGGAGGCATTGGAAGACCAGGATCCAGGCAGACTTCTGAAGGACCCCTCAAAGGTGGCCCGATTGGTCCACAAAGAATGGGACAAGTTACAGGTGCATCAAGGGGTGGTCTACTGAAGGGGCCCCTCAGATGACCTAGAAGAGAAGTGGCAGCTGTTTCTGCCGGAGAAATACAGAAGAACCATTCTGGCTGCCTTACATGATAATCATGGCCACTTGGGGGACTGAACGAACACTTCAGCTTGTGAGGAATAGGTTCTATTGGCCTTGCATGCGGGCTGAAGTGGAAGTGTACTGTCACTCCTGTGCTCGCTGTATTCAGAGGAAGACACTACCACGTCAAGCTGCCCCAATGGGCCATCTGCAGAGCCAGGGACCCTTGGACTTGGTGTGCATTGACTTTCTCTGTCTGGAACCTGACTAAAATGGACAAGGATATGTTCTGGTGATAACCAACCATTTCACCCGTTATGCTCAGGCCTTTCCAGCCAAAGACCAGAAGGCCTCCACCGTAGCCAAATTCTTGGTGGAAAAATACTTTGTGCATTATGGGCTGCCACAGAGCTTGCACTCAGACCAAGGGAGAGACTTTGAGAGTCGATTAATTAAGAAATTGCTGGACTCTTTGGGTATCAAGAAAACCCGTACTACCCCTTATCACCCCCAGGGTGATGCTCAGTCGGAGAGATTCAACAGGACTCTGTTAAATATGTTGGGGACTCTGAGTAGCGAGCAGAAGCAGCATTGGAGCAAGCACATAGCAGCAATAGTGCATGCTCACAATAGTACCACTAGCGATGCCACAGGGTACTCTCCATACCGCCTAATGTTTGGCAGGGAAGCAAGACTGCCTGTGGATCTGGCATTCCGCATATCAACGGATCACACTTCAGCCACCTCACATAAGGGATATGTGGATAGACTGAGGAAGAGTCTGAAGCTAGCTTTTGAACAGGCCCAAGTGGCATCAGAGCAAAGAGGAGCCCGGAATAAGAGGAACTTTGACCTCAAAGTTCGAATCCAGGACTTGCAGCCAGGAGACAGAGTGCTGTTGCGAAACCTAGGAGTTCCAGGGAAGCATAAACTAGCAGACAGATGGAGACCTGAACCATATGTGATCTGTAAAAAGTTACCAGACCTGCCGGTATATCAGCTAAAGCCAGAAGGGAAAATAGGGCCGCTGAAGACATGGCACAGAAACCACTTACTTCCACTTTCAGAAGCGGTTCGGATACCTCCTGTAGAAGATTCCCCTGGACCATCATCAAGCTTGGATACACCTAGGCCCAACACTCGGTCTCAGGTATCTCAGTCTGGAGAAATGGATGTCTCTGATCAGGGCGAAGAAGAAGAGCTTGGATGTTTGTGGCCCTCTCAGGCCCCTGAGCCTATGTCTATAGATCTTCCACCCTCTGAAGGTACTGTGGATAGTACATTGAATGTGGAAGCCACTGAGTTTGTTCCGTCTAGCCCTCTGTCTGAGGAGTGGGAAGATGTCACCTTCTGCTGATCATCAAGATTACTCTCAACACCTTCCTGCACCTGATTTGGATGTATCGGAAGTATTGGAACCCAGTGTACCTACTCCAGAAGAAGAGCCTGTGGCAGATGAAACAGTCATCCCAAGAGAACAGAGAGCCAAGAGAACCATTCGTCCTCCTCGGAAGTTAACCTATACCCAGATGGGGGAAAGTTCTGAGGATACAGTAACCACTGCTCGAAGGACAATACCGATACCTGGTCCCTCGACTGCGCATTTGGTGGAGGGCAACCCCAGCTCACTTTCTGGCACAGTTAGGCAGGTCAACCCCATTGATGTGGCCTGTGGGCAGGACAAGCTCCCTTCCCCGTTTTGGTGGGAGTTTCCTCTGCCAACTTCTCTAGCAGCCTTTAATGAGTTTGTATTTTCCTACTGTTGATACTGTCTTTGGGGACCAAAGATTTCAAGTGGGGGGAGTGTGTAGCGGGGTATCGTTTCCTACCCACAGACTACAGTTCCCAGCATGCTTTGCAGCACCCAGGGTGCATTTCCCCGCGCAAGGACTGCTGGGGTGGACTTTAAAAGGGAGAGGAGGAGCCTCTCTCTTTCTCTTTGGAAGCCGCCCTCCCAGCAAGAGGATCCCTGCACGTGCCTGCTGCGCGAGCAAGGCCTGAAGCCTGGGCCTTGCTTTAGATCCAGAGAGCCTTCCGCTCCACCGAGGAGCCTGCAGAGCATCCGATCCACCTGACGTGCCAGCATCTTCTGGGGGACCGAAGACCCAGTGCATCGTGGGCACTGTGAAGCGACTCACAGTAGCGGAGGTACCGGACAGGAGTTGGTCGGGTGATAGAGCGCCAGCTCAGAACCGCATCTGATTAACTTTGTTGCCTATTAACTTTGCCTAGGCCCATCAGTGATTACAGTTATATTCTGGGGAGACTGTCTGCTGAACTGAGTTTATTAGTCTCTCCAGTTTTACCAAGTTAGCGATCATCGCTACCCCTTTGGATTACAGTTTGTTCTTTATGTGCACCACCGAGTTTTGCTAGCGAAGATTCTTCAACAAACTATACCCCAAGTTATAGTCAGGCCTGACTGGGTAGTATAGGACATTGCTGGGCGCCATTTTTAGCTCACGAGGGAGGATAGCTGCAGCGGGTTATTATACTATCATTGCATTGCTGAATGTTATGCCCTTTTTATGTGTACACCTATATTGCAGGGATCTGCATGAAATACTGTATACTAATTACCTTTTATACTTTTACCAAAAGTAAAAAGTTATAGTTAAGTAATTTGGTTGTCAGTGTCAATTACTGTGCTGGGATATAAAGGGGTTGTACCATATAACAGTATAGATATAATACAGTTATACCATTCTTCCCCTTTCCTAACTGTGCCACGAGAGGTTAGAGCCGATTGCCAGGGGTGGACAGCGGTGCATTACAAGGCCCAAAACAAACAAGCAGCCCTCTTAAACTGAGGGTATCGCTATACACACACTAAACATTGTTATACACACATTTAACCCCTTGATCAAACTGGATGTCAACCCTTTCCCAGCCAGTGTCATTAGTAGAGTGATAGTGTATATTTTTAGTACTGTTTGCTGTATTAGTGTCACTGGTGATGTCAGTGGCAGTTAGTCAGTTCCCCCCAGTGTGATTTAGTGTCAGATTGCCTGCCGCACTATTGTAGTCCCACTATAAGCCGCTGATCACCACCAGTAGTATTATAAAAAAATATATATATAAAAAATTCTAGTAGCTATACCATAGTTTGGTTTGCTTTAACATTATAGCATCTGCAATCAATACACACTTGTTGGGATTTTTTTTACCAAAGACATGTAGCAGGATACATTTGGGCCAAAATGGATAAGGAAATGGTAATTTTTTAACTTTTTTTTATCGGATAGGTTTTATAGCAGAACAATATTTTCTGTCTTTTTTCATTTGCAGCGCAAAAAAATAAAAGCCCCAGCAGTGATTAAATACCACCAAAAGAAAGCTCTGTTTGTGTGAAAAAAAATTATATAAATTTAGTTTTTGTACAGCATTGCATGACTGCGCAATCGCCTGTTAAAGTAGCGCATTGCCAAACTGCTAAAAATTGCCTGATCATGAGGGGGTAAAATCTTCCTGAGCTCAAATGGTTAAAGAATTCAGACAAATGACCTTTAAATAATTAGAAAATTTTAAAACTAAGATTGCTTTATTTTTCCCCTGGCATCTCATAGTGTTTGTAGAACTTCCCAGGAGGGTCTCACAAAAGGTATAAGACAGCTGTAATTTACGTTATCATTAGATGTTATCATTAGATGTTGTTCATTCTGTTATACATTTACAAGTGTCCCAGCATTTGGTCAAGCATTAAGCCTCCTTGGGTAGAAAATATATTCATACTATGGAAAAAACATTTTTTTGTATGATTTAGAAGAAAACCTTATCCAGTTGTATCTAACATTCTTTTCTCTGGTCATCACTGGTAATTAATCAGTTTTTCTTGAAATTTTCAACTGATGTATTTGCCCCTTTGTGCTGAAAATTCTAATTTGTTGTCATTGTCATATACATTTTGAAGAGGAATATTGTTGAAAGTGATATCCACACACAGCAATTACAAATATATTTTCCAATAAAGTTACAACTGTTTTTATATTACTAAAGAAGTTAATATAATTACTCTGATATAACTGTTTTAAAATCATTATTGATTACTACTATACTTTCCTCTGACTGCATGCATATGCACTGACTGAATATAAAACCAAACACAAACCCAGGATTCTGGTGTTGAGGAAACCCACTATACCCTTTATCAAAATACCCATGTGCTAAATCTATACAGTGTACAAATTGAAAAAAAAATGTGTAATTATTAAATGCATGTATATATATTCTTCATTATACAAGTGATCCAGTTCATATGGCACCTCTAAGTTTCAGTCCATTTGCCCTAATATAAAGTTGTAGTTATCACACTAAACCATGACAAATGGTTCCATCATAACTGAATTCATCTTACTTGGTTTTTCTATTCCACATTGGTCACATCTGCCTCTTTCCTTCTGTTTCATGTTGCTTTATGCCTTTATTATATGTGGCAATGTCTTGATCATCATTCTTGTAAAAACAGACGCAAAGCTGCACACTCCAATGTATTTTTTCATAGCAAATTTCTCCTTTCTGGAGCTATGGTACACTACAGTAACTGTGCCAAGAACAATACGAGATCTAATAGTGGATGACACATCTATGCTCTTCATTTCCTGCATCTTTCAGTTATATTTTTATTTGGTCTGTGGGGCTAATGAGCATTGTCTTCTAGTATGACAGGTTTATTGCTATCTGCCACCCTTTGCATTACAATACACTTATGAGACCAAGAACATGTGTACAGCTAATTGGTGGAGCCTGGATCATAAGTTTTGCAGTTCCTGTCTCTACTGTATTCTCCCTCTTCAAAGCTAGATATTGTGATGACAGCATTGATCATTTTCTCTGTGATGTTTCTCCATTGTTGCAAATAGTATGCAGAGAAAGTGCAAAAGCAGGAATATTTTTTTATATGTTGGCTCCTGTTATTATTCTAATTTGCTTTTTTATGATATGTCTATCCTACTCATTTATTGTGTATACTGTGCTCCGCATTAAATCACATGAAGGACGTCAACAGGCTTTCACAACCTGTGCTTCCCACATTACTGTGGTTTAAATTTTTTACAGTTCTTGCATCTTTTTGTACATTAGACCAAGTGCCCATAAAATGTTTCATGCAAATAAATTAGTATCATTAGTTATTACTCTTGTTGCACCTTTGTTAAATCCTATGATATATACATTCAGAAACCGGGCAATGAAAGCTGCCATGAGAAAGAAACTTAATATCCAAACAAAATAAATATTAATGGTCAGAAATACTTAGAATTAATTTCCTAAATATTAGGGGGTTTACAGGAAGGACACTGACAATGTAGTAAAATAATAATATACTAACACAACAGAAATGAACCAGTGTTTACTTTAAATATCCACTCCTGTGCAGAGGTTCTTTATTTTTTACAGATGGCTGGGTGCTCGAACACAGGTTCACCACAACTCAGTTTACTGCCTTTTACCTCACTGCCCACTTTAGCAAACTAGGCCCAGTAATGGTAACAGAATCAAACTAGTTTCCCCAAGTGGGACTTTAAATAGCACACTGAAAAGTAATATGTATTATAGCGGCCTCACCCCATCTCTTTTGTCTAGGGGTATCACGTACGACAGGGTGAGATGCGCTACGGCCCATGTCCTCACCATAGCTGTGGGTGAGGTGAAGGCCAGTACCAGATATTTCCTCGGGCCTGTGTGCTTTAGTTAAAGATCAAGTCCTGCCGTGCCAACACTTCCCTTTGCTCCCATTATCCAGAGTTCCACACACCGATCACATTCCAACTCTTGTTTTATTGCATAGCTCACAATAAACAGTGCTTCAGTAGCCAACTGGTTGAGACCTAATAACAGTCTGATACGGTGGGATGAGCAGGTCGAGGCACTATCCTGATTGTACGCTAAACCACTGTGATTTCACCAGCGGTTACTATAGCCTTGGCTAGAGAGAACTTAGAACTTGTGAGTCTCTACCAGCGACTCAAGAGAATGTAGATAGGAGTACCTTCGCTGCGTTGCGGCCCCTGTCAGGGGAAGATGTCCCTCCAAGGGAGTTACCAGAGGCCCATCCGTCACCGGGTTGATGCTGCTCCAGACTCTCCGGACGGGTGACCTCCCCGGCCTCCTCACCTCAGACATGGGCCCCCTCCACCTCATGGGCGGACTCCATCCACCTCAGGGACCCTCTGACTTCTCCACCCTCGCGGGACCCAGTCGAAGTCACCGGGCCCCAGGCCTCCGATTTAGTACCTCACCCCAGGCTGAAGGTGCCTGGGATGGACTCCAACTCCATTCCGGTCAGGCCTAGGGCACCTGAACCGAAATGCCGAACCGCCCGCACCCAGGCCTAAGGTGCCTGGGCGCGTGAAGAACAAGATCCCGAAGACCTCGTGGTTAGGGCGTCTCCCCCTTTTATCCCCTCCCTTGACATCACGGCAGGTTCCCCGCCCTTGCCGTACCATCTCCGGAAAGGGACAAAAAGGACAGCACTGCGGCAGCAATTCTACCTCGAACCCGCGGGCACAGCGCCACCTTCAGGTCAAATAGAATAATACACCACCCAGTCCTCCATGAACACAAAATGGTCCAAAACCCTCATGATTTAAACACCTGGGTCGTACTATTACCCAGTGCATCCCAACTAAATTTTAAAGACCCTGCTACACAATGAATACCAATGTTTTAAAAAAATTGGAAAAGTTTATTTATACAATAGTTAGAAGTTGATAAAAAAGCATATACCGTATATACTCGAGTATAAGCCGAGATTTTCAGCCCTTTTTTTGGGGCTGAAAGTCCCCCCTCAGCTTATACTCGAGTCATCGAAATTTTTACATTGTAAATATTACCTGTAAAGAAATTGCGGCTGCAGCGTCCATCGTTCAAATTCCGCGGCATCCATCGGTCAAATTCCGCGGTCTCTTCCTGTTCCTTCCGTGATAGGCAAATCTCATCAGACACTCTCCGCCTATCACGAACGTTCTCTCATCCTCAGTTTTCCAGCAGACGTCTGTGATTGGCGGAACACCCAACACAGTGTCTGCTGGGAAAACTGAGGATGAGAGAATGATCGTGATAGGCGGAGAGTGTCTGCTGAGAATCGCCTATCAAGGAAGGAACAGGAAGAGACCGCGGAATTTGAACGATGGACGCCGTGGAATTTGAACGATGGACGCCGCAGCCGCAACTTCTTTACAGGTAATATTTACAATGTAAAATAGGGAACAGCGAGCTAGGGAACAGTGGGGCATCGGCTTATACTCGAGTCAGTAAGGTTTCCCAGTTTTTTTGGCAACATTAGGTACCTCAGCTTATACTCGAGTCGGCTTATACTCGAGTATATACGGTACATAGAAAACAGCATAAGTTAGGGTAGTTAGTCACTGTTCTTCAGTATGATGTAGCATCTTCTGCTATCCGATGCATTTCAGAGAAGAGTCTTCTTTATCAGCGGTACAGGCAGGATCATATTTAAAAAAAAAAAAAGTTTTCAATATATAGTATATGCTGATTATGGCAAAATTCCAACATCACAGATACGTATCATGTAAAATTTCTATTACCAAATGGATTTTAGATATACTCCCAATATTGTAGCAATAAAGTAAAATATTATACTACAGTGTAAAGTGCTGTAGGGATATATAGTCAGAGCCCCAAGCTAAAAACAGGCTTGTTTGCTAAAAGGAATCCCAGCCCTAAAAATTTACAAGAAAACAGTAAAAAATATAAGAAAGTGGGCTTTTAAGTGGTGATTCCCTGATGATATAGCATACACGCAAATTCGTAAAAACAAACGTTTATTGAAATATACATAGAAGATACATATCCAAATACATAAAGTGGGCTAACAAGGAGTCCCCTTTATCAATAAAATTACCACATATAAAATGGTATAATGTAAAAACTTGTCACAGCATAATGTCAAATCGGCATTGTATGGAGCTTGCCAACATGTTTACCGGCGCAATGGCCGCTTCTTCAGGGATTCCTTCAACAGAGTATAACTCCACACCTATGCTCAAAATTGTCTGGCGCGTCCAAACTATAGGGGGATCAAAAGAAAACACCATCCAGTTAGCCACCAACATACAGGAAAGGAAACCCAGCTATATCAGAGGATACATGGTATTTACCCTCAAACCTGGATATGAGGAGTCACTCAAAATTCAATCAGTGGTTAAGTAATCCCTGCAACAAGTGCATATCATCCAATGGCTCAATCAACCCAAAGATCCTTATTTAATATTGGGATATATATCTCCCACCAATGACATGAATAAAGGGTAAAGATGTCTCACATCTCTGCAAATTGCATGGAAATACCTCCCATATGTGGAGGCGACAGAAACGATAAGTATCCGGGTCTCCCGAGGAACTCGCAATCGAACCAGAGTATTATATAATCCTTTTACTCACACTTTGTTGAACAATTGAAGACAGCAAATTTGCCGTGCACAATTAAAAACATGTGTTAGTTCCTTGTCCTGCTCAGTTATTCCATATCAGATGCAAAGAGAGGGGGAAAGAGCCACGGTGGCCACAGGACCAGGAACCAACACATGTTTTTAATTGTGTATGGCATATTTGTTGTCTTCTACTGTTCAACGAAGTGTGAGTAACAGGATTATATAATATTTTACTTTATTGCTACAATATTTGGGAGTGTATCTCAAATCCATTTGGTAATAGTAATTCTTACATGATTCTTATCTTGGTGTTGGAATTTTGCCATTATCAGCATATGCTAAATATTGAAAACTTAAAATCTATAATACAGAAATATGATCCTGCCTGTACCCCTGATGAAGACTGAAATCAATGGGGGACACCACGGTAATACCGCCTGCAAACTGCGGCTGTAGCCGCAGTTTGCGGGCGGTATTAACCCTTTTTCGGCCGCTAGCGGGGGTTAAAACTGCACCGCTAGCGGTCAAATATCGCGGTAAATACGACAGTATATCGCGCTAAAAATCGCGCCGCTATACCGCCACCGCACCTGCCCGCCCCAGTAAGAAAGGGGCCTTACTTATGCCTTTTTTTCTATGTATATGTTTTTTTATCAATTTCTAAATATTGTATATATAAACTTTTCTATATTTTTTTTTAAACTTTATATTCATACATGTTACTTGTCAGTGTGCTATCTAAAGTGTCACTTTGGGGAAATATTTTGGTTCTTTAGCAATAGACTGGGATGCAGCACACACCTACAGAATATAATCATCCTTACTCTTCTCTACAGTAATAGTAACATTTCATTATGTAGACTCCCGCAGACACAATTTTTTTTATCTGATTCCTTTTTGCACTAAGTATTCTATAAATAAAAAAAATACAAATATTGCTATTAACAGTGTGCTACTATAGCTAGGATTTTTAGTTATTTTGTACCAGCTCCAGTTAGTTCATATATTTGTGGGTAAGCTTTGTCTGTCACAACATACTGCACTTTAGATTAAACATGTCAGTAAGCAAGATATGTCTAGAAATTATATATTTGCTAATGAAGTTTGTGATGGAGGGTAGTCACTGACCTTTACACTGATAGCTGTTTCTGGGAAATTTATATACCCGTTTGGCTTTCATAGAATGGACAGCCACCAAACTAGAATCTTCTGATGCTTTTCCTAAAATAGTATAACATTCTTGGTTGTTAGATGTGTATTGATTACATTTTTAAGTTTATATATTCTAGCACAAAAACATACTGTGACATTTCACTTACTCAATGTCTTTTTAATCAATGATGTACTGATTGTTGGAAATATGCTTTGTCTAATGAACACAGAATAATTACATTTGTTTTATTTATTGCTATTCTTACTTGTCAATACTGAAAACGGTGATAATGATGATAAAAGATATCTCGGCATACTTTCATTACTATAGACAGTCCCACATACCTGGTATCAAGTGAAGTAAATTTGTGTGTATAAGGCCCCTTTCATACGGGACGGATCTGTGAGGATCCGCCCCGTGAACCTCCGCTTGCTCCGTTGATCCCCGCTGAGCCGGCAGATGACAGGGCGGTCCCCGCACACTGTCAACGTTTGTTTTGGACTTTAGATTGGAAGCTCATTGCAGCCAGGGCCTGATGTTAATGTTTGTTAGCACTAATCATGCCCAGGGACTTGGACATTTAAAATTGTAGGGTTTGCACTGCACAGGTACATATGCTTAGAAAACTGTTGCTTTGTTTATGTGCATGCAAATGGGCTTGGATCTTTGGCCTGTAGTTGAAGATTTGATGCACATAGCCAAGGGCTAACACAGTTGCAAATAGTATTATGTGTTCCTGCCCATCAGGTGCAATCACTTTAGACATACACAAAGAGACAGATTGAAAGATACTGGTGGGCGTGTACTTCTATTGGGCATGTACTTCTATTGGGTGTGTATCAGTTTGCTAACAATACAACCTCTCTTATCTAAAGGCCTGCAGTATGGGGGACCGTTTGGTCTGAGAAGGCCAGGTTTTTTGCTGTGATTTGTGGGGGAGAAGGAATGATATTGTGCAGATTGACAAACCCCCAACTAGTGCTATTTGCTGAAATTCTTCTGCATTTTTTCAATCAAAAATTGTGTGTGTATTGTTCCTGTCTGACCAAGCAAAATCGTTGACCTTCTACTCTTGGATCTCATTGCTTAATAATGTACACAGAAATGCAGCTTCCAGCAGAACATGGTCACCAATATATGTATATGTGGATTGTGGGGTGGGGGTGGGTGTTTTGAACATGTGTCTTTTTTAATATTATGTTGGAATGCTTTATAAGTGTAGCGGGTATGTACTTTTCAGAGTGTTTAAAATTGGTGAAGACATCAGTGATGACCAGTTCCCTGGGGCCCAGCAGGTGGCGCTGTCACTTTGGGCCGGGGTTGAACCGTCACTGCAGTGCCGTACCTTTTGTGACCTCTCGCAGCAGTTGTACGGCGGGGCGGGGAACCCGCTGTGCTTGCTGGGAGAGGGTATAAAGGGGGCGGACATCTTCGCCATGAGGAGTTCGAGTCCCAGGTACCTTCAGCCTGAGGGCTGCTGTCCGCGGTCGGTGTCCAGGCGGCCTAGGCCTGGACACTTGGAGTTCGTGTTTCATCCCAGACACCTTCAGTCTGGGGTGAGGTACTCAGCCGGAGGCCTGGGGCCCAGTACCTTCCACTGGGTCCCGCAAGGGAGGGACGGTCCTAGGGTGCCCCGTGTGTTGGGCACCCGAATCCAGAGGCGTAAGGGACCGGAGGAGTGATTCATCCGAAGACCTGGTGCAGCATATTGCCAGTGCCAGGTGAACCTCTAGAGACCGCCCGGAGGAATGTCTTTCCCGAACAGGGGCCCAAGTTCAAGGAGGAAGGTGGTTCATGTCCAATGACCGGTGGCAGCGGTCCAACTAGTCAACTCAGGTTAGTGGCAGAGACCGGCTTTTAGGCCTGTGGCAGGGGCCTCAACAGTTCACTCGGTCGTTGGCAGCGACCAATCTCACGGTCGGTGGCAGAGACCGTGTGCCAGGCCTATTCGCTTGCAGAGGAATAGGGGAATTCAGTTGTGCCTGGGCCTACTTGTATCCACACCACTGTCTGTTTGTTTATTGGAAGTTCAACCGTTATGTTCACCCTGGAAATGGAGAAATAAAGGAGTGTTGGACTTTTGATTGGTGTGGGGCTTTGTTATTGGCAGACACATCTCCCTGGAACAAGTGAAAGCTTTGTACGCAGTGAGCAGACCCGGAGGTATTTAAGTGACTTTTCTCGACCCTCATACACATAGGAGAGGAGAGTTTGGCGTAGTGTCCCTGCACTCTCCTCTCCCAGGTACCCCTAGACCAGACCAGCCAACCAGGCGATAGAATTGGAGAGGGGGGAGTGAGGTTCCGCTACACATGGGGGCTCTGGTCTGGGATGTGTTCGGGCTACTATGGAGCTGGAATTGTTGGAATTTGAATGTGTCTGCCCGGAAGAGTTCCGAGTAGGTCGGCCATGTTGGCCACTGCGCCACGAGGCACACCCTCCCTGCTCAGGTCGTGGGCGTGACCCAGGGAAGGAGAAAGCCCGGGAACCGGAGCGCAAGAGGAAAGGAGTCCAATCGTGTGAAGGAATACACATGGGGACTTTGGCGCCAACAATGCAGTGCGCAATGGATCAGCAGAGAGTCGCCATGTTCAGTAACGCATCGTGGATTCCATTTCATCCCACCACCGCGAGTCTGACTACTACTGCTGCTCCGATAACGGATACGGGGATTCGGCTAAAGCCCCGGGGACGATTCGCCCTGTACTCGGCTGTTCGGGACTAGTGTGTCAGCTGAAGCCATTCGGGCGCTGCGAGGCCTGCGGAGAGTTCTTATTTGAGGTGGAACCACCTATCGAGAAACCCAGAACCATCCACCTCAACCGCGCAACAGGCCACACCACTCAAGAAGGAGGGATCGCTGCTTTGACAGCCATCCCTGTGCGCACTGCAGCGACCGCAGGGGAGGTCACAATCACAGAGATACGGGAGAAATCCGAGGATGCTGACTCGGTCACCACTGTTTCCCAGCGTCCACCACCAAAGAAGAAGACCGGTTTGGTTGCCCCGTCCAGCGGTCGTGGTTGATCACCCTGCTCGCCTATGCCCGGCCCGGATGGATCCGGTCGGAAGAGTCCCGGACATCCCTTCTCAACTTTGGGCCGAGGTAAGCCGGGTGGAGGGACTTGGTGTTGGGGTGGAGGTGTCGGGGATTCACGGCCCTGTGTGCCCGCGGGGGGTAGCAATTCAGCCTCCACTACAGGCTACCAGCCCGCGGAGGAGTGTGACACCTCCGACCTGGAGTCGCTCTCCGATCCGGGAGACGACGTCGTCATTGACGAACTCTTTGCTAAGAAGGGCTGGGACAAGATGCCTCTCTCCTCGTCCCGCAGAGTCAGAGATCCACCCATGTCTACAGGAGATAGTACACCCCGGGTGGAGGCACCAGCGCCTGACGAGGGATCCCGTCCCCAGTCTGCCCTTCCATCCCTGGTGCCACCTGCATCTAGCACCGGGGAAAAAAGACTGTTGCTGCTGGCGCCTATGCCCAGAATGGAGGTGATCAAGGCACCTCGTCACCCGGACGCCATTGTCCAACCGGGTGAGGGAGACCAGGCCACTATGCCTCCGCTGGCGAGACTACAACGCCTCTTCTGTCAAAAAGTTGCCAACGAGTACGGGTGGGAGTACCCGTACTTACCCAAGGAACTTTTGTACAAAGTGGAGGTCAGTCGGGAATAGGGATGAGCTTCGTGTTCGAGTCGAACATACGTTCGACTCGAACATCGGCTGTTCGATCGTTCGACGAAGATCGAACTATTTGGGCCGTTCACGCCAAATTCGAGTGACGCGAACGGCCCACAATGCACTACGCCATCGCAGTGTCATCCAGGCGCTGTGATTGGCCAAGCATGCACTGTGACCCCGCATGCTTGGCCAATCACAGCGCCGGCAGCGAGGAGAGCAATGATTGGCCACAGGCAGGATGCCTGTGGCCAATTATTGCTGAGGGGGGTTTAGTACACGCCCCACACTATAAAAGGCCGCCAGCGCGGCGGCCTTGTGTAGTGTGTTCCGGAGCAGGGAAAGAGAAGCATAGGCAGGGACAGTGTCATTTTTTTCCTTTACTAATCCTGGATTCCTTGTGTTTAGGGACAGAGAAGGATAGGTAGGGAGAGTGTCAGTGTGTTATTCTGTGCTAAACCTTGTTTGTAGGGACAGAGAAGGACAGTGAGGGAAAGTGTCAGTGTGCTATTCTGTGCTAAACCTTGTTTGTAGGGACAGAGAAGGACAGTGAGGGAAACTGTCATTGTGCTATTCTATGCTAAACCAATCTTGCTGAACCGTATTTGAAATCCTTGAGTTTAGGGACAGAGAAGGACACTCGGGGAAACTATCAGTGTGCTATTCTGTGCTAAACCTTGTTTGTAGGGACAGAGAAGGACAGTGAGAGAAACTGTCAGTGTGCTATTCTGTGCTAAACCAATCTTGCTGAACCATATTTGAAATCCTTGAGTTTAGGGACAGAGAAGGACACTCGGGGAAACTGTCAGTGTGCTATTCTGTGCTAAACCTTGTTTGTAGGGACAGAGAAGGACAGTGAGGGAAAGTGTCAGTGTGCTATTCTGTGCTAAACCAATCTTGCTGAAGCATATTGCAAATCCTTGTGTTTAGGGACAGAGAAGGATAGGCAGGGGACAGTGTCAGTGTCATTGTTGCTAAGCCTCCTTCACAGTATACACCTGAAGGTAGCCCTTATTGCTGTTTTTCCCATCTCCCTGCAGGCCATCCATTAAAATGTCTGGAAGGCAAACAAGGAGAGGCAGACAGTCAGGAGGCAAAAAAAGAGGGCAAGCAGGCTCTGTGTCTGGGGGCAACAGTGCTGGTCGTGGACGCGGTGCATTGTCATCAGCACATGGCCATGGGACACGCTTGTCCTTCTTTTCGGCAGCTGGACATGTTCAGCCACATCATGCCGAAGACTTGGTAGAGTGGATGACCAAGCCCACCTCATCCTCCTCATCCTCTCTCACCCAGGCTCAGGGTACTGGCAAAGCAGCTGCCAAAGCGTCCTCTTCTCTGGTATCAATGTCATCATTAGTCACCCCTTCCCTAGACCCACCATGTCCTCCTCCTGAGGAGTCCCCCGAACTGTTTGAGCACAGTGTTGGGTACATGCTCCAGGAGGATGCCCAGCATTTCGAAGGATCTGATGATGATACCCAGCTAGAGGAAGGCAGTAGCGTGAGAGCAGAGAGAGGGGATGCTCAAGAAGGACACCAATCTGGCAGTCATGCTCCAGCAGCTGCAGCATACTGCCAGATTGGCTCCAGTGATGAGGAGGGAGGGGATGATGAGGTCACTGACTCCACGTGGGTGCCTAATAGGAGAGAGGAGGAGGAGGAGGAGGAGGAGGAGGAGGCACACCTCCAACGAGGCAGGATGCCCTTGGGTGGCCAGCGTATGGGCAGCACACCGACGGAATCACACCACAGAGCTCCGCCTGTGCAGGGCGCTGCCTCTGCCCGTCATTCAAAAAGTTCTTTGGTGTGGGCCTTTTTTGAGGCGAGTGCATCAGATCGCACAGCTGCTGTTTGCAACATATGTCTTAAGCGTATATCGCGTGGCCAAAACATCAGCCGCTTGGGCACCACATGCTTGATCAGACATATGTTGACCTGCCATGCAGCTCGTTGGCAAGCCTACCTTAAAGACCCACACCAAAGAACAAAGCGGACCTCTCCTTGCACCGCATCAGCTGGGATCTCCAACCCCACTATACCTTCAGTCCTCTCTGAAACCTGCACTGAGAGGAATGAAGTTGTAGAATTAGGTGTGTCACAGCCAAGTACTTGCGGCCACTCTGCTAGCAGTACACCGACGTCCGGTTCTAGCAGGCAAATTTCCCTGCCCCAGCTGCTGGACCGTCGAAAGAAGTTCACTCCCAGCCATCCACATGCCCAGCGGTTGAATGCTAGCTTGGCTAAATTGCTAGCGCTTCAACTGCTGCCTTTTCAGTTGGTAGACTCGGCCCCCTTCCGTGAGTTTGTGCAATGTGCGGTTCCTCAGTGGCAGGTTCCCAAACGCCACTTTTTCTCACGGAAGGCGTTTCCGGCTCTCTACAGACATGTGGAAGGCAATGTCTTGGCCTCGCTGGACAGGGCGGTCAGCGGTAAGGTGCATATTACCGCTGACTCATGGTCCAGCAGGCATGGACAGGGACGTTACCTTTCTTTCACGGCCCATTGGGTCACTCTTTTGGCAGCTGGGAAGGATGCAGGACAAGGTGCAGTAGTGTTGGAGGTTGTTCCACCGCCACGCCTCCAAAATGCTACTACTGGTTGTGACACACCTCTCTCCTCCACCCCCATCCTCTTCTTCTTCCTCCATGGCCTCTTCCTGTGCTTTGTCCTCGGAACCAGCGGTGCTCCGTAGGCGTTCAAGGGGCTACGCAAGTACGCAGGCAAAAATATGCCATGCCGTGCTTGCGCTGGTGTGTTTGGGGGACAGGAGCCACACTGGGGCAGAGGTCCTGTCTGCTCTGCAGGGGCAGGCCAAGAGGTGGTTGACGCCACGCCAGCTTAAGCCAGGAATGGTGGTTTGCGACAATGGCACTAACCTCCTCTCCGCCCTCCGACAGGGACAACTGACCCATGTGCCCTGTGTGGCTCACGTCCTTAACCTGGTGGTGCAGCGGTTCTTGG
Source organism: Rana muscosa (assembly GCA_029206835.1). Classification (NCBI taxonomy): domain Eukaryota; kingdom Metazoa; phylum Chordata; class Amphibia; order Anura; family Ranidae; genus Rana; species Rana muscosa. The sequence continues at coordinate 827,535,860 of CM055116.1, forward strand.
GCAGGTACCCAGGCTTACAGGATGTCCTGAGGCAGGCCAGGAAAGTCTGTGTGCATTTCCGCAGATCTTATAATGCCAGTGCTCGCCTGGCTGAGCTGCAAAAGGAGTTGAACCTGCCCAAGAACCGCCTTATATGTGACATGCCCACCAGGTGGAACTCAACATTGGCCATGCTGCAGCGGCTGCTACACGCAGCAGAGGGCCATCAATGAGTACCTGTGCGACTACGGCACCAGGACAGGGTCAGGGGAGCTCGGTTTTTTTCACCACGCCAGTGGGGCATGATCAGGGATGCATGCACTGTCCTGGCACCATTTGAGGAGGCCACGAGGATGGTGAGCAGTGACAGTGCATGCATCAGTGACACTGTACCTCTTGTCCACCTGTTGGAGCACACGCTGCGTGGAATAATGGACAGGGCACTTGAGGCAGAACAGAGGCAGGAAGAGGAGGACTTCCTTGCCTCTCAAGGCCCCCTTTACCCAGACAGTGTTCCTTCTGTCCCACCCATCGCACAGGAAGAGGAGGAGGAGGAGGAGGATTGTGTCAGCATGGAGGTGGAGGCTGGCACTCAGCATCATCAGCAGCAGTCTTTTAGGGATGATTTACAGTCCCAAGAAACCAGTGGACTTGTACATGGCTGGGAGGAGGTGGCTGCGGATCATGTCGCCCTTAGTGACCCAGAGGACTCCGGACTGAATGCCTCAGCTAACCTACGCTGCATGGCCTCCCTGATCCTGCAAAGTCTGCGGAAGGATCCTCATATTCTTAAGGATCATGGAGAGGGACCATTACTGGTTGGCCACTCTCCTTGATCCACGGTACAAGGGTAAGGTTGCGGACCTTATCTTACCGTCGCAGAGGGAGCAGAGGATGAGACAACTCCAGGAGGCCTTGCAGAAAGGTCTGTGCAACGCGTTCCCAGAGACTGGGAGGTTACAAACTCCTGGTCCTGGACAACGAGTTGCTGAGGCTTCAGGCAGTCAAAGAAGGAGCGGTGGGGAAGGTGGCCGTCTGACCGATGCGTTCAGACAATTCTTTAGTCCGCAGCCCCAAAGTATGATCGGTTCCAGCAACCATCGCCAGCGTCTGATATACATGGTGCAGGAATACCTAGGGGCAAGGTCAGACTTGGACACCTTCCCCACCGAAAATCCTCTGGCTTACTGGGTCTTGAGGATGGATCACTGGCCAGAGCTTGCACAGTATGCAATTGAGCTACTGGCCTGTCCTGCATCCAGCGTTCTTTCAGAACGCAAGTTCAGTGCTGCTGGAGGATTTGTCACAGATCACAGGGTGCGCCTGTCCACCGACTCGGTTGATCGTCTGACTTTCATCAAGATGAACCAGTCTTGGATCACCACCAGCTACCACACACCTGATGCTGATATAACAGACTAATTGATTTTAAAATGTCACATCCCTTCAAGACTGATGCTGATGCTGAGTGCCTGTGCTGTTATGTTGACTGGCTATCCTCCTCCTCCTCCTCAATGATCCGATTAATGATGATAGCTTGGAAGATCATTTTGGTTTATGGGTGCCGCCACCAGTGGCTAAGGTCCAATTTTTCAGCCCCTGTTTAACAGGGGCGTGTAATTACAATTTTTGATGCAATACTTTGCAACTGGGCTCATTGCTGTGCTCCAAGTACAGTATCTGTGAGGGGTTGCAGTGTTGTGCCACCAGTGGCTAAGGCCCAATTTTTCAGCCCCTGTTTAACAGGGGCGTGTAATTACAATTTTTGATGCAATACTTTGCAACAGGGCTCATTGCTGTGCTCCAAGTACAGTATCTGTGAGGGGTTGCAGTGTTGTGCCACCAGTGCCTAAGGCCCAATTTTTCAGCCCCTGTTCAACAGGGGCATGCAATTATATTTATTGATCTAATAATTCACAGCAGGGCCCATTGCTGCGCCCACCAAGAGTAACTGTCAGGCCTTACAGTGTTGTGTCAACACCACCACCACCACCACCACCACCAAAGGCCCAATTTTTCAGCCCCTGTTCAACAGGGGCATGCAATTATAATTATTGATCTAATAATTCACAGCAGGGCCCATTGCTGCGCCCACCAAGAGTAACTGTCAGGCCTTACAGTGTTGTGGCACCAGCACCACCATCAAAGGCCCAATTTTTACTACCACTGTTCAACAATTATATGTTATTACAATTCCTGATATAATAGTTGACAGCAGGGCGTTCCAGCACCCACCAAGAGTAACTGTGAGTGCTTACAGTGTTGTGCCAACACCAACACCTAAGGGGCCAATTTCTGCAGAGTATATACGGCAGGTCCCTACTTTCAAACATCCAACTTACAAACGACTCCTTCTTGCAAACGGAAGAAGACAACAGGAAGTGAGAGGAAATCTACCCCTAGGAAGGAAAATTCTCTCCTGTAAGAATTAATATGGGAGAAAGGTGTCTCCTCTCTACTGATGCTTTATCACCAATCCTTGTTTCAATAAAAACACCACATTTCAAAAACAGTTGTCATTGGGACGCAAAGTGAGGTGAAATGTTCTGAACAGGGGCACAGACAGCAAAACAAATGTTACAGGGGTGATAACCCTTCCCTATGTTTTCCAAAAAGCTTAAAAATAGATTTTTTGGCTGGAGCTACACTTAAACAATGTACCTGTTCAAAATTACAAACAGATTCTACATAAGAACAAACCTACAGTCCCTGTCTTGTATGCACCGCCTGTATACGGCTGTTCAGAGTATATAGGGCCTTTTTTATTTTGTGTGTGGGGTTCCCCTTAATATCCATACAAGACCCAAAGGGGCTGGTAATTGGCTGGGGTGGGGGGGGGGTGTGTGATGGGGTAGCTATGCCATTTTTCTTAAAGATTTTCATCCATATTACCGGTACCAGACATTACATTAAAGCCGCAAGCAGTTTTAAATGGCTTTTTTTCCTTTAGAAATGTAATTTTGTGCAGGGACAGTTCTAAACACGGGAAACACGTGGCACTTCACAGGCATACTTTAGACACCCCCCAGGTACGATATTTAAAGGAATATTTGACTTTTTTTTTTTTTCACTTTATGCATCATTAAAATGACTGCTCCCGAAAAACGTCAGTTTTTAAAACTTATTTTTGCATTGATACATGTCCCCTGGTGCAGAACCCCGGTTCCCAAACTCTGTTTAGGACAATAACATGGATAATAGTCGTTATAATTAGCACTTTAGAATTCGAACGTTCGCATCCATTGTATTTAATAGGGTTCTAATGTTCGTGCGAACTTTCGGTCCGTTCGCGGGTTCTGGTGCGAACCGAACCCGGGGGTGTTCGGCTCATCACTAGTCGGTAACGCTGGTACAACAATTTTGTGTGGACACACATTCAGGTCCCACACGCCCGCAGGTACCTCGCATGTTCCCCCAAAGCTTCTCAGCGGTTCAAGGACTGCAAGGCAGAATGGATGTTGGGTCGGCGTATCCACGCAGACAAGGTATTGATTTGGTGCAAAGAAGGGGAAGATGTCGAATACCATGTAGAGACAATGGACCAGCACTTAAAGCCCCTTGTCTTGCCGCACCCAAAATTCTATTTGTAGGAGAGAAAAGAAAAGGACTCCGTTTGCTTTACCTTGTTGCTGCTGAACTTTCCGGGGTTGTTTCCCGGGAAACCCAGTGACTGTACCCGAATTAATGGGTGTTTGTGCTCTTTGGAGGAATTGAAGGACTGTTGCCGTTGTTTGTTCTTCATTCTTCCATCCCACCAAATGATCATGGACTTTGGGGTAGTTAGAGCCACAAAAGAAAAAAAATAGAGAAATCTTCAACAAGTGCAGTTACCGCGACACTGTCACCAGGTGGCAGTGTTGCGCACCGATATTCACTGTTCACTCACACACTTATAGAAGGAAAGGATTTCTCTGTGGAGAAGTTTTTTCGTTCTCACACGAACATATGTGTCAGAGATTTGTGTGTGTAACATTTTTTCCCCCCTCTGCAGGAGCGCATCCCATCAAGCCCACTGAGAATGGGGTGGGTCTTAGCCAGGATGGGTGGGGAGAATTGTTATGTGAACGTGTGATTTTAAATGTTGTGGTTATGTGTTGTTGTTGTTTCCCTTCCCTCCCCTTTCATGTCAGGTTCAGGCATAGCTGTTTAGTTCGTTTTTTCAAAACTTTTATATTTTTGGAATTTTTAGTCGGTTTCTGGATCAGGCAATGATGGCCCCGTTTGGGCATGGTTTGCTCCAGACACTGGGGACCAGTGTCCAATAACCAGGGGGAGAGTGTAGCGGGTATGTACTTTTCAGAGTGTTTAAAAGTGGTGAAGACATCAGGGATGACCAGTTCCCTGGGGCCCAGCAGGTGGCGCTGTCACTTTGGGCCGGGGTTGAACCATCACTGCAGTGCCGTACCCTTTGTGACCTCTCGCAGCAGTTGTACGGCGGGGCGGAGAACCCGCTGTGCTTGCTGGGAGAGGGTATAAAGGGGGCGGACATCTTCGCCACAAGGAGTTAGAGTCCCAGGTACCTTAAGCCTGAGGGCTGCTGTCCTCGGTCGGTGTCCAGGCGGCCTAGGCCTGGACACTTGGAGTTCGTGTTCCATCCCAGACACCTTCAGTCTGGGGTGAGGTACAAAGCCGGAGGCCTGGGGCCCAGTACCTTCCTCTGGGTCCCGCAAGGGAGGGACGGTCCTAGGGTGCCCCGTGTGTTGAGCACCCGAATCCAGAGGCGTAAGGGACCGGAGGAGTGATTCATCCGAAGACCTGGTGCAGCATATTGCCAGTGCCGGGTGAACCTTTGGAGATCGCCCCGGAGGGATGTCTTTCCCAAACAGGGGCCAAGTTCAAGGAGGAAGGTGGTTCATGTTCAATGACCGGTGGCAGCGGTCCAACTAGTCAACTCAGGTCAGTGGCAGAGACCTGCTTTTAGGCCTGTGGCAGGGGCCTCAACAGTTCACCCGGTCAGGTGGCAGCGACCAATTTCACGGTCGGTGGCAGAGACCATGCGCCAGGCCTATTCGCTTGCAGAGGAATAGGGGAATTCAGTTGTGCCTGGGCCTACTCGTATCCACACCCCTGTCTGTTTGTTTATTGGAAGTTCAACCGTTATGTTCACCCTGGAAATGGAGAAATAAAGGAGTGTTGGACTTTTGATTGGTGTGGGGCTCTGTTATTGGCAGACACATCTCCCTGGAACAAGTGAAAGCTTTGTACGCAGTAAGCAGACCCGGAGGTATTTAAGTGACTTTGCTCGACCCTCATACACATACGAGGGGAGAGTTTGGCGTAGTGTCCCTGCACTCTCCTCTCCCAGGTACCCCTAGACCATACCAGCCAACCAGGCGATAGAATTGGAGAGGGGGGAGTGAGGTTCCGCTACATAAGAATAATGACTTAAGTATGTTTCTATAACCTTGCAGATAAAAATGTGATGTGTTGCCCGTTATACACTAAAAGTAAAGCTGTGTGCACTTTAAGGTTTTGACAAATTTTAGATTGTAATCTCCTATGAGCAGGGGCCTTAAAATCCAATTGCTAAATGTAGCACCATGTATCCTGTCCAAATTTTTTTGATGCTAGTAAATGAATGTGAATGTACATAATTTTGTTTCTGCTGGCAAAATAAAGTACATTATTGAGCTTTGGTGTGTTTTTTTTTTTTGAGTGGTGGCAAAGTACAAGATCCTTTATATTTTATTTCTATATGCATATGTGCACCGAAAAACGAATCTCTTTGCCCTGGTTCACATTGATGTTACTTTGAAATTGCGCTACTTCACTTGAGCTAGCGCGATTTTAGGTACTACTTGATAGACATCTGTGTGGCTTCATACACAAATGTCTATTGAAGTCGCACCTGAAATCGGCAAAAGTAGTGCAGGAACTACTTTTGCAAATCGGTGCGATGCCACAAAATTGGGGTTGCATCGATTGGAACAGTGCCATTGCCACTAATAGTCATGCGATTTGATTTCTGAAATTGCATGACAAATCGCCCCAATGTAAACCTGCACACCTGCACACCTGCAAGTAAATGATAAAGGTGGAATCTTTATATATAACAGCTGTGGAGAATTGCAGGTAATGAATTCAGCTGGAGGATAGACAGTGTTGAATGTGTCAGCTCTGGTTCACATTGGTGCGATTTGACATGTAAAATCGGTGGCAATTGCGCTGTTCTAATTGGTGCGATTTGTATTGATATAAGTGCAGAAACCTGCACAGATTTCTCTGATGTCCCCCCCCCCCCCCCTGCAGTCGGGGGGAGGGGAATCGTGTGAGTTCAGCTGAACGATTTCCTCCCGCTGTCAGTGTGAAGCAGGGCTCAAACTGGGCTTTTTGCCTTTGTAATTCACCTGCTGCTATGCCAGAAACACCATTTCTTATCAAACTCCCTTAAGTTTACCTTCAAATATCATTATATGTAGAAATACAGATTTGCATATCTGCAAATGATCAAAAATAATAAATTCTAATCGTGATTGAGATCAAATATTCGCAGCTGCAATCAACAGAGCGTGGTTTCACCTCCTGACCCGGAAATCAGTCACTGTAATCACCCGGAAGTTCCTGTGCTTGTCAGGATCTCCATCTAGGTGGACATGGCGAGGTCCCTCTTTAGCAAAGAGGAGGTGCTGCTGATTTGCCGGGTAAGTGTAGGATATGTACTTGTGCTTACTCAAGGTGGGGGTGGATTTGGTGTGGGTGGGCTTCATTGATTTGTTTGGCATCACCACACGTTTGCTTCTGGCCCATGTGCACACATCACTACTTCCTGCATTTGTTCTGCTGATGTAAATCAGTAAGGACTATGCAAGTATAAATGAGAGCTCCTTTCTATTAAAATATATATGACTTGAGTCACAGTTGGGCGACTTTTCATGATTCTCAATGATAACCATTCATACCTGTGCTTACTTTAAGTCACACCAACTTCAAAGAAGTCCCTGTACTACTTTGGTGTGACTTTCAGGCTCGGTTTCCACTAGTGCGACTTTTCATGCGACTTGGGACTGCAAAGTCGCATGACATGTCATACCCTATGATTTCCAATGAGTATGGTTCATATCTGTGCGACATTAAGTCGCAGCAACTTCAAAGTAGTCCCTGCACTACTTTGGTCCCACTTTGATACAACTTGAGGTCCATAGACCTCAAGAATATACAGGCATTGCTCCAAGTCGGATCAAAATCGCGGCAAAAAATCGCACCAAAATCATGCGCATTTAGGGTTGCAATAGTGGAAACAGAGCCTCATGTGACTTGAGGTACATAGGGCGCAATATTACACAGGCATTCCCAGAAGTTGTGGCCAAGTTGCAGCGACAAAGTGGCAGCAAATTAGTGTGACTTTCAGGTCGCAGCAGTGTGAAAGAGATTCAAGGATATCTTTGAATTTGGCCCTATTGTCACTTGTGCATCCTGAAAGTGGGGCAAATTCGTCCCTGCACTACCTTGGTTTGACTTTGGTGCGATTTGAGGTCCATACACCACAAGATAACACAGACATTGCTTCAAGTCATGGCAAAGCTGTGCAAATTTAAGGTCGCACAAGTGCAAATGGGGCTTTATTCAAGGTGTTATTTAATCTCATTAGGTTACTTTCACACTTATGTGACTTTTCATGCAGCTTTGGACCTCAGAGTCGCATTAAAAGTGTCCCCCCCATGAGTTACATTCATATCTATGCTACTTCACCCATGTTCACATAGCTCTGAATTGACATGTCAAATTGCAGGCCAAATCGGCGCCTATTGACGGCAATAGAACTGTCCGAATTGGTGCGACGCCACACAGATTCCCAAAAGTAGTTCCTACACTACTTTGGGCGACTTCAGGAGGCGATTTCTTACCTCCCAACTTTTTGAGATGGGTATAAGGGACACCTATTAGCAAAAGTATGTAGGCATAAGACACACCTCCTAAAACACCTTCTTAAAGGAGAATTGTTCAAAAAAAAATATTAGTTAAACCCCCAAGTGTTTTTTTTTTTAACAATAATATCCCTTTAGATTGGCTTTGGGAATTTACAAACAAAGCAATTTAGAAATTAGATGAAAAGTTTAGCGCTGGGAAACCCTTTTTGAAAGATAAGAACTGCATTTTATATAAAACTATACAGATCAGAACAAAATGAGGGACAAATGAGGAGGAAAGAGGGACAGAGGGACTTTGTTCCAAATCAGGGACAATTAAGACCTATGTGATTTCACTAGACATCTGTGCAGGAAAGTGCACTGATGTCTCTGAAATCGCTCACAAAGTCGGGCTGAGGCCCCTTTCACACTTGAGCGACTTTTCCTGTGACTTTGGTCATCAGAGTTGCATGACAAGTCATACCCCATGATTTTCAATGTGTACCATTTATATCTGTGCAACTTCAAGTCACTCCGACTTCAAAGTAGTCCCTGTACTACTTTGGTCCGACTTTGATATGAGTTGAGGTTCATAGACATTCAATTTACACAGGCATTCACTGGAATCGCAGAAAAATTGCAGGCCGAAATTTGCGCGCCTTTCCCTGCGACTCCTGCGTCCATAGACCTCAAGATTACACAGGCATTGCTTAAAGTCACATCAAAATCACACAACTTTCAGGTCGCACAAGTGTGAAAGGGGCCTAAGTCACTGTGCTGAGTACTATTATACCTAGAATATAAAGTAGTCCCACCATCAAACACTCAGCAGCATATGCTGAAAAGAGGCGAATGCCTATTAGCCAATGCCACGTCAGCATGAGCATGGTTGTTACTATAATATTAAAGTGGTTGTAAACCCACTTAGACAACTTGCACCTACACGTAAGCCTAGATTAAGGCTTACCTGTAGGTGCAAGAAATAAGGAGATATTTGCTTTTAAAACAGCAACGATGACGTCACACGCATGCGCACTAGCGGGCCGGCATCATTACCGGCAGGGATGAGCCGAACACCCCCCTGTTTGGTTCGCACCAGAACCTGCGAATAGACAGAATGTTCGTGTGAACTTTAGAACCCTATTAAATACAATGGACTCGAACGTTCGAAATCTAAAGTGCTAATTATAAAGGCTAATATGCAATTTATTGTCCTAAAAAGTGTTTGGGGACCCGGGTCCTGCCCCAGCGGACATGTATCAATGCAAAAAAAGGTTTAAAAAATAGACGTTTTTACGGGAGCGGTGATTTTAATAATGCTTAAAATGAAAAAATAAAAGTGAAATATTCCTTTAAATTTCGTACCTGGGGGGTGTGTATGATATGCATGTAAAGTGGCGCTTGTTTCCCGTGCTTAGAACTGTCCCTGCACAAAGTGTCATTTTTGAAGGAAAAAAAGTCATTTAAAACTCACTCGCGGCTAGTAATTTCGGCTCCCGGCAATACATAGAAAAGTCATTGATAAAAAAAAAAAGCGTGGGGGTTCCCCCAAATTTAATTACCAGTCCCTTTAGGTCTGGAATGGATATTAAGGGGAACCCCGTCGCAAATAAAAATAAATAAATGGCGTGGGGTTCCCCCTAAATATCCATACCAGGCCCTTGAGATCTGGTATGGATTTTAAGGGGAACTCCACCCCAAATTTAAAAAAAAATGGCGTGGAGTCCCCCCAAAAATCCATACCAGACCCTTATCCGAGCACGCAACCTGGCCGGCCACAGGGGAAGAGGGGGGGACGAGAGAGCGGCCCCCCCTCCCTCCTGAACCGTACAAGGCCACATGCCCTCAACATGGGGAGGATGTCCCCATGTTGATGGGGACAAGGGCCTCATCCCCACAACCCTTGCCCGATGGTTGTGAGGGTCTGCGGGCGGGGGGCTTATCGGAATCTGGAAGACCCCTTTAACAAAGGGGACCCCCAGATCCCGCCCCCCCCATGTGAATTGGTAAGGGGTACATTGTACCCCTACCATTTCACGAAGAAAGTGTCAAAAAATGTAAATAAAAACACACAAACACCTTGAAAAATTCCTTTATTAAAAAAAAAAAAATAATAAAAAAAAAAAACATTCCAGCGATGAAATCCAGTGTCCCGCGGCGATCCCGATGTCCAGCGCTGTCCGTCATTGGTTGTGCCTGTGCGGACCTGATGGGGAACTTCCTCGCTGTGTTTTAAATGTATAGACCCGCCCCTTCTAAAGTTCCCCATCAGGTCCGCTCAGCGGACCAGATGCGGAACATGAGAAGGGGCGGGTCTATATATGTATTACAAAGTGAGAGAAGTTCCCCATCAGGTCCGCCCCCTCGGTATGTCGGACCCCGCCTACGTCATTGGCCTGAGCGGGAAACTTCCTTCACTGTGTAAATTTAAATTACACAGTGAAGGAAGTTCCCCGCTCAGGCCAATGACGTAGGCGGGGGTCGGACATACCGAGGGGGCGGACCTGATGGGGAACTTCATTCGCTGTGTAATACATGTATAGACCCGCCCCTTCTCATGTTCCGCATCTGGTCCGCTGAGCGGACCTGATGGGGAACTTTAGAAGGGGCGGGTCTATACATTTAAAACACAGCGAGGAAGTTCCCCATCAGGTCCGCACAGGCACAACCAATGACGGACAGCGCTGGACATCGGGATCGCCGCGGGACACTGGATTTCATCGCTGGAATGTTTTTTTTTTTATTATTATTTTTTTTTTTAATAAAGGACTTTTTCAAGGTGTTTGTGTGCTTTTTATTTACATTTTTTGACACCTTATTTGTGAAATGGTAGGGGTACAATGTACCCCTTACCAATTCACATAGGGGGGGGCCGGGATCTGGGGGTCCCCCTTGTTAAAGGGGTCTTCCAGATTCCGATAAGCCCCCCGCCCGCAGACCCCCACAACCACCGGGCAAGGGTTGTGGGGATGAGGCCCTTGTCCCCATCAACATGGGGACATCCTCCCCATGTTGAGGGCATGTGGCCTGGTACGATTCAGGAGGGAGGGGGGGCCGCTCTCTCGTCCACCCCTCTTCCCCTGCGGCCGGCCAGGTTGCGTGCTCGGATAAGGGTCTGGTATGGATTTTTGGGGGGACTCTACGCCATTTTTTTTTAATTTGGGGTGGAGTTCCCCTTAAAATCCATGCCAGATCTCAAGCAGTTCGGGGACTTTGATCTCAGGTAAGTCATTCATAATGTGCTAGTATGCTATGCATACTAGCTCATTATGCCTTTCTTTTGCAGGGTTTAAAAAAAAATGGGTTTACTTTCTCTTTAATGCCTGAAATGCAAAACATTATTGTATAGAATTAAACATTAGTAAATGTATTTTCTCTGTAGGTATGTGCTCAGCGCTGTAGCATAGTGGTATTCCCTTCTGCCCTCAAAGGTTTAAGCCATGAATTCAAATCCTACTGACGGCAGCACCTCCTGAATGTGTGCATTTTACTCAGCAGCATATTTCTTCCGTTGCAGTGTTCTTCCGCGCAGTCGGTTACCTGCTAATAAAAAAAAGCCGCTCTTCTTCTGTGGCGGTCTTCCTCCTCTGTGTTGTCACACGCTGTGTGGCATCTCTTACATAGCCATGGAGCGGGCTCTCCGGGTGACGTTCACGGATTGCCACAGAAGTCCGACACAGAAGAAGAGCGGCTTTTTTTTTATTAGCGGGTAACCGACTGCGCGGAAGAACACAGCAGCGGTAAAAGACGGCGGTGGCAGGAGAGACAGCTCGGGGAGAAGAAACATCACACACTAGTAGATGTTTGTGCTACGCTCAATAGGCTAGTGGTCAGCACTTCTACCTTGAAAAAATGTTTCTTTCACATACATGGATTATGGTTACAGTGCAGTGCTATATAAAAACTTAGTGGAAATTGGCATTTGCATGTACGCGGATTCACTAATTAGCGCTGATTCCATATTTACTAACACTTGTTTGCTGCTAATAGCGCTCTTTTTCATTCGCAAATTTGCACGTTGAATTTTTAATTGGCTAAAATTGGAGCTATTATTTGCAATAGTGCTCAGTACTTCCTGGAGTTATAGTAAATCAGCCCCTATGTAGCTGGAGTTTGGTTCACTGCTGCAAAATTTTTATGGAATACATGACATGTAAATTGTAATTTACTTGTAATAAAGGTAGCCTCTTATCTTGCTATTCTCACTCTATGACTAATGTCCTAGCAAAGTGAAACGGGTAAGAAGAGTAGGTGGATTACTTTTGTACAACAAAAAGATTCATCCCGACTTTTAGAAGGTGAGCAGTTCTAATTTTGTGCTTTGGGCTATATTTTCATAACTACTAGCAGTAGTTTTTGTAATCCTTTTTAAGAAAATGTTGTAAATTATGCAAAAAAGGGATTAACAGGCATAAAGCATAGGCCAGAAAATTGGTACTAGTCAAAGCATTGGTCATGAGGTCCCTGCAGAAGGGACTTGTAAGATTGACAGTGAGAAACAGCTGGCCAATCAGCAATTTAATTTTAACAGCAACAATTCCCTTTAAAAAAGTCATATGACTCCACACCACATTAAGGTCTGAATCCAATGATTATAAAACCAGGTATGTTTTTTGGCACTTTACCTCACATACTCCAACATGGACAGTATTATTATTATAAAACGTATTTAGGTTGTGAGTACTCTTTATTCTAAACATTTCTTACAAATTATCTTTAACTGTGTCCAATTTTATTGACATTGTAAAACAGGAAAATAATACAGTAGGTGCCGCCGATATTGTATTTCTATCGCGCTCCCATCGCCGAGATTCTCGGCGACAGGAGTGCCAAGATCTCGGCAGCAGGGTGGCGACACGTGTCGCGCTCGCTGCAATAGCGAGGAGATGTGACACTGTATTGAGCGGGGATCCGACGCGGATTCCCGCCAATACCAGGCACTGCGTTTGGTATGAATCCTGAGCGGGAACTCCACGCCAATTTTGAAAGAAAAAAACAGCATGAGTTCCCCCTCCAGGAGCATACCAGGCCCTTGGGTCTGGTCTGGATTTGAAGGGGAGCCCTACGCCGAAAAAAACGGCATGGGGGTCCCCCTCAAGATCCAAACCAGACCCTTATCCGAGCACGCAACCTGGCAGGCCGCAGGAGAAGAGGGGGGGACGAGAGCGGTCCCCCCTCCCTCCTGAACCGTACCAGGCCACATGCCCTCAACATGGGGGGTTTGGTGCTCTGGGGCAGGGGGGCGACCTGCGGCCCCCCCACCCCAGAGCACCCTGCCCCCATGTTGATGAGGTCAGGGCCTCTTCCCGACAACCCTGGCCGTTGGTTGTCGGGGTCTGCGGGCGGGGGGCTTATCGGAATCCGGGAGCCCCCTTTAATAAGGGGGCCCCCAGATCCCGGCCCCCCCACCCTATGTGAATGAGTATGGGGTACATCGTACCCCTACCCATTCACCTGGTGGGAAATAAATGGAAATAAAAACACAACACAGTTTTTAAAAGTATTTTATTGCACCGCTCCGGAGGTCTTCTTCCGACTTCGGGGGTCTCCGGTGTCGTCGCCGCGTTCTCCGGTTCTTTCTTCTGCCGGGCCTCCGCTAACTTCTTTTTAGCTCTTTTGCTAACGGAGGCCCGGTCTTCTCCGTCGTCTTCTTCTTCTCCCGCTCTCCGGTTCTTTCTTCCGCCGTCGTCTCGTCCGGCTCTCCGTTGTCCTTCTGCTGGCCCCTCCACTAACTTCTTGGTAGCTCTTTTGCTAGTGGAGGAGCCGGTCTTCTCCGTCGACCCCAAAAGAGCTAAAAAGAAGTTAGCGGAGGCCCGGCAGAAGAAAGAACCGGAGAACGCGGTGACGACACCGGAGACCCCCGAAGTCGGAAGAAGACCTCCGGAGCGGTGCAATAAAATACTTTTAAAAACTGTGTTGTGTTTTTATTTCCATTTATTTTCCACCAGGTGAATGGGTAGGGGTACGATGTACCCCATACTCATTCACATAGGGTGAGGGGGCCGGGATCTGGGGGCCCCCTTATTAAAGGGGGCTCCCAGATTCCGATAAGCCCCCCGCCCACAGACCCCGACAACCAACGGCCAGGGTTGTCGGGAAGAGGCCCTGTCCTCATCAACATGGGGGCAGGGTGCTCTGGGGTGGGGGGGCCGCAGGTCGCCCCCTTGCCCCAGAGCACCAAACCCCCCATGTTGAGGGCATGTGGCCTGGTATGGTTCAGGAGGGAGGGGGGGCCGCTCTCGTCCCCCCCTCTTCCCCTGCGGCCTGCCAGGTTGCGTGCTCGGATAAGGGTCTGGTTTGGATCTTGAGGGGGACCCCCACGCCGTTTTTTTCGGCGTAGGGCTCCCCTTCAAATCCAGACCAGACCCAAGGGCCTGGTATGCTCCTGGAGGGGGAACCCACGCCGGTTTTTTCTTTAAAAATTGGCGTGGAGTTCCCGCTCAGGATTCATACCAAACGCAGTGCCTGGTATTGGCGGGAATCCGCGTCGGATCCCCGCCTATCGGCAATGCGTGTCGCTCATCGTGAAAGAAACATTTTTTCCTTTCCCGATGACGAGACAGCTCGGCGCTGGCTCTCGCGACGGAGCTCATAGGGTGTCAATATCGCCGCTAGAAGCGGCGAGATTGACACAATATCGGCGGCACCTACTGTATATTTCAAACCATGTTGATTTTCTTCTGAGCCACATTATGCTTTTACAGGGGTTTTAAATATTTTTTTATTTATTTAACAAGAGATTTTACCTGGTCTCTTTGTTGCAAGCCTGTTAGCTTTTAAAGCTTTGTGCCAACAACATTCCAAAATTATATATAACACAATATTTACATTAAAAATGTTCCCAATTTTATTAGTTGACCATGTTAATCTTTATAGCAGTAATTGTTTTACCAGGTACACTAAGCTTTGTAATAACCTTGTTTTGTACCCCTGTAGTGTGTTCTGCATTACTAATAGACTTATTCACTGAGTTTAGTGGAGCATCTTAATTTTCAAAGTGAATTTTCACTTGTCTTAGTGAATGAGGAGAAACAAAGTAAACATTCACCCTGAAATGAATACCCAGCCCAGCCATGTGCAAAAAAATTCAAAGTGACAATTTTGCTTGCACTCAATTGGATAATTGAAGTTAGCACACCTTCACCTCATTCACTCAGCTATGTTAATCTTTTTTTTGTAGAGTACTTTTTTACTAGCGTAGTGATTGAGGTGACATTGTGTGACTTCATTCATTTATATGTGAGTAAAGTTCAATTTTTTCACCCGAACCAATATTAATCGACGGGACAGAAGAATTTGAAGTCGAGGCAATTCTGGACTGTAGAAAAATAAGAAATCAGATCCAGTATCTCGTTAAGTGGAAAGGGGATGGCCCGGAGGAGAATTCATGGGAACCTGAGGATGATGTCCATGCTGAAAGACTTGTTCAGGCATTCAAGAGATCCCACCCTTTGAAGTTCGCCGGATTGGGCATCCGGAGGCTGCCCATTGGGAGGGGGCAATGTCAGGAAGGGCACACCAGCAATCAAGATGGCAATAGCGGTGCGTCGGCGCACGCTGAAGCACGCGTGCGCTGTTGGGGTGCGTCGGTGCGCCCATGCAAAGTAGCGGCGCACGGACACGCGCGGGAGCACACGGTGACAGCTCTTGCCACCAAACGGGGCTATTTAAAGGGACTGTAAAGTGTGAAATATACTGTGCTGTCTAAATAAGAATTTGCTCCCACATAAATAAATGTGGATCAAATTTTCCCAAAAATGCTGCAACTTAAATGTGAGACACACACAATAGAATAATAGTACAAATAATAAAGCTGCGCAACACTTGAGTGAATATCACCAATATGTGTACAAACAAATGGTGTAACAGGATGCAGTCTCTAATGTTTAGAGTTGACAACTAGATTTAAAAGTCCCGACTGTTGCCAGACAGTCTAGCATAAAACCTGAAAATGAAAAAGAGAGCACAGTCCTGTAAGAGAATAATAAAGGTGCATATAGAGCTGAAAAAATCCTGAAAAGCCAAGGTGACCATATGGTGCAGATACGAATCTTCTCATTCAACCACTGGTGACTTCAAACACAAAACACCCTTGGAAAAGTGCCAGGTATTCAATAGAGAAAGGGTCCACCACCACTAGTTATCACTGCCGCTTACCAGAACAAATGATCTGTTCACGGATCAATACAAACAGATGGCTATTCCCCTGCCAGGGTCTCTTTATCGCTATCAGCTATCTCCAGGATTAGACGCCAATTCTCTCTGTATATCACAGTTGTTGAAGTGCAAAGGAAAAGAAAGCCACCATAGCGTAAATCCGGTAAAACGATATTTAATATTATAAGAAATGTACTTAGAAACAATCGTGAATCTAAGATGTGTGGTATAAAATTAGCCGGCCGGCTAAAACAGCCCGTTCACCCCGGGACTCGTTGGTATGTCGGTGACGTCAGCACGTCGCTCCTCCCTACGTCGTTTCATCACAGATGACGTCGTCCAGGGGCACGGGCGACGTGCTGACCCACCGCCATAATTGCTCATGTGTGCAAATGGGAACGCCCAGATCTGATCCAGCGTCCCAGCCTTGTAAGTCGCCATTTTAGACAAGGGCAAACGATGCCCATTCCCCCAACAGCAATCCTACTGGTATTCTGAAACCTGGCTATACATAATGGGTCCCAATAAAGGAGCATTGATTCTAAATGCTGAACTAAAGAATAAAAAATAAGTCAATAAAGGAAGATCCAGGTTGCTGCTCGTATACATAGCTGACTGGTGGTACCGTGCACAGCATAAGGCAAAACATACCCCGGATAACCTCCTATATTGTATAAAAATTACACTGACTCACTTCTGCATTTATTACTAGAGTTGAACATAACTGCATGCTTAAACTCACGCAGCACAGTTCAACTCATAAATTAAAAATTACGAGTGAAAAAAATAGCCAAGCCATCTAGTGGTCATTTACCATATCTTTCCAACTCGAAATAAATTGGACAAAAATTGCCATAAAAATTAGTAAAAATGTGCGAGGTACAACAAGACAATGGATCACCCCCCCCGAACCAAAGGGGAATTGCCAAGGGATATGCGATCCCCGTCCCTGGTGTCCAATGCAACAAAAAGGAACAAAAAGGAAGATAGGGACTATTTATTACTAGCATTGACTAAATGAACCAACTATTATCATTGATACAGATGATCTCTCAGTCAATCTAAATAAAATAAAATTAAAATTAAAAATGGAACTAGATCCTTATATTAAAGCTTGATATCAAGGTTCATTGAATATGGAATCATTGTTACATAAACAAAGGGCTTCTGGGGAATCAGATCTGGTTCACATAAAGACAAATTATCAGCACTCTAGAAAAATGGATTATTGCCCTAAGCATTATCTATAAATGCATTCACATCCACATCGATGTTTAAACCATATGGGGTATAACAGCGGACCCTATATATCCAGGACATTTCCATCCTGGATATTTCTCTCACTAGGGAACCTCCCCTCCAATGTGGACTGTACCTGTCTATTCCCAGAAAGGTAGTACCTGCTGGATTACGTTGGTGATGCAAATCATAGTGTCTTGAAACTGAGTGGTCTTTAAATCCACTCTTAATGTTTGCAATATGCTCCCCCAACCGTACCTGCATAGATCTTTTAGTCCTACCTATATACTGTTTCCCGCAAGGACATTCCAACAGGTAGACAATACCCGTAGAGCTACAGGTCACAAAGGCCTCTATTTCATGTTCTCTAGAGGTACTGGTTGATTTAAACGAAATTGTATTCTTTGATCTTACTTTGTTCAATGCGCATACTTGACACCTACGGCACTGGTGATAGCTGGAAATGTTCTGAAAGAACGAAACTTTTTTTGGAGGTGGATCAACCACATTTGGCGCTATTCTATCCCTCAATGAAGGAACTCCCTTAAAGATGACTTGTGGAGTAGCTGGCAGAAATGATTTAATAATTTGATCACTTCTCAAAACATGCCAGTGTTTTTTTAGAATTTTCTTCACCAAATAATGTTGGGTAGAGTATGTAGTGATCAGTGGTATCAGTGGCCCTTCACGCTTCTTTTTCAGATTAGTATCCAACAGGACTGATCTTTCAATTTTCTCAACTTCCTTTATCGTTGTTTCCAAAGGGTTTTTATCATAGCCTTTATCTATCAGTCTCTATTTTAAGATATCCGCTTGAAGAGCATAATCAGATACATCCGAACAGTTCCGTCTCATTCTTAGGAACTGGCTTCTAGGTACTGATTGTAACCATGATTCTTTATGGCAACTCTCCACAGGTATATACGCATTTCGATCAGTCTGCTTAAAGTAGGTAATCGTTTTTAAGCCTGTCCCCTCCTTGCTTATTGTAAGATCAAGGAAGTGTATCTTCTCCTGGCTGGCCTCATGAACGAAGCGTATACCCCTATCATTAGTGTTGATCATCACAAAAAATTCATCCAACTGGGAGGCCGTCCCCTCCCATAGGAGGAGGACGTCATCGATATACCTTGCCCAAAATGCAAGGCAAGGATTACGATCCTTATAGATGATGTCCTCCTCCCATTTGGCCATAAAAAGATTGGCCAGACTGGGGGTGTACTTCGCCCCCATGGCAACACCTCTTTTTTGTTTATAAAAATTCTGGCTGAACCAAAAATAGTTATGATTGGCCGCATATTCCAAAAGTTCCATAACAAAAGCTTGTTGCTCTTGTGGAATTTTAGAAAATAGATCTAAATAATATTTTACAGCAAGTAATCCCAAAGAATGGGGAATCACTGTGTACAATGATGCCACATCAGCCGTGACCATCCATGTATCTACTGTTGACTTCTGATTTGCCAACAGGTTGATCACGTGTCGAGTATTCCTAAGGTACGACTGCATTTGTTGTACCAATGGCTGCAAAAAATTATCCACATAATTGCCCACCCGGGACGTAATGGAATCGATCTCGCTTACGATCGGACGACCCGGGGGGCAAGTAAGGCTTTTGTGGATTTTCGGTAAACATTAAAGAATAGGTATCCTTGGAGCCCTCGGGATCAGAAACAGTTGTTCTTTCTCGTTCAGGATACCGAATTGTGCACCTTTCTGGATTATTACTTCCAGAGTTTTTCTGTATTGAACTACTGGATTTTCCAACAAAGGCACATATGTATCTCGATCATCAACGATTCTGGATAATTCCTGAAGATATCTACTCCGATCCAGAACAACTATCCCCCCCCCCCTTATTGGCAGGGCGGATACCCAACTCCTTGTTATTGCACAAAGAGTCTAAACCCTTTTTCAAGTTATTCTCCATTTCTCTATTGGTGACCTTTTACAGATTCCAAATCCCTCAATACCACATCGCGGAATACTCTTAGAGACGGAGCCAAAGTGCCAGGAGGGTTAAACGTGGAGGCAGTAGAAAGTCCTGAATAGTGAAATTTGGAAGCAATGCTTCCTCCCTGAAAAGATGGCATACTGGTAAAGTGTCTTTTAATATTAATTCTTCTTACATACTTGTGTATGTCCACGTATGTCTCAAATTTCTTGAGTTTTTTCAGGGGGGGGGGGTGGGGGGTATTTAAGGCCTTTATTCAACAAAGCAGTCTCTGAGGGTGACAAAATCTGTGAACTCCCATCACTTCCTTGACTTTTTTTGATTGTGCTCTCCTCCCCCCTCTAGTTCCTCTTTGCTTTCTATTGGTCTCTTTGTTCCTTGGTTGGGTCTGGGAAAACCCCAATGGTGTTGTTCATGGGTGTTGTCATCTGGTCCATTAGAATGATCTCTAGGGGTCCAAGAGTGTTCCTAATTCTGATAATCATATTCCAGATAGCCCGATTGACTTGGGCCATCCCTATCCCTTAAGGGAAAAAAACGATTCCGGGAATCTCCTTCACCATTATATTCCCAATCATCCCTATTTCTCTCTGGGTGTGTCCACTCCTCATAGTACGGGTCCTGGTAAGACGATCCTTCTTGACCATGATGATTATAGGAACCCTGTTCAGAACCCCTCCTTGGTCTAGGAGCTTCCCTATAATATTGGTATTGAGGTTTCTTATGTTGAATATATTGACCTCTGTCCCCATTTCCTCCTGGTCCGTATTGATGGTTCCAATTGTTATTTTTGTTATATTGGACTCCCTTACCAGGGCCCTGAGGTCTGGATGGGGATTGGTAGGATACTCTTCTCCCCTTCTTCCCAGATTTATTATGGGACTTCTTCAGTGTTTTTTGGGACACCTCCTTAATTCGTAAATGTTGTATTTGTTCAACGGATATTGTAGGCACATTGTCACCCTGAGTTATAGCCTCCAACCTTGATTCTTGCTTATCGCGTTCTTCATTGGCTAGTTTTTTTTGCCATTCAAAGACGCTATTAGCTTGATAGTCTTCATAGTCCCTATTATATTTCTTCCTTTTTTTATCTTTTGCTCTTTTTCTT
The DNA here is from genome assembly GCA_029206835.1 of Rana muscosa. Classification (NCBI taxonomy): domain Eukaryota; kingdom Metazoa; phylum Chordata; class Amphibia; order Anura; family Ranidae; genus Rana; species Rana muscosa. The sequence continues at coordinate 827,556,144 of CM055116.1, forward strand.
CCTTATCTAAAACTTTTAAAAGATTAGCTGATCTATCTTTATATTCCTCTCCTTCCTTGAACGGGAGAAGACTATCTTTCAGGGGTTTTACCTCTGTGTCTAATCTGGTGAGTTTATTGTTTTTTCTCTGTACCAAGAAGCGTAGAAAATTAACTCCAGCTTCATTGAAATAAAGAAACCAACTCTCCAAATCTACTTCTCCCTTTTGTGGGCATACCTCCCAACGTAGGCTCCTTGGCACCATACTCAGTTTGATGTACGTCTCCAAAAAAGCCACATCCCACTGAGTATGTATCTCAGAATTAGTTAAATTTTTAAGGCGGACGAAAAGACCTCCCATATCACTATCCTTGGTGTTATAGGTCTCAAATACACCATTAGTGTTTACCACTTTGGATGCTCTATATTCAAATATGCCCATTGGACCTACACTTAGGGTGATATCAATCAATGAAATAAGTGAATTATATATAATAATTGTATAGACCCGACTATACCAAGAAAATGAATTAGATATAGTAATTAAATAAACCCAACAGTGCTAATACAACAACTAATGCTTAGAAGGTGTATATATCAACCGTGAATCAAAAGAACACTCTGACGTGTCAGACTGCTGCAATATTGTGTACTGTATCTAAAGTAAACGTGTAAAGTGTGAAATATACTGTGCTGTCTAAATAAGAATTTGCTCCCACATAAATAAATGTGGATCAAATTTTCCAAAAAATGCTGCAACTTAAATGTGAGACACACACAATAGAATACCCCCCCTTGGCAATTGCCTTTTGGCTCGGGGGGGGGGGTGTGATCCATTGTCTTGTTGTACCTCGCACATTTTTACTAATTTTTATGGCAATTTTTGTCCAATTTATTTCGGGTTGGAAAGATATGGTAAATGACCACTAGATGGCTTTGCTATTTTTTCGCTCGTAATTTTTAATTTATGAGTTGAACTGTGCTGTGTGAGTTTAAGCATGCAGTTATGTTCAACTCTAGTAATAAATGCAGAAGTTAATCAGTGCAATTTTTATACAATATAGGAGGTTATCCGGGGTATGTTTTGCCTTATGTTGTGCACGGTACCACCAGTCAGCTATGTATACGAGCAGCAACCTGGATTTTCCTTTATTGACTTTTTTTTTTATTCTTTAGTTCCAGCATTTAGAATCAATGCTCCTTTATTGGGACCCATTATGTATAGCCAGGTTTCAGAATACCAGTAGGATTGCTGTTTGGGGGAATGGGCATCGTTTGCCCTTGTCTAAAATGGCGACTTGCAAGGCTGGGACGCTGGAGGATCAGATCTGGGCGTTCCCATTTGCACACATGAGTATTTATGGCGGTGGGTCAGCACGTCGCCCGTGCCCCTGGACGACGTCATCTGTGACGAAACGACGTAAGGAGGAGCGACGTGCTGACGTCACCGACATACCAACGAGTCCCGGAGCAAATGGGCTGTTTTAGCCGGCCGGCTAATTTTATACCACACGTCTTAGATTCACGATTGTTTGTAAGTACATTTCTTATAATATTAAATATTGTTTTACCGGATTTACGCTATGGTGGCTTTCTTTTCCTTTGCACTTCAACAACTGTGATATACGGAGAGAATTGGCGTCTAATCCTGGAGATAGCTGATAGCGATAAAGAGACCCTGGCAGGGGAATAGCCATCTGTTTGTATTGATCCGTGAACGGATCATTCGTTCTGGTAAGCGGCAGTGATAACTAGTGGTGGTGGAACCTTTCTCTATTGAATACATGGCACTTTTCCAAGGGTGTTTTGTGTTTGAAGTCACCAGTGGTTGGATGAGAAGATTTGTATCTGCACCATATGGTCACCTTGGCTTTTTAGGATTTTTTCAGCTCTATATGCACCTTTATTATTCACTTACAGGACTGTGCTCTCTTTTTCATTTTCAGGTTTTATGTTAGACTGTCTGGCAACAGTCGGGACTTTTAAATCTAGTTGTCAACTCTAAACATTAGAGACTGCATCCTGTTACACCATTTGTTTGTACACATGTTGGTGATATTCACTCAAGTGTTGCGCAGCTTTATTATTTGTACTATTTAAAGGGACTAATGCCTGGGCGCCTTGCTGTTTGGTCTACAGCGTTACCTGAGACCTCTGATCCCTGTTTACTGGTATCCTGCTCCAGCTGACCCTACCTGGCTTGCTTTGACCGTCCCTGCTTATCTGCCTGAATCTGACCTCGGCCTGTGTTGACTACGTCCCTGCCTGCTCTTCCTGCTTCCTTGCTGTCAGCCTGTTGCGGAACCTGCCTGCACCTGAGACCACGTTCCTGTCTACCCCGTCTGCTACCCTGCTGCCAGCCAGTGCCTAAACCTGCTTGTACATGATCCTGCTCCAGTGTTCACCTGCTTTCAACCGGTGTACCCACTCTTCCAGTCCATCTGACCGCACCTGCCTGAGCTCCAGTTTACAGTCTGACAGCTGTTCCTGGGTCCATTCCAGCTCCTGCTCCAGTTCCGGTCCAGCTCGTCTACCAGCAACCTTGCCAGGCTCTCATGCGACTCTGCACTCCTGCGCCTCCTGTCTTCACTACCAGGGGCCTCGAGTGAGAGGTGTAAGAGAGGCCTCCCTCTGCATACCAGACTGTTCCACCAGGTACGTGACACCATGGCTACGCCCGTCACTTGATTAAAAAAAAAATTTTGGTGCCAGAAATAATTATTGCACATATTGCCATATACAGACCTTGCAAGAGGAACTCTCTTTGTGATTCCTTTAGGTCAGTTTGTCCTTCAAAAGCCAATTTCACTGCTTCCATTGCATCACTCTGCTTGATATTTGTGCACAAGGACTCTACGTCCACTGTAGCCAATATAGTCGATCCCCCCTATTTCAACATCCTGCAGTGATACCAAAGTATCCTTACTGTCCTTCAGGAATGCTTTTCCTTTGGCTGCCAGTGGCTGGAGAAATACATTAGGTATTCCCCAACCCTTGCATATAATGAATTGATGCCACTGATGATCGTGCGACCTGGTGGTTTTTCCCTATTCTTGTGAACCTTGGGGATTTGATATATTACTGGTATACGTGGAGCTTTGTCATTATGATACCTAGCCTCTTTTTTTTCTAAAATTCCTTTATTCCAACTTTTTTTAACCCATTCATCTACTTCTATTTTTAATCTTGCTGTGGGGCTTCCTTTACGTTTTTTATACGTTTTATGATCCCCAACCAATTTGTTCAATTCTGCCTCATAATCATTCTTGGTGAGAATTACCAACCCCCCCCCCCCCCCCCAACAACTTGTCCGCGGGTCCTATGACAATATCCTTTTTACTTTCCAATTCCTTTATGCTTTCCCAGATTTTTTTTAGTAGCTCTATATTTCTTTACCTGTATTTTCTTTTCCTCTTGTTGAACCATATTCTTAAATACTTCAATATATTGATATGTTCTAGATTTTGGGTTAAAGACTGGTTTATTTTTAAGTCTATTATGTTTAAAACTTCTGTTTAGCTCATGCATGTCTTTAGCTTTATTCTTTAAAAATATTTTTTTAACATTCAAATTTCTTGCAAATTTCTCTATATCAACAAAGACCTCAAATTTATCTAGGAATTTAGCAGGCGCAAACTTTAAATCTTCCTGTAGGACCTCCAATTCGGATTCAGAAAAATCCACACCAGCCAAATTGAACAATCCTAGATCTAACCTTCTCTTTTCCTTTTTCTTCCTGCCTCCTCTACATCCTGTTTCTTCTCTGATGTACTTCCTTTCCATTTCCTGGGGTGCCCAATACCTGTCTTTCCACCCTCTTCCTTCCCCCTGTTGCTGTGGGTAATACTAATTTGGGTCTCTTCATTCTTCCCGAATTTGCAAGAAATTTGAATATTAAAAAATAATTTTTAGAGAATAAAGCTAGATGTGGCCCTTTGCTAGCCTTTATCCGGCCCTTGGGGCACGATTCCTTCCACTAATATGAGGCACTATTCCTTCAACTGACACCAACAATGGGGTACTATATCTTCCACCAATACCAATAATGGGATACTATTCCTTCTACTAATAGGGGGAATACTCCTCCTCCTATTGACCACCAACCCTGAGGCCATATTTATTCTCACTGATCCCGGGCCCGTGACATTTTCTGCCCCTGCTGGCAACAATCCGGCCCTCCTAAAGTCTGAAGGACAATAAAGTGGCCCATTGTTTGAAAAGTTTAGAGACCCCTGATCTAGCACATATCAATATATTGAAGTGTTTAAGAATATGGTTCAACAAGAGGTAAAGAAAATATTTTAAAACTGTTGATAAAAATGGCTATATATCCACTAAAAGTTGCCACCACCCCAGGTGGGTGAGTGCCATACCCAAGGGACAGTTTGTACGAATTAAGAGAAACTGTGATGATGTGAATGACTATATAGCCCAAACAGACAAGTTGATAGAAAGATTCATGGAGAAGGGATATAAAGAAAGGGGATTAGTGAAGGTCAGAGATGAAGTGAACATGTTAAAAAAAAGGGGAGTTGTTGGAATCCGGAAGAAAAAACGACAATCCGGATATCGCATTTATTACTTGATTTAATTTGCAGTATAAAAGTATATGGTGTGTGTGTCTTTCGCGCTACTTTGAGTATATAGTGAATGTTAATGTGACAGAAAAAATGATATATACTCAAAAGCAGCAAAACCTAACAGTGTTCACAATACATATAATCAGATAAAAAAACAAAAAGCGATCTTGCGCTGAAGAGTGATATCATTCAATATAACATCTAGTGACAGGAAAACATGAATATCGTGCACTAAATACACAAGTGCTAAAATAAAATACACATTGAAAATAAACAATGACAGTGGGTGAACAATGAAATATAAATGTCCCACAGCTGCAAAGATGAAGTGTAAGTCTCTGCAATAGCTCAATAAGCTATAATGGATGGACAAGTGATCCAAGTGAGTAACTCCAATGAATAAGTCCCTTTTGGGGTATCTTCAATGAAAAAAATTTAATAAAAATTAGTACTTCGCAGAGTGGTCTCCCAGAACTTTCACCTCAATATGTGTATAGATACGCAATAATTGGGTATGTTCCAGCCTCGGACTAAGTAGCCTCCCAGTCTTCTTCTTCTCCTCACCTCTCCGGCTCCGTGGTGGTTATAGCTGCCAGGGACCGCTGTTCCTGCAGGTGGCCAGAATACCTTCACTAACCTATCACCATCTGCTCCACAACGTGGGGCATAAATGTAAGGAAGGAGAGAAGACATGCCTCCAATGGTGTAGTATGTTAAAAAATATATACCGCTTTATTTAACTCTATTGGGTGGACTCGAGAGGCTGACGCAGACCAGGAAGTGACGTAAGGAGGCGCTGGAAACGCTGCAATTGTATTGTTTTGCTTGCTTTTAAATTTTCACATGTAAGAGTTCACCCAATAGAGTTAAATAAAGCGGTATATATTTTTTAACATAGTACACCATTGGAGGCATTTCTTCTCTCCTTCCTTACATTTATGCCCCACGTTGTGGAGGGGATGGTGATAGGTTAGTGGAGGTATTCTGGTCACCTGCAGGAACAGCGGTCCCTGGCAGCTATAACCACCACAGAGCCGGAGAGGTGAGAAGAAGAAGACTGGGAGGCTACTTAGTCCGAGGCTGGAGCATACCCAATTATTGCGTATCTATACACATTGAGGTGAGAGTTCTGGGAGACCACTCTGCGGAGTACTCATTTTTATTCAATTCATTTCATTGGAGATACCCCGAAAGGGACTTATTCATTGGAGTTACTCACTTGGATCACTTGTCCATCCATTATAGCTTATTTAGCTATTGCAGAGACTTATGCCGCATACACACGACTGTTTTTCATGACGTTAAAAATGCAATTTTTTAAATTGGTCATTAAAAACGATCGTGTGTAGGCTCCAGATCATTTTTAACGACGTGAAAAATGGCCTAAAAAAAAATACAACCTGTTCTATTTTTTCACGTCGTTTTTCACGTCGTTATTTTTAACGTCGTGAAAAACGGTAGTGTGTATGCTTTTACGAGGGGAAAAAAAACGCGCATGCTCAGAATCAAGTATGAGACGGGAGCGCTTGTTCTGATAAACTAGCGTTTGTAATGGAGATAGCACATTCGTCACGCTGTAACGGACTGAAGAGCACGAGGCTGAAAAGTGCGAATCGGCTCACACCAAACTTTACTAACACGAGGATCAGCAAAAGTAGGCCAAAGGGTGGCGCCATCCGAATGGAACTTCCCCTTTATAGTGCCGTCGTACGTGTTGTACGTCACCGCGCTTTGCTCGAGCGTTTTTTTCATGAACGTGTGTATGCAAGGCAGGCTTGAGAGGAAACACGAAAAATCAAGTCGAGAAAAACGTTGTTTTTTTCAATGACATTAAAAACGTCCGTGTGTACGCGGCATTACACTTCATCTTTGCAGCTGTGGGACATTTATATTTAATTGTTTACCCACTGTCATTGTTTATTTTCAATTTTTATTTTATTTGCGGGAGGTGTAAGGCTTGTGGATCTACCAAAGATAAAAGAAGAACAAATGAGACCTTTACATCGTCGGATGGAAAGGAGTATAAAATAAATGAGATGATTACCTGTAGAACCAGATTTGTGACCCACCTGTTCACACATATAAGAGAACATGTTAACAATATACGTAAGGGATTTAAACAACATAGTGTTTCCTATCATTATATAATTAAACATATTAGGGATCCCACCTCACTGAGTTTCTTAGGGATTGATAGAGTACACCAACACTTGAGGGGTAGTGACGTGAAAACAAGTCTCACAGAATAAGACCCAGTGCATATATTGCCTTAATACTTTGGCGCTTTGGGCTTTAATAAGGACATAGATCTAAATTGTTTTATCAGCAATTTTTAAGTACAATTATGTACTTTTCATTTTCTACAACATTTTATGGGGTTTGGACAAGCAAACTGAATGAACTAACTAAATTTACTATTTGACCACTAGATGGACACATAGTAGGAAAGTTTGGACTAGTAAATTAAAATAATTAAGTAAATATACAATTTTACCACTAGACAGACACATAGTAGGAAATATTTTTAAGAAGAAATACTGTAGTGCCGTGTGTACCTTTTGGTCTAAATATGTTTTAGGATCCTGTTCATTTTATATTTTTTATATTTTTACTTTATTTCCATGAATATTAAATGTTTAGTATGATTAAAAATATGGTTTTATGGATGTACATGTAAGAGATATTTGTAAAGAGCAAGGTCGATCAGTTCCCACCAAAGTTTAAAGGGAAGGAATTCCCAGTTGAGCCATATGATCATTAGTCCTTTGCATTTATCCATCCAGTTTTATCACTTGCCCATGGTTTTGGCTTAGTGGAAGTGTTTACATGCACCAATGACATCGCAGCAGCAGGTATAGGGTCTTCGGGAAGAGGGCAGCATCAACTTCCTGATGAAGCTATACAGCGAAATGCATCTTCTTTTTGGGTGATTGGTGTATATACTGCTGAGGAGAAGGAGCGTCTGTGAGCTGGAAAGGAGAAATACTTGGAACCTCATGCTGGGAGATTGTAACAATATCATTATGCACACTTTGTGGCCCAGCGGGCCTTTGGGATCTGGTGAGTGAGCATTTGCATTATTGGTGATGGAGCATGTTTTTTCTTGGAATCATATAAAGATGCACGGGGGATTGGAATCATTTAATTAAAGTGCAAGGATTTGGAAATGGTCACAGTTAAATAATGACTTTAACCTGCATATTTTTACAGCACTTTTCATTCTTGATATGTTTATGCACAAAACTTTCATTGATAGAACACTGGTATTAATATTTAGATTTTTTTTTACAGCAGCTTTGTGGAATCTTTTGTGCAGTTTTTTTTTGTGTGCGTTTTTTGTCTTTGGCATTGCACAATAGTGATTATCACATAATTTTGAATGTATATGCACTAAGTTATCTTTGCTAGAACACTGGCATAAACAAAAACTTTTTTTCACAGCATCTTTGTGGAATATTTTAGGCAATTTTTTTTTTTTGTACATTTTGTTGTTGTTGTTTTTGGTATTGCAGTGGGTGTAATCTTCATTACTTAGCACATGTTAATTTTAGGATGTATATAGTTTAACTAGTGCCTACTTTATATTTTTTGTTTAATTTATTAGTGTGATTCACACTTAAAGGGGCAGCTGTCACACGCATTTACATAGGGCTGGTGCCTTTTATATTTTGAAATAAGAATACAAGCATACATTTGTAATTTTACCTTATTTTTGATGTATGTTATGCTATTTTTCACGTTTTTATTGTGCCAGTTACTGTGTAAAAACCTACTGTGTATAATCCTTAACTGCTTCCTGCCCTGCCTACAGACAAATTACGGCTGAGCGGAAGCTTTCCCATCCTGGATGGAAGTCGTCATATGATGTTCTATCAGTCCCGCGGCTCGCGCTTGCCCTAGGGGCCATGCTGCAGCGCGATCTATCACCCGCTGTGTCCACCAGACAAAGAGGATGACAGATCATTGTACCAGGCCGGCCCTGATACCATGTGATTGCTGTGACCCATCACAGCGATCACATGACAATAGTACACAAAATAATTTCATTCATAGGCATTCATTGTGAACTGTTCTGTTTATCTCTGTGATTGGTCATAGTGATTACATGGTACAGGGCCAATCACAGTGTATCTGTACCATGTCACAGTTGTGACCATTCACAATAGTACATAATGAATGAATCGATGCCATTCATAAAATGATTGCTTATGTAGCGATACCTCCAACTAAGAAGGCCGCAGATTTAGTTTTGGCCCTAAAGACAGCTCCGCCAACCCCCGGCAATATGCTCTACCCCCTACTGGCACAGCTAGTACTGACAGTAAATTGTATATCTTATACTGTATGAATAACTGAGCATTGAGACAATATTAAATTGAAATAAAGGTAAGATTTTACTTAAGCAATTGGTAAAGAAAAGGTTAACATCAATGACAGTTTACAGAATAATATTTGTAATGCAGAGCCCCAACCACACTAACACACTATAAGGTTAACACATAACAAGTGCGCCACGCGGGCGACCGTTAGCTAAGTGCCCTGTGGCGCAGTAACCAAATCACCTTATGAATCCCACCAGGCCTGGTTCTGATATCTACAACTTAGTCCTTTTTCTTCACCGGCAGGTCTTTAACGGTGGTGCACATTAATAAAGTACAAACTTTGTAATCCAATGGGGTAGGTAAAGATGGAGTAGAAACTTGACTATGTGAACGACAGGTTCAGTTCTAACAAGGGTCTTCAATAAGAGCACTAAGAACAACTCATAGGCCACGGCAGTCTATAGGCCTATATACAGTAACAGTATATCGTTTGGGCATATGCCCTCTCACCCGCCCGGACTACGGTCCCAGTCCGGGAACTTCCACCTGTTATGTCCTCACACACACACTCCGTCTCTTCAGCGATCTGGTCCCCGATCTAACAAGGCTGCAATCGAGCAAAGTCAGGTGCCACCCAGGCTCGCAGAGGGGTGGAAGGCTCTTTGGTGCTGCGCAAGGCCTCAGGCTTCAGGCCCTGCACTCCGACACATCCGCAAAGGAGGATCAGTCTGTCAAGTCTTGTGTCCCAAAGAGGCCGAGCCCAGCCTCGCCTCCTCCTTTTATAACCCCTCCCATGAGTCTCTGCGGCGGAACATTGCCGAATGGGGTTCTGGGTAATGTAGTCTCTCTGCCTTAAAGGGGAACACCCCGCTACACACTCCCCCCACTTGAACTCTTTGGTCCCCAAAGATAAACCTTAACAAAGACTATTTACAACTCTAGACAATTCTACAAACGACGTTGGCATGGGGAATTCCCACCAAAACTGAGGAGTAGAATTCCCTTGCCCACAGGTCACATTATCATAGGTGGCCTGCCTAGCTGTGCCAGAGAGTGAGCTGGGGTTGCCCTCCACTAAATGGACAGTGGAGGGATCCGGATTTTCAACATTCCTCCTAGCGGTAACTACAGAATCCTCTGAGCTATTCCCCATTTGTGGGTAGGTCAGCTTCTTAGGAGGCCGGATGACTCTTCGAGCCCTTTGCTCTCTTGGGATTTCTGGTTCTGGTGCCACAGGCTCCTCTTCCTCTGAGTAACCATCATGGGCATCTTCCCAGTAATCTGCTGAAGGACTAGAGGGGATGAACTCTGTGGCTTCTGGGTTCAGTGTTTCATCTGTGGTGTCCTCAGCGGTTGGAAGGTCTATGGTAGAAGTTCCTGGAGTTGGGGAAGGCCACAGCCAATTAAGTTCTCCATCCTCATTTTCACTAAGTTGAGAGGCCTCTCCATCTTCATCTCGAGAAGCCTGCGACCGAGTGTTCGGCCTAGGAGTATCCAGAATAGAAGCCGGCTCAGTGGAATCTCCCATAGGAGGTATTCTAACTGCCACAGCAAGAGGGAGCAGGTGGTTTCGATGCCACGTCTTCAGAGGGCCCACCTTTCCTTCCGGCTTCAACTTGTAGACAGGCAGGCCCGGCAACTTCCTACAGATGACATAAGGTTCAGATCTCCATCTATCTGCAAGTTTATGCTTCCCAGGGACCCCCAGATTGCGTAACAGTACTCGATCCCCGGGCTGTAGGTCTTGTACCCAGACCTTCAAGTCGAAGTTTCTTTTGTTTCGAGCCCCCCTTTGATCTGAGGCCGCTTGAGCTTGTTCATATGCTACTTTCAGGCTATGTCTGAGCCTGTCCACGTATCCTTTGTGGGATGTGGCTGAGGAATGGTCCAGGGAGGTGCCAAAGGCCAAGTCCACAGGTAGTCTCGCTTCTCTCCCAAACATGAGTCGATATGGCGAGTAGCCTGTAGCATCACTGATGGTGCAGTTGTAAGCATGTACTAGAGCTGCTATATGTTTGCTCCAATGTTGCTTTTTCTCACTTTCCAGAGTCCCCAACATGTTGAGCAAGGTTCAGTTAAACCTTTCCGGCTGAGCATCTCCTTGTGGGTGGTAAGGTGTAGCTCGAGTCTTCTTGATTCCCAACGAATCCAGGAGTTTCCGGATCAGTTTACTCTCAAAGTCCCTTCCTTGATCTGAATGAAGTCGCTGTGGCAGCCCATAATGGACAAAGTACTTCTCCATGAGTACCTTGGCTACGGTGGAGACCTTCTGATCTTTGGTTGGGAAAGCTTGAGCATACCGGGTGAAATGGTCGGTTATCACCAGAACATTTCCTAGTCCACTCAGGTCGGGTTCAAGGCAGAGAAAGTCAATGCATACCAGATCCATGGGGCCTTGACTTTGTAGATGGCCCATTGGGGCAGCTTGATGGGGTAAAGTCTTCCACTGGATGCATCGTGCACATGAGTGGCAGTACTCTTCTACCTCTGCCCTCATGCAGGGCCAATAGAACCGACTTCTGACAAGTTGAAAGGTCCTTTCAGCCCCTAGATGGCCATGATTGTCATGCAGGGCAATCAGAACAGTCTCTCGATGTTTCTCTGGGAGGAACAGTTGCCACTTATCTTCTGAGTCATCAGAGGGGCCCCTTCGGTAGACCACTCCCTGATGTACTTGCAACCTGTCCCATTCTTTCCTCAACAGGCGAGCTTCCTTTGAGGGATGACACAGGAGTTTGTTTGGTCCTGGAGGCCCTGGAGAATCAGGATCCAATCTCCCCATGGGGTCTTCCAATTGGTCACTCCTCAAATCCTTCTTGGACAATCTCGGCAGGTTGTCTTCGTCCAATTGAGTCACTCCACAGTAGTGTTTTGGGACTCCCACCATGGTAACTCCTATTTCTTCTGCTCTGGAGCCTCCTCTGGCCTGGAATTCAGCTCCTTGACAAAGGGCCCGCACCCCGTCCGGTGCCACTTGGGTCCAATCTTCTATATCACTGGTGGGGGCATGAGATCTCCTGGACAGAGTGTCTGCATCTCTATTCCCAGCCCCTGGTCTATACTTTAGGCTGAAGTTGAATCCAGACAGTGCGGCCAGCCACCTGTGTCCAGTGGCGTCCAGCTTGGCCGTGGTGAAAAGGTAGGTAAGGGGGTTGTTGTCGGTCTTCACAGTGAACTCTGCCCCATACAGGTAGTCTTTGAGCTTGTCTACTACCGCCCACTTGCGGGCCAGGAACTCCAGCTTGTGAGTGGGGTAGTTCTTCTCAGAGGGTGTCAGGCTCCTGCTCACATAGGCAACAGGCCGTTGTTGCCCTTCGTGTTCTTGATAAAGTACTCCTCCCAGACCGTCATGACTAGCATCTACGTGTAGTTCAAAGGGCTTGGTTGGGTCTGCGTAGGCCAAGACTGGGGCAGTGGTTAGGCTCTCCTTTAATGCCTGGAAGGCCTCTTCACACTTCTGGTTCCACTGATTTCTGACTGACTCTCCCGGCTTCCTGGGCCCTGAGTCATCCTCTTCCCCCTCAGTCTTGAGCAGTTCATTCAATGGTCTAGCAATTCGGGCGAATCCCTCCACAAACCTCATATAGTAGGAGCAGAAACCCAAGAAGGATCTGAGTTCTGTTACTGTGGTGGGCCGTGGCCAGGAGGTAACTGCCTCCAATTTCTCGGGGTCTGTGGCCACCCCTTCTTCGGACACTATGTGCCCCAGATAGTTCACAGAAGACTGGTAGAACCGACACTTTTCAGGCGAAAGTTTGAGTCCCTCCTCACTGAGTCTCCTCAAAACTTTTTCCAGCCTCTCCTCATGTTCCTACAGGGTTCTTCCAAAGACTATGACATCGTCCAGGTATACAAGGACTTCAATAAGGTTCATGTCTCCTACAGTCTTCTCCATGAGACGCTGGAAGGTAGCTGGGGCTCCAGACAGACCTTGGGGCATCCGGTCAAATTCAAAGAACCCTACTGGGGTTATGAAGGCTGTCTTCTCCTTGTCTTCTGGGTGCATAGGGATCTGATAGTACCCACTTTTGAGATCCATAACGCTGAACCACTTGGCCCCAGACAAGCTCTGTAGGGCATCCTCTATCCTTGGAGTGGTATACTGGTCGGGTATGGTTCTCCTGTTGAGAGTCCTGTAGTCGATACAGAGCCTCAATGACCCATTCTTCTTCCTGACCACCACTATCGGGGATGCATAGGGGTTTCTAGATTCCCGTATCACTCCAGTCCTTTTGAGTTCTGAGAGTTGTTCCCTTAGATCCTCCAGATCCGCTAGGGGGACCCGCCTAACTCTCTCTCTGAAGGGCTTATCTTCCTGGAGGCGGATCCGATGGGTGGCACTCCTTGCACACCCCACATCAAACTCATCTTTAGAGAAGATCTTCTCCCATCTGTTCAGCTGGGCCTTGGCTCTCTCTTTCCAAGCCCTGGGCAGATTCGGGCTTTCCATGGCTATCTTCTCCCAAGCATCTCCTCCTTCGCCCACCTCTGACAGGTTGACAGGGGCAGCAGGGCTCACCTGGCCTAGCAGCATCCTGGCTGGGACCTCCATGGGGCCATCCGTATTGTTCCTAACACTCACTGGGACTCTACAATGGGCCTTCTTTAGGGCCTTCAGTGGAATTACTTCTGGTATCACTTCCAGACCGTGGGACCCTTCTCTTGGATCAGATTCCAACATGACAAAGGGTCCAGGCTGCTCCCAAGTAAGCTTCACAGTGCCTCTGAGACAGGTTACTTCACCGGGCTGCAGCACTATCCCTCCTCTTCCAAGTCTCCACACCTTCCCTATCCCCTCTCCTGGGGTCTTCTGCTCTAAGACTAGCCTTTGGTAAGCTGTCTTCAGCATGGGGTGGATCTTGGTGACCCCTGCCCCTTTCTCTTTCACTAGAGGGGTCAGAAGTCTTCGGACCAGGTCCGTGTTTGTCCCTATTATCAGGGAACTCTTGTTGGCTCCTGGTGGCCGAGGGCACACAACTGCCAGGGTGTCAAACACTTCGGTTTTCCCAGCCACAGATGGATCAAAGGTCATCCTGACAGGCAGATAACCATCGTAGGGGAAGTTCTGGGTTCCAATCCCACATATCTCTAGTCCCTCTATTTTCCGGATGGGTAGGTGACTCAAGTACTTATCGTAAAAGTCTCTGTATAGCAGGGTTACTTGCGCCCCAGTATCCAAGATTGCTCTGGTGTAGACTCCCTCCACTTGAATGGACACTATAGGAGATGGGCCTACCAGCTTCTCCGGGTAAGGCCCGGCAGGGGTCGCTTTCTTCAGATTTTTTTTCTTTGAACCTCCTCTCGTCCAATCCCCTTTGGACTTCAGTCTTTCTTGAGTCTGGTATGCATTGACTCCCCCCCCTTTTTCTGGGTGTAGGGACCCGCTGAGGGACGCTATTGTTTTTCCTAGGTGTGCACCCCCTCTGGGGAGTGCTGTGCCTCTTCTGGGGGGTCTTACCCCCTTGCTCTGGGGTGTATCTCTGTTTAGGAATGTTGTGTTTCCCCCGAGGCATTTTATCTCCTGTTATTTTCTGCTTTGCTTTCAGCTTGGAGCTCACTGAAGGTGATGGGCACCCGGTTGACTCCTTCACCGGGGCCCTCTGAAGTTTCCCGCTGGCTTGCGGTTGTCTATTTTCTTCTTTTTGGGACTGGAGCAGGTAGCCGCAATATGTCCAATTCCTCCACAGTTAAAGCAGACAATATCTCCCCATTCTTGTAAAGATGCGGGCGCTGAGGCAACTGGGAATAATTACTTCCTTGGTACTTCTCTCTTGGGACCCTCTGTGTCTTTTTCCATCAGAGAGGTCAACATCTCTAACACCTTGGACATTTGAGCTTTCAGGATGTCTATCTCCGAATCTCTTTCAGGGGTCATTACTGGATTGACTAGCACCTGTGCGGGTACAACACTTGTCCTAATCAACTGCTGGTCCTGTTGCAAAGCCTCCTCATCTCTGATGATTTTTATCAAGTCAGCATAAGTCAGCAACGTTCCTCCTCCTGAGGTTTTCAGGTGCAACCAGACTGGATCCGAGCGCAGTGCTCCCTTTAAGACTTGCTTCATTCTTGCCGCATCTGTGTCTTGGGGCCTCATCCCCTTCTTCAACACAATCTTGCACAACAACCTGTTCAGTCTTCTAACATACTCGGAAAGTTTCTCCTCCGTTTGTTGGAAAGTGTGTTCAAACTGGTAGACCATCTCAGTCACCTTTTCCAATTGACCAAACTCTTCTTGCAGCATGGCTAGACAGTCTTGAGCCGTGCAATCTGCGTTCCCAAACTGAAAGCTTTTCACTGCTTCTGCTGCTGCGCCTTTAAGGCTTTCCATCACTCGTTGCCTCTTCTGCGCTTCAGGCACCTCCCATGCCTCTACAGCCTGCAATGCCTGCTCCACCCAGGTGTCAGTCTTCTTCCCCTGCGGGGACAGGGAGCTTCCCTGAGAATGTCTTTAGTCTCCGGTAGCTAGTCTCTACATGCACCGTGTTTGCCTTCTGACACTTGGTTAGCAGATCCCCTATCGCACCTATCAGTTCTGGTGATATAACAGTGGCAGGTGCAGGCGCCAAGGGTAGCGTCGCCCTGTTCCTTTCTTCCGGTGGGGTACGGGCCGCAGCCTGCGGTGATCCCGTTGGTGATGGTTCCTTTTTTTCAGTTACTCCTTGCGCCAACCTATAAGTTCTGTTGTCTGGCGTCCGCACACACTTGCGCTTACAGGCCTCTGGCATACCGTTCCAGTACTCCACTAATGCATACTGATATGATATGTCTGGGTCTGACTTTATCGCCGTCACCCACGGTGTGTGATTTGGGGACACTGACTTCATCAATTCCTCTACCGTTTCAGTCGACCATGCCTCCCCTGGGAGGCTGATGACTATCGACTGATTTGGCTCTGCGTTAGAGGCTTTGCACCATTCTTCTACCGCTTGTGGATCCATGGGGTCCATGCCGGCACCTCTGGCATTCACTTGCTGCATCAGGATCCCGGACGAGAACCCCCACGTGTAGCGATACCTCCAACTAAGAAGGCCGCAGATTTAGTTTGGGCCCTGAAGACAGCTCCGCCAACCCCCGGCAATATGCTCTACCCCCTACTGGCACAGCTAGTACTGACAGTAAATTGTATATCTTATACTGTATGAATAACTGAGCATTGAGACAATATTAAATTGAAATAAAGGTAAGATTTTACTTAAGCAATTGGTAAAGAAAAGGTTAACATCAATGACAGTTTACAGAATAATATTTGTAATGCAGAGCCCCAACCACACTAACACACTATAAGGTTAACATATAACAAGTGCGCCACGCGGGCGACCGTTGGCTAAGTGCCCTGTGGCGCAGTAACCAAATCACCTTATGAATCCCACCAGGCCGGGTTCTGATATCTACAACTTAGTCCTTTTTCTTCACCGGCAGGTCTTTAACGGTGGTGCACATTAATAAAGTACAAACTTTGTAATCCAATGGGGTAGGTAAAGATGGAGTAGAAACTTGACTATGTGAACGACAGGTTCAGTTCTAACAAGGGTCTTCAATAAGAGCACTAAGAACAACTCATAGGCCACGGCAGTCTATAGGCCTATATGCAGTAACAGTATATTGTTTGGGCATATGCCCTCTCACCCGCCCGGACTACGGTCCCAGTCCGGGAACTTCCACCTGTTGTGTCCTCACACACACACTCCGTCTCTCCAGCGATCGGGTCCCCGATCTAACAAGGCTGCAATCAAGCAAAGTCAGGTGCCACCCAGGCTCGCAGAGGGGTGGAAGGCTCTTTGGTGCTGCGCAAGGCCTCAGGCTTCAGGCCCTGCACTCCGACACATCCGCAAAGGAGGATCAGTCTGTCAAGTCTCGTGTCCCAAAGAGGCCGAGCCCAGCCTCGCCTCCTCCTTTTATAACCCCTCCCATGAGTCTCTGCGGCGGAACATTGCCGAATGGGGTTCTGGGTAATGTAGTCTCTCTGCCTTAAAGGGGAACACCCCGCTACACTTATAACAGGGATAATCACTGTTATAAGCAACCATAGAGTGAAAAAAAATCCTGATCACTTCCCCAGAGTAGTACAGTGTCACCATGATAACACTGGACTGCTCTGGCCACAGTATGTACAGTAAATAAATGGTAAAAAAAAAGACAAAGAAATGTTAATATATTAAAATATATATATATATATATATATATATATATATATATATATATATATTTTTTACTTACTGTCACCAGTCAGTGTTCTTGATCACAATGATGACGCTGTACTGCTCTGATGAGTGAGTGAGTGAGTGAGAACTTGTATAGCGCTACAATTGCGAACTAAATTGCCTCAAGGCGCTTGGCATCCAGTGTCGTTGAGATCCTTTAGAAGAGATGGGTCTTTAGTTTTTTCCGGAAGGCTCGATGGTTTTCTTCCATGCGGATGTTCATGGGTAGCGCATTCCATAGTCTTGGTCCTTGGACAGCAAACCTTCGTTCTCCCTTGGCTTTGTAGCGAGTCTTGGGGATATGGAGGAGGTTTTGGTTGGTTGATCGAAGGTCACGAGTAGTGGTGTAGTGTTTTATTTTTTCGCATAGATATTGTGGTGCCTTTCCTTGTGCACATTTGTGGGTGAGGCAGAGGGTCTTGAATGTGACCCGATCCTTTACGGATAGCCAGTGGAGGCTTCTCAGGGATGGTGTGATTGATTCCCAGGGTTTTTTCCCTGTTACCAGTCTGGCCGCTGTGTTTTGGATGACTTGTAGACGTGCAATCTGGTATTTGGGAAGTCCTAGATAAAGGGAATTAGCGTAGTCAAGCCGGGAATTGATGATGGTTCCGACTACTACTGCTCTGTCTTTTTCTGGGATGAAAGGGATAAGTCTTCGTAGCAGGCGGAGAAGGTGGTGAGATCCGCTGACTACTGATCCTATTTGTGCGTCCATAGTCATGTCTGAGTTAAAGATGACTCCCAGGCTTTTTACTTTGGTGCTTGGGGTTATGTTTTGTCCAAGGATGGTGGATGGTGTCCATGTGGTCCTGGCGTTTTTCTTTCGGTTAGCGTGGAAAATGAACAGTTCTGTTTTGGATGCATTAAGCTTGAGGGAGCTCTCTGTCATCCAATTGTTGATTAATGTAAGGCATTTTTCCAGCCCGTTATATTGTTCTTTTTTGTTGTTGATGCGAAAGTAAAGTTGGGTGCCGTCTGCATAGGAGTGATAACGTAGATCCTGTTCACTGATGATTTTGAAGATGTTGAAGAGTACCGGTGACAGGGGTGATCCTTGAGGGACTCCGCATGTATTTATGCGTGGTGCCGAGGTGAAGGCTCCCAGTTTCACTGTCTGGGATCTGTTTTCCAAAAAGGATGTGAACCATGGTAGGTCCTCGTCCGTGACTCTTGCCACTTCTGTGAGGCGCGTAAGTAGAATTTTGTGATCTACTGTATCAAAGGCTGCACTAAGGTCCAGCAGCACCAAGAGGCACGATTCTCCGTCATCTGCTGCTTCTAGTGCGTCGTCCCATATTTTAAGAAGTGCCGTTTCCGTCCCATGGCCTGGGCGGAACCCCGATTGAAGTGGATCCAGGAGTTTGTGGGTATCCAAATGAAGTTGTAGCTGTTGTGTTACAACTTTCTCGATGATCTTGGAGATGGTGGTCAGGCTTGTTACCGGTCTTCTAAAATTTGGGTCATTCGGGTCAAGGTTAGGTTTCTTCAGGAGGGGTTTGATTATTCCTTGTTTAAGGGAAGTCGGCACAATACCTTCTTTGAACGATTGGTTGATGAAGTGTGTTATGAGCGGTGCTAAGATGTCGGTACATTCTTTCAGTAGTTTTGCCGGAATGATGTCGTTCGGTGAAGTACTATCTCGGAGGCTTCTGATGATGTTTTTAGTAGTGTCGATTGTAATTGGGACCAGAGTAAATTTCTTTGATTGCAGATTATTTATCTGGTTCTTTTCATCCTTTGGCCGTGTGGGGTTGTTTGATTTTTCCTTCTGAATTATTTTCCTAATGTTATCGATTTTGTTGATAAAAAAATTTGACAGTTCATTGCAGAATTCCTGTGTTTCGTTTGCTGAAGACTCCAAGCAGATGGGATTCATGGTCTGGGCCACTAGTTTAAAGAGTTCACGGGGGCGGTTTAGGGCTTTTGCGATGGTCTTAGCGAAATGGTCTTTTTTTGCTTTGAAGATTGCTTTATGATATTTCCTAGTGAGTGCTTTGTAGATTGTGTAGTTCTCCTTTGTTGAATTTCTTCTCCATGCTCCTTCTGCTCTTCTGCGTTCTTGTTTCAGTAAAGTCAGAGCGTCATTGAACCAGCCCGCGTTGTTTTTGCGGATGCGCGCTCTGCGTCTTGGAGCAACCGTGTCTGCTGTCTGTAGCAAAGCTTTGTTCAGGGAGTTGAGTGTTTCTTCTGTTGAGTGGTTTTGGTTTAGCATTTCCATATTGTTCTGTAGTGTGGTTTTGAAAAGTTCAGAGTATAGTTTCTTCTGTGATCTTGTCCAGTATGTTATTGCTGATTGTATTGATTTTTGTCGGGTGGTGTTGGTCGTTATGGTAAATTTGATGGCATGGTGGTCTGTCCATGGTAGAAGCTGGTTGTCCAGTGTGTTGATGTCCATATTTTGTTTGAAGATTAGGTCAAGAGTGTGACCTGATACATGTGTAGGAGTATTTATCAGTTGTTGCAAGCCTAGTTTTTCTAGTTGGTCAATGCAGGCGGTGGCGATAGGGTCTTCGGGGGCATTGGCCCAGAGGTTGAAGTCTCCGAGTAGCAGGAGGTTTTTGGTTTTCATGGTGTATGTCGAGAAAAATTCATCGAAATGTGTGAGGAGTTGTGTCTTTGGTCCCGGTGGTCTGTAGCAGAGCAGTATGTGGACGGTATCCTGGGGTGTAGTTTGAAGTTGCAAAGTGAGCGTTTCCATAAAAGGTAATGAGTTCTGTAGAGTTGGTTTGATGAACGTGAGGTGGTCCTTGTAAATTACTGCTAGGCCTCCTCCTCTTTGTCCTGTTCTGTGCTCCGTTAGGATGCGGTAGTTCTCCGGCACTAGTTCTGCTAGGATGGTATTGCAGTCGGGTGTTAGCCAGCTTTCAGTGATGAAGAGGCAATCTATGTTGTGTTGAGTGATGAAATCATGGATTTCCTGTCTGTGTTTGACTGCTGATCTGGTGTTGATTAGGGCACTTGATAGATGTTGTAGTATCCGTGGGGCTCTAATGTTTTTTCCTGTTGATAGTTGACTAATTCTTAGGATTCGTTCTTTTTGTAGTTTTTTTTGGATGGGTGTTGGTAGTATAGTGGTAAAGTTCTTTAGGCTTCAGATGGTGTCAGCTGAGTATTTAATATTGCCCATGTTGAGAATGATCCAGCTGACGATAATGATGATGATCCCAATGATGATGATTCCTTGCTGCTCCCTGGAGGCTGTTGAAGCTACCCTGAGCCTTCCTGCTAATGGCAGGAACCTGATATACTTACCTGGGTAAAGATGAGTGATGATGGTGATGTCGCTGGTGGTCCTGGTGAAGACGGTGATGATCTACCCTATCTAACCCCCCCGTTGATCCAGAGGAAGGCGAAAAACCCCGGCCAAGCACGAGCCAATAGTGCTACAGCGGGGGAAAAAATTCCTTCCTGATCCCTGTAGAGGCGATCGGGTTGCCCTGGATCAGCTAGCAAATGGAGGAACCCGGTATACTTACCTAGTTGAAGATGCAGATGAGGAGGGTGATGATGTTGCTGAGAATGAGGACAAGATGATAGTAATTGTATTAGCAGTTCTTGCTGTTTGTATTACTGTAGTACTGTTAAAGTCCTGTAGATATAGGTCCAGGTGTACCAAGATGGCGCCTGGTGCCTAGGCTCGGTAAGGAGAGTGCTGAGGCTGGGCGGGTGTACCAAGATGGCCGCCGCGGCTGACAAGTTATGCTGGGCCGCGCGCTGTCCTGACAAGGACAGGCGGTGGTAGTTGCGGCTACGAGTCTACTGCCGACTAGAGGATTTCCGATGCGGGGGAGACAGGCGTGCCCGCAAAGGAAGGAAGTGAGGGGGGGGCCGATGCTGAGGTGGAGGAGCCCGGAACTAGGCCTCAGCCACGGACTGTCCTGCCGGCCGTTACCGGTCACTGGTGAGTGAGTGGCGGCCTGGATGGTGGCGGTGATGGTACCTGATGGCGGCTGTGCTCCGCTTTAGGTACGGCTGTAAGGGATAGGGCCTGGTCCCGGGGGCTGTAGCCTGTTAGGCAGCCCCTGTATGGGGATAGGAACGCTAGATGTGCCTTGGAAGGCAGAAGGCAGGAGCTCCTGTGACAGACGTCTGCTCACATCTGCTCACAACTGACAATGCATGTAACATGCTGGTGACAGTACATAGAAACAAATTGTGAAAAAAAATGTATTGAATTTTTTAATTTTACAAAAAAAACTCACCATGCTTCTTACTAACTACCTCAGACTGACCACTTTCCAAAAAGGGGTAATTTGGGGGGTATGTTTACAGTCTTGACATTTTAAGTGCCTCAAGAATTGAGATAGGCAGTCAGAACATCAGGACTAATCAATTTTCAAACATACAGTTTTTACCATAGATTGTAGACTCTATAACTTTCCTACAGACTAAATAATATACACTGGTTTTGATTTTTTTTTACCAAAGAAATGTAGCAAAATAAATTTTGGCCTAAATTACTGAAGAAAGATTATTTAGAAATAATGTTTTTTATTTTCTAAATTTTAGTATTTTCTCGTTTATTTAGCAAAAAATAAAAAACCCAGTGGTGATAAAATATAACCAAAATAAAGCTCTATCTGTCTTCAAAATTCGCGATGCGGTGGCGCGCATTGCGGAAGTAAACAAGGAGGACGTCCATGGACGCCCTCTCGGCAATTGAGCGCCGCAATGCAGGCGTCTTTTGAGCATTGCCCGGGCGCGAAGTGGTTAAATAACAACACATGAAAAATAAATAAATAAGCTAAAACATCACCAAGGAAAGGAAATAGATAAAGATGTGTATAAAAGGAAATGGTGCTACCTCAAAAAACTACCAGATAGTGAATGTGAAGACCTACTACAATCAAAATGTGAATCTAATACCCTTTGAATAATATGAACACAAACAAAAAGAAGAAAAGTCATAAATATGAAAAAAACTTCATGAATCATACATAAACCAAAGAAAATAAAAAAAAGAGTCAAATCACTGTGATATAACATGAAAAGGTCAAAGTAATAGTGAAAATACAGTTCTAAAGGTGATATGGGTGACAATCCAAATTAAAACTCGCGTGAGACGTTCGCACTTACCACCGCTGAAACACCAAAAAACCAACCCGGATCGGTAGGTTCTCTGTAACCAGCAATGGTAGTTCCTTGTTCTATGGTAGACCAGCCAATCATGCTCAGAGAAGAGGACATAGGAGACACAACTTAGGAATGATCATAGTGTAAAAAAGCTTGATAGCAGGAACAGATGCAGGAAAATAAAACAATGCCTACTCATATTTGAAAGTGCTATGTGCTAGCACCAATATAAACACCTCTGCACGCCATCCTGAAC
This sequence comes from Rana muscosa, assembly GCA_029206835.1. Taxonomy (NCBI): domain Eukaryota; kingdom Metazoa; phylum Chordata; class Amphibia; order Anura; family Ranidae; genus Rana; species Rana muscosa. Next base: position 827,578,558 of record CM055116.1, read on the forward strand.
GGCCACGGTGTACAACCCAAACAACCTCTATGCATTTTGTGTTGTACACCTCATCAGCTTCCTGTTGACGTGTACAACACAAAATGCATAGAGGCTGTTTGTCCGTCCCTCACTGACATCACTTCTGCATTTGCTGGTTTCTACATCCCCTGGACAGGACAGCGTGCAGAGGTATCTCTAAGCTGATGTTGGTGCTAGCACATAGCACTTTCAAATGTGAGTGGGCATTGTTTTATTTACCTGCATCTGTTCCTGCTATCAAGCTTTTTTACACTATAAACGTTCCTATGTTGTGTCTCTTATGTCCTCTTCTCTGAGCATGATTGCCTGAAGTCTACCATAGAACAAGAAACTACCATTGTCCATATTGCTGATTACAGAGAACCTACCGATCTGGGTTGGTTTTTTGGTGTTTCAGCGGTGGTGAATGCGAACGTCTCACGCATGTTTTAAGGTGGATCGTGGCCCATATCAGCCTTAGAACTGTATTTTCACTATTACGTTGAGCTTTTCATGTTATATCACGGTAATAAGACTCTTTTTTTTATTGTCTTTGGTTTATGTATGATTCATTAAGTTTTTTCATATTTATGAATTCTTTTTGTTTTGTGTTCATATTATTAGAGGTATTAGATTCACATTTTGATTGTAGTAGGTCTTCGCATTCACTATCTGGTAATTTTTTGAGGTAGCGCCATTCCCTTTTATACACATCTTTATCCACTTTTAAAGGGGCAGCTTCACTCATCAATTACACTAATTGTTTGGCGCCATTCTTTGTCACAAAGGAAATAGATGTTTGCTTTTTATGTGATCAGTGATCATGATCTTCCATGATGTGAAAAACAACATTTTATTACAGTATTTCACAAAAGTGAGTACACCACTCGTATTTTTTTTAAAGTTTTATTATATCTTTTCATGTGACAACACTGAAGAAATGACACTTTGCTACAATGTAAAGTAGTGAGTGTACAGCTTGTATAACAGTGTACATTTGCTATCCCCTCAAAATAACTCAACACACAGCCATTAACCGCTTGCCGACTGCCCCCGAGTGTTTATACGTCGACAGAATGGCACGAGTTTATACGTCACCCCTTAAATTTGCCGCAGTGTGGTCGCGAGCTCCGTGACCGTGCCCGCGGGACCCGTGGACTCGATGTCTGCCAGTTTCCCGTGATCGGGTCACAGAGCTGAAGTGTAAACCCAACATCTCCCCGTTCTTCCTAGTGACATGTTACTGATCGTCTGTTCCCTGTCATCGGGAATAGCGATCAGAGACGTGTCACGGCAAGCCACGCCCCCTAACAGTTAGAATCACTTCCTAGGTCACACTTAACCCCTTCAGGGCCACCTAGTGGTTAACCCCTTCACTGCCAGTGTAATTTTCACAGTAATCAGTGCATTTTTATAGCACTGATCGCTGTAAAAATGACAATGGTCCCAAAAATGTGTCAAAAGTGTCCGATCTGTCCGCCATAATGTCGTAGTCATGATAAAAATCGCTGATCGCCGCCATTACTAGTAAAAAAAAAAATATTAATAAAAATGCCATAAAACTTTTCCCTATTTTGTAGACACTATAATTTTGCGCAAACCAATCAATAAACGATTATTGTGATTTTTTTTTTTACCAAAAATATGTAGAAGAATATGTATGGGCCTAAACTGAGGGAAAAAAAACGTTTTTTTGTATATTTTTTGGGGATATTTATTATAGCAAAAAGTAAAAAATATTGCATTTCTTTCAAAATTGTCACTCTATTCTTGTTTATAGTGCAAAAAATAAAAAACGCAGAGGTGATCAACTACCACCAAAAGAAAGCTCTATTTGTGGGAAAAAAAGGAAGTTAATTTTGTTTAGGAGCCACATCGCACGACCGCGCAATTGTCAGTTAAAGCGACGCAGTACCGAATCGCAAAAAGTGGCCTGGTCTTTGGCCAGCCAAATGGTCCGGGGCTGAAGTGGTTAATGTCTAAACCACTGGCAAAAAAGTGAGTACACCACTAAGTGATAATGTCCAAATTGGGCCCAAAGTGTCAATATTTTGTGTGACCACAATTATTTTCCAGCACTGCCTTAACCCTCTTGGTCATGGAGTTCACCAGAGCTAGACATGTGCCGTCCATTTTGTTCCAAATTAATATTCAGGTGAATTTTTTGTTATTCAGAGATTTGGATATGTCCGAATACCCGAATTACAATATAAACAAATTTTACCAAATGCTCCGAATAACGTAACGAAATTAGTTCGAATTTCGGAAATTCGGACTAAAAAATTACGCCGGCATATGACGGCCTGCCCTTCTCGCCGCTACTGCAGGCCCCTGGGGGCCCGCAGAGCGGTGATCGGTGACGAGGCGTGTCCCTCGGACACAGCCCATCCCCGATCAGGGTAAAGAGCCAATAAAATTGTCTCTTTACCACGTGACCGGCTGTTTCCAATCACAGCCGGTCACTTTGCATTGGTCCGGTGTGCACGCCACTCGTGCGCACCCCGGGGGCGCGCAGCGCGGCAATCAGGGACGAGGCTCGTCCCTTGGACAAAGCCCAACCCCCATCAGGGTAAAGAGCCAATGAAATTTGTCTCTTTACCACGTGACCGGCTGTGTCCAATCACAGCCAGTCACAAGTGTAAACAAAGAAGACTGTAACGGCTGTCTCTGGGTTCTCCTCCTCACACACCGATCCTGTGTGAGAAGGAGAAATCAGAACAGTGAGTTACAGTTAGAGTTACTAATTGTCACTACTGTGCCCAGATTGCCTCCCCTCGAATAAAGAGTACCTGTCACCCCCCATCAAAAGTACCTGAGTACCCGTCACCCCCCATCAAGAGTACCTGAGCACCCGTCACCCCCATCAGGAGTACCTGTCGCCTCCATCAGGAGTACCCGTCACCTCCATTATGAGAACCCGTCACCCCCATCAGGAGTACCTGTCTCCTCCATCAGGAGTACCTGTCACCTCCATCAGGAGTACCTGAGTACCCGTCACCCCCCATCAAGAGTACCGAGTACCCGTCACCCCCATCAGGAGTACCTGTCGCCTCCATCAGGAGTACCTGAGTACCCGTCCCCTCCATCAGGAGTACCCGTCACCTCCATCAGGAGTACCTGTCCCGTGAGCCCAGCAGTGTCTGACGTGCAGCCAATTTCTAGCTGACGTACAGCCAATTAGTCCCTGTCGTGCAGCCCTGTCATACAGCAAACCATGTCCAGAAGATTATACACCCCAGAAGAGGCATACCAAATGCTAACCCAGAGCGATGAGAGCAGCGGGGAGCTCTCACCGCCCCAGTACAGTTCTGATTCCGATTCTGGTTCGCAATACGAGCCCCCCGAAAGCAGTACATCCGAATCGGAGGAGGAAGTAGTCCGGCCAAAAAGAAGACGGTCTGAACTCCAGGCAACTTCCAGCAGCGCCGAACACCCCAATGGCCAATCAGAAAATGCCAATGGCGCTAGACCTCAGGAGGAAAGGCCCAGTACAAGCTCTGGAATTCCACGCTGAGGAAGTAGGGCCCAAAACCATCTTCCGGATGGCTTGGCCAACCCATTGTGGCTGCCTTCTAGCACTGGATCAGCCACAATCCCCCCTTTCACAGCACAGCCAGGTGTGCAGGCCAACACCGAAGGTTTCTCTGAAATCGATTTTTTAAATTTATTTTTCCCTAATGAGTTACTTCAAAGCATCTTAGACCAAACAAATCTTTTTGCCCGTCATTACATACAAAACAACCCCAACTCATGCTATGCCCGCCCTTTTGAATGGAGACCCCTAACAATAGAGGAGCTTAGATTGTTTTTAGGCCTTACGCTGAACATGGGGCTTACAATTTTTTTTTACTTCATTCATATTGGTCTAAAAAGCCCATCCTCCATATGCCAATTTTTTCAGCTGTGATGTCCAGGTCCCGCTATGACATGATCATGCGGTTCCTGCATTTCAGTGACAACTCGCAGTGCCCCCCCCCCCCCCCAAAATCATCCGGACTTTGATAAATTGTTTAAAATTCACTCCCTAATAGATTTTTTTAATAAGAGGTCTGTCGAACTTTACATCCCGGAAAAGAACATCTCTGTGGACGAATCCCTGGTCCATTTCACAGGCCGGCTGGGAATCAAGCAGTATATTCCCAGTAAGAGGGCGAGGTACGGCTTGAAGCTAAACATGCTCTGTGAGAGCTCCTCCGGATATGTGAATGCCTTTCGTGTGTATGAAGGCAAAGACTCCCAGCTCCAGCCCCCTGAGTGTCCATCGTATATGGGAATAAGCGGGAAAATTGTATGGGAGTTGGCATTCCCACTCCAAAAGGGGTATCATATATACATGGACAATTACTACACTAGTTTGCCCCTTTTTCGCCACCTATTCCTGAAGGACACTTTGGCCTGTGGTACTTCAAGAAAAAACAGGAAAGGCTTCCCACAGAGTTTAGTCACCACAAGGCTACAAAGGGGGGAATCTGCAAGCCTGAGGAATGAGGAAGTGTTGGCTGTGAAGTGGAAGGATAAGAAAGATGTTTACATCATGTCCACTATCCACAATGACACCTCGTGGAACTTGACAGGAGACGCGGTACCGTTCAAAAGCCTTGCTGTATCAACGAATACAATAAGTTCATGGAGGGGGGGGTAGATTTAAATGATCAAATACTGCAGCCCTATCTTTCAACAAGAAAGTCTTTCTTCTGGTACAAAAAAGTTGCAATATACTTCTTCCATTTGGCCATTTATAATGCATATGTCACTTATCAAAAATCTACGGAAATGCCCATCCCCTTGATCAGATTTATCGAAAATATTGTCACTGCCCTGATCTATCAGCAAGGCTCCGCCCCACAAAGCATTCGCTCCGATTGTGTCAGCAGACTGCATGAGCGCCATTTTCTTGACCATATTCCACCATCAGCAACCGGAAGAAGACGCCCAAAAAAATGTCGGGTGTGCAGCAAAAGTGGAATTAGGAAAGACACCAGTTACCATTGTCCTGACTGTCCCTCCCAACCTGGCCTATGTATCGGACAATGCTTCAAGCGATATCACACTCTTGAAAATTATTAGCCCAAATTTCTAATAGACTGCCATTTCCCCGGTTTCAATTTCTGTGCTGATTATTTCCCTGCTGCCTCAACCAACCAACCTAGTACCTCAACTAAACTGACCCTGGCCTGTTTATCGACTATGCCTCTGCCTGCCGTCTGCATTGTTTATCCGCCATGTTTCTGCCTTTCACGTGAACTAACCCTGGACTGTATCGACTATGCCTTTGCCTGCTGTCTGCATTGTTTATCCGCCATGTTTCTGCCTTTCACATGAACTGACCCTGGACTGTATTGACTATGCCTCTGCCTACCGTCTATTTCTGCCTTTTACCTGCACTGACCTCAGCTTGTTGACCATGTTTTTGCCTGCCCCTTGGACTGATCTTTCACCCTGCTACACAGGGGTCTTGCATATGTGAGGGACTCCAGAATAGTGTTCTGAGTTGAGAAAAACAGTTTTTGGTTTTCTGTGTTCCCAGAACAGGGTCTGGTTGCCCGGAGGCTTTAAATCGATTTGGGTGGGAGAAGCCTCTACCCCTGTCCCCATTCTTTCCTGACCGAGGCCCTAAACTTGATGGCCCTGCCTGCTGCCTGGACCAATACTTTGGCTGCACTAACCATATCTCTGCCTGCTGCATGTACTATGGACAGTATTCCTGCCTGCTGCATGGACGATCATTTCGCTGCTGCTGACCACATCCGCCTGCTACCTGGACCGATGCTCTCCTCTGTGGACCACTGCACTACTAAAACCACAGGTAATCTTTTCTTTACTCCTTGCTCAAAAGAATGTATTTTAGTTTGTAATTGGTATGTACAGTACATGCTATGGGTTAGAAATATGAAGGGCCTTCAACAATGTGATAGGTTGGCAGAAATTTGTGTGTGTAATTTATGCCTGGAGGTGCTACTTGGATGTTGGGCCTCTATTTGTGGCCAGGCTATGTAAAAGTCTCACACATGTGGTATTGCCATACTCAGGAGGAGTAGCAGAATGTATTTTGGGGTGTAATTTTTGCTATTTACATGCTATGTGTTAGAAATATCTTATAAATGGACAACTTTGTGTAAAAAAAAAAATGCGTTTTCATTTTTTTTCCACATTTTCCAAAAACTTCTGGAAAAAAATGAACCATTCAAAATACTCATTATGCCTCATAGATTATACGTTGGGGTGTTAGCCTTCCAAAATGGGATCATTTTGTGGGCGTTTCCATTGTCCTGGTGCTCCAGGGCCTTCAAAAGTGTGATAGGTTGTCATCTAATGAGATCTGTAATTTCTGCTCCTAGAATGCCTGGAGGTGCTACTTACATGTTGGGCCTCTATTTGTGGCCAGGCTGTGTAAAGGTCTCACACATGTGGTATCGCCATACTCAGGAGGAGTAACAGAATGTATTTTGGGGTGTCATTTTTGCTATGTACATGCTATGTGTTAGAAATATCTTATAAATGGACAACTTTTTGTAAATAAAATGCATTTTCATTTTTTTTCCACATTTTCCAAAAACTTCTGGGAAAAAATGAACCATTCAAAAGACTCACTATGCCTCATAGATTATACGTTGGGGTGTTAGCTTTCCAAAATGGGGTAATTTTGTGGGCATTTAAATTGTCCTGGTGCTCCAGGGCCTTCAAAAGTGTAACAGGTGGTTGAGAGATTAGATGTGTAATTTATGCTCCTAGAACGCCTGAAGGTGTTTCTTCAATGTTCGGCCTCTGTTGGTGGTCAGGCTGTGTAAAAGTCTCACACATGTGGTATTGCCATACTCAGGAGGAGTAGCAGAATGTATTTTGGGGTGTAATTTTTGCTATGTACATGCTATGTGTTAGAAATATCTTATAAATGGACAACTTTGTGTAAAAAAAATGTGTTTAATTTTTTTTCCACATTTTCCAAAAACTTCTGGAAAAAATTAACCATTCAAAAGACTCATTATGCCTCATAGATTATACAATGGGGTTACCTTTCCAAAATGGGGTCATTTTGTGGGCGTTTCCATTGTCCTGGTGCTCCAGGGCCTTCAAAATTGTAACAGGTGGTTGAGAGATTAGATGTGTAATTTATGCTCCTAGAACGCCTGAAGCGCCTGGGCGTTTCAATTGTCCTGGTGCTCCTGGTGCTCCAGCGACTTCAAAAGTGTGATAGGTTGTCATCTAATGAGATCTGTAATTTTTGCTCCTAGAATGCCTGGAGGTGCTACTTACATGTTGGGCCTCTATTTGTGGCCAGGCTGTGTAAAAGTCTCACACATGTGGTATCGCCATACTCAGGAGGAGCAGCAGAATGTATTTTGGGATGTCATTGTAAGTATGCATGTGCTGTGTGAGAGAACTAACTTCTTATTATGACAATTTTGTGTAAAAAGAAAAAAAAATTCTTAATATTCCCAAGAATTGTGGGAAAAAAATACAACTTCCAAAAATTCACCATGCCTCTTACTAAATACCTTCGAATGTCTACTTTCCAAAAAGGGGTAATTTTGGGGGGTATTTGTACTTTCCTGGCTTGTTAGGGTCTCAAGAAATGATATAGGCCGTCAGTACATCAGGTGTGATCAGATGTGATCAATTTTCAACGATTGGCACCATAGCCTGTAGACTCTATAACGTTCACAGAGACCAAATAATATACACTAATTTGGGTTATTTTTACTAAAGATATGTAGCAGTATACATTGTGGCCCAAATTTATGAAGAAAAATTATTTCTTTGCAAAATTTTAAGATAGAAACTAAAAAAAAGTGTTGTTTTTCAAATTTTTCGCTCTTTTTTTGCTTATATTGCAAAAAAAAAAAAAAAATAGTGGTGATTAAATGCCACCAAAAGAAATCTCTGTTTGTGAGAACAAAATGATAAAAATTATTTTGTTTGGATACAATGTAGCATGACTGAGTAATTGTCATTCAAAGTGTGAGAGCGTTGAAAGCTGAAAATTGGTCTGGGCAGGAAGGGTGTATAAATGCCCTGTAATTTGAAGTGGTTAAAGAGTCATTGTAATCATTTGATGAAGATTTTTCTTTTGTTTGTTCACTTTGCTGCATTCAAATATTCAAAAACAATATAACATTTTCATTTTGACCGATTCAAAAATTTATCGATTTGAACGTTTCGAATCGAAAAAAAAACGGTAAATTCAAAGAAAAGTTGAAAATTCTGAATATGAATTGAACAAATCAACCAAATTGAACTAAACAAAATAATTAACTCCTGATGAAGTCACGTGACCGTGATGCCACGCGTTGAGACGAATCTAGGAACTAGAAGTGATGCTCAGCAGACGAGCTCGCAGCTCGTGGAGTCTTTTACATTGTGTTACTGCCAAATGTGAGTACCACTGCTTTTAACGTGTTGAACAATAAATGTTTTAAAAACGTACTACACCATATAGTATCTTCCCTCCTAATTTCTACTTATACAATGGCTGGCATATGAGTGCATACTCCAGAGGGAAACCCCAATTACCCCGGCATCCAGCTATTAGGAGACAACCATCCCAAACAACACACGGACCCCTATAGGAACCAGGCAAGAGGAACACAGAGCATCTTGTTTGCTACATGCTGTTACCTCTCTACCTACAGGTAAGAGGCCACCTTTACCAAAAAGTCACCACCACGGAATGCACCAGCACAGGAAGAGGAATACGATATTCCCATCACACAACCACCCCCCCCCCCCTCGGCCCTCCTGCGTTCCATGCATCACTGCACTTCCTTCACAGGATAAATGAACTGCTTTCTTTTTTCACCATTCACGATTGACCAAATTAACTCTACCTGCACTTGATATAGTCGCATATACTGCAATTTTTGTGCAATCGCTTTGCAATTTTCTGTGTGATCGCCCTGAAAAATTTATAATTTAAAGACGCATGTTACAATTCACCTGGTTATCCTAGCTCGTGAGGATATTCAGAGACCTGTCGCACTGTGCACTTTTTAAAGTGCAACATCCCCTCGGATTGATTTATGCGTTTATGCATCTTTTGCACTGGTTGCACGTATGCTTTGCATTTCACATTTTTGATTTCATTGTCTATGATTTACTGTCACAGTTCATTATTTATTTTGCGATTTGCACAATCTTGATTTCTTGACACAGTGTTTAGACCTGTTGCACATTGTTTACTATTTTAGAAGATAGTATTTTATGGTCACCACTTGAAGATTATTTATTGTGCGTTTTTCACATCTTGGAAGATCTTGCTATTTTATGTGCATTTTGCAATTATTGTTTATTTGCATTTGTTTTATTATCTTACACAAAGTTTTAGAAGAATTTCACTTAATTTATTTCACTAAACAGTGTTTTTTTAACACTCATATGCCTACTTCACAAAGACAACCTGTGGATATGGCGCTGAGCGCGCGCACTTAACTTTTTTGGTCGACCATGGCTGGGCCTGTTTTGAGTGGAACCTGTCCTTTTAAACGGCTGTATGGTCTTGGCCACCATGCTGCAGCTTAATTTCAGGGTCTTGGCAATCTTCTTATAGCCTATGCCATCTTTATGTAGAGCAACAATTATTTTTTTTCAGATCCTCAGAGAGTTCTTTGCCATGAGGTGCCATGTTGAACTTCCAGTGACCAGTATGACAGAATAAGAGCAATAACACCAAATTTAACACACCTGTTCCCCATTCATAGCGGAGACCTTGTAACACTAATGAGTTACATAACTGTGGGTTCGCTCTGTCACGAACGATCGCGGGTCCCCAGCGGTCATCGCATCCATCGGCTCCGGGGACACAGTGCGGGCGTACGCGCGCCTGCTCCAGCATCTTAAAGAGCCGACGTACAGCTACGACGGTTCACCCAGGGGAGCCAATCTGCCGCAGTATAACTGCGGCGGCTGGTCGGGAAGGGGTTAAAGGGTCCACCACTGATTACCCAATTTGTATAATAAATTAACACAAGAAAGAGGTAAGAGGATTCTTGTAATAATATATTCATAATAAAAGACCAAAATTGCTTTTATACATGTAAGTTGAAAAATTTTCTTGTTAGCGCTCATCGGGCTATTTCTGACACCATTATCCCAAAGTAAAGAGAGTACTTTATTTTCCTACAGAAGTAAATTTATGCCAAACTGTGATTTTGCAACCATTCATAAATGCCCCCCCCTCCCCTTTCTAAAACTGTTGTCAGTTGGCATATTATATTATTTATCTCTGCTACTATAATAGGTTTCATTGAGACTAATAATATTATGAATTCTACCGATAAAAATTATTCAGGTTTAATTATCTAAATTGTACACTAGGTGTCTATTGTCCATACTCCCATGTTAGAATTGTCAAATCCCTTAAGGTTTAAAGGCAGGACATTTCTTTATAAAATATCTCCTTCATTTTCTTCACTGTGTTCATTGTATACACCTATAATTATATGACCATGATTATTTTTCAGGTAAGCTGAAAACAATTACGGAGATTGATTTACTGAGTTAAGTGCAGCATTTGTGTATATCTGCCAATATTTTGCTATTGCAAGATCTATTTTCATCAAATACATTGATATTTCAGTCTTGTATTCTTTACAGCATCTGAAAATTCATCTTTAGTTCAATGACTGCCAAGGGTTTACGGTTGCAAAAACACACATCATACATTTTAATAAAATATACAAGTCATCATTTTATTTTGAGCTTCATATTGTTTTATTTAAAAATCCTTCTTAATATCATTAATTTATTACATACAGGCATACCCCACTTTTAAGTACACAATGGGGTTTATTTACTAAAGCTAGAAAGTGTGAAATCAAGCTCACTTCTGCATAGAAACCAATAAGCTTCTAACCCCAGCTTGTTCAATTAAGCTATGGTAATAAAACCTTGAAGCTCATTGGTTTCTATGCAAAAGTGAGCCTCATTTTGCGCTTTCCAGCTTTAGTAAATAAATCCCATTGTGTACTTAAAAGTGGGGTATTCCTGTATTTATGTTTTGGGTCCTTTAATTCACAATTTCCAGAAACAAAAAGAAATATTAGGATCAGGACCTGGTTGGCTAGATAGCAAATCTACTGTATATATGTTGTACTCAATTTTTTAGAACATTGGATAATATGAATAGGAATCAGACAAAATTTTAGGAACTATTTATGAAACAATTTATCAGAAATCAGTCACAAATTCAGAAATGTAAAAGCTGCTGCTTTACTGTTCAGTCAGTTAGACGGAGTGAGAACAAAGAATCATTCTGTCTGGCAAAGTATAGCACAGAATAATTTCACAATGTTATTTTTTTGGAGTGCCTTACCTAAATTAACTAGTTTAACTGTACTCAAGCTAGCACTTTTCTCTTTGTAGATTGAAGTAATTGCCTGTGCTGCATACCAAATTATAGCCCTTTTTAAAGACATATTTTGCACTATTTACAGTAACTATAAACTCATGAACATCTTCCATAGATCACCAATTGGTACAATTATCAATCTTATCTTTCTATGATTGTAAATATATTAATAAAGATTCATATGTTAATTTGTAACACACAGATGTAGATTAGGGGATGTACAGCAAATGCAGTAACTCAATATTAAATTATTTAATTGTCTAGTAGCATTTTGGAGGTGTAAAAGGTAATTCACAGCTATACCTTTATACATACTTTTTAAATATTTTAGCAAATAAAATGCCCACACAGTACCATATTTTAAATTTATAATCAAATATAAAAATATTTACATATGCTAGTATTTAAACCTTGTTATTTTTTCAGGTGCACTATTTACGGTAATTTATGTTTAATAACCTGTATTGTTTTATCTTTTCAAGATTATTTTTTTTTGAGCCATGAACAGTAATAATTCTCTAGTTTCTGAATTTATTATCTTGGGCTTGTCTACTGATAAAGAACTTGAACCTTTCCTTTTTATTCTGTTTTTGATTATTTATATAGTGGCCTTGACCGGTAATGTAACCATCCTCCTCCTGTCCATCACAGATCCTGGTCTTAAAACACCTATGTATTTCTTTTTGGGACTGTTGTCATTTCTTGATATCTGGTGTACTTCAGCTACATTACCTAAGATGCTCTCAGGCTATGTGACACAGTCTAAGGTGATTTCATATTATGGCTGTGTAGCCCAGTTGTTCTTCTTCACATGGCCAATGGGTATTGAGCTTTTACTCCTTACAGTTATGGCATATGACCGATATGTTGCAATTAGAAATCCACTTCGTTATGCATCAATAATAAATCGTAGAGTCTGTGTGAACATAGCAGTTATTATCTCTATTATTGGCTCTCTTAATTCTGTGGCACACACATATTGTACCTTTAGGCTTCCCTATTGTAATGACAATAAGATAAATCACTTCTTCTGTGAGATAATGCCTTTGCTGAAACTGGCATGTGCAGACACCTACATCAATGAGATTGTGGTCTTTACAGCTGATTTTATCCTCGGTATTTGCTGCTTCTTACTCACTTGTGTTTCATATGCATTTATTTTCAACACTATACTTAAGATACGTACTGCTGAAGGCAAGCGTAAAGCCTTTTCCACCTGTGCTTCCCACATTGTAATTGTATCTCTGTATTATGGAGCTGTCATATTTACTTACATCAGACCCAGGTCCAGCCTGTCTTTGGAAAAAGATAAAATAGTATCTGCTCTATATGCTGTAATTACACCTACACTTAACCCTATAATTTATAGTCTGCGGAATAAAGAAGTAAAGGAGGCATTCCTAAGAGTGTTTAAGAGCCTAGTAACACATAGGTTCGTGAAAAATTCAACACCTCGGTTAAGACTTTTTAAACTAAATTTGGGTTTATTTATGTTGTGAAAAATATGCCCTTTATTGCATGTTGCCATTTTACAACATTTTTAAAATAATTAAACCTAATCACAGTTTTAAGTTGCAGTTATTTTAGTAGTTAACCACTTCCCGCATGGCCTATAGACAAATGGCGGCTGAGCAAAAGCACTACATTTCCGGTACCATGGGATTACCGTGACCAATCACAGCAATCACGTGACAGTTGCAAACAATGAATGTATTCTTTTACTCATAGCTATACATTGCGTACGATCTCTGTGATTGGTCACAGTGATCACATGGTACATAAAGGGCAAATCACAGTGCATCTTTACCACGTGATAGCTGTGACCAATCACGGCTATCACTAAAGTACACCCTGTGAATGAATAGATGCCATTTATAAAAATGATTGGATATAACATCACTGTTATAAGCAATCATAGTGTAAAGAAAGCCTGATTATTTCCCCTGAATAGTACAGTGTCACTATGGTAACACTGCATTGCTCTGGTTACAGTTTGTAATGAAAAATTGTAAAAATATATATATATAAAAAAAAAATAAACATATATATTTTTTTATTATTTCTTTTTTTTCTTTACATACTATCACCAGTCATTGTCCTTGATCACTGCCACACCAGTCATATGGGGATACTGTACTGCTCTGGTGACAGTATGGAAAAAAAATGTGGGAAAAAACTAATTGTATTTAATTTCTTTGTTATACACTTACAGGCATACCCCACTTTTAAGTACACAATGGGGTTTATTTACTAAAGCTAGAAAGTGCGAAATCAAGCTCACTTCTGCATAGAAACCAATAAGCTTCTAACCCCAGCTTGTTCAATTAAGCTATGGTAATAAAACCTTGAAGCTCATTGGTTTCTATGCAAAAGTGAGCCTCATTTTGCGCTTTCCAGCTTTAGTAAATAAATCCCATTGTGTACTTAAAAGTGGGGTATTCCTGTATTTGGGTTATTTTAACCCATACATTTAGCAGAATATATTGTGGCCTAAATTTATGAAGAAAGGTGATTTATTTGCAAAATTTTATAACAGAAAAAAATAAAAATGTCTACTTCTCTCCCTCATATCAGCTTACAGCTAAACTCCACATGGAAAGCTTTTTTTAAAACAAAATGCCCTATTTTAGCTGTTAAAAATCCTAAAGGAAAAATATATGTGTAAAATAAAAATTCATGCTCAAATTCAGGAACTCTCAGACAAAAATGTAAGTCCAAATACTTTATCTGGATTTGAACACCAAATCACCAAGCTACAGAAATATGTGGATGAATTCAATAGAAAACATTTCAATTTCATTAAGTTACCAGTGTAACTCCAGTCATATAAACACAAAATATAATTTGTTTTATTTATTTAGATTTACTGGTCCTTGATGTAACCTCTGTAAAGTGTTTGTGTCATTTATAACTATGGATGTCTTTTAATTCAAATTTGTATTGTTTATGCAGTTCATTTGCTCGGAGGTCATACCTTAAAAATCCCATCCTACACTTTTCAGTTTTGTCCTATGTTCATATTGGAATGTGGTCTGACTTAGTACCCTCTCTATATATAATAAATTCCCCATTCTTTGACATTTCTTACATATTGTCATACAACTGTTCTTACAGGTGTAATAAAAAAAGTTCAAATTAAATCTATACACATGCTCCCATCCTCTGGAACTCGCTACCTCAACCTGTCTGGCTATCCCCTACTCTTGCTACCTTTAGGCGATCCCTGAAATCTCACCTCTTCAGGGAAGCCTATTATGTCTCCAACTAATCTTTTACCACTCCCATCAGCTCATTCCCCACAGTTACAACCTTTTGTACCACCTGCCCCACCCTACTAGATTGTAAGCTCTTCTGGGCAGGGCCCTCTTAATCCTCTTGTATTTTAATTGTATTATAACTGTATTGTCTCCCTTTTATATTGTAAAGCGCTTCGTAAACTGTTGGCGCTATATAAATCCTGTATAGTAATAATAATAATAATGCTATACTGTATGATTTTCTGATACAATAAGTAAACGTTTTGCACAATACTATGATGTGCTGATGACCAGTGTTAACCACTTAACGACCGCCCACCGCCGATTTACGTCGGCAGAATGGCACGGACAGGCAGAATCACGTAGATCTACGTGATCGCCTTTGTGCAGTTGGGGGGTCCATCCGGACCCCCCTTCACTGCAGTGAGCGGCCGTTAAGTGTTCGGGAGCGATCAGGCATGAGGGGGCGGCCGCTCGATTCCGCCCCCCCCCTCGCGATCGCTCCCGGCCAATGAAATTGCTTCCTCCGCCATGTGATGTAAACACAGGCTGGAGGAAGTGATGTCATCTCCCTCGCCGCGGTCTTTTCGTTCCCGGCGCCGAGGAGTGAAGACAGAGGTTAGTGCTCCAACAGTCCACTGACACGTAGGTACACATAGGCACACAAATCACCCCCAGATCACCCCCCAGGTCACCCCAAAGCCCCCAATCACAGTGTCACTGATTGCAGTGATCATTTATTTTACTGATCACTGCATTTAGTGTCATCTGTGATTGTAAAAAGTTGCAAGGCAGTTAGGATTAGGCCCCTTTAGGTCCAGGGTAGCCCCCTAACCCCCCCTAATAAAGGTTTAACCCCTTGATCACCCCCCAGGTAACCCTTTCACCCCCTAACTTCAGCGTCACTAAGCGATTGTTTTTCCGATCGCTGTATTCGTGTCGCTGGTGTTTTAGATAGGCAGTTATTTTTTTTTTAGGTTCGCCGCAGGTTTTTATTGGTGTCAGGTACCCCCATATTTAACCTAATAAAGGTTTTAACCCCCTGATTGCCCCTAGTTAACCCTTTCACCAGTGATCACCATATAAAGGTTACGGGTGACGCTGGTTGATTAGTTTGCTTTTTATAGCATCAGGGCACCCGCCGTATATAACCCAATAAAGGTTTAACCCCCCTGATCGCCCGGCGGGTGAGATCAATTAGGTTTTAGCGCCAGAGAGGGTCTGCGTCGCCCCAGGCAGTGTTAGGTTAGTGCCAGTAACGCTAACACCCACGCGCAAAGCATACACCCCCCTTAGTGGTATAGTATCTGATCAGATCTATACTAGCATCCCCAGCGGTTTAGGGTTCCCAAAAACGCAGTGTTAGCGGGATCAGCCCAGATACCTGCTAGTACCTGCGTTTAGCCCCTCCGCCCAGCCCAGCCCAGCCCAGCCCACCCAAGTGCAGTATCGATCGATCACTGTCACTTACCAAACACAACACACATAACTGCAGCGTTCGCAGAGACAGGCCTGATCCCTGCGATCGCTAACAGTTTTTTTGTAGCGTTTGATATATTTGCTGACGACAGTCAGGTGCTTTTTTTCCTGTGAATCTTACTAGTGTACCCCTAAATTTAGAGCCCAAAATGGCAAGACGAAGGTACACTAGTAAAGAGGCCTACGAGATTCTGAGCATGACAGATAGTGAAGAGGAGGTCACGTATCTGTCAGATTCAGGCTCAGAATATCTTCCCGTAGAAGACAGTGACGTCAGCGGCCCCACGTCAGATAGCTCTGACGACGAAGTTGAGGTCCCTGCTAAGGTCAGGCGTACCCGATCCCGATCTTCTGAGGTTGTTGAGGAGCAAGAACCGCAGGTCTCTCGTATCATGGAGCAGAGTAGTACTAGCGCCGCTATTCCTTCTGGTGAACTGGCAAGCACCAGCGGCCTAGTACAGCCTGGACGTACATCCAGCACTGCAGTAACACTTGGTGACGTGGCGAGTCCCATAAGTGCAGTTCAAGCTGGCGAGGTGGCAAGCACAAGTAGTGTCCCGCTGCCACCAAGAAGACAAAGGCAGGCCCGTCGTGCCCATACTGCCCTTCCTGCAGAATTCGCCTATCCTGATTGGGTCCCCACCACTTCTGCAGAACCCGTACTTCCCCCATTCACTGCCCAACCCGGTATTCAGGTGGAAACAGCTGATTTTATGCCAATCGATTTTTATTCGCTGTTTTTCACGGAAGATCTCTATAGATCTATTGTGGACCAGAGTAATTTATATGCTGGTCAATTTATCGCCGCTAACCCCCAGTTGCCTAAAATTGCCAGAAATTGGAAACCAATTACGGTTTCCGAATTTAAGACCTTTCTGGGCCTTTCCCTCAACATGGGCACACATAAATTTCCGTCATTGCGTGCTTATTGGTCCACGCACCCAATTGACCACATGCCCGTGTTCTCTGCCTCCATGTCCAGGGCACGATACGAGCAGATTTTGCGGTTCATGCACTTCAACGACAATGAACTTTGTCGTCCACGTGGGGACCCTGAATACGACCGGCTCTATAAAATTCGGCCCCTCATAAACCACTTCAACGAACGTTTTGCAGCCTTGTTTACTCCCGATCAAGTTGTCTGCGTTGATGAGTCCCTGATTAAATTTTCTGGCCGCTTGTCTTTCAAGCAGTACCTTCCCAGCAAGCGTGCCAGATACGGGGTCAAGCTCTACAAGTTCTGTGACAGGGCAACAGGCTATGTAGTGAACTTTACGGTTTATGAGGGAAAAGACAGTCAGATTGAGTCGGTCAACTGCCCGGATTACATAGGGAGCGCTGGCAAGATAGTGTGGAACTTGGTGTCACCCTTATTCGGAAAGGGGTACCACTTGTATGTGGACAATTATTACACGAGCGTGCCACTGTTTAGTCACTTGTTTGATCATAAGATTGGAGCATGTGGCACCGTGCGACCTAATCGCCGGGGCTTTCCCCAGCGGCTTGTAGATGCCCGTCTTAGGCTGGGGGAGAGAGCCTGCTTGAAGTGTAATAACTTGCTCGCTATGAAGTGGAGGGACAATAAGAATGTTTTCCTTCTTACCTCCCTTCATGCAGACACGACAGTCCAAATTCCTACGGCGACTGGTGTTGTGGAGAAACCCCTCTGTGTCCACGAATATAACCAAAATATGGGAGGGGTGGACCTCAACGACCAGTTGATGGCGCCGTATCTAATTGACCGTAAGGCGAGACGCTGGTACAAAAAAGTGTCTCTATCATTATTCCAATTGGCTTTGCTGAACGCTCATGTGCTATACAGAGCTTCAGGCGGGACGTTATCTCTTCTAAAATTCCAGAATGAGATAGTCACAGAACTCCTGTATCCAGGCGGTTCTGCACCTCACCATCCCCAACCAAATGCAGTAAGCCGGCTGCATGAGAGGCATTATTCGTATGTCCTCCCGAGTACCCCTACCCAAAGCCACCCCCAAAAAAGATGTCGTGTCTGTAGCAAGCGCGGATTTAGGCGTGACACCCGTAGTTTTTGTCCACGCTGTCCTGACAAGCCTGGTCTTTGCCAAGGTGAATGTTTTGAACGCTACCACTCAAAAGTGAAGTTTTAGCGTAGGGTACAGCATTTCACAGACTAGGACACACTTACACAGGGTCTCCCAAGATGCCATTACATTTTGAGAGACCCGAACCATTACAGTTGTAAAGTTACAAAAAAAAGTGTAAAAAAGAAAAAAAAAACGTAAAAAACAAAACACAAAAAAAATATAAAATAAAAAAACCAAAAATAGTTGTCGTTTTATTGTTCTCTCTCTCTCTATTTTCTCTCTATTGTTCTGCTCTTTTTTACTGTATTCTATTCTGCAATGTTTTATCATGCTTGCTTTTCAGGTATGTAATTTTTTGTTTTCAGGTGCGCCATTCAACTGCAGCGCGGAATTATTTATCTTGACAGCAACAGCGTTTGCTCCCACGATACATAAAGCCGTGACTCCAGTGCTGTAGGAGGTGATTTCACAACCACAGTTAAAAAAAAGAGCATATATGCCGAAGCATGGGGGCAGCAGGGGCGGAGGAGCGATTTTGCTCCTAATGCCGCGTACATACGGTCGAAATTCGGACCGTGTGTACGCGGCATAACTTTTTTGCGGGAGGATGCCCCCATGCTTCGGCATATATATATTTTAGGCACAAGTTGCGTTAAAACATTTTTTTATTTTTTACTAGGTTTTGTTTTGGTATTTGCTTTGCAGGTATGGCATGGTAAGGTCTTACTGTTGTACTGTAATGTTACTTTGTTTTAATGTTAACCACCATTTGCTTAGCAGGTACGCCATTCAGTTGCAGCGCGGATCTATTTATCTTGACAGCAACAGCGTTTGCTCCCACGATACATAAAGCCGTGACTCCAACGCTGTAGGAGGTGATTTCACCACCACAGTTAAAAAAACAGAGCATATATGCCGAAGCATGGGGGCAGCAGGGGCGGAGGAGCGATTTTGCTCCTAATGCCGCGTACATACGGTCGAAATTCCGACCGTGTGTACGCGGCATAACTTTTTTGCGGGAGGATGCCCCCATGCTTCGGCATATATATATTTTAGGCACAGGTTGCGTTAAAACATTTTTTTATTTTTTACTAGGTTTTGTTTTGGTATTTGCTTTGCAGGTATGGCATGGTAAGGTCTTACTGTTGTACTGTAATGTTACTTTGTTTTAATGTTAACCACCATTTGCTTAGCAGGTACGCCATTCAGTTGCAGCACGGATCTATTTATCTTGACAGCAACAGCGTTTGCTCCCACGATACATAAAGCCGTGACTCCAACGCTGTAGGAGGTGATTTCACCACCACAGTTAAAAAAAAGAGCATATATGCCGAAGCATGGGGGCAGCAGGGGCGGAGGAGCGATTTTGCTCCTAATGCCGCGTATATACGGTCGAAATTCCAACGGAGGCTTATCCGTGGAAAAGTCCGACCGTGTGTACGCGGCATAACCTTTTATGCCGCGTACATACGGTCGAAATTCCGACGAAGGCTTGACCGTGTGTACGCGGCATAACTTTTTTGCGGGAGGATGCCCCCATGCTTCGGCATATATGCCCATCATTAGAAGTGGGTGGATGAAGGGAGGTATTCTAATGGTGGGCATACCCACCAATCAATCTCTTTTTTTCGTTCAGCCAATAGGCTGTATGAAAAAAAAGATTACAATACATGTCCAACAAGGACCAGCAACGTACTGGTATGTTGCTGGACTTTGAATGTTTATACCAGAATGATGCCTGCGGGTTTAGGTATCATCTTGGTATCATTCTTTTCAGCCAGCAGCTGGCTTTCATGTAAAAGCAATTCTAGCAGATAATTAGCCTCTAGACTGCTTTTACAAGCAGTGGGAGGGAATGTCCCCCCCGGATATAAAAAGCGCCATTGGGAAATTGGGAAAGCATTTTATCACACCGATCTTGGTGTGGTCAGATGCTTTGAGGGCAGAGGAAAGATCTAGGGTCTAACCCCCCAATTTTTTTCAAAAAAAGAGTACCTGTCACTACCTATTGCTATCATAGGGGATATTTACATTCCCTGAGATAACGATAAAAATGGTAAAAAAATAAAATATGGAAGGCACAGTTTAAAAATAAAATAAAAAAGCCAAATAAATAATAAAAAAAAAAAAAAAAGCACCGCTGTCCCCCCCTGCTATTGCGCAAAGGCGAACGCAAGCGTCGGTCTAGCGTCATATGTAAACAGCAATTGCATCATGCATGTGAGGTATCACCGCGAAGGTCAGATCGAGGGCAGTCATTTTAGCAGTAGACCTCCTCTGTAAATCTAACGTGGTAACCTGTAAAGGCTTTTAAATGCTTTTAAAAATGAATGTAGTTTTGTCGCCGCTGCGCGTTTGTGCGCAATTTTAAAGCATGTCGTGTTTGGTATCCATGTACTCGGCCTATGATCATCTTTTTTATTTCATCAAACATTTGGGCAATATAGTGTTTTTTAGTGCATTAAAAATAAAAAAAGTGTGTTTTTCCCCAAAAAAATGCGTTTGAAAAATCGCTGCGCAAATACTGTGTGGAAAAAAAAAATGCAACACCCACTATTTTAATCTGTAGGGCCTTTGCTTTAAAAAAATATATAATGTTTGGGGGTTCAACATAATTTTCTTGCAAAAAAAAATTTTCTTTCATGTAAACAAAAAGTGTCAGAAAGGGCTTTGTCTTCAAGTGGTTAGAAGAGTGGATGATGTGTGACATAAGCTTCCTAATGTTGTGCATAAAATGCCAGGACAGTTCAAAACCCCCCCAAATGACCCCATTTTGTAAAGTAGACACCTCAAGCTATTTGCTGAGAGGCATGTTGAGCCCATTGAATATTTTTTTTTTTTGTCCCAAGTGATTGAATAATGACCAAAAAAAAAAAAAAAAAAAATGTACAAAAAGTTGTCACTAAATTATATATTGCTCAAACATGCCATGGGCATATGTGGAATTACACCCCAAAATACATTCTGCTGCTTCTCCTGAGTACGGGGATACCACATGTGTGGGACTTTTTGGGAGCCTAGTCGCGTACGGGACCCCAAAAACCAAGCACCGCCTTCAGGATTTCTATGGGTGTACATTTTTGATTTCACTCCTCACTGCCTATCACAGTTTCGGAGGCCATGGAATGCCCAGATGGCACAAAACCCCCCCAAATGACCCCATTTTGGAAAGTAGACACCCCAAGCTATTTGCTGAGAGGTATGTTGAGTATTTTGCAGATCTCGCTTTTTGTCACAAAGTTTTGAAAATGTAAAAAAAGAAAAAAAAAAAAGAAAAAAAAATGTCTTTCTTAATTTTCAAAAACAAATGAGAGCTGTAAAATACTCACCATGCCTCTCAGCAAATAGCTTGGGGTGTCTACTTTCCAAAATGGGGTCATTTGTGGGGGTTTTGGGCTATTTTGACATTTTATGGCCTTCAAAACTGTGATAGGTAGTGAGGAGTGAAATCAAAAATTTATGCCCTTAGAAACCTTGAAGGCGGTGCTTGGTTTTTGGGGTCCCGTACGCGGCTAGGCTCCCAAAAAGTCCCACACATGTGGTATCCCCGTACTCAGGAGAAGCAGCAGAATGTATTTTGGGGTGTAATTTCACATATAACCATGGCATGTGTGAGCAATATATCATTTAGTGACAACTTTTTGTACATTTTTTTTTTTTCTTTTTGTCATTATTCAATCATTTGGGACAAAAAAAAAATATTCAATGGGCTCAACATGCCTCTCAGCAAATAGCTTGGGGTGTCTACTTTCCAAAATGGGGTCATTTGGGGGGGTTTTGTGCCATCTTGGCATTTTATGGCCTTCAAAACTGTGATAGGTAGTGAGGAGCGAAATCAAAAATTTATGCCCTTAGAAACCTTGAAGGCGGTGCTTGGTTTTTGGGGTCCCGTACGCGGCTAGGCTCCCAAAAAGTCCCACACATGTGGTATCCCCGTACTCAGGAGAAGCAGCAGAATGTATTTTGGGGTGTAATTTCACATATGCCCATGGCATGTGTGAGCAATATATCATTTAGTGACAACTTTGTGCAAAAAAAAAACAGTTTGTCATATTCCCGCAACCTGTGGCAAAATATAAAATATTCCATGGACTCAACATGCCTCTCAGCAAATAGCTTGGGGTGTCTACTTTCCAAAATGGGGTAATTTGGGGGGGTTTTGTGCTATTTTGGCATTTTATGGCCTTCAAAACTGTGATAGGTAGTGAGGAGTGAAATCAAAAATTTACGCCCTTAGAAATCCTGAAGGCAGTGCTTGGTTTTTGGGGCCCTGTACGCGGCTAGGCTCCCAAAAAGTCCCACACATGTGGTATCCCCGTACTCAGGAAAAGCAGCAGAATGTATTTTGGGGTGCAATTCCACATATAACCATGGCATGTGTGAGCAATATATCATTTAGTGACAACTTTTTGTACATTTTTTTTTCTTTTTGTCATTATTCAATCATTTGGGACAAAAAAAAAATATTCAATGGGGTCAACATGCCTCTCATCAAATAGCTTGGGGTGTCTACTTTCCAAAATGGGGTCATTTGGGGGGGTTTTGTGCCATCTTGGCATTTTATGGCCTTCAAAACTGTGATAGGTAGTGAGGAGTGAAATCAAAAATTTATGCCCTTAGAAACCTTGAAGGCGGTGCTTGGTTTTTGGGGTCCCGTACGCGGCTAGGCTCCCAAAAAGTCCCACACATGTGGTATCCCCGTACTCAGGAGAAGCAGCAGAATGTATTTTGGGGTGTAATTTCACATATGCCCATGGCATGTGTGAGCAATATATCATTTAGTGACAACTTTGTGCAAAAAAAAAAAAAGTTTGTCATATTCCCGCAACTTGTGGCAAAATATAAAATATTCCATGGACTGAACATGCCTCTCAGTAAATAGCTTGGGGTGTCTACTTTCCAAAATGGGGTCATTTGGGGGGGTTTTGTGCTATTTTGGCATTTTATGGCCTTCGAAACTGTGATAGGTAGTGAGGAGTGAAATCAAAAATTTGCGCCCTTAGAAATCCTGAAGGCGGTGCTTGGTTTCCGGGGTCCCGTACGTGGCTAGGCTCCTAAAAAGTCCCACACATGTGGTATCCCCGTACTCAGGAGAAGCAGCAGAATGTATTTTGGGGTGCAATTCCACATATAACCATGGCATGTGTGAGCAATATATCATTTAGTGACAACTTTTTGTAATTTTTTTTTTTTATTTTTATTTTTGTCATTATTCAATCACTTGGGACGAAAAAAATAAATATTCAATGGGCTCAACATGCCTCTCAGCAATTTCCTTTGGGTGTCTACTTTCCAAAATGGGGTCATTTGGGGGGGTTTTGTACTGCCCTGCCATTTTAGCACCTCAAGAAATGAGATAGGCAGTCATAAATTTAAAGCTGTGTAAATTTCAGAAAATGTACCCTAGTTTGTAAACGCTATAACTTTTGCGCAAACCAATAAATATACGCTTATTGACATTTTTTTTACTAAAGACATGTGGCTGAATACATTTTGGCCTAAATGTATGACTAAAATTGAGTTTATTCGATTTTTCTTATAACAAAAAGTAGAAAATATCATTTTTTTTCAAAATTTTCGGTCTTTTTCTGTTTATATCGCAAAAAATAAAAATTGCAGAGGCAATCAAATACCATTAAAAGAAAGCTCTATTTGTGGGAAGAAAAGGACGCAAATTTCATTTGGGTACAACATTGCATGTCCGCACAATTTACAGTTAAAGCAGCGCAGTGCCGAATCCCAAAAACAGGCTTGGTCCTAATGGCCCGAAATGGTCCGGGGCTTAAGTGGTTAATTTTGACATCAAATTTCTATTTAGTTTTAGTTGTATTTTAGTCTTTTGACTAAAATGCCATTTTAGTTTTATTCGTATTTTAGTAATTTGAATTGTTTTAGTTGTATTAAATCTAATGGGTTTAGTTATATTTTAATGCATTTTTTGCCAAACTTTATATACTCCTGGAGTAAAAATCGAACAACATGTTTATTATTTATGGTATTAAGGTTTGAACATACATTACAGACACAGATTTAGCCGTTGTGATATATAACATCTTTATAAATAAAACCAAGTTTCATAAACAAATAAAAATATTGCTTTTTGAAAAGCAGAAGTACAACTTAAAGCGGAGCTCCACCCGCGATTTTTATTTTTTTTAAAGTCGGCAGCTACAAACACTGTAGCTGCTGACTTTTAATAAGGACACTTACCTGTCCTACTCGCCCGCGATGATGGCCCCCCCCCCCCGATGCCGATCCCTCGATGATTACAGGTCCCGCGCCGCCATCCTCACTAAGGGAAACGCCCGTTTCCTACTGCGCATGCGCGAGTCTTGCGCCGATTTGTGAATGGGCGGCTGCTCTCTGTGATTACTCACAGTTCCCAGAAGGCAGCACACCCATTCACCAGAAGACACTGCGAGTAGGAGGGATGAAGAAGATCCACCTCGGATAAGGAAGAGGCAGATTAGGGACTTCCGCATAGCAACCGGTATTTCGGGTGAGTAAAATTATTATTTATTTTCAAATTTTTTTTTCCTATTTTTTTGCTGCATTTCCGTGTATTTTTTTTTTTTTAGGGTGGAACTCCACTATAAAAATATAAAAAAAAAAAAAAAAAAACTGTAAACTCCATTGGCTGTAATGCCATTGCATATATTACCTGAATATATTACCAACATTAAATATTAAGAAAAAGAATAAGAAAAGCCTTTTTCTTAAATATTTTTCTTTCAGCAGCTTAGTAGATGCCCCCTACGTATTCTTATGTGGTGGTGCAGTGTTAATTTTGACGCCACATTTCAATTTAGTTTTAGTCATAGTCTTTTGACTAAAATGCCATTTTAGGGGTTGGTTTACTAAAGGCCAATAGACTGTGCACTGTGCAAAGTGCAATTGCACTCTGTAAGTGCAGTTGCTCCAGAAATTAGTAAATGAGGTAAGGCTTCACTTTGCAAAGAATACCCAATCACATGCAAGGAAAATAAAAAAAAACAGGATTTTTGTTTGCACATGATTGGTTGATGAAAGTCAGCAGAGCTTCTACTCATTTACTAAGCTCTGGAGCAACTGCTCTTGCAGAGTGCAACTGCACTTTGCAAAGCGTACAGTCTGTTTGCCTTTAGTAAATTAACCCCTTTGATTTAGTCGTATTTTAGTCTTTTGACTAAAATTTAATTTTAGTCGTAATTTAGTCAACTAAAATAGTATTAATATAGTCGAAGAAAATATTTTAGTCAACGAAATTAACACTGCTGATGACAAATTGTACAGATGTTAATTTACAGGTGCACTAAATACAAAACTCTAAAAATATGTCAAGAAAGTCTTTGGATTTGAGTTGGAGGCAGAGCAGACAATGTTGTCCTATGATGTCACATCACTTTTTACTCATATACCAACTGTAGAGAATGTTGAGACCCCAAGGTAAGGTCTAAAAACGTGATAAGATCATTGACAGAGAGATCTCAAGCCAGATAATATGTTGTTTGTAGGACTTTTTTCAACAACACCTATTTCAAGTACAAGTGTAGTAGAGTGCCAATTTACTCATAATGCTTAGATAAAGGTGCACGCCCCTTTAACCCCATTTACCTAAACTCCCTTGATTCCAGAGAAGATAAGTTCCTCAGCTTCTCTCCCTCATCAACAGAGAGGCAGTGGTAGCTAGACAAATGATCTGCAGCCAGGTGAGAGGACTCTAATGTCAGAACTGACATGCAAGCAGCTGAGCCAAAATCCAATAGCATGCAGATTCTCCAAAAGACCCAGTTACTGTGGGGAACTCCTTCCTGTTTGCTACCAAATGTCCAGTGGTGTAGCACTCCAGATCTCCAGTTCCAGTGTAGTAGCACTTTGTCCTTGGGCCCTGGATCCTTTTCTGTTTTACCAGAACTACCATGAACTTCACTGTGAGGGTTCTCTGTATGCGAAGAATCGCAAGAAGCTGAGTTGTGAACTGGCAGCCCTCACATCCATCTTGTAGGCTGGATTTGTATTCTGAGCTGACATGTGAGTATCAGACTTCTGGCCTCTGTTATATTATTTTATATGTTACCCATATAGAGATTTTTACCTCTACACATCTTTTAATTTATTACTTAAAGTCACAGAGAATTTTGGGAAAATACTCCTGATGAGTGGACATGAGCCACGAATTGCGTAGCGTTACTATACGTCAATACAGTCTGATCCTTACATATTATATCTATCATGCATTTGTCTATTCTATTGTAACATGTATTGTTTTTTATGAATTTATTATAACAATCATGTGTCATATGTCAGCTCTTAATTATGTTCATCAATCAATTTTTATTCTGTACCATGTATTTCGCTAAACATGAAGTGCCTCTACGATTCATTTTTGAATAAACTTTATAACACATTTTCTATTTTTGTAAATTTATTTTGTGATATGCCTCATCCAAAGTCCCATGACCAGAATTTTTGTTTGTATGTATACATTAGGGATGGAGGCAGATCACGCTAATTTTTTCTGTCTGTGTTCTGAACTGACTTAAGGCCCGTACACACGATCCAATTTTATGGCCATAATTGTCTGATGGACGTGTTGTGCCGGATAATCTGACCGTGTGTATGCTCCATCAGACAATTGTTGGCAGAATTAACGACAACAAATGTTGGCTGTTCATGCTCACCAACTGTTGGGCAAAAAATCTGTTACGTCGGTTTATCCGATCATGTGTACGCAAGTCCGTCCAACTAAAATCCAAAGTACAAACACGCATGCTCGGAGCCAATGCTAAACATCAGACAACAATAGCAGAAGTTGCCCAAAGGGTGGCTGTAAAGAGCTGAAAAACCATGTGGTTTGGTGAATGTTGGCTTGAAATGTTGTGCCGTGTGTATGCATACCAAGTTCGGGGCCAACGTCCTTCCGACCAAAGTCCGATCGTGTTTACGAGGGTTTAAAGCCCAAACACACGATCCAATTTTATGGTCATAATTGTCTGATGGACATGTTGTGTTGGATAATCCGACCGTGTGTATGCTCCATCAGACAATTGTTGGCTGAATTAATGACAACAAATGTTGGCTGTTCCTGCTCACCAACAGTCTGACAATAAATCTGTCACGTCGGTTTAATCCGATCGTGTATACGCAAGTCCGTCCAACTAAAATCCAAAGTACAAACACGCATGCTCGGAACCAATGCTAAACATCAGACAACAATAGCAGAAGTTGCCCAAAGGGTGGCGGTAAAGAGCTGAAAAAACACGTGGTTTGGTGAATGTTGGCTGAAAATGTGGCGTGTGTAGGCATTGTTAAGCGTGAAAAATCCACGCTACCCCCATGTGCATCCCCATCCGCGCTAACTACCCCCATGTGCAAAAGGATAGTCTCCGGAAGTGACTTGAAATGCCATATATCCCGCAGAGAAACGCAGTGGATTTTTGACATACAGTGTTATCGCCCACTAGGCCTCAACATTGAGTGGGATATAAATTGTTATATTAATAACAGTTAAAATTCACAATACCATACCACTCCTCTGTGAATGCCTTGTCCCTCCACTCTCCTCTCGTTTCATCTTAATTAATTTATCATTTTTTACTTATTTCATCATTATTAATTATCAATTATTATTTATTAACTTTTTTGGCTCCTATACCATTCCCATTTGTTTTTTTCCCAGTTTTTCCCTTTAATTGGGAATCCCCATATTAGGTTCATCATATGTGTCTCCTAATATGTTATGGGATGGGGGCTCCTCTTATGGCACAACATTCTAGCTTGACATCTTTTCACACTCTTTCCTTCATTGCAGCAGATAAGAATATTGTCAGAAATTTTTAGATATATTTGTGTGATGGTTATGCCCCTGGGATGCCCGCCGTTGTTGCGGACATTCATGAGGCATGCAGGATTACTGATG
This sequence comes from Rana muscosa, assembly GCA_029206835.1. NCBI lineage: Eukaryota > Metazoa > Chordata > Amphibia > Anura > Ranidae > Rana > Rana muscosa. The sequence continues at coordinate 827,606,599 of CM055116.1, forward strand.
TAATGGAGTTTTTGTATACAGTTATTTTTTATATTTTTAAAATTAAAAATCCTTGTTTTTAATTTTGTATTATTTATGGTTTACAACATTTTTTATTATGTAATTTGCTTTGATGTTTTTAAATAGTATGATTAGTATAATGTATTGCCCCTTGGCGATCATGGCTATCCAGGTTTGCTGAGGAGGTATAGGCTATGTACCCTGGTGACCTAAGGGCGGATGCGCTCTTGCAGGTTTCCAGTGTCACTCTCCTGCAGATACTTAAAGTGTGGTGGGTGACGTGTGGATCCAGCCTCCTTTCCCAGTAGACGCCCCATACGGAGAAACGCAGCGTTGGGTGGAGCCGGAGATCCTGACGTCACCACGCCCCCAGCTGGCTGGCTCGAGCCTCGGCTGTGTGAATGTCCGTGTTTTAAACTTGTGCTGTTTTAAAACCATTTTTTGATGTCAGTTACCCAGTCATTCGATTAAAGGGTATATTTTTTACCAAAAGTTACTGCACCAAGAAGTGTTTTTTATTTTCCTCTTCTTAACATGGTTCCCTGCATCGCTGCATGAACAACTTAATTTGCACTGAGACGGTGAAGGAGTTTTTGTTAACAATTACCCAGCCGACTGGTGGAGATTGCGATGAAGGGATGATCTAATTCCCGCTGTTACTAGGAGGATATCGTTGGTATTGAGCCCATTTGATCTCCGTTATAGAGATCCAACCTATCTGGTAAGCGGTCACTTTGTACCTTATTATCCTGTGCCTGCAGCGTGGAAACTAAGGAGGAAGATTTGTATCTTTGCTTCCTGGATCACCACCAAGCCCTAGGGGCAGTCTGGAATTGGACGTTTTTTCCTTTTTCTATTTATTCCAATTGGACTTTGTTGTTTCCTATGGACTTTTTATTTTTATTTTATTTTATATTTTTATTTTTGAATATTTTCAAATAATATTTTCCTTTGCACTGTGTTTGCAATATATTTGGTTGCACATCTATTTTTCACTCTTTACGTGTGTATGCATACCAATTTCACGGCCAGCGCCCTCCGGACCAAAATCCACGGAAAAGTCTGATGGAAGTCCGATCGTGTGGCTTTAGAGGCATTGTTGTGAACTCTGCATGTTCTTGCCATCTTGAACTTGTATTGCAATTTTCTGCTGTGTATTCTTCTTTTTTTTGCCATATTGAACCTGTGTTGCAGTATAACTTTGTATCTGTTTAGTAAATTGCAAGTTTACTAAAATACAGCTATGCCCTGCCTGATTATTTGCCCAACTGCTCATTTTATTAAACAAAGATAGCTTCCAAAGTCAGAACCATGGCCATGCAATGAGATCAACAGTACTTTCCATTGTAGTTAACCTGTAGATAGAGAAGGTTTATAAACAGTTGACTCACCACCCACTGGATCAAAAACGTCAGTTTTTAAATTCTACAAAATTAGGCTATATAGATAGTAGATAGTATCACCAAACACAACGTTTAAAATAACAATTAAAGGCATCTCAGAAGAGCTTTGAAAGTTAGTGGCTACATAGACTGAGCTTTTGGTAAAACAATTGTACGGTCAACTAAAAATAAGGGACTATCAAATAAAAGGGAGAAGCAGAACAAACCTGGTATATGTAGTTCAGTGTAATGTGGAATGCAAATATCTGTTCACTGGGTATACAAAACAATCACTCAACAAATGCATGGCCCAGGTGGGCAAAATCGTCAGTTCAGGACTTAGCAGTCTTCCTACGCCTTAATACTTAAAGTGTTACTAAACCCACAACAGTAAAACCAGTGTGTATATGCAGAAAAGCATGCTTGTTAAACTCACTGTGGAACTTAAGGGGTTAAACCTCTGCATTGTGTAAAAAGGCTGTGTGATCCTGTATTCCCTGATCGTCCCCTCCCTCCACTGACTCCAGACCATTTCCTGATAGAACAGAGCATTAGGGGACAGGCTGCACAGTTTTTTTTTTTGGGGGGAGAGTGCATGTGATCAGCACTGTCCAGACCGAGGGTCAGGGGAAAATAAAAACTCCTCCTATAAGCTTTGAGCAGACAGTGATAGAAGTCACAATACTGCTCTAACTGCTGATAAGAAAAGGTATGTCTCCGTTTATATTTACTAAAACTATTGCATTTCCATGCTCTGTGTACTGTGGGAGACCAGATATAGTGAATGCAAGGTCCTGGGTTTAGTAACACTTTAATACTTACGGTTCCTTGCACTATTGGTGGCTGGTGCTCTACTTCACTGCTCGATGCTCTGGAATGTGAATGGGCTCTAGATTTGCTCCTGTACAATGCAGAAATGCTGGTTCTACATTGTATGGGATGATTTCAGAGTGCTGCAAATGAGACTGGTCAACTGAAGAGGAGGAAGCCTGTGAAAGTGAGAAAAAAAGTAAGTATATAACATTATTCCTCACTCCTAGACAAAATGAGTAGTTAACACTTGTCGTGGGGAAAGGCGTTAAGCTTTAAGGAGAACATACATTCTTTCCAGGGTAAAGTACCACCTTTTGTATTTTACATTGGCTTGACAAATTACATAAAATTAGCTGAAATTGTGTTTTAAGTCACCCTTAAAGTCACAAGTTTAAGCCTATTTGAAGTTTCTATGTATGTGTAGCACTACACCCGCAGGAGCTGCTGGTTTAATTTTGGGCCTGCATGTTACCTCGGTATTCGTTGTCTAGGGGAAGAAAGTCTAGAAACTCCAATGTCCACACAAGATGTAAAACCTTAAGCAGTTAGGTTTTATTTTCCTTTTTTTGCATAAACATATAGAAAGGTGAAGGAAACAAGGGTAGGGTCAGGCACACGGTACAGATCACTGGGGAGAACTCCTCAAGTATACAGTCACTCATCACTCTCCCTGGAGTGGGTATTGCTCACCCGGATAGGCCCCTCTCACCTGGCCTAGCAGCCGGTATGATGCACAAACAATATCAGGACCAGTCTCTGCCACAGACTGGTGATGCACAGAATTGGATAATCCGGGATCCTTTGCCACAGGACCCAACACCCGAACTTCCAGCCAAACAGTCAAGAGCCTTTAAGCTGACTAGGCAGACTGTAAGGTAACTTTAGTTGCGGTGCATCCTCCAATAGATTTACCAGGCCCTCCTCAAGACACCAGCCTTCCGCTTGGTCTTTTCCAGGACAGGTCCTCCCCTGGTTTCCTCCATTAAGTGGCTTCCTCCCTCGGGATGGACAGCACAGGATCACCAAAGTGCAGACCCAGTCAGCATAACTGGGCCTGCTGGTTGGAGTTGCGGCCTCAGACCAGCATGGTTCCGAGGCCAAAAAATCACACAATACACCCCTCACGCCAGGAGGGCCGCGAGGGGACGAAGGACCATAAAAGATGGCGTCTGCCCCTTAAGTACCCTTCCCCAGCATGCTCAGTGGGTAGACCACGCCCACTGAACAGTTCCCGGGGGAAGGTACCCAATACACTTTGGCTTGTCAATCTTCCACATTGGCCTGAGGTGGTAATGCCACCTACAGGCAACAATGAGAATTTTTTCCCAACACAGCCATAGCCGGAACAGAGGCTAATTTAACATCAATTATTTACATCTGAGCCTAGCAATTGGCTCAGATACCCTCTAAATTGAAACATAGCGCCCAGTCATTGGGAGCAGGGCACTACATACTCCCCCTTCTACATAAAGACACTGTCCCCAGTGTCTGGGGAAAAAAAACAACTCCTTAAGCCTGAGGATTTGGCACCTGAACCAAAAACTTGGATGGGCAATGGGAGAGAGGAAAAGGACAAACATAAAAATAGTATAAAATTTTCAATAAGAGCATAGCACAATATACATCACGTTACCACTCATCACTAACTATCTAGCCCTCCCCATTCTCCGGAGGCCTTGAAAGCAGATCTGGTACCTAAAAGAGAAAACAAGACACAAAAGACACACAGCAAAATAACTGTATACATCCTAAACATTTCTACAGAAGCATAGCTACACCTCTTTTTAGAGTTAGAACTTTCCTTCTTGAGTTTTAAAGCATAAATGATAAGTGTAGAAAAGTCTTTCCCTAATCTATCAACCACTGCCACCTAGTGTCAGAGGCAACACACACATTTCTTTAAGCAGGTGCTGTAATAGTTGATATCTTGATCCCAACGTCCTCAGCACCCTATTCCTAACTGGCTAACTTCCCCAAAGTCCAGTTAGCATGAAAAACGAGAAGGCAACAAAAATTCCTTCTCTCAGTTGAAAGGTTTACTTTTTCCTTGACAAAAGAAAAATTGTAGTCGAAGACAAAAAGTTACTTTGAAACCTCCATAGGTAAAACCTGGGGTCCGGCAAAGTCAGAGGTTTTCCCTCATTGTCCAGGGCTGTAATAAAATAAGTAACATTGTCCTTCCCGGGTCTGCAGATGACTATCTGATTAGTGTGGATATGCCGCCCATAGCTCCAATCTAACTGGCACCCCTGGAACCGATCAGCCATTATGAATGAATAGTCCAAGTTTCGGAACGGCTTTGGTACTTCTAAATAGTCCCAGATGGCTTCACTGCACCACTGTTCCCTTTTTGCTTCAACTTCCTGCATTATTTCTTTGGGTACGTACGGAAACTCCAGACCGTACTCCGTGGGTACCCTTTTCATCAGCACTCGTTGTAGACGGGCGAGTCTAGGCAATGTCCGAGAACTCCCCGTCCCGGGCAACACACACGAATCCGGTGACTTTTTCACCATAGACTTTGTAGGTTTAAGAACAGTCCTCTTTACAGGCAAAGTCACTCTAGCAATGTCTGGGGTTCCCTCCCTGGGGGTAGTTTCCTCGGAGTCCATATCTGCCCACTCTGAACAGCTACGAGTTGAGGCACAAAAAACACAAAAAGCAGCGCTCGATGGAAATGGCATAAAATAGTCTTGTATTAGATAAAATAACATTAATGTAGCACATGGCAATAAACTCTTAAAAATGCACACAATCGTGGTAATGATTGTGGTGTAGTGGAAGAAAAGCAACAACGATACCACTGCAGAGTCAATCAAGGATGGAAGGGGTTAACATCACTCCATAGGTAAGTATGGGTCCCCAGAGTAAAACTGTCAAAACTTCAACAAGGTGACCACTGAATATAGGTGGAATGAGGAAAGTGCCGTGTAATGGCTCTGGTATACAGAATGTAATGAACGTCCCTGCTGCCCAACAGAGTGTGGAGCGTGGTTCAGGGGTCCCGAAGATGGAAACTGCAGGTGTCACTACGAGAGGCGGGCAGGCAGACCGCTCCAATGTACTGACCTGTACGAGAGCCGATGGGTGTTACCGCTCCTAGGCAGGGAGCTCTGTGACGATCGCACAGCAGATGGATGGACGGCTCAGCGGGGAATGCGGAGGGCGACAGACCAACCAATGGAGAGCCAGGCGCGCTCAGATGACGTCAGCGATGGCCAAATCAAGTGGAGAGCAGTGAACCAGCCAATAGGGACCCAAGCGCACTGGTATGGCGTCAGCGATGGCGTTGGTGTAACCAAGGCAATGGGATTGAGTAGAGAGAAGACTCAACGGCAGTGGCAATCGTTTGGCTCGAACAGGGGGCCGTGACTGACATGTTTCGCGTTGCTACGCTTTTTCCAAAGTCACGGGAACAGCGGCAATCCCATCAATAAGAGCACAATGGCAATGGGAGGGATGGTGGGGGGTAGGGGCCAGAGTACTGACATAGGATCTGATGTTAACCCCTCCATGACCAGTATCAGGCACAAAAATGACTTGCAAACATAAATAGGGATTGCAAACATAATTAGGAAAAAAGAGCAACTGCAGAACACCCAGGTAACAGAAACATGACAAATAACAAAACCATAACAATAACAAGAAAATGTGTACATATATATGTGTGTGTGTGTAAACGTGCACATATGGTAAAATAGGGAAAATAAATGGAATGAAATAAAAAATAAATTGCAAATACTTGCATAAGAAATCATGACAATATATAAGCTGTAAGGGAAAATGGAAAAATAATATATAAAATACAGCAGTGTATCAAAAGGCCCTCACAGTTATAGATAAAAATGGAAATTCCCCTGATGATTAATATATATATATATATATACTATTATAATATTATTAGAAATATTGAAATTATTAGAATTGCATGATAACCATACAAAATTGTACATTAACCCAAAAAAGGGGGGGACGCCATGTTATTGTCCATAGGTTCACCTTGCGATAGCTAGATGTTGCAAAAATTTATAAATACCAAAAAATAATACAAAAGTTAAAAATGTAAAATTAATTAGAAATTGATTAACAATTGTTTAAAAATTAAAAGAGAAAAGATGAGCAACCGTTTATATAGATCTTCAGCTGAAATATCAGACAATGCTCAAAATGTCCAGTTCTTCGTTCAAACCCCCAGGCGAGAGCGAACCGAACTGGTAGATCCAGAAGGTTTCTCTCCTGCACAGGAGAGAAAACATTTCATTGTCTGTTAATGTCCCTTTAGGTATAGCCTTAATTGCCATGACCTCCAGTACCCTAAAATCTATTTTTGTGTGCCTGGAGGAAATGGCGTGGGATGATATGTTTGTCACAACCTTTTTTGATGAGTCTGCGGTGCTCGCCCACCCTCACGCGGAGGGTGCGAATCGTGCGTCCTACATACAGGAGTTTGCATGGGCATGGCAGAACATAGATAATATATTCAGTTGAACAGGTAAGGAACTGTTTTATCTGAAAACTAACACCTTTAGAAATAACAATTTCTGGACGTCCATTGGTGATTGATTGGCACGTCAAGTACCCTCTTTTACAACACCGAAAGATACCGGTTCTATTATCAAAATAGGCCCGAATATCCAAAGGTCTTTTATTATTGGGAATAACCAACTTACTTGGGGCAATTGTATTGCGAATGGTGTGAGATCTTCTAAAAGTAACTTGAGGTTTAGAGGGGAGCAATGGTGCTAAGAATTGGTCTAATTTCAGAATATTATAATGCTTATTAATAATTCTGGAAATAGCCCTATATTTAATATTAAACGTTGATATGAATCTAGCTGTATTCTCCACACTGTCTTTATCTTTATTTGCGTCTTTTTTCTTTGTTTGTTTATTGGTATTCAAAAGAAACGCTTGTTCCACCAGATCGCGAGGGTACCCCTTTTCTTTGAATTTCTTTTGCATGAGAGAGCCTTGTGTAGTGTAGTCTTCAACTTTCGTACAGTTTCTACGCAATCTATGAAACTGGCCGTTAGGAATGTTGATCTTCCAAGATGGATGATGGCAGCTTTCAAAGTGTAAATAAGAATTACCACCTTAGGTTTGGTGTGGTTACTGGTGGTAATCATTTTTTGATCATGGGAAAGGACCAGGTCAAGAAAAACCAGTTTATCAGGATCGAGCATATGCGTAAAGGACAGTCCCAATGTATTACCATTGCAATGATCCACAAAAGAAGAAAACATCTACAGGCTGCCACTCCAAATGAGCACGACATCATTGATATATCGCCCGTAAAAGACAATATATTCAAGGAAAGGGTTGTTGTTCCAAATTTGCATGTCCTCCCAGTACCCCATAGTGAGATTTGCATACACGGGGGCAAAATTAGCCCCCATCGCAGTGCCTTTCTCCTGGAGATAAAATTGATCTAAAAACTAAAAATAATTGTGTTGCAAACAGAACTCTATATCTCTGAGCAAAAATTCTGACTGCAGTGAATTCATTTTTCCATTTTTGCTGAGGAAATACTGTACCGCTGAAAGACCAACATTATGGGGTATGGACGTGTATAAAGAAGCAACGTCCAATGAAGCCCATAAATGACATCTTCCCAATTGTAATTTTGTAAAATATCGATGATGTTACTCGAATCTCTGGCAGCTGGCAGACTATGGGTTGTAGTAGTTAATCTATGTATATTGATAGTCCACTAATAAAACTATTTGTACTGGCAACTATAGGTCTTCCAGGATGGTGTACCAATGATTTATGAACCTTTGGGAGGTGATAAAAGTAAGGGGTACTACATATTTTCTGTAATAAAAAATACTTTTCTCTTTTGTTAAGAACCCCCTTACTATAAGCTGTGTCCACCAAAGTAGTAAGTTCCAGTTGGTACAAAGGAAGAGGGTCAGAACGGAGCTTCCGATAGGTTTCACTATCGGCTAATAGCCGTAAGCTTCCCGAAGGTAGTCTGATTTGTCTTGAATGACAAGGCTGCCTCCTTTATCCGCCTGCTTTACTATAATATCTTTGTTGGCTGTAATATCTTTCAGAGCTTGACGCTCAGCTCTATCAAGATTAGAAGAACTCAGTTTAGATGAATTGTCACATAGAGAAACAAAATCTTTATAAACAGCTTGATAAAAAGTCTCTATATGTGGGCCTTTAGATTGTGTGGGGTTGAAAATAGACGGGGGTTTAAAATCAGTGTGCACGATATCTGGATCTAAAAAAGGACATCATGGCTTTGAGAATGGGGGATAGTCCCATTATTATTAGTGGTTCCTAATACCAGGTTTTCATTTAAAACTTTACATTTTGCGAAATGTTGTTTAAGTGTAAGGAGACGGACAAACTTATTCAGATCTTAGAAAAGACCAAACTTGTTTGGTCCTATAGAGAGAGAGAATACATTCTACCGGTGTGAGGGTATTGGAGGATAAGTTGTATATCTTGATAGTGCTATCTGCTAGTTGATATCTATCTTCTCCTTTTTGTTTAATCTTGGATTGTGCTCCTCCTCTTCTAGCTCGTCTAGTTTTCTTTTTTCGATTGGTTGTGAGACTCCCTTTGGAGGATGGCCTAAAAAATCCTCGACAATCTGTGAACTATCATGATTTACATGGGGATTGTCTGTAATATTACCAAAGTTACAGAGGGCCCATTATGTCTAGGACGAGCGCCTTCTTTGATGTAAACATCCAGATCTTTAGATAACGAACTGTATTTATTAGATGTAGTTATTGTGAAACAGAGTGGTGGGTGAGGGGACCCTCTAGCGGGCTCTATAGCAACCTGAGGGTCTGTTGTCGGAAAGTTCATGTCAGTCGATCTTTTGTCCAAAGAAGTAGAGGATGTAATCTGTACCGAAACTAACTGTGATGGTACATTAGTCTCTGCAGGATAAGAGATATGACTCCCAGCTGGTACTGCTTCTAAGGACGGTATTGGCTCGGAATTATAACCGTGTGAGCGGGTATTTTTAGAATGAAATTTGCCATTTTTATCTTTCCCTTTTCTATTTATTTTTATTTTTATTTTTACTGTTGTTATTAATAGTGGAATTATTATGCCTTGGACGAGGGGGATACAAGGTAGTACCATGGGTAGACTGTGTGGTATTGGGTTTTAATTCCAGTACTGGATGTTGCTATTCAAAAACATTTCCTGTTTTGTAGTCTTTTACGTCTCGTTCAAGTTTATTTGTTTTTTTATTAATCATATCATCCTCATCTTTCTTAATGTTGGAATCTTGGACCTGTAACCATTTGGAAAAAGGCAGGAAGAGCTGAAAGTGTTAGCTGCCTGACTCCTCTCAAGCACCTGTTGCTCAGCAGCCCTCAATTTCCTTTCCCTTTGCTGAACTAAGATTTTGATCCACTTAGTGGATCATTTGCCACTCTTTTGTGAGGTCCTCATCCAAAAAATTGCATTGTTTTTTGATGCGGAGACCTCTAGGGGTAGTCCCTAGTTCGAGATATTTCTGTAAGAGGGCAAGATCCCACCATTGGGCATTCTCATACTGCTTTGCATCCTGCAGTCTGAGAAAAGCCTTTCTCATCTGGATCTCAAATGCCTCAGTATGTGGGGGTGTATTATTAGATGAGGGAGAATTATTGGTAATGTCATGATTAGTATCAGAGAAACTACATAGATCAATACTATCAAAGATAGACTGCAACCTATTGGACCTGTCTGTTGCCATGGAAAAAAATTTGTACGCACCAACACACAAGACGCTAGGACACACAAACAAACAAACATACAACAAAAAAAAAAAACTGCAATTAGCTCTAAATATACCCAAAGATCATGTAGAGAATAAAAGTATATGTTCAAAGTCTGGACTAGTCTGAACTAGTACCACAATGTCTATAAAATGTGCAAATGCAGTGCGAGTGCAATCACGCAACAGTCAGTGAGCTGCTCAGGAAGGAATCCAAACAAGTAAACATAAACAAAAAAATCCTGTAAGGGCTGCAAACTTTCAGTCTTGAGCATGACAATGTCCAACCTGTAAGGGTTCAAGAAGAACAATAACCAGTGCAGCTGCAAACCACTGGAAAAGTGGATAGGAAAACACAAAAAAAACACAAAAAGCAGCGCTCAATAAAAATGGCATAAAACTTTAGAGTCTTGGACTAGATAAAATAACATTAATGCAGCACATGGCAATAAACACTTAAAAATACACACAATAATGGTAATGATTGTGGTGTAGTGGAAGAAAAGCAACAACGATACCACTGCAGAGTCAAGGATGGAAGGAGTTAACATCAATCCATAGGTGAGTATGGGTCCCCAGAGTAAAACTGTCAAAACTTCAAGGTGACCACCGAATACAGGTGGAATGAGGAAAGTGCGGTGTAATGCCTCTGATATACCTGCTGCAATGTCCGAGAACTCCCCGTCCCGAGCAACACACATGAATCCGGTGACTTTTTCACCATAGACTTTGTAGGTTTAAGAACAGTACACTTTACAGGCAAAGTCACTCTAGCAATGTCCAGGGTTCCCACCCTGGGGGTAGTTTCCTCAGAGTTCATATCTGCCCACTCTGAACAGCTACGAGTTAAGGTAGCATCTCCCATGTTGTTCCACAACAACTCTCTGGGCTTGGGCTCAAATAAATGGTCATCACCAGCATCTAACTAGAGTCCTGGGTCACTTTTCCCTCAGATTTCTTACCAGCTCCTGTAGTGGACGTCCCGGGAATATCATCGCTCATGGGGTCCGGTTCCGGTAAACACTGGAGTAGGCCTCGACCGCGGCTGCGGGAAGCCTTGACGTATCCCACCTTCCGTTTCACGGGTGGGATGGAAACACATGCTGTAGACGTGGTATCCGCTGCGATGTCAGCTGGTACCTCTGTACTGGTAGTGACATCTCTTTCAGGCTCCCTTTCTGCAGCAGAAGTAGAGCGCACAGGCTGAACCGCAGGGGCGAAGGCGACATCCTCCAATGTAGCGGTGTCTGTATCCCAGTCCACCCGATAAGCACGAGGCAATGCTGTGGGTTGCTCCACCTCGAATAAGTTTTCCCCACAGGATGAGCACCGGGCAAATGGACTGAACTGCCAGTCCTTCACATCTAGGGCACAGCATGCCCAGCGCCTCCACATCTCCGCTTGTATAAAGCACAAAGCATCCACGTGGCTTCAATATGATCCCTGTATCCATGAGCAAGGCTCCAGATGGCTTAGCACTCTCAGCGGCAGGCATGGGGAACATTCTAGGCCATGGCCTGGGTGGTGCCCACAAAATCAAAGACATGCGGCTTTCTGATCCACTCACTTGATCTGGCAGCCTCCGGTCTTTGGCGCCAAATACACTCACGTGTAGCACATGTCATGGTCCCTACCATGCCAAGCAGACGGCCCGGCGTGGGCACGCCCCAAGTGGCTCTAGGTGGTATTGAATCCAGGACTGTATGTTACTGCTTCTGTTCATTTACCTCTGAGCCACTCCTCAGTTCAGTATTCTGCCTGCTTTCCAGCTGAGCCTAGTTCTGCATGGTGCTGAAAGTCTTTCTCTGGTGTGAGGGGGTTGGCTCGGCAGCGGGTGTGTGTGACCCCCGAGATGGGCTCCCCACACAAAAACAGGCCCAGCAAACGGAGGTTGTGGTTTTCAAAATCAAAAAGGTGCGGTTTATTTTCTATTTACAGTGACAAAACACAGCAAAGAAAAAGAAACATAAACAAAATAAATCCTGGTCAACTTGACCTCTGACTAAACATACAGGTTTCCTAACTAACAACTGGGATCAGCCTAGTGCTGTCCTAGTCCCTAAGTCCCTGGTTTTAAATGTCCAAGCAAATAGCCACACAGGCTTTGTCTCACCGCACAGGGGTTCACTCTCCCTAGACAGTCCACACAGATCTGGGTCCAGGCATGAGCTAACATCTAATGAAGCTGGGAGTTCTTATAGAGGCCTAAATGAGCTGACAAGCTTCAGCTGGTCTCATCAACTCCCTGTCTGCTCGACGCCCCACACTCTCCCTAGAGGTATGAGTCATCCATGAGCCCACTAGCCTTATACAACTCTCCACCTAGTTGTATAAGTCGGCGTAAAGCCTGAATCTGGGCGAAATATATCTACCCCCCTGGATGCAACCAGGTGACTTTACCTTCCTGCTGTCACATACCCCCCCCTCTTGTTTTAACCTCGGGGTTGGAACACCAGCAATCAGGCATTCATGTACTCGAGACAAAGCATCCACATTCCCCATTTGAACGCCAGGGCGATGCTTTACTGTGAAGTTGAATTCCTGGAGGGCCAGGAACCACCTATTCACTCTTCTATTTGTTTCCTTGTTTTGAGCCATCCACTTTAACGGAGCGTGATCCGTAACCAAGTCAAAGTGCCTACCTAGCAGGTAGTACCGAAGGGAATCTAGAGCCCACTTCACCGCTAAACACTCCTTTTCAACGGTGGCGTAATTTACCTCATGGGACTTCAACTTCCTGCTGAGGTAAATGACTGGGTGCTCTTCCCCGTTCCAGACCTGGGACAATACTGCTCCTAACCCCACATCTGACGCATCACTTTGTACGACAAAGTCTTTAGAGAAGTCGGGTGAGTACAACACTGGCTGGCTACATAAGGCTTGTTTCAAGAATTGGAATGCTGCCTCAGCCTCGGGGGTCCATTTAATCATGACCGACCCTTTCCCCTTCGTCAGGTTGGTTAGGGGCACAGCCTTAGAAGCAAAGTGGGGAATGAATCGCCGATAATACCCAGCGATTCCCAGAAAGGCTCGTACCTGCTTCTTGCTGTTGGGACGTGGCCAACTCTGGATGGCCTCGACTTTGTTGAGTTGGGGTTTTATTACTCCCCTCCCAATGGTGTACCCAAGATATTTGGCCTCCTCCTGCCCAATGGTACACTTCTTGGGGTTAGCCGTAAACCCCGCTTCCCGAACAGAGTCCAGGACTGCTTGCACTTTTGGCAGATGTGAGGCCCAATCTGTGCTATGGACAATTACGTCATCCAGGTAAGCCGCAGCATACTTCCGATGGGGCCTCAGCATCTGGTCCATTTTCCGCTGGAATGTGGCCGGCGCATTCTGTAACCCGAACGGCATTCTTTTATATTGGAACGCCCCATCTGGGGTTACAAATGCGGTTTTCTCTTTGGCCGACTTGGCCAGGGGGATTTGCCAATACCCTTTTGTGAGGTCAAGAGTCGTCATGTATCGGGCTGTTCCCAGCCGGTCGATCAACTCATCTATACGTGGCATGGGGTAGGTGTCAAATTTTGTAACTTTGTTCAACTGACGAAAATCGTTACAAAATCGCCAGCTCCCATCCGGTTTAGGCACCAACACAATGGGACTAGACCAATCACTTTGGGACTCCTCTATCACCCCTAAGTTCAGCATTTTCTGTACTTCCTCCCGTATTGCCTCCCGTCGGGCCTCTGGGATCCGATAGGGTTTTAACTTCACCCTTTCACCGGGCGGGGTAATGATGTCATGCTCTACCCCAGATGTTTGTCCCGGCAGCTCAGAGAATACCTCCTTGTTGCGAAGCACAAACTCCTTAACCTCCTGTTGTTGGGGTTGTGACAAGGTGGCTGCTATTCCAACCTCAGGAATCACGCAACCAGTTTGAGCTGGTGACCAAGTGTCTGCGACTAGGGACTCTCTATCCCTCCAGGCTTTCAACAGATTAATGTGATAGATCTGTTCGGGCTTTCGCCTTCCTGGTTGTCTGACCTTGTAATTCACTTCGCTCACTTTTTCCATTATCTCGTAGGGGCCTTGCCATTTGGCAAGGAATTTACTTTCAACCGTAGGGACAAGTACCAGTATCCTATCCCCCGGGGAAAAGGTACGGGTCTTGGCTCCACGGTTGTACACTCTCTGCTGTGCTAACTGCGCTTGGGCCAAATGTTCCTTCACGATGGGCATTACCTGTGCAATTCGGTCTTGCATCAGGGCGACATGCTCAATCACACTCCTGTGGGGAGAACTCTCACTTTCCCAAGTTTCCTTGGCAATATCCAACAGCCCTCTTGGGTGTCTCCCATACAGTAACTCAAAGGGGGAGAATCCCGTAGAGGATTGGGGCACCTCCCTAATAGCAAACATCAGATAAGGAAGTAGACAGTCCCAATCCTTTCCATCTCTATCCACCACTTTCTTCAACATTTGTTTTAGGGTTTTGTTGAATCTTTCAACCAGCCCATCGGTTTGGGGGTGATACACAGATGTACGTAATTGCGTCACTTTGAACAATTTACACAGCTCCTTCATAACCCGGGACATAAAGGGTGTACCTTGGTCCGTAAGCAGTTCTTTACAAATACCCACCCGGCTAAACACAAGAGATAGCTCTTTGGCTATGGTTTTGGCCGAGGTATTTCGGAGAGGGATCGCTTCTGGATAACGGGTGGCATAGTCCATTATAACTAATATGTACTGGTGCCCCCTAGCGGACTTGATTATAGGACCTACCAAATCCATGGCGATCCTCTCAAACGGGACCTCAATGATGGGTAGAGGGACCAGCGGGCTACGGAAATGTGGCATCGGGGCCAACCTCTGACACACAGGGCAGGAGGAACAATAATTTTCTATGTCCTTCATCACCCCCGGCCAATAGAATCTCTGTAATACCCTCTCTCGGGTTTTCTCTGTCCCCAGATGACCTCCAAGAATGTGCCCATGGGCCAACTCCAACACCAACTTCCTGTAAGGTTTGGGCACCACAAGCTGCTCAACGGTTTCTTCTGCCCTTTTTGCCACCCGATACAGTAGGTCCTTCTCTACGCTGAAGTATGGGTAAGTGCAGGTATTATCTGGGTTCACTAACTCGCCATCTATTTTCACTACGTTTTCCCGTGCCTTTATTAGGGCGGGGTCTTTCAACTGTTCTGTGGCAAAGTTTTCCCTGTGAACCTCAAGATCAGAAAACTCCACAGACGGTAGGTTTTCGTCTGAGGAGGTGGGCTCCTCTCCAGTTTCTTGAGTCTCCCCTGCCAATACTGATAAGGGAAATTCCGGAGAGTCCTCACCACTCTCAGGGGAGTTCTGGCTATCACATTCCTGGTACATAGGGGCACCAGTGGGGGGCTCAGGATCATCCCACAGTTCCCAGAACTTCGGAAAATCCCTTCCCACAATGGCGTCATGCGGTAACTGAGATACTAAGCCCACTGGATGAGAGAGGGTACCTTTGGGGGTCTCGAAACACACTGTAGTCACTGGATACTCTCGGGTGTCCCCATGCACACAAATAACAGCTACCTTGCTATTCCCAGAGACCTCTGTTTTAACTAACTCAGCCTTTATCAGGGTCACAAGGCTACCTGAATCCAGCAATACCACAACATTTCTACCATTAACACACATTTTGCATAAATGTTTCTCAGTTTCTCGAATGGCAGTGCATGCGACTGTCGCACACAGCGACTGACGTCTGCCCATCAGAAAGTCACACTGCATGGGTTCCTCCACAACCGGGCAATTGGCTGCAATATGTCCCGCTTGCCGGCAGCGGTAGCAAACGATCCTTCTTGCGGCCTCTTGAGCCGCTGATTTCCCAGGCTGTTCTCGCCAAACTTGGGGTAGAGCTCCCACCCTCTCACTCTCTCCACCCTCACCCCTTGGAATCCTCTTATCCGCCCCTGGGGATGGTCTGGTCTTAGGGTGGAAAGTCCGAGTGTCTCTGGAAGAGGCCGTCAGGTTCTCTGTAGCCAAGTATTTCTCCACACGATCCACAAGACCATCGGCCGTCTCTGGGTCTCCATGGCTTACCCACTTTTGGATGGCAGTAGGAAGAGCTCTCAAAAACCGATCCATTACAACACGTTCCACAATCTTTGGTGCGGACAAAGTCTCTGGCTGTAGCCACTTTCTGCTCAGGTGAATGAGATCATACATTTGAGACCTGGGGGGTTTTCCAAGCTGGAAAGTCCAGTTATGCACACGCTGAGCCCGGACAGCCTGGGTGACACCCAGCCTTGCCAATATTTCAGCTTTTAGCATCACATAGTCTTTTGCTTGGTTAGGCTCTAGGTCATAGTAAGCTTTCTGCGATTCACCAGTTAACAGAGGAGCCACCAGTCCAGCCCACTGCTCCTCAGGCCACTTTTTTCTCTTTCAGCGGTCCTTTCAAATGTGGTCAAAAATACCTCTGGATCATCCTCTCCAGTCATTTTTGTCAATAAACGACTCACCCCAAAGGACGCGGTATTAGTGGGACGGCTTTCCTCACTGGTCTGCGGACGTTGCTGCATTACTGCTTCCATCTGTTGTTGTAGTCTCTGCTCTTGCTTCTGCAACAGGTCTATGAAGCGGGCCTCAGATTGCTGCTGGGCTTGTTGCTGAGCCTCCAGACTCTGTTGCAAAGTTGCGTTTGTCTGCTGCTGGGCTGCAAGGCTCTGTTGATGAGCTTGCTGCTGGGCTGCGAAGTTCTTTTGCAAACCTGCATTTGTCTGCTGTTGATTGGCATTTGCTAGAGCCAGCTGCTTCAGTATCTCCTCCATGCTGGCTTAAAAAAAAAACTGCCACTGGTTCTCCACCAACTGTGAGGGGGTTGGCTCGGCAGCGGGTGTGTGTGACCCCCGAGATGGGCTCCCCACACAAAAACAGGCCCAGCAAACGGAGGTTGTGGTTTTCAAAATCAAAAAGGTGCGGTTTATTTTCTATTTACAGTGACAAAACACAGCAAAGAAAAATAAACATAAACAAAATAAATCCTGGTCAACTTGACCTCTGACTAAACATACAGGTTTCCTAACTAACAACTGGGATCAGCCTAGTGCTGTCCTAGTCCCTAAGTCCCTGGTTTTAAATGTCCAAGCAAATAGCCACACAGGCTTTGTCTCACCGCACAGGGGTTCACTCTCCCTAGACAGTCCACACAGGTCTGGGTCCAGGCATGAGCTAACATCTAATGAAGCTGGGAGTTCTTATAGAGGCCTAAATGAGCTGACAAGCTTCAGCTGGTCTCATCAACTCCCTGTCTGCTCGACGCCCCACACTCTCCCTAGAGGTATGAGTCATCCATGAGCCCACTAGCCTTATACAACTCTCCACCTAGTTGTATAAGTTGGCGTAAAGCCTGAATCTGGGCGAAATATATCTACCCCCCTGGATGCAACCAGGTGACTTTACCTTCCTGCTGTCACACTGGATATCCTTGCAATCTGTACCTGTCTCTCCTGGTTCAGCTGATCAACTAGGGTATAAAACACTGCCTCACTCTGAGTGATTTGTCAGTTCATTGTTCTGTCTTTATCAGTGCCAAAGGTTTCTGAGTTCCTGTGTTCTAGTTACAGCTACAAGACTGACCCTGGCTTTGTTGATCGTTTATTCTGACTTCTGGAATCCCTGACTACGGCTTGCCTCGACTATTCTTTGGAAAAATACTATCAAGCCCCTGTGCACAGACTCACAGCCCAGGTAGCTTCTTACCTTGTTACCATGGGTTATGTGTATTTGCAAGGGTGAGCATACAACTCTGCATTATGAACTCCAACCAAGGTAAGCCCTTACAGCACACAGTTGGTGGGAACTCCTCCCCTTTGAGTTCTTTTTGCGTGTAGCTCGCAGGCTTTTCTTTCCTGGCTACGACCACGGCCTACGCAGTTTGCAAAGTGATCTGTACTTTTACCCCTTTGGTTTCAATTCAAGCACAGTCCAACACCTTCTTGTAGACTTTCAATAGAGCAAATATCCTTTTTACAGTTGCGAGAGGTAACGGAAAATCCCGGACTCAAGCCCCCATGTGTAGCACTACCCCCGCAGGAGCTGCTGGGTTAATTTTGGGCCTGCACGTTACCTCTGTATTCGTTGTCTAGGGGAAGAAAGTCTGTAGAAACTCCAATGTCCACACAAGATGTAAAACCTTAAGCAGTTAGGTTTTATTTTCCTTTTTTTGCATAAACATATAAAAAGGTGAAGGGAATAGGCACACGGTACAGATCACTGGGGAGAACTCCTCAAGTATACAGTCACTCACCACTCTCCCTGGATTGGGTATTGCTCACCCGGATAGGCCCCTCTCACCTGGCCTAGCAGCCGGTATGATGCACGAAAAATATCAAGACCAGTCTCTGCCACAGACTGGTGATGCACAGAATTGGATAATCCGGGATCCTCTGCCACAGGACTCAACACCTGAACTTCCAGCCAAACAGTCAAGAGTCTTTAAGCTGACCCGGCAGACTACAAGGTAACTTTAGTTGCGGTGCATTCTCCAATAGATTTACCAGGCCCTCCTCAAGACACCAGCCTTCCGCTTGGTCTTTTCCAGGACAGGTCCTCCCCTGGTTTCCTCCATTGAGTGGCTTCCTCCCTCAGGACGGACAGCACAGGATTACCTTCAAAGTGCAGACCCAGTCAGCATAACTGGGCCTGCTGGTTGGAGTTGCTGCCTCGGACCAGCATGGTTCCGAGACCAAAAATCACACAATACACCCCTCACGCCAGGAGGGCCGCGAGGGGACAAAGGACCCCAAAAGATGGCGTCTGCCCCTTAAGTACCCTTCCCCAGCATGCTCAGCGAGTGTACCACGCCCACTTAACGGTTCCCGGGGGAAGGTACCCAATACACTTTGGCTTGTCAATCTTCCACATTGGCCTGAGTTGGTAACGCCACCTACAAGCAACAATGGGAAGTTTTTCCCAACACAGCCATAGCCGGAACAGAGGCTAATTTAACATCAATTATTTACATCTGAGCCTAGCAATTGTCCCAGATACCCACTAAATTGAAACATAGCGCCCAGTCATTGGAAGCAGGGCGCTACATATGTTTTGAGGACCATTTCAGGGCTCATCTTGAACCAGAAAAAATATGGAGAGGGGACTGAGTGGATGTATTTTCCCTGGAGAGGTTTCTATTGGACTGGGAATGTTGAATGATATCAAGAAGGAAAATAAGGAAAAAATGAAGGTATCATCTAATCCCTAGGACCCTTTCAAAATAATTATGAGCATTTGTGATTATGGCTAGTGTCACCTATGAAAAGAACCTGATCATTGCTCTGAGCTTATCTGTTATCTGGATGCTATAATGTGTATTGCTAGCAGTTGAATTAAAGCAGCAGTATGTTCACCAGAAACTGACAATTTTAACATGAATACTCCAGCTTCCGAGGAGGTTCTCATTTTTTTATGTTATAAGCAAGATAAGGGTCGTGCTGCCAATGATGCTAGAAATATGGTGAAAACTGGCGATGTGGAAAAGATGCTGCATTTTATAAAATAACTACCTAGATCATAGGGTTGCTCGGTTGTTGGAATCCAGTTTTTCAAAAAATGTGCAAAGTCTGTATAATGTAAAAGCCATTTCCCCTATCCCATGTAGTTTGAAGTCAGCTTTACAAGTTTAGTCAAGTTACAGTAACATGTCAGTTAGGTTGCATGGGGGGGATCTTTTGATTCTCCTCCCTATAGAAATGTAATACTGTCCCCAATAGGCATTATTCCAAAAAAGTGACAAATTTATGCTAAGTTTTCTGTTATTCCTAAAGGGGGGTGTCACTTGGCTGGGAACCTAGCAAGTAAATGATTTGGTCAGAGATACGAAGCTCTAGCTGGGACGTTGTTTCTATTTGCTGCATTCAAAGACCGTCAACCATCCCTTGATA
Organism: Rana muscosa; assembly: GCA_029206835.1. Classification (NCBI taxonomy): domain Eukaryota; kingdom Metazoa; phylum Chordata; class Amphibia; order Anura; family Ranidae; genus Rana; species Rana muscosa. Next base: position 827,626,398 of record CM055116.1, read on the forward strand.
TTTGAGTTAATTGTATTTATTGAAATACATATTTTTTTATTATTATTAAAAGGCTGCTATGGCCAATAAAATTCACTATTGTGTCATCTAATTTGAACTGGGGATTTCAGGTAGTAGGAGTAGTAGTTTGGGCCTACTCATCCTATTCAATCCATTATAATGGAAAACATCATCCGTGTACTTGAATCTTACTCTGTTAATGTAGCACCCTCTATCATAGGTAGGTGCTAGAGTAAGGATTTTAGTGAGGTGAGCTGCCAGGCAGGTAAATTTAGGCAGGCCTAAGCTGCATACTAGGCCTGTTTGTTTTGATCTGGGGGCAGGGAGTGGTTAGTGTAGCAGTGGGTGTGACCACCTGTGCTTCAGGGCTTGGGCGCCTTCCCTGCTTCCAGGGAGAATGTTCTGGAAGAGGGGCAGGGCAGAGTGCTGGAGTGACAGGAAGCTTATGTGAGGAGCCCTGACCAATACCCAATTGGAATTGGCACGGGGCAGGCCTTCCATATAAGCTCAGGTCCAGCCCACTGGAGGGGAGTTGTCGCCTGAGAGACGTGGAGAATGGAGTGCTATATGGCAGCAGGAGCCCATCCCCATCTGGGGGGGCGCGGCCCAGCAGAGGAGCTCGGGAGAGCTGGAAGGGAGCCTCATCTTTACACGGTCATGGAGCAGGTGTCCTGGAACAGAAGGGCTGGAGAAGCTATTGGAACACATTTCCAGTTCAAGTTCTTCACCATGGACTCAGGGCAGGAGAAGGTCGGTGTCACAGTGGATTTCTGGAAGAGCCATGCCAGGGGAGCTGGGTTCGAGGCCAGAGGAGAGACTTCGGGTTTTCGTGTCAAATCGATGCGGCTTGCGGGCGCAGGGTTTGCAGGTTGGGCTAGTTGGGATCAGTAGTCCACCAGCTAATACCAGCTGCTAAACTATTAGGCCGCCAGGGAGAGGTACTGCAGACCTCTGGCCTAGTAATTACACAGCAAAATTCAGCCAGCATCTGGGATTATCCAGAGTGATCTCTTTTGTCAAGTGAAGATGTTGGGACAGGAAGACTAATTGTTTACAGTGGAAGTTTGTGCAAGAGGAGAGAAGTCCTGGGAGCAATAGTCTGCAGGAGTTGATGCAGAGGAGGAGCAATAGTCTGCATGGGTTTTGCAGGGGAAGTGACTGTAAATGTTACAGTCCATCAGTTCGTCAAGGCTCAACCTATTCTATCAATTACTTAAATGTGATGGCAAAGCAATCCGTTCTATGGGCATCCCATATTCCCTTTCCCCCAACCAAGTTATATCCCCCAATAAACAAAAACAATACAACACAAATGACTGTTCATTGTCTCTGAGGTGATAGATGGAGGTCTGGCAGCAGGGTGATATGGTGGATGTTAGTAACTAGTAGCAACCATCCGCTACACTAAAAATTTATGAAAATATTTTTTTCTTGTTATGAGCCAATGATCCATCAACACTCTCCTTTATATTAATAAAGTGGAAAACAGTAGGTGCCAGCAGGTGGGAAACCTCATATACGGTGTAAAAAGTCCATGTTCAATATCAGTTGAAAAGTCCACATAGTCCATATACAGGTATATAAAAAAATCCGCAGGTGTATGCACCAGGGCAGCTAATCTGAAGAGCAGAAGCAAGCTCTCTATAGCACACAGAAGTAAGCAGTGAAGAAGCGCCTCTAAATGCAGACCACAAGAAACATTTAATATAATAAATAAAAGGCCAAAAGGCAACTTACAAGCACAAATGTAAGATAAGGCTCATCAAAGTTATGTGGTCTGGGATGTGTGTAGGATCGCCAGCCGAGAGTCCGCCAGGGTCCGCTGTGTAGCCGAGGAGGGAAGCCAGCCTATTCCTTCTAAGATGGCGCTGGACCGCGCACGTGACAAGCGGCGTCAATGGAATGGTGTCACCAGAAGGGGAGCTGCAACATTTTTCAGAGCATGCGCAGTAGAGCCGTCGGGCATGTGCAGACTAATTATCCCAGAACAAAAAAATACCCTAAATGGCTCAATTACTTACCAGAAAATGTGTTAATGTGACAGGTTCCATGCCTTCTCTACTCTGCAGAGTAGAAGGGACCTGCCTGGTGATGTGGACACTACCAACTGGGTTCATTGGGGAGGTCTCTCAGGGGCCTGAAGATTACTGGTCATCTTTTCTAGAAGAGATGCCATGGAGGGTCACATGATGGATTCAGGTAAGCTAAAAGGTGAAAGGGGCTTGCAAAATGGGGAATGGGTAGAAATGTGGTGGGTATAAGCTCAGGGTTCAGTTTTGTCCAAAGATTAACTTTAAAATAAATATTTTTCTTAAGTAGCTCAATAAATTGTAACTATGTTCACTTTGAATACCTAATCATATGCAGGTGAAATTAATAAACAGGGATTTGCGTTTCGCATTGAATAATTAAGTTGAATCTTCACTCAATTTAGTAAGTGAAGAAATGCAATATTACTGCACTTACTATGATAGCAAGCTCCATACAGTGGCCATATTGTGGTATTTTCCTGATTTAGTCTATCAAGTACATTCAACCTAAAAAAAAATAGCCTAATAGCATAAAATTTTTCCCCCATTTGCACAGTTTAAATGTAAACGCAGTTTCACGTGTCAGAGAACTCAGTGATTTATTTATTTTTAAACATAAATGTGTTCTGTTGACAATCTGCTTAGTTCACAATGCCACAGTTCAGAAGGGTCTTTCAGCTTTTATTTTTTATTCTGCGAGAATAAAATATCACCCACCTACAGTATATACCAAAGAATAAGGTCCTGTTGATAGCTACAAAAAAACACACAAGAGCAGCGCTCAATGGATACGGCATAAAACTTTATAGTCTTGTATATAGTAAAAATACATAGATATAGCACATAATGAAAACACTAAAATGCACACAATTGGCAATGTGGTATATTAAAAAACAGCGATGATAACACTGAAGAGTCAAGGCTTGTGTTATCATCCTGGACTCTTCAGTGTTATCATCGTGTTATCATCGTGTTATCAAGCCTGTTGATAGCTAATCTACTATCCACCACATACAGTGATTTTCCACATTTTGTCATGTTACAACTAAAAACGTAAATGTATTTTATTTGGATTTTATGTAATAGACCAAACCAAAGTGGCACATTATTGTGAAGTGGAAGGAAAATGTTAAATGGTTTTCAACATTTTTTACAAATAATTATCTGAAAAGTGTGGCGTGCATTTGTATTTAGCCCCCCTGAGTCAATACTTTGTAGAACCACCTTTCACTGCAATTACAGCTGCAAGTCTTTTTGGATATGTCTCTACCAGCTTTGCACATCTAGAAAGTGACAGTTTTGCCCTTTCTTCTTTGCAAAATAGCTTAAGTTCTGTCAGATTGGATGGAGAGCATCTGTGAACAGCAATTTTCAAGTCTTGCCACAGATTCTCAATTGAATTTAGGTCTGGACTTTGACTAGGCCATTCTAATACTTGACTATGCTTTGATCTAAACCATTCCAATGTAGCTCTAGCTGTATGTTTAGGATTGCTGTCCTGGTGGAAGGTGAACCTCAATCCCAGTCTCAAGCCTTTGCAGACTCTAACAGGTTTTCTTCTAAGATTGTCCTGTGTTTTGCTCCATCCATATTCCCATCAACTCTGACCAGCTTCCCTGTCCCTGCTAAAGAGAACCACAACATGATGCTGCCACCACCATGTTTCATGGTGGGGATGGTGTGTTCAGGGAGATATGCAGTGTTAGTTTTCTGCCACACATAGCGTTTTTCTTTTAGGTCAAAAAGTAAGATTTTGGTCTCATCTGACAATAGCACCTTCTTCCACATATGCTGTGTCCCCCACATGGCTTCTCACAAACTGCAAATGGGACTTCTTATGGCTTTCTTTCAACAATGGCTTTCTTCTTGCCACTCTTCCATAAAGGCCAGATTTGTTGAGTGCACAACTAATAGTTGTCCTGATTCACCCACCTGACCTATGGATCTCTGCAGCTCCTCCAGAGTTACCATGGGACTCTTGGCTGCTTTTTTATCTAATACTCTCCTTTCTCGGCCTGTCAGTTTAGGTGAACGTTCATTTCTTGGAAATTTTACAGGTGTGCCATGCTCTTTCCATTTTTTTTTATAACCTAAAGCCTTGTACACACGACCAATTTTCTCGGCAATAAACGACAAGAAAACTGTTGGGAGAGCTTTCTTACCAAGAAAATCGTTCGTGTGTATGGTTTCTCGTCGAGAAAACTGCCGGGAATCTGGAAGAGAAAAATAGACAACCTGCTCTCTTTTTCAGGATTCTCGTTTTTCTCGTCGGGATTCTCGTCGGCCTGTTTTGCGACGAGAAAACCGGTCGTGTGTATGCTTTTCCGAGTCTTAAAAATATCGCGCATGCTCAGAATCAAGTATGAGACGGGAGAGCTTCTTCTGGTAAAACGAGTGTTCGTAATTGAGATAGCACATTCGTCACGCTGTAAATTATTGCATCGTTTAAATGTTGCGCATTTAAATCTTCTTTATAATGGTACAATAATGAAAAATAATGAACTTGTTTTGCTGCTGATATTCACACAGAGTTCTGACTAACTTTTTAAAAAAAAAATCATGCTGATCTCATTAATATTTTGTTGTATTATATAGAGCAAGATCTCCTTAATATTTATATATTTTTAATTTGGAATACAGATCTTAATTTTAAATGATTATTTAATGTCTATTGATCTCCATGATAACAATTTGAATTTTGTTGTGTCAAGTTTACCAAAATAATTTTATTATCTTGTATTTTTGGACCTTCAAGGAGATTGTTTTGTATTATCTGTCCTTTTTTTTTTTTTGGAAATGTATCTGCCTACTCCCAAGCTAATTTTTTTTTGTTTTTGAAAAACACATAGTCAAGTATTAACTGTAAAATAAAAACCATTTATTCTGGTGTATATAACAAAAAAAATGGAAGGCAGCGCTTGAGAACCTGCTGCCATTTGTGCATTGTGGAATAAAGATTAATATCTAATATTCTTGTATCTTAAGGGCGTTTCTGAATGAATAGCATTCATAGTCAGGTTGACTTCAATTAATAAGTGAGTTTATTTTCTCACAGGTGGCATCATAAATACAATGAAAAAATAGTATAACAGTTCAGTTCAGTGTAGGTAAATATATATAAAATAGAATAGATTGCTGTAGCAAGCTTATGAAAGCATGTGTGCTAGTTGCAGACTCCATCTTCCATGCTGTTCTCTGAGTGTTCCCAAAGTGAAGCCTAAAATTACGTTCTTAGACTTCTGGTAATTCAGCTGTTCTTCTTGTCAATCTTAGTGTAAATATGTCAATGTCATCTCTTGAAGTGGGTGTGAGTGAATCTTCATGTGTGTTCGTGTCAGTATGTCCTGCAAGTGTGTCGTGTAAGTGTGTTGTGCGTCCTCCCATCTCAAACGATAGGCTTATATATATCTTTACATATGTTGTCACCTCATACAAACTTAGAACCTTGTATGGCACACATTAATTTCTGCTAACTTCAGCAATATGTTATACCAATAGAAGATATTGGCTCAGAGACATATGGAGTTTGATTGACAGGCACACATGTGGCACTCTATACTTGGAGTGGTGTGCTGACAATGTAATATCATAACCAAGCATCTCCGATATGAACATATATTACCAACTATAACTACAAATAAAGTAACTATATACTAATACATACTAGTATGACTAAGACTTCACTTAAACAAACTTAACAAGAGATATAAAGAAATATATTATTTATCTCAGTACGTAAATACTGATCTATTCTGGAGATCTATACTTGTCACCCTACACCAAGATGCCTTATATGTCCTACTCAAATTGGCTTCACCCAGAAATATCCAGCAATACTCAGCTTTAGATTGAAGAATCATGTCATATCAATTGATCAAGGTCATTCACTCATACCTAATTTACTATGATTAATCATAAAACCAAACATGTTTTTCAAGCTTGCCATGAATTAATATAACACCTATAAGTGCCGAATTATGAATTTGAAATAATATTCTAACAATTCCCCCTGAATTATGATTATTCATATTAAAATTATTAAATATCATTCATGCATTCATATCACAATCACTCCTCCTTGTATCAAATGATCGGACACTATATTCCTCAGAACTGAAGCAGCTAGAAATATTTCTCCTTCTAAATGCTTTTCTCTTTACGTTTAACTCTTCTTAGATCTATCTATTCAAAATCTTAAAATAATGGTATAGTTTTTTTTTTTAAATGTATAACATAATGATGACTAATATCAGTAATTATTAATATTAATAATACAAATAATAATGATAATTATTACTATTAAAATAAGTAAATGATGCAATAATATATTTCCATATCTGTGCTCAAAGAATATTTTAGCTCTTTGGAAATATACTTTACACTCTAAAACTTTTCATAACTTTCCATTGTTCTATTAAGAGTGATATGTTTCTAAAGTTATGAACAAAAGATGTTCTATTAACTAGAATGATTTTGCAGTTCAAAAATATATGAATAAAGAAAAATAAAGAAAAATAATAATAATAATCCTAACTTAATATGAACATTAATATCAGAATAATTGGACAATCAAAAAATGTATATGTGGACAAATGTTTCAGTCCTAAATTATTTATCTATAGTAGATAGATAAAGTTCCTTCTGATTAATTTTTTTCTTCATGAAATGTCTTTAAAATGTCTTCTTCAAGTTCTGTTAGGTTAGAAAAACCTTGTTGAATAAGATAAAATAGTCAAATATGAAGTATAAATCTTTTGTCCAATATTCTTCCCGAAAGGATCTCTTCTTTAACTTTGAATTTCTTGATATTCTCTTTGCTCTTTATAGGAGCTTGTTATTGTCCATATTTGTTTGATTTTAGATGCCATATCTGTAAAATTGTAATTCTTGTACTTTTTCTCAACAAATGTTAAATCATTATGGGACAATAGCTTTCTGAATTTGTTAAAACTATATGTGAAATAATACTATCTATATTTTCCTTCAAAGAGAACTTCTGTATGATTATGTACTGTCCTTATCCTGTCTAAGATGACCTAAACTATAAAACATATGTACTGTGAAGTTTAGGTATGACAGGACGCAATATTTCCATTTGGTCATGATACAAAAACCCTGTTTTAATAAACAAAGAAAGGTTTGATATCACCCCAGAGATGACAATGGACTATGCCTTTGTTCTCATCCCTAAATTTTTAGAAATATGCGTAACTGTATTCTGTATTGAAGTTCTTATGTTATGTGTTATGTTCTTATGTGTTAGACTGTTCTGCAGTAACAAGTACTGGTTCAATGTCTTTCTCAGCTCTTATGCTGGAAACCTGAGATAAAGACTTCTCAGAGACAGCTGTATAAACATGTGCTGGTGTACATTCCTGAATATGTCTTCCGTTCCCATCTATCTGAATGTGTATGGGTAATAAAGCTCTGAACCATAGAGGAGCAGTCAGGTGTCTGTACAATGATTTTGTTTGATTTCACTATGCTCTGTGTAGCTTTAATTGCATAGTAAACACTTAGCAATTTCTTCACACCTGGCTCAAAAGTTTTTTCCAAAAATGATAAAACTCTGGAGAAATAGGCAATTATTTTCTCCTTACTTTCTTATAATTGAGACAACGTTACTGAGATGGCATTCTCAGATACATGAGTTTTCAAAACAAACGATGCTTCAGAACAAACCTCTATTGTACTTAATGCTGGAGCATTCTGCAAATCTTTTTTCAACACTTCAAAAGCATTTTTCTCATTTGGACCCCATTGGTCAACTATATTACCTTTATTCCTCAAAAGATTATATAGTGGATTAACTTTTTCTGCGAAAATGTGTACAAACTCTTTGCAATGATTTATTTTATGCAAAAATTGATGCAATCTCTAACTGTTTCTTGCAACAATTGTCTCTTTCCTTGCCTAATTTGCATGTGAAGGTATTTCACCTGACTTTTCATCAGCTGAACTTTTGTTGTGTTTAATTTTAAACCTTCAGCTTGTAACATCATAAACAACTCAGACAAAAGAGCCATATGTTCATCGATATTCTGAGTACTCAGCAAAATCGTATCCACATGCTGACAAATACAGTCTGGCCTGGAAAATTTTGAAAGTATTTTTGCTATTGTTTCATGAACAACACCATCACCAATACCTAGACCAGGTATTAATCGAGTGAACGTATAAGTCTTTTTTTCTGAATGTGAACGCAAGTTTGTATCGACAACTTTTAGTTAAAGGGATGGAATAATGACTATTAGCGATTTCTAGTACAGAGAAACTTTGTCCTCAGCATTCAAATTTAACTCTATATTAGATTTATCAGGAAGAACTGGGCTATTTGTAATATGTTTATTCAATGTCCTTAAGTCAACTGATAAAGAATATGAATTATCTATGTTTTTGATAGGCCAAATACAGTTATTTACCACTTATTTAGCTTTCTTTACAATTCCAAGTTGCACAAACTCTTGAATAATGTCAGAAACGGAACCGATTGATTCTAGTGGTAACTCACACTGATTAAGAGGTTCTGGATCCTTCCCCTCAATATTTAATTCGGTACTTTTCAAAGTTCCAATGTCATTTTTGAACTTTGACCACAAACTTGGAAAACATTGTACCACTTCCTTTAAAGCACAATTTCCATCAACATCAGGCCACTTTTGTTCTGTAGACATATTGGTAATGGAACCAACATTACTGTATACAGAGCAATCAATAAGCACTGATTTGGGCCTAGATGGATCTTTCCAAATACTTTTATTAGCCAAATCAATCACCCACTTTTGTTTATTGATTACATCACTGCCAAGTATATTCTCTGCTTCGTGACAGACCCAAATGGTAATATTAGTTTTCACTAATCCAGGTACTTCAAATGTTACATTGGATACCTGTCTAGCAGTGGAATTACCTGTATTATTAAAACCCACTATATTACACATAGGAGAATTGGGTTTCACAGATATGTTTTCTTTGGTAAGGCTAATCTCAGATCCACTGTCAATGAGACAATTAATATGTTTACCATTCAGCAAACATTGAATATATGGCCTACCATTCTCGTCCAAAATAATTGGTGCTACATATTTTAATGGCACTGAAATTGAATCCGGGTGTGATTCTATTTTTGGCAATGGCAATAAACCCTCTCTTTCAGTGACAGCTCCTTTTGCCATATTATCTGAACTGCTGTGAACAGTCAAATTACTGATCTGTTTGACTTCAGTGGCATAAGGCAATTCAGTCAAAATATAATCTTGACATGAGAAAGGTTGTACAAAAGCTGATTTTTCATTCTCCATATCTTTAGTTTTTATTTGTGAGTCTCTTTTAAACTTACAGCAATGTTTTTTCACATGGCCAGATCCATGACAGTAAAAACACGTCATGGGGTCTCCTTGCCTCACTTGTCTGCACCTGTCATTGTCATTCTTGCTAAGACCTGTCGTTTCTGACACATCTGCAGCCTGACTATTTTTGTCACTTTGAATTATAGCAACTTCGTGTGTAAGATTGCTTTGATTCAATTGTCTCCTAATTGTATCAATGAAGCTTACTATATCATTTTAAATTTTGACGTTCCTGTGCTATGGCTACTGAAGTTGGGTCAAGGTATTTAACCACTTAACGACCGCCCACCGCCGATTTACGTCGGCAGAATGGCACGGACAGGCAGAATCACGTAGATCTACGTGACTGCCTTTGTACAGTTGGGGGGTCCATCCGGACCCCCCTTCTGTGCCGTGAGCGGTCGTTACTTCACCGGGAGCGATCCCAGATGAGGGGGCGGCCTTTCGATTCCGGCCCCCCCCTCGCGATCGCTCCCGGCGAATGGAAATGCCCCCTCTGTCTGTGTCAGACAGAGGAAGCAGGAGGAAGTGATGTCATCTCCTGTGCGGCGCTCACATATACCGAGCGCCGTACAAGAGAAGACATCAGGTCAGTGAGCACAACACTACACTGACACCAGGACACATAGGAACACTAATCGCCCCCCCCAGGACCCCCAGACCCCCCCAGATCACCCCCCAGATCACCCCCCAGCCCCCAGTCACAGTGTCACTGATTGCAGTGACCATTTATTTAGTGATCACTGCAATCAGTGACATTTGTGACTGTGAAAGTGTCACTAAAGTTTAGTTTTAGGTCCAATGTAGCCCCCTAACCCCCCCTAATAAAGGTTTAACCCCCTGATCACCCCCCAGATAACCCTTTCACCCCCTATCACCGCTGTCGCTATGCGATCATTTTTCTGATGGCTGTCTTAGCATCAGTGATGGCGATCGGTAGCCAGTAATTTTTTTTAGGTTCGCCGCAGGTTTTTATAGCGTCGGGTACCCCAATATATTATCTAATAAAGGTTCAACCCCCTTGATCGCCCCCCAGGTAACCCTTTCACCCCCTATCACCGCTGTCGCTAATCGATCGTTTTTCTGATGCTGTCTTAGCATCAGTGATGGCGATCGGTAGCCAGTAATTTTTTTTAGGTTCGCCGCAGGTTTTTATAGCGTCAGGTACCCCAATATATTATCTAATAAAGGTTAAACCCCCTTGATCGCCCCCCAGGTAACCCTTTCACCCCCTATCACCGCTGTCGCTATGCGATCATTTTTCTGATGGCTGTCTTAGCATCAGTGATGGCGATCGGTAGCCAGTAATTTTTTTTAGGTTCGCCGCAGGTTTTTATAGCGTCGGGTACCCCAATATATTATCTAATAAAGGTTTAACCCCCTTGATCGCCCCCCAGGTAACCCTTTCACCCCCTATCACCGCTGTCGCTAATCGATCGTTTTTCTGATGCTGTCTTAGCATCAGTGATGGCGATCGGTAGCCAGTAATTTTTTTTAGGTTCGCCGCAGGTTTTTATAGCGTCAGGTACCCCAATATATTATCTAATAAAGGTTAAACCCCCTTGATCGCCCCCCAGGTAACCCTTTCACCCCCTATCACCGCTGTCGCTATGCGATCATTTTTCTGATGGCTGTCTTAGCATCAGTGATGGCGATCGGTAGCCAGTAATTTTTTTTAGGTTCGCCGCAGGTTTTTATAGCGTCGGGTACCCCAATATATTATCTAATAAAGGTTTAACCCCCTTGATCGCCCCCCAGGTAACCCTTTCACCCCCTATCACCACTGTCACTAAGCGATCGTTTTTCTGATCGCTGTCTTCGTGTCGGTGATGCCAATCGGTAGCCAGTCATTTTTTTTAGGTTCGCCGCAGGTTTTTATAGCGTCAGGTACCCCCAAATATGATCTAATAAAGGTTTTAACCCCCTAATTGCCCCTAGTTAACCCTTTCACCAGTGATCACCATATAAGTGTTACGGGTGACGCTGGTTAGTTAGTTTGCTTTTTATAGTGTCAGGGCACCCGCCGTATATAACCCAATAAAGGTTTAACCCCCTGATCGCCCGGTGGGTGATATCAATTAGGTTTTAGCGTCAGAGAGGGTCTGCGTCACACCCCAGGCAGCGTCAGGTTAGTGCCAGTAACGCTAACACCCACGCGTAAAGCATACACCCCCCTTAGTGGTATAGTATCTGAACAGATCAATATCTGATCTGATCAGATCTATACCAGCGGTTTAGGGTTCCCAAAAACGCAGTGTTAGCGGGATCAGCCCAGATACCTGCTAGCACCTGCGTTTTGCCCCTCCGTCCAGCCCAGGCCACCCAAGTGCAGTATCGATCGATCACTGTCACTTACAAAACACAACACACATAACTGCAGCGTTCGCAGAGACAGGCCTGATCCCTGCGACTCCAGTGCTGTAGGAGGTGATTTCACCACCACAGTTAAAAAAAAAAAAGCATATATGCCGAAGCATGGGGGCAGCAGGGGCAGCAGGGCGGAGGAGCAATTTTGCTCCTAATGCCGCATACATACGGTCGAAATTCCGACGGAGGCTTGCCCGTGGAAACGTTTGACCATGTGTGTGCGGCATAACTTTTTTGCGGGAGGATGCCCCCATGCTTCGGCATATATAAATGGTGCATGTATGCCCATCATTAGAAGTGGGTGGATGAAGGGCGGTATTCTAATGGTGGGCATACCCACCAATCAATCTCTTTTTTCGTTCAGCCAACAGGCTGCATGAAAAAAAAAGATTACAATACATGTCCAACAAGGACCAGCAACGTACTGGTATGTTGCTGGACTTTGAATGGTTATACCAGATTGATGCCTGCGGGTTTAGGCATCATCTTGGTATCATTCTTTTCAGCCAGCGGCCGGCTTTCATGTAAAAGCAATCACAGCGGCTAATTAGCCTCTGGACTGCTTTTACAAGCAGTGGGAGGGAATGTCCCCCCCCGGATATAAAAAGCGCCATTGGGAAATTGGGAAAGCATTTTATCACACCGATCTTGGTGTGGTCAGATGCTTTGAGGGCAGAGGAAAGATCTAGGGTCTAGAAGACCCCAGTTTTTTCAAAAAAAGAGTACCTGTCACTACCTATTGCTATCATAGGGGATATTTACATTCCCTGAGATAACAATAAAAATTATAAAAAAAAATATATATGTAAGGAACAATTTAAAAATAAAATAAAAAAGCAAAATTAATAATAAAAAAAAAAAAAAAAAAAAAAAAAAGCACCCCTGTCCTGCCCTGCTCTTGCCCAATGGCGAACGCAAGCGTCGGTCTGGCGTCATATGTAAACAGCAATTGCACCATGCATGTGAGGTATCACCGCGAAGGTCAGATCGAGGGCAGTCATTTTAGCAGTAGACCTCCTCTGTAAATCTAACGGGGTAATCTGTAAAGGCTTTTAAAGGCTTTTAAAAATGTATGTAGTTTGTCGCCAATGCGCGTTTGTGCGAAATTTTAAAGCATGTCGTGTTTGGTATCTATGTACTCGGCCTAAGATCATCTTTATTATTTCATCAAACATTTGGGCAATATAGTGTGTTTTAGTGCATTAAAATTAAAAAAAGTGTATTTTTTCCCCAAAAAATGCGTTTGAAAAATCGCTGCGCAAATACTGTGTAGAAAAAAAAAAATGCAACACCCACCATTTTAATCTGTAGGGCCTTTGCTTTAAAAATATATATAATGTTTGGGGGTTCAACATAATTTTCTTGCAAAAAAAAAATATGTTTTCATGTAAACAAAAAGTGTCAAAAAGGGCTTTGTCTGCAAGTGGTTAGAAGAGTGGATGTAAGCTTCCTAATGTTGTGTATAAAATGCCAGAACAGTTCAAAACCCCCCCAAATGACCCCATTTTGGAAAGTAGACACCCCAAGCTATATACTGAGAGGCATGTCGAGTCCATGGAATATTTTATATGTTGACACAAGTTGCGGAAAAAAGACAATTTTTTTTTTTTAATTCTTTTTTTTGCACAAAGTTGTCACTAAATGATATATTGCTCAAACATGCCATGGGCATATGTGGAATTACACCCCAAAATAAATTCTGTTGCTTCTCCTGAGTACAGGGATACCACATGTGTGAGACTTTTTGGGAGCCTAGCCGCGTACGGGACCCCAAAAACAAAGCACCGCCTTCAGGCTTTCTAAGGGTGTAAATTTTTGATTTTACTTCTCACTGCCTATCACAGTTTCGGAGGCCATGGAATGCCCAGATGGCACAAAACCCCCCCAAATGACCCCATTTTGGAAAGTAGACACCCCAAGCTATTTGCTGAGAGGTATTGTGAGTATTTTGCAGATCTCGCTTTTTGTCACAAAGTTTTGAAAATTGAAAAAAAAAAAAAAAAAAAATTTTCTTTCTTCATTTTCAAAAACAAATGAGAGCTGTAAAATACTCACCATGCCTCCTCAGCAAATAGCTTGGGGTGTCTACTTTCCAAAATGGGGTCATTTGGGGGGGTTTTGTGCTATTTTGGCATTTTATGGCCTTAGAAACTGTAATAGGTAGTGAGGAGTGAAATCAAAAATTTGTGCCTAGAAATCCTGAAGGCGGTGCTTGGTTTTCGGGGTCCCGTACGCGGCTAGGCTCCTAAAAAGTCCCACACATGTGGTATCCCTGTACTCAGGAGAAGCAGCAAAATGTATTTTGGGGTGCAATTCCACATATAACCATGGCATGTGTGAGCAATATATCATTTAGTGACAACTTTTTGTAATTTATTTTTTATTTTTATTTTTTGTCATTATTCAATCACTTGGGACAAAAAAAAAAAATATTCAACGGGCTCAACAGGCCTCTCAGCAATTTCCTTGGGGTGTCTACTTTCTAAAATGGGGTCATTTGGGGGGGTTTTGTGCTATTTTGGCATTTTATGGCCTTCGAAACTGTGATAGGTAGTGAGGAATGAAATCAAAAATTTGCGCCCTTAGAAATCCTGAAGGCGGTGCTTGGTTTCCGGGGTCCCGTACGTGGCCAGGCTCCTAAAAAGTCCCACACATGTGGTATCCCCGTACTCAGGAGAAGCAGCAAAATGTATTTTGGGGTGCAATTCCACATATAACCATGGCATGTGTGAGCAATATATCATTTAGTGACAACTTTTTGTAATTTTTTTTTTTTTTTTTTTTTTTTGTCATTATTCAATCACTTGGGACAAAAAAAAAAAATATTCAATGGGCTCAACATGCCTCTCAGCAATTTCCTTGGGGTGTCTACTTTCCAAAATGGGGTCATTTGGGGGGGTTTTGTACTGCCCTGCCATTTTAGCACCTCAAGAAATGAGATAGGCAGTCATAAATTTAAAGCTGTGTAAATTTCAGAAAATGTACCCTAGTTTGTAAACGCTATAACTTTTGCGCAAACCAATAAATATACGTTTATTGACATTTTTTTTACTAAAGACATGTGGCTGAATACATTTTGGCCTAAATGTCTGACTAAAATTGAGTTTATTCGATTTTTCTTATAACAAAAAGTAGAAAATATCATTTTTTTTCAAAATTTTCGGTCTTTTTCCGTTTATATCGCAAAAAATAAAAATCGCAGAGGCAATCAAATACCATTAAAAGAAAGCTCTATTTGTGGGAAGAAAAGGACGCAAATTTCATTTGGGTACAACATTGCATGTCCGCACAATTTACAGTTAAAGCAGCGCAGTGCCGAATCCCAAAAACAGGCCTGGTCCTAATGGCCCGAAATGGTCCGGGGCTTAAGTGGTTAAATTTTTTTAGGAAAGCTATTTTTAAACCTGGGTCATTTTCATCATCTACTCCAAATATCATTTCATAAACCTTGCAAAATCTTGTCTTAAACAAAAATGGATCTTCTTCTGCAGTAGTCTGTAATAGATCTAACATTTCTATGGTCGGTTTTTACTCACCGGTCATACATAGCAATAATTGTCGCAATCTATCTGTCGCGTCATGTTGTCTTTCCTGACCTTCGTCATCACTAACAAGTGAATGGATTCGTTTAGCAAAATTAACAGGAACCCACAACTGAAATATGTAATTGCGTTGATCGTTTGAAAGGTTAAAACGATCTGCAAACCTTTCAAATAAATCCCAATTAGAAAATACAGTTGCCTCAACGTCATAAATAGGAAAGTCTTTTAACACTTTCATAAGTTGGTCATGTATTTGCAACTTTAGTTTTGCAGTTCTGCATAATAAGTTTTTATGTTTCATTTCAATCTCATTAAAAGCATCAATATTCTCTATTTCCGAACTTTCCGGAAAATAAGATTGTAGCCTTGACTTGGTTTCAGTCTTTTTGTCATCTGTAGTTATTACAGCAATCTGTCTACTGTCATTTTGTAACTCTGACAAAATCATTTTTTTAGATTCTAATTGCTCTTCAAAATTCTCTATGTAATTACAAAAAATCTCACAGTTTGGACAACTAAGAGACTCTTGGGATACATTTTTATGTATTCCTGTGTTCTGTACATTATTAGTCTCTGTCTGATTTAGTGTACACACATTTTTGGCAGGTAAAATATTAATAATCATCTTATTAAATATTCTCACCAATTTCAATACATTACTTATTTTGTTACGTAATTTATGTACAGTAAACCTGGATTTATCAATCTGTGTATTGGCCTGTAAACATTCATTGTACATATATGACCACAAGTGACAGTCATTTGGAAAAAAAGACACATCTTTAAACTCTGGCTTGCTATATCTAGCTATTTCATCAATAAATTCCATAACTTTTACTCACCGTATTTAGAAGAATTTCTTGTCTTCAACCGTCTGTTACTGGATTGTTGTCCACATCTGACGCAACACAAACGCCTCTTGGTTGATAGGTTCTGAATCTTCTTTTTTCTCGAGACTTGAATATTCGCAAAACTGCGCTAATCTCTCCCCCCTCAGCAAGGATCGAGATTTCCGTAAAAATAGAGATGTGACGGCATTGGGTGGCTTGCCAAATTGTAGAATAAAGATTAATATCTAATATTCTTGTATCTTAAGGGCGTTTCTGAATGAATAGCATTCATAGTCAGGTTGACTTCAATTAATAAGTGAGTTTATTTTCTCACAGGTGGCATCATAAATACAATGAAAAAATAGTATAACAGTTCAGTTCAGTGTAGGTAAATATATATAAAATAGAATAGATTGCTGTAGCAAGCTTATGAAAGCATGTGTGCTTCATGTGTGCTAGTTGCAGACTCCATCTTCCATGCTGTTCTCTGAGTGTTCCCAAAGTGAAGCGGGAAATGACGTTCTTAGACTTCTGGTAATTCAGCTGTTCCTCTTGTCAATCTAAAGCCCTGTACACACGATCGGATAACCTATGGATTTTCGTCCAATGGATTTGACCATCGGAAATCCGATGAAACTGTTTTTCATCAGTCTTGGCCACACACCATCAGTTTAAAAACCGACGGCAACAAAACGACGGCACGTACAAAATGTACGACGCGCTATAAAAGGGCCGAACAAATCTAATGGCGCCACCCCTTGGGCTGCTTTTGCTGATTTCGTGTTACCGCGTGTTAGTAAAAGTTTGGTGAGAGCCGATTCGCGCTTTTCAGTCTCCGTGCTTTGCAGATCGTTTCCTGTTGTTCAGTTTGTGCTTGTGGGTTTGTATTTGTGATTCAGTGCGTGCAGTCAGGTCGTTACTGCCTTGCAGTGCCGACTTGGCCGTTCGTTTACTGTTTTTCAGATCGTTCTTTTCAGGCCTTGCTGTTCCACGGTGCGTTCTGTTTGAGTGCATTCTGACCAGCCGACCTGTTTAAAACCATGTTTGAAGTGCGTTCTCGTTCTCGAGCTCGTGCTGGCTTTGGGCTTGGTGTTGCAGTTAACACTGTAACCCAAGTTCAGTCTGTGAACAGGGTGAGGAGGAGTTCATGGACTAAGAATCGGTTGCTCCAGTGGGACCAATTCTCTCATATGCCTCTGCTGCGGGAAATCCATGAGAATAACCCTGATGATTTCAGGAATTATCTCAGGATGACGGACCCCGTATTTCACCGTCTGTTGGATTTGCTGTCCCCCTATATCACGAGGCAGGACACTGTGATGCGCCAGGCCATCACTGCCGAGCAGAGGCTTATTGCCACGTTGAGTAACCTGGCGACTGGGAGAAGCTTGCAGGACCTCAAGTTCTCAACAGGCATCTCCCCCCAGGCTCTCGGGATCATTATCCCTGAGACGTGTTCGGCCATCATTCAGGTCCTGCAGAAGGACTATATGAAGGTAATTATGCTCCTTTAACCTCACATTATATGTTTTTATTCTCTTTTTTTTTTTTTCCTCCTAACACAAATATGCCTGTTTGTAATATCCTGGTAATGTCCCCATTTTCAACATGCCTTTTTTTACCTGTAAATCCCTTTTTGGGCCCTACATGCCTATTTCCCTCCACTAACCTCTCCAGCATGCTATCGTGGGCGCAAACCCAGCTAGCCTTCTATTTTCCTTTTCATTTTTGGGGGGTCATTGCCCTCGTAGTTTGACAACCTTCCCTCCCCCCCTAAAGATGTTAAAAAATTAGTAGTTCTCAATCAAGCTCAGCAAAGTGGTAGATCCTTTTTTGGGATCCCCCACAATCACCTTAGCCCCCCCCCTTAGATTATTTTAGAATGTCCACTCAGCGGGGGTGAGGCATCTGCTAAGTGGGCCTTTGTTTATTGTTTTGAAAAACTCCCTTAAATAATAATGTTACTCAACAATGTTTTTTGGTGTGTCATCTGCTTGCACTGTAACCATAAACCGTACTAATGTCTTCTTTTTGTTTGACTCCACAGTTCCCTAGCACACCACAGGAATGGCTGACTGTGGCCTCCCAATTTGCCCAGCGGTGGGATTTCCCCAACTGCGGAGGGGCAATTGATGGGAAGTACGTCCACATAGTGCCGCCACCCCGTTCGGGGTCATACTATTTCAACTATAAAGGTTTTAATAGCATAGTGTTAATGGCGGTGCTGTCGGCACGGTACGAGTTCCTGTATGTGGACGTGGGGAAGAACGGCCGGATGTCCGATGGCGGATCATTCGCGGAGACGGAGTTCGCTCCAGATGCAGAGAACGTTGAAGGGCTCCCGTTCGTTTTCATTGCGGATGAGGCTTTTGGACTAGGACCACACCTGATGCGGCCGTTTCCCCAACGCACCCTCACCCCGGAGAGGAGGGTTTTTAATTACCGGCTGGCCAGAGCCCGGAGAGTTGTGGAGAATGCCTTCGGGATAATGGCTAGCCAATTCCGCCTGTTCCAGACAGCGATACATTTGGCGGATTATAAACTGAACCACATCGTCTACTGCTGCTGCATATTGCACAATTTTCTACGCAAATTTGCAAACAATTATGTTTCATCGTTTGGGCCTGAGGCCGGTCCATCTGAACTGATTAATCTGACCGGCCTCAGCACTGCTCGTACTGGCTTGGCCCCCCAAAGTGCCCGTGAAGTACGCCAAAAATACGTAGAGCACTTTACCGGTAGGGGGGCCATCGCAATGCCAGACCACATCTGACCAATTCTTAAACCTTTTTAAAATAAAAAAAAATTTGAATTCATACAAACTTGTGTTGTCATTCTTGTATTTTGGGTTTATGTGTCTCCCAGGTTCTAGTAGTGCCAAGTGTAATTGTCCTTAGTAAATAGCCTCAAAACTCTGAGCGAAAAACACGGTTTTTGCATCTTCAGAACTGCTCTTGAGCATAGAAAGAACAAGGCACACCTTTTTTAGACTTCCCAAATGTTTTTATTGTTTGCACCGCATTTTGTTTTGGCTTTTAGAAATACTAGCCTTTTTTTTGATGTGCGGCTTTTTTGGCAGAAACATGCATGGGTCGTAAGCCATTTTTTTTTGTTTGAAAAAGTAATAAAATAACACTGTGAAAAATAACAACTGTAGATGGGGTGATGGTACCCCTGATCCATCCCAAATGTTAACAAACACACTTTCTTTGGGGGCTCAAATGGGTATCTTCAACAAGATCCCATGGCTAGGGTAAACATGTGCTATCTGCCATCATGGGGGATCAATGGTCGTGCTTTGGGGATGTAAACCCTTCCTCTCCCCTACTTGAGGAGGGAGGAAGAGGTTGCACCCCCAAAACAGGGACATAGATATCCTGTGACGGCAGATAGCACATGTTGAGTCTTCAGTGTGTGCATCTTCACATTTGGGATGTTGGAAATCCCTGAGATAATGTCAGACGCAGAACAAAAAACACAAAAAGGGGGGGGGTTCACACTATTCTCCCCAAAATATCTATCATGTTTTTATATTTTTGCTCAATCACAATCATTCTCTTTCTCATAAT
Source organism: Rana muscosa (assembly GCA_029206835.1). Taxonomy (NCBI): domain Eukaryota; kingdom Metazoa; phylum Chordata; class Amphibia; order Anura; family Ranidae; genus Rana; species Rana muscosa. The sequence continues at coordinate 827,646,085 of CM055116.1, forward strand.
GTCCATTTCGCTACTGCATTCCATGATTTCCTGAATGATTATTTTGGCGCTGGCACTCGAGAATGGCGGATTTGGACTTCCTGACACACCCCCACGTTCAGTCCCTAAAACAAAAAAAAGGTTTTACACTAGGCAGTCCTACATCTGTATTTACCTTGAAGTTGTGGTGACAGACACTGACCTGTTGTGCTGATAAGCTCCACCTCTCCTTCCTCCACCTCCCCTTCCTCCACCTCCGCTTCCTCCACCTCCGCTTCCTGAACCTGCTGATCTTGGTCTGCTTTGGGAGCTTCGGGGATTTTCTGTGGTGTTGGGTTACTCGTCTCATGAGCATGGTGTCCTCCCACTCTCCTCTCCCCTATGGGAATTTACAACAAAATGTATACTTTGGCACACAGACTTTTTTTAGGCCTGAAAAGGGATCCTCAATGTTTTGAAGTGGGGTACAATTGATATTTGGCCCTGAGTTCCAACATGAACATATGTGATTTTGCAAACTCCACAAAGCAACATGTTATTTTTGAGGACACTCACAAATACACTTGGATAACCACCAAGGTATCCACTGGAGCACCTGTGTGTGACACCGGTAAGAAATTTGGTCATGTGGCCCAGAGTATAGTATCTTGCTGAAGAACAAAAAAGAGTACACAACTGCTGGAGTGTCATCTCCTTTACCCAGAATACAGTTTCTTCTTTCAGTCACATTCTAAATTTCCTTACAACACATCATCTAGCCAACAATGTGTAGATAAACATTGTTGAAGTAAAATGAGGCATGCCCACATGTAGTTTACATGGATATGTGCCAAACATGTTTGGGGGAAGAGCAGCAAGTTATTGGTCAAAACATTGGCCAAATAAGTGGACTCTCCACTTAACATAAAAGATGAGATTTCAAAATGTGAACCCAGTCAAGACAAGCACATGGTGCAAAACATGGAAGAATACATATTACAATGTGAAAGAACACAGTAAAATATACTTACTTTTTTCTATGCTTTTTATAAGCTTCCTATACTGCTCCGGCTCCCTGAGCTTCAGGTCTGACCACCTTTTACGGAGTTGTTCCTTGGATCTCCTGACCCCATATTTTTTATAGAGAGTCTTTGCAACTTTATCCATAATTTGTGACTTCCGGAGATTAGGGGTGTCGTATGGGCCATGCTTGCCGTCGTAATCCTTCCTCCGCAGAATGTCCACCATCTCCACCATCTCAGAAAAAGACATATTAGTCGCCTTGTATCTTTTTTTACAGGATCGGGACGTTTCCGCCTCCGGGCTTTCCTCGTCGGTAATTTCAAGGAAAGAAGCCACCTGTGTCTGCGACATGTCACCGTCTCACACTGTGCGCCGATCGTTAAGGGGCGGGGAAATGCAGAAAAAGTCCGTCATGGGCGGGCGACGAGGGCGGAGTTACACGCATGCGCAGGGTATAAAAAGGGGAAAGAAGTTATTAGGAATGCGCGGTGTAAGGACGACCGGAAGTGAACCCACGAAGTGAACAAAGGTAAGAAGGGAACTCGTGCCTGCAGTGGCATATTAATGGGTCATGATTGTAAAGGGCAATATTGTGATAAGTTGAGGAGAATCAATTCTGATCCTTTTTTTTTTGTACTTGCTGATCCTAATAGATGCATAAACTAAGAGAGCCGGAGGTGATGCTTGTTTTTATTGAAAAGTATAAGGAACAGCGCAACCTTTGGGAGCTCAAACACCCTGCGTATCACAAAAGCGATGTACGACGGGCAACTATTACCAAATTAGCCAAGGATATGAAGCCATGGATCCCAGATGCAGACTACACTATGATCAATAATAAAATCAATAACCTGCGTAATTCGTATAAAAAAAAATTCAAGGAAGTGCGCCAGTCCAAGAGATCAGGAGCAGCAGCCGACAATGTAGTAAAGCCAAAGCTGTGGTACTACAGACATCTTCAATTTCTGGATGACCAGATCGAGGCCAGGGAATCTATTTCCAGCCTTCCCTCAACCCTTCCTTCCACCCTTCCCTCCAGCGTTTCTTCCACCCTTCCCTCCACCCCTGCAGAGGCGGAGGAGGAGCCTCCCGAGCTAGAAGAGACAGATCTTCACATCTTCAGCCCGGTATAGTATTTTTGATGCTAATTATTGTCCACTAAGTAATATGGAGTTGAACTGTTTGGCTTAGCCATAAATGATCCCACCCCCCCTCCAAAATAAACCAGTAATGAGTTCAAAATTGTGTGTGATTGATTCCTCAAATAATAGAAATCTACTTTTTATTTTATAAACAGGATGAGGCAAGCCAGGAGGAAGAGGGTCAGGAGTGTGACAGGCAGGAGGAGGCAGGGCCAAGTGGGACTCAGCAGGTCCCCAGGCCTAGTGGCAGCACCGTCTTCCAAGTGGCTCCCCTCCACGTCAGACCACCAAAACAACGGCGGATGACACAAGTGGAGGAGGAGTCACTAAAGATGATTAAGGAGGCTTCTGCCATTATGAGGGCCCCCCTCAACCCTACGGAGGGGTTTAGCACCTATCTGGCGGATAAGCTGCTCAGAATGGAGGCGGGACAACGGGCCCTCTGTGAGCATCTCATCTATATGGCCGTACACATGGGGGCGAGGGGGCTGCTGACTGAGGACACCCATATCTCACATCAGCCCAATCCCTCTCCTCCTTCTCCTCCTCCTCCTGCCACATCACCACCCACAGTGGCCCAGCCTGCAAGGGTGCGTGGACGGGGCCGTGGAGAGAACGCTGCAGAGAGGCGTGGAAGGAAGGCTACAAGAAAGAGCAGGAGGTGATTCCCTGGCCTCGAGCTGCTCATCCAGAAATTGAAGGTTGATGGAGTACCACAGCTTGGGATGATGTATGTCTTTGGCTGCTGCTCCTGATTTCATGCTGTTGTTGATTTTATTATTGATCATAGTCAGGTCTGCATTTGGGATCTAATGACTTTATATTCTCTGCTAATTTGGGAATAGTTGCCCTTCGGTTTTTGATTAGTTTTTTCCAAAATAAAGGGAAATTTGATTACAGCTAACCTACATGCCTGATGTGTTTTTTTGAGAAGTAGCAATAAGATTGCATAAATACAATGTGTAATTAAGAACAAGGGACACCAACCTCCATGATTTTTCTAAAATTAAATATTATGTTGTTCTGAGAAATTGACACACCAAAAAATGCACAACAAATTTTAAGAGTCAAAAAACATAAAGGTGTAATTTGGGAGGTCGGCCTTGCAGAATTTTAATAATTATTCCGAAGATCACTAGAAAAAAGAAAGACATACATTTGTCAGAACTCAGGAGAAAGTTCTGCTGCCAAAATGACATTTTAAAGACCGTTCTAAAGCAAAAAAACATGCGCTGCATTAAACGAAGCAATAACTTGCAGAATGACGAATGTACTCTCTCCATTAGAAATGCTAGTTTTACAAGAACGAGCGCTCCCGTCTCCTAATTCAGTCTGAGCATGCGTGGGTTTTTAAACCGATGGACTTGCCCATAGACATTCGGAAATTCTCATCGGTTTTTATCCATCGGAAAAATTTAAAACAAGTTCTATTTTTTCCATCCGATGGAAAAAAGACCGATGGGTACCATACACAATCGGTTGGTCTGATGAAAACCATCCATTGGACGGTTTTCATCAGTTAAACCGATCGTGTGTACGGGGCTTTAGTGTAAATATGTCAATGTCATCTCTTGAAGTGGGTGTGAGTGAATCTTCATGTGTGTTCGTGTCAGTATGTCCTGCAAGTGTGTCGTGTAAGTGTGTTGTGCGTCCTCCCATCTCAAACTATAGGCTTATATATATCTTTACATATGTCGTCACCTCATACAAACTTAGAACCTTGTATGGCACACATTAATTTTTGCTAACTTCAGCAATATGTTATACCAATAGAAGATATTGGCTCAGAGACATATGGAGTTTGATTGACAGGTACACATGTGGCACTCTATACTTGGAGTGGTGTGCTGACGATGTAATATCATAACTAGGGATGAGCTTCGAGTTCGAGTCGAACTCATGTTCGACTCGAACATTACCTGTTCGCCCGTTCGCCGAACAGCGAACAAATTGGGGTGTTCGCGGCAAATTCGAAAAATCTATGGGAGAAATCTAAAGTGCTAATTATAAAGGCTTATATGCAAGTTATTGTCCTAAAAAGTGTTTGGGGACCCGGGTCCTGCCCCAGGGGACATGTATCAATGCAAAAAGAAGTTTTAAAAACGGCCGTTTTTTCGGGAGCAGTGATTTTAATAATGCTTAAGATGAAAAAATAAAAGTGAAATATTCCTTTAAATTTCGTACCTGGGGGGTGTGTATGATATGCATGTGAAGTGGCGCATGTTTCCCGTGCTTAGAACTGTCCCTGCAAAAAGTGTCATTTTTGAAAGAAAAAAATGCATTTAAAACTGACTCGCGGCTATTAATGAATTGTCGGCTCCCGGCAATACATACAAAAGTCATTGATAAAAAAAAAAAAAAAAGCGTGGGGGTTCCCCAGAATTCAATTACCAGGCCCTTCAGGTCTGGAATGGATATTAAGGGGAACCCCGCCGCAAATAAAAAAAAAATTGACGTGGGGTTCCCCCAAATATCCATTCCAGGCCCTTCAGATCTGGCATGGATTTTAAGGGGAACTCCACCCCAAATTTAAAAAAAAATGGCGTGGAGTCCCCCTAAAAATCCATACCAGACCCCTTATCCGAGCATGCAACCTGGCCGGCCGCAGGGGAAAAGGGGGGGACGAGAGAGCGGCCCCCCCTCCCTCCTGAACCGTACCAAGCCACATGCCCTCAACATGGGGAGGATGTCCCCATGTTGATGGGGACAAGGGCCTCATCCCCACAACCCTTGCCCGGTGGTTGTGGGGGTCTGCGGGCGGGGGGCTTATCGGAATCTGGAAGACCCCTTTAACAAAGAGGACCCCCAGATCCCGGCCCCCCCCCCTATGTGAATTGGTAAGGGGTACATTGTACCCCTACCATTTCACGAAGAAAGCGTAAAAAAATGTTTAAAAAAACACACAAACACCTTGAAAAAGTCCTTTATTTAAAAAAAAAAAAAAAAAAACATTCCAGCGGTGAAATCCAGTGTCCCGCAGCGATCCCGATGTCCAGCGCTGTCCGTCATTGGTTGTGCCTGAGCGGACCTGATGGGGAACTCCCTCTCAGTATTTTAAATGTATAGACCCGCCCCTTCTAAAGTTCCCCATCAGGTCCGCTCAGCGGACCAGATGCGGAACATGAGAAGGGGCGGGTCTATACATGTATTACCAAAGTGAGAGCAGTTCCCCATCAGGTCCGCCTCCTCGGTATGTCAGACCCGCCTACGTCATTGGCTTGAGCGGGGAACTTCCTTCACTGTGTAATTTAAATTTACATAGTGAAGGAAGTTCCCCGCTCAAGCCAATGACGTAGGCGGGTCCGACATACCGAGGGGGCGGACCTGATGGGGAACTGCTCTCACTTTGGTAATACATGTATAGACCCGCCCCACCCACTTCTTCTGGGAAACCCCCATGCTTTTTTTTTTTTTTTTTTATCAATGACTTTTGTATGTATTGCCGGGAGCCGACAATTCATTAATAGCCGCGAGTCAGTTTTAAATGCATTTTTTTTCTTTCAAAAATGACATTTTTTGCAGGGACAGTTCTAAGCACGGGAAACATGCGCCACTTCACATGCATATCATACACACCCCCCAGGTACGAAATTTAAAGGAATATTTCACTTTTATTTTTTCATTTTAAGCATTATTAAAATCACTGCTCCCGAAAAAACGGCCGTTTTTAAAACTTCTTTTGCATTGATACATGTCCCCTGGGGCAGGACCCGGGTCCCCAAACACTTTTTAGGACAATAACTTGCATATTAGCCTTTATAATTAACACTTTAGATTTCGAACGTTCGAGTCCATTGTATTTAATAGGGTTCTAAAGTTTACACGAACATTTTGTCTGTTCGCAGGTTCTGGTGCGAACCGAACAGGGGGGTGTTCGGCTCATCCCTGATCATAACCAAGCATCTCCTATATGAACATATATTACCAACTATAACTACAAATAAAGTAACTATATACTAATACATACTAGTATGACTAAGACTTCACTTAAACAAACTTAACAAGAGATATAAAGATATATATTATTTATCTCACTACATAAATACTGATCTATTCTGGAGATCTATTCTTGTCACCCTACACCAAGATGCCTTATATGTCATATTCAAATTGGCTTCATCCAGAAATATCCAGCAATACTCAGCTTTAGATTGAAGAATCATGTCATATCAATTGATCAAGGTCATTCACTCATACCTAATTTACTATGATTAATCATAAAACCAAATATGTTTTGCAAGCTTGCCATGAATTAATATAACACCTATAAGTGCCGAATTATGAATTTGAAATAATTCTCTAACATGCATCCATGGGACCCCAGAGCACACATCATATGTGTGGACAATAACATTGGGAGCTTGAGAAGCACATCAGTTGTGAGCACAATCTGATCCTGGACTCCCAGAGGTCAGAAACAGCAGCAGGTGATATATATGTCCAAAGTTTGTGGTACTACAACAGGCTGCCTTCTGTCAGACCACATTGAAGCAAGGCCATCACTTCCTAGTCTTCTTGGCAGCCTTCCCTGCAGCCTTCCCTGCAGCCTTCCTTATGCGTGTGGCTGGAGGCTGGAGGTGTACTTGTGTCAGGAGGAGTCTTCTTGGCAGCCTTCCCTGCAGCCTTCCCTGCAGCCTTCCTTATGCGTGTGGCTGGAGACTGGAGGTGTACTTGTGTCAGGAGGAGGAGAAGGAGGTGGAGGAGAAGAAGAAGAAGGTGTAGGTGTAAGGAGGTGGAGGAGAAGAAGAAGAAGGTGTAGGAGGAAGGGGAGGAGGTTGAGGTTGTGAAAGCTGGGTGACCTCACATATGGCTGTATTGGGGGTAATTCTCCCCATCACCCCCTTGTTCATTAAGCTGATCAGCAGGGGCTCACATAGGAGGCGTTGTTCCATGCTCATACTTTGGAATTTGGCCCCAAATAGGCCAGCAATGGCCTCTTCAGTGGTTGTTGGCTCCTGGAGGGTGGCAGTGGGCCCTGCCTCCTCCTGGCTCACAGTGGGCCCTGCCTCCTCCTGCCTGACACTTTCCAGGCTGATATCATCCTGTGTATGAAAAAGGGACATAGTTTTAGTTTTTGGTTCATCAATCACACACAATTTTCAGCTCATGACTGTTGCAAGTTGAATGTAAATCAATAGAACAGACTATCTTTATGACCCCAGCAGTTTTCATTCTTCTCCCCAATTTTTTGGCCCACTACTGTCTATTGATATTTAGAACACTTTTTGATCAAACATTTTTTTTTGCTTTCCATATTAACATTTTTTTTGCTGCATTAATTTTATCACAATAAATGTTTATAAAATACTATACCTGGCTCCAGATGTCCAAATCAGGTTCTTCCAGGATGGCTGCCTCCTCTTGCTCTAGAGAAGGCTCAGGTTGGCTGCAGGGAAGTCTGGAGGGAAGACTAGAAAGTGATGTCCTTGACTCAAGGTGGTCATCTAGAAAGGACATCCTGCTGTAGTACCACAAATTCGGGACATATACATCTGCTGCTGCTGCTCAAAGGCAGGACCTTAAAGCGCTCAGTCCTGTATGTGCCTCTTAAGCTCCCAATTTTATTGTCCACCTGTTGGATGGTTGCTGTGGGTACCCTGGTATGCACAAATGGGAGCAGGCTCTCCAGCGCTGCTTTCCTTACACCTTTTTTCCCGTGAATGGGGTTTTTGGTCTCCCACAGAGCGGGCAGCTCCCTTACCCGGTCAATAAATGCCCCCAGAAATTCTTTCTCTAAGAAAGTATTCATTTTGTCTGCAAGACAAAACACAAGACAAAAATAGTAATGTCAGTCACACAGTTTAAACTCAAGAAAATCTTTATCCCCATATAAATCCTCAAACAATCTCTAGGCAGTATAGGCCACTGATTTCACAAAGTATAAAAATCATACCTTCGGTCTGACGTCCGTCACTTTTCCTCCTCTCTTCGCACACAGAACGTAGTAACGTCACATGTGTGTTTGCTTTATATACACTACGCATGCGTGAAACTCCGCACACGTCGCCCGCCCATGACGTTCACATTATCAACTTTTCCCCGCCCCTTCTCTTTCAGCGCGCAGACGATATGGCGGAGTCACAGCAGGTGTCTGCTAATTCATCTAATAACGACGAGACAAGCCCGGACCGTGAAACGTCACGATCAAGGAAGAGATTCAAGGCATCTAATATGTCTTTCGTGGAGATGGCGGAGATGGTGGACATATTGATAAAGTCGGATTATGATGCAAAGCATGGGCCGTATACCCACCCTAATCTAAGGAAGGCCAAAATTATGAAGAAAGTAGTGAAAAGTCTGAAGAAGAATTTCGGGGTGAAAAGATCAAAGGAGCAGCTTAGAAAGAGGTGGTCTGACCTCAAACTGAGGGAGCCGTAGAAGTTAATGAGTATTAAGAGAATGCTAGAAAAAAGTAAGTACTTGTCGTGTGTTCCTATTATTGTATTTCAGAGCTTGCATGTTGCTCCATGTTGTTGCTTTTTACTATTGGACCTTAGAAAATGTCATCTCGCCAAATTTAGTAATCGGTCGTTACAGACACATCGTTCACCCACTACATACGATGTTTTGAGAAGATACAGGTTAAAAAAAAATATAGACATGCCTGTTTTTATTCCATAAATGTTAGTACATTGTTGTCTAGATGATGTGTTTGGAACTAGAATGAAATGCATACTTGAATCAGTGTACAGGAGAGGACACTCAGCAGCTGGTTACATATCTGCACTCTGGAGCACTAAAGTTTGGGCCACCAGAACAATCTTTTTAGGGTGTTTGACACAGGTGCATCAGTGTATTCTTGGGGTGTCTCCATGTGTAAAACTTGTCATAAAAAGGTGAATAGTCAAGATTTGTTTATTTTTAAATAATGTCTTCAGCTTGTAACTCTGCCCAAACAGACACTTGTACCCCACTTCCAAGCAATGTATCATGTTCCTATTTTTTTTTTATTTATATCTGTGTGCTAAGTATACCTTTTTTGTTTCATTCTCATAGGGGAGAGAAGACTGGGAGGACACCACTCCAGGTAGCCCAGGAACCCCACACCTCAGAGAGAACCCCAACCTCACCAAGAACCCCATCCTGAGGATGTGGAGGAAGGAGAAGTGGATGACGTGGTGTAACTTGTCACCACAGCAGGTCAGTGTCTGTCACCACAGCTTGAGGTAAGAGATGTAGGCCTGCAGAGTTATAATACCTTTTATGTTATTTTTTAGGGGATGAAAATGTTGTTGAGAAAGAAAGTCCTTGTTTCTCAAGTGATAGTGCCCAAAGAATCATCCGCAAGTTATGGAGTGTAGTAGTGAACTGGACATAATGAAGAAAAGGGTGAATGTTATGGAGCAAACATTTAAGGACATCATTGATGTTTTGGGGCGAATTGAATGAAGCACAAAACCCCCCTTTTTCTAGTTTTCTATATTTTCTTAAAAATTGTTGCACTTTTAAAACCATGCCAAAATTTGAAGATGCACACAGTGTGTCAACATGTGCCATCTGCTATCAAGGGATATCCATGTACAGGTTTTGTGGGTGCAACCCCTTCCTCACATCTCAAGTAGGTGAAAGGAAGAAGGGGTTGCACCCCCAAAACATGTTCATTGATCACCCATGATGGCAGATAGCACATGTTGACAATAGGGATTAGGAGGGAAATACCCCTTTTTAAAAACCCTCAAAATTGTGTGCATCTTCAAATTTTGGCTTGTTCAGGGGTGACAACACTCCATATTATGAAGGTCAGATAGAGACATTGTTACTAAAATAGAATGTCTGATATTGCCGAGAGGTTTACAATGTTGTATTTTGTTGTATGGTAATAAGAGTTTTGTATTTTCTTACCAAAAAAAAGGCCTGTTTATGGCCAACCCAAAAAAAATTGAATATTTTATAACACCAAAATTTTATATTTACCATGTGTGAATGTGCACAGAGTAAAATTTTTGAACAACAACAAAATGCAGCTTCTTTATCAAATCTGCTATAACCTTTTTTGTGTATATTTTTGGTGTTACCAGAGAAATGGTTGGTATTTACTAAAGGAAAATACACTTGGCACTACAAGTGCACTAAGAAAAACTAGGAGACAGCTAAAAAAAAACACAAGCAATACATCCAAAAATCTGTTTAAACCAGATTTTTATTTTTTGTTATTAAAATTTTTTTATGCATGGGCTGCCATTTTTGCCGAACCTCACGAGCGTTTTTGGGGGGCAAGCCAGGACGGCCAGATTCTAGGCCCGGCAAGGTATTGTCACCTAAAAGTCCAGCCTCAGGCCCAATTGAGGCCATATAATTAGGTGATTTGATGCAAAGATAATTATGCAGCACGCAGCAACAGAAAACAACGTAGTTCAGTTTGTACTCCGCCAAGTTAATAGGTGTCATGAAAAGGCGGAACCGGCTCGCCATTATCCCGAAGGCATTCTCCACAACTCTTCGGGTCTTGGCCATCCGGTAGTTGAACACCCTCCTCTCCGGGGTCAGGGTCCTTTGGGGAAATGGCCTCATGAGATGCCGTCCAAGTCCAAAGGCTTCATCAGCCAAAAACACAAAGGGGAGTCCTTCAACATTCCCTGCATCCGGTGGCAATGCAAGGTCATCACTCTGGAGACTGAGGTTAAACTCCGTCTGGCTGAAGGCTCCCCCATTGGACATCCGGCCATTCTTCCCCACATCCACATAGAGGAATTCATACTGTGCTGACACCACCGCCATCAGCACGATGCTATGAATCCCCTTATAATTATAGAAATAGGACCCAGAACGGGGTGGTGGCACGATGCGGACATGATTCCCGTCAATGGCTTCACTGCAGTTGGGGAAGTCCCACCACGTGGCAAAATGGGAGGTCACAGTCTGCCATTCCTGTGGCATGGAAGGAAGCTGTGGAGTCAAACAAGATAAACAAATATTAGTACTTTTGCACATAACATTGCAAGCAGATTATACAAAAATACATTCTTGCCCAACATCAGTAGAACTTTCGGTTTAATGTGTTTTTAAATACTAAAATAGAAGGCTCAAGTATCATATTCATCACCCCCTCTGATGGCCCATTGTAAAAACATTTGGGGGGGGGGGGCTAGATGAGTTTGTGAATAAAAAAAAAAGGCAAATATACATTTGTAATCATTTTAGGGGGTGTTTAGGGTGGGGGAGGGTAAAGCACTACAATGGAGCTGACAAAATACATTGGGAAGTGACTAGGCTAGGTGTGTTTGGGCCCAGGATAGCATGCTTGAGAGGTTAGTGAAGGGAAATATGCATGGCGGACAAAAAAGGGGCATTAAAAGCTTACAGCATGCATGGGGACAAAGGGGATATTCCCAGCATATTACAATCATGGTAATTAGGGAAGGATGAAAGAAATACAATACATTAGCATACATAAAATACATAGAATGTGATTTTAAAGGAGAAAACTTACCCTAATATAGTCCTCCTGCAGGACTTGGATGATGGCAGAACAGGTGTCTGGGATTATGAGGCCTAGAGCCTGGGGGGAGATGCCTGTCATGAACTTCAGGTCCTGCAGACTGCTCCCTGTCGCCAGGTAGCGTAACGTGGCGATGAGCCTCTGCTCAGCACTGATGGCTTCCCGCATAACGGTGTCCTGCCTGGTGATATAGGGGGACACCAAAACCAACAGATGCTGAAAAACGGGGTCAGACATCCTAAGAAAATTCCTGTAGTCATTAGGATTATTCTCCTGGATCTCCCGCAGCAGAGGCATATGACAGAATTGGTCCAGCTGGAGCAACCAATTCTTGGTCCATGAACTCCTCCTCACCCTGTTCATGGACTCGTCTTGTTCCAAGACAAGAACACCAACACCAAGCGCCCGCACAGCACAAACTCTACGACGAGAATGTAACCACGACATGGCTAGAAGACGGTCGCCTGATCAGAACGTACTAAACAGAACACACTTAAGAACAGCAAGGCCAATGAAGAACGACCTGAAAATCAAAAAAGAGTGGACAAGAATGCACTGTAAAACAGATACGACCTGACTACACGCCCTGAAAGGCAAGATACAAACCCACAAGCACAAACTGAACCGCAGAAAACGAACTGAAAGCACGAAGACTGAAAAGCGCGAATCGTCTTTTCCCAAACTTTTACTTCACACGCGGTAACACGAGATCAGCAAAAGCAGCCCAAGGGGTGGCGCCATTGAAATCAAACTTCCCCTTTATACGTGCTGTACGTGACCGCTCTTTCCAACTACGAGATTTACAGTAGAATTGACAGTGTGTATGCAAGGAAAGCTTGACAAGAAGCTCGTCAAGCTTGACAAGAATCTCGTCGAGAAAAACAACGGGTTTTTTTACGACGAGATTCTCGATCATGTGTACGAGGCTTTACCCTACTTTAAACTTCTCCAACTTTATCCCTGCTGACCTGTCTGGTGTGTTCCTTGGCATTCGTAATGCTGTTTGTTCACTAAGGTTCCCTAACAAACCACTGAGGGCTTCACAGAACTTTACTGTATTTACTGTATACTGAGATTAAATTACACACAGGTGAACTCTATTTTCTAATTTGGGGACTTCTGAAGGCAATTGGTTTCCACTAGATTTTAGTTAGGGGTATCAGAGTAAAGGGGGTTGAATACAAATGCACGCCACATTTTTTCAGATAATTATTTGTATAAAATTTGGAAAACCATTTAACAATTTCCTTCCACTTCACAATCATGTGCCACTTTATGTTGGTCTATCATTTAAGATCCCAGTAAAATACATTTACGTTTTTGGTTGTAACATGATAAAATGTGGAAAATCTCAAAGAAGTATGAATATATATTCAAGGCACTGTAGGTTCACCATTTGTAACATGTTACACCCGTATATAGGCTCCAGTCCCCGCAGCCCCCCAATCCCCCCTTGTGACAGCGGGCAGGGGATCCTCTTCCTGTACCCACTGTCAAAATTTTAAAACAATGCACCCATGTGGGGCTCCACAAACACAGCCACGTCATTCAATCAGTTTCCTGTGAATGATTAGACTTCAAGTACCATCATCCATTGCAGTTGAGGAGCTGGTGAGCATCCATGAAGTTTATTGATCTTTCTGCTCTTAAGTAACTGCCTGTCTGTATCGGAGATACAGTCAGGCAACTATCCTTAGAGTCTGCAGGGGTCGGTCATTGCACCCGCGTTCTGCTGATTGCAGGTGCAATGCTCTACAAGCTCTTTAGAAACAAAATAATAAATGCAAATAGTTTTTTACTTCTAAATTTTTTTATTTTTTTGTTCAAAAGGTGAACTTGGCCTTTAAATCTCAGTTTTTTGTTGATACACCATAGGCAATCAAAATAAATGAAAATATTTCCCCTGGTAGCCCTTGTTACGTCTTTTAGTTCTATTGTGCATGTCTGCTGGGATTGTCATGTCAATTCTCCAATGACTTTAATCGTGGAAGAAAAACTATATAAGATTGATTCTAATTAGTTACCCTCATTTTATGTAAAGGGGAATTTCAAGATAGGAGAATTTTTCCATTACTTTCAAAGGCATTTAATTAGAATGACCTTGTTTGTTTAAATGCCATATAAATAAATTCAGATTTTTGATGAGCCCAGTGTTGTATCAGTTACAAGCATTAAGAAACGTAGAAAATACTTTATGAAAGATTTTAACATTAATAATACATTTTTCCTGCAATTACTATTGCTGTTTTTTTTTTTTCGTTTGGTTTTTCCTAATAATGCTGTGATTGATAGCAAAGAGAAATATCAGGTGACACAAATAAATGCATCACAGTGAGTACTTTGATCTTGTTGTTTGTATGTAATGTGTATGTCAACTTTATAGACGTGTTGCCATTATTGTACTATATTGGGATATAAGTATGAGGATTGCCTTCGCTTTGAAACTCAAGAGCTGTCAGGATTTTTTCTGTTTACTAAGTTCTGGCTTGTGAAGCAAGGGTAAGTATAAAAAAAATCACAGAGCTTGCTTAAGATGTATGTAAAACCTAACACTAAACTAACTTTTTCTCAGTTGTAGTCTGATAGGTCTGAAAGCATTTTGTTAAGTCTGTTTAATAAAGTCAAAGAGCTGGTAACTTTCTGTGCACTCTGCCTGTGCCGCACTGATATCCCAAGCAGTAACACCAAACCTGCCCAGATCTTTATAAATATAAATCAAAGAAGCTCCAAGTGGACTCTTAGGGTACCCAAACAGGTGCACATGTTAAAACATTTAATTTTGATTGTGTACAATTTATTACATAGATGAAATTACAGCACAAAAAAATGAAATATATAAAACTCATCCAGAGTACGGATGAGATGCGCAATCTAGGATAAAGCAAGAATATCACAAAAACAATAAGCATATCAAAAATAGAATACGAAGAGTACTGTGCCCACCACCAATCTCACACACATGCAAATGAATGTGTGTCTGTGGGTGGGTGTAGTTGGTGGTGGGCATAGTACGTTTCATTTTTTATTTTAATAAAACTAGATTCCTGGAAACGTGTTGAGTTGAGGGCAGGTCCCTCTCCCAGTCAGATAACGTAACAGTGGGCAGAGCCTGTAATCTCAGAGCGAACAAAGTGGTGGATGTTGATGACCAGAGGACAGCCGCCACTGGCTTGTAGCAGTGAATGGTCGTACATTTATCCTTTTTACTGTCTTGGGATTGAAAGGAGCACACTCATTTTTAACTTTTGTAGTGGGGGTCATTCAACCAAGTTGAGAGCACACCGGAGAAGGGTTGGTGAAGGTGCACGTATAAAAGGTATGTTGGTGACATCCCAAGGATACTTGGACATAAATTTTGCACTTTGGATTTTGTCACATATATTATTTTGAACTAAATTGCACAATTGTTTTTTTCACTTTAGTTTTCACACTCTTTTTTTTTACTTTATACATATATTATTGAGCACGTTCTTGTGTATAATTTTATTTATATCATGTTATTTATACATTAATATAAGCACAACACACATTTCACACATAGAGGGGGTTATTTACTAAAGGCAAATCCACTTTGCACTACAAGTGCAAACTACAAGTGCAAAGTGCACTTGAAATTGCACTGAAAGTGCATTTGGAAGTGCAGTCGCTGTAGATCGGAGGGAGACATGCAAGGAAAATAAAACACAGCATTTTAGCTTGTACATGAGTGGATAATAAAATCAGCAGAGCTTCCCCTCATTTCAGATCTACCCCTCAGATTTACAGAGACTGCACTTCCAAATGCACTTTCAGTGCAATTTCAAGTGCACTTTGTACTTGTAGTGCAAAGTGGATTTGCCTTTTGTAAATAACCCCCACTGTAACAGTAATGATATCTCAATACAACCTATTACAGATAGATGCTAACTGCCAAGGTAATTATATACACTGGGGGTGTGACATCCTCTCTGGATGAGTTTTATAGATTTCTAAGTTTTAATGAATATGCACAATAAAACAATAAATGTTTAAATACTGTGACAGCAGGAAGGTAAAGTCACCTGGTTGCATCCAGGGGGGTAGATATATTTCGCCCAGATTCAGGCTTTACGCTGACTTATACAACTAGGTGGAGAGTTGTATAGGCCCAGCTAAGGCTAGTGGGCTCATGGATGACTCATACCTCTAGGGAGAGTGTGGGGCGTCGTGCAGACAGAGATGAGGAGACCAGCTGAACCTTGTCAGCTCATTTAGGCCTCTATAAGAACTCCCAGCTTCATTAGATGTTAGCTCATGCCTGGAACCAGACCTGTGTGGACTGTCTAGGGAGAGTGAACCCCTGTGCGGTGAGGCAAAGCCTGTGTGGCTATTTGTTTGGACTTTTACTAAACCAGGGACTTAGGGACTAGGACAGCACTAGGCTGATCCCAGTTGTTAGTTAGGAAACCTGTATGTTTAGTCAGAGGTCAACTTGACCAGGATTTATTTTGGTTATGTTTCTTTTGCTTTGCTGTGTTTTGTCACTGTAAATAGAAAATAAACCGCACCTTTTTTGATTTTGAAAACCACAACCTCCGTTTGCTGGGCCTGTTTTGTGTGGGGAGCCCATCCCGGGGGTCACACACACCCGCTGCCGAGCTAACCCCCTCACAGTTGGTGGAGAACCAGTGGCAGTTTTTTTTAAGCCAGCATGGAGGAGATACTGAAGCAGCTGGCTCTAGCAAATGCCAATCAACAGCAGACAAATGCAGGTTTGCAAAAGAGCCTTGCAGCTCAACAACAGAGCCTTGCAGCCCAGCAGCAGACAAACGCAACTTTGCAACAGAGTCTGGAGGCTCAGCAATGAGCCCAGCAGCAATCTGAGGCCCGCTTCATAGACCTGTTGCAGAAGCAAGAGCAGAGACTACAACAACAGATGGAAGCAGTAATGCAGCAACGTCCGCAGACCAGTGAGGAAAGCCGTCCCACTAATACCGCGTCCTTTGGGGTGAGTCGTTTATTGACAAAAATGACTGGAGAGGATGATCCAGAGGTATTTTTGACCACATTTGAAAGGACCGCTGAAAGAGAAAAGTGGCCTGAGGAGCAGTGGGCTGGACTGGTGGCTCCTCTGTTAACTGGTGAATCGCAGAAAGCTTACTATGACCTAGAGCCTAACCAAGCAAAAGACTATGTGATGCTAAAAGCTGAAATATTGGCAAGGCTGGGTGTCACCCAGGCTGTCCGGGCTCAGCGTGTGCATAACTGGACTTTCCAGCTTGGAAAACCCCCCAGGTCTCAAATGTATGATCTCATTCACCTGAGCAGAAAGTGGCTACAGCCAGAGACTTTGTCCGCACCAAAGATTGTGGAACGTGTTGTAATGGATCGGTTTTTGAGAGCTCTTCCTACTGCCATCCAAAAGTGGGTAAGCCATGGAGACCCAGAGACGGCCGATGGTCTTGTGGATCGTGTGGAGAAATACTTGGCTACAGAGAACCTGACGGCCTCTTCCAGAGACACTCGGACTTTCCACCCTAAGACCAGACCATCCCCAGGGGCGGATAAGAGGATTCCAAGGGGTGAGGGTGGAGAGAGTGAGAGGGTGGGAGCTCTACCCCAAGTTTGGCGAGAACAGCCTGGGAAATCAGCGGCTCAAGAGGTGGCAAGAAGGATCGTTTGCTACCGCTGCCGGCAAGCGGGACATATTGCAGCCAATTGCCCGGTTGTGGAGGAACCCATGCAGTGTGACTTTCTGACGGGCAGACGTCAGTCGCTGTGTGCGACAGTCGCATGCACTGCCATTCGAGGAACTGAGAAACATTTATGCAAAATGTGTGTTAATGGTAGAAATGTTGTGGTATTGCTGGATTCAGGTAGCCTTGTGACCCTGATAAAGGCTGAGTTAGTTAAAACAGAGGTCTCTGGGAATAGCAAGGTAGCTGTTATTTGTGTGCATGGGGACACCCGAGAGTATCCAGTGACTACAGTGTGTTTCGAGACCCCCAAAGGTACCCTCTCTCATCCAGTGGGCTTAGTATCTCAGTTACCGCATGACGCCATTGTGGGAAGGGATTTTCCGAAGTTCTGGGAACTGTGGGATGATCCTGAGCCCCTCACTGGTGCCCCTATGTACCAGGAATGTGATAGCCAGAACTCCCCTGAGAGTGGTGAGGACTCTCCGGAATTTCCCTTATCAGTATTGGCAGGGGAGACTCAAGAAACTGGAGAGGAGCCCACCTCCTCAGACGAAAACCTACCGTCTGTGGAGTTTTCTGATCTTGAGGTTCACAGGGAAAACTTTGCCACAGAACAGTTGAAAGACCCCGCCCTAATAAAGGCACGGGAAAACGTAGTGAAAATAGATGGCGAGTTAGTGAACCCAGATAATACCTGCACTTACCCATACTTCAGCGTAGAGAAGGACCTACTGTATCGGGT
This sequence comes from Rana muscosa, assembly GCA_029206835.1. Classification (NCBI taxonomy): domain Eukaryota; kingdom Metazoa; phylum Chordata; class Amphibia; order Anura; family Ranidae; genus Rana; species Rana muscosa. The sequence goes on from CM055116.1 coordinate 827,664,046, forward strand.
GGCAAAAAGGGCAGAAGAAACCGTTGAGCAGCTGGTGGTGCCCAAACCTTACAGGAAGTTGGTGTTGGAGTTGGCCCATGGGCACATTCTTGGAGGTCATCTGGGGACAGAGAAAACCCGAGAGAGGGTATTACAGAGATTCTATTGGCCGGGGGTGATGAAGGACGTAGAAAATTATTGTTCCTCCTGCCCTGTGTGTCAGAGGTTGGCCCCGATGCCACATTTCCGTAGCCCGCTGGTCCCTCTACCCATCATTGAGGTCCCGTTTGAGAGGATCGCCATGGATTTGGTAGGTCCTATAATCAAGTCCGCTAGGGGGCACCAGTACATATTAGTTATAATGGACTATGCCACCCGTTATCCAGAAGCGATCCCTCTCCGAAATACCTCGGCCAAAACCATAGCCAAAGAGCTATCTCTTGTTTTTAGCCGGGTGGGTATTTGTAAAGAACTGCTTACGGACCAAGGTACACCCTTTATGTCCCGGGTTATGAAAGAGCTGTGTAAATTGTTCAAAGTGACGCAATTGCGTACGTCTGTGTATCACCCCCAAACCGATGGGCTGGTTGAAAGATTCAACAAAACCCTAAAACAAATGTTGAAGAAAGTGGTGGATAGAGATGGAAAGGATTGGGACTGTTTACTTCCTTATTTGATGTTTGCTATTAGGGAGGTGCCCCAATCCTCTACGGGATTCTCCCCCTTTGAGTTACTGTATGGGAGACACCCAAGAGGGCTGTTGGATATTGCCAAGGAAACTTGGGAAAGTGAGAGTTCTCCCCACAGGAGTGTGATTGAGCATGTCGCCCTGATGCAAGATCGAATTGCACAGGTAATGCCCATCGTGAAGGAACATTTGGCCCAAGCGCAGTTGGCACAGCAGAGAGTGTACAACCGTGGAGCCAAGACCCGTACCTTTTCCCCGGGGGATAGGATATTGGTACTTGTCCCTACGGTTGAAAGTAAATTCCTTGCCAAATGGCAAGGCCCCTACGAGATAATGGAAAAAGTGAGCGAAGTGAATTACAAGGTCAGACAACCAGGAAGGCGAAAGCCCGAACAGATCTATCACGTTAATCTGTTGAAAGCCTGGAGGGATAGAGAGTCCCTAGTCGCAGACACTTGGTCACCAGCTCAAACTGGTTGCGTGATTCCTGAGGTTGGAATAGCAGCCACCTTGTCACAACCCCAACAACAGGAGGTTAAGGAGTTTGTGCTTCGCAACAAGGAGGTATTCTCTGAGCTGCCGGGACAAACATCTGGGGTAGAGCATGACATCATTACCCCGCCCGGTGAAAGGGTGAAGTTAAAACCCTATCGGATCCCAGAGGCTCGACGGGAGGCAATACGGGAGGAAGTACAGAAAATGCTGAACTTAGGGGTGATAGAGGAGTCCCAAAGTGATTGGTCTAGTCCCATCGTGTTGGTGCCTAAACCGGATGGGAGCTGGCGATTTTGTAACGATTTTCGTCAGTTGAACAAAGTTACAAAATTTGACACCTACCCCATGCCACGTATAGATGAGTTGATCGACCGGCTGGGAACAGCCCGATACATGACGACTCTTGACCTCACAAAAGGGTATTGGCAAATCCCCCTGGCCAAGTCGGCCAAAGAGAAAACCGCATTTGTAACCCCAGACGGGGCGTTCCAATATAAAAGAATGCCGTTCGGGTTACAGAATGCGCCGGCCACATTCCAGCGGAAAATGGACCAGATGCTGAGGCCCCATCGGAAGTATGCTGCGGCTTACCTGGATGACGTAATTGTCCATAGCACAGATTGGGCCTCACATCTGCCAAAAGTGCAAGCTGTCCTGGACTCTGTTCGGGAAGCGGGGTTTACGGCTAACCCCAAGAAGTGTACCATTGGGCAGGAGGAGGCCAAATATCTTGGGTACACCATTGGGAGGGGAGTAATAAAACCCCAACTCAACAAAGTCGAGGCCATCCAGAGTTGGCCACGTCCCAACAGCAAGAAGCAGGTACGAGCCTTTCTGGGAATCGCTGGGTATTATCGGCGATTCATTCCCCACTTTGCTTCTAAGGCTGTGCCCCTAACCAACCTGACGAAGGGGAAAGGGTCGGTCATGATTAAATGGACCCCCGAGGCTGAGGCAGCATTCCAATTCTTGAAACAAGCCTTATGTAGCCAGCCAGTGTTGTACTCACCCGACTTCTCTAAAGACTTTGTCGTACAAAGTGATGCGTCAGATGTGGGGTTAGGAGCAGTATTGTCCCAGGTCTGGAACGGGGAAGAGCACCCAGTCATTTACCTCAGCAGGAAATTGAAGTCCCATGAGGTAAATTACGCCACCGTTGAAAAGGAGTGTTTAGCGGTGAAGTGGGCTCTAGATTCCCTTCGGTACTACCTGCTAGGTAGGCACTTTGACATGGTTACGGATCACGCTCCGTTAAAGTGGATGGCTCAAAACAAGGAAACAAATAGAAGAGTGAATAGGTGGTTCCTGGCCCTCCAGGAATTCAACTTCACAGTAAAGCATCGCCCTGGCGTTCAAATGGGGAATGTGGATGCTTTGTCTCGAGTACATGAATGCCTGATTGCTGGTGTTCCAACCCCGAGGTTAAAACAAGAGGGGGGGGTATGTGACAGCAGGAAGGTAAAGTCACCTGGTTGCATCCAGGGGGGTAGATATATTTCGCCCAGATTCAGGCTTTACGCTGACTTATACAACTAGGTGGAGAGTTGTATAGGCCCAGCTAAGGCTAGTGGGCTCATGGATGACTCATACCTCTAGGGAGAGTGTGGGGCGTCGTGCAGACAGAGATGAGGAGACCAGCTGAACCTTGTCAGCTCATTTAGGCCTCTATAAGAACTCCCAGCTTCATTAGATGTTAGCTCATGCCTGGAACCAGACCTGTGTGGACTGTCTAGGGAGAGTGAACCCCTGTGCGGTGAGGCAAAGCCTGTGTGGCTATTTGTTTGGACTTTTACTAAACCAGGGACTTAGGGACTAGGACAGCACTAGGCTGATCCCAGTTGTTAGTTAGGAAACCTGTATGTTTAGTCAGAGGTCAACTTGACCAGGATTTATTTTGGTTATGTTTCTTTTGCTTTGCTGTGTTTTGTCACTGTAAATAGAAAATAAACCGCACCTTTTTTGATTTTGAAAACCACAACCTCCGTTTGCTGGGCCTGTTTTGTGTGGGGAGCCCATCCCGGGGGTCACACACACCCGCTGCCGAGCTAACCCCCTCACAATACATACATCTGTTTCGCTACCCTCAAAGTCTGTTTAGTGCTTTTTTATTTATATTTTGCATATATAGGATGTAATACCCTCCTTTTTTTACCTACAGCCCCTCCTTCCTTTTTTCTGATGGTGTATACAAATTTGTATGAGAAAACAACACTACTAATGAAGATGAAGAGAAGGGAAGATATTCTGCAGGCCAAATTAAGAGCTAGCAGCCTAGGGTGACAATGCTACTCCTCCATAGATACAATACAATGAGTGAGCTTTGTCTTACAAGGACAGAAAGTGCTACTGGCAAGACCACCAGGTAAAAACTAGGTAAAAAGAGAGCCTGAAAAAGAAAACAAATGCAGTCGCCACAATTAGGGGTGTATTTATTAAAAATGTGCATATCAAAACACCCAGTGAAAGTGCATGTACAGTCTTTCTGCATAAATCCAGTGAAAAAACAAATGTTATTAGGCTATTTCCTCTGCTGGAGGCATGTTTTTCATGGATTAAAAACATAAAATACTGCCACTAGATGATGCCATTGGCTCCCACTGCTGTCAATCAAATCCAGTGACACGGCAGAGTCCTGCTGTCTGTGTCAATGGACTCAGCAGCGGGACTTGTGAGGGCACCCGATAAAGAGGAGGAGCCAGGATCGGGGGGTGCTCTGTGCAAAACTTTTACACAGAGCAGGTAAGTATACCATATTTGTTATTTAAAAGACAAAAACCCTTTACAATCACTTTAAGGCTCGTACACACGATCCAAATATCGTAAGTTAGTACAGAGGTTTCAAGAGTCGATCACAGCAGTACATCCTATATAATCCAATCGGACAAGCACGAAAATTGTTCTGATATCAGATCGTACTATTTTCATTTAATCAGTACAGTTGTCGTTCGAAAATACTATACAAATACATTACAACACATGACATCACTTCCAATTTTTTATTCTGTCGTATAAGACTTTTTGTAACTTTAGTAAACTGTTCGTGTTCAGCATGCGACTAGCATGCAAAAAAACAGACGATCTGTCGTCCGATTTTTGGATCGTGTGTATGGGGGTTAATGTCGTGTACACACAACCGTTTTTCATGACGAGAAAATTCAATTTTTTAGATTGGTCGTGAAAAACGGTCGTGTGTATGCTCCATAGCATTTTTCGCGACGAGAAAACTGCCCGAAAAAAAAGTTATAACCTGCTTTATTTTTTTGCGTCGTTTTTCACGTCGTTCTTTTTCACGTCCTGAAAAACGGTCGTGTGTACGCTTTTACGAGGGGGAAAAAACCGTGCATGATCAGAATCAAGTATGAGACGGGTGCGCTCGTTCTGGTAAAACTAGTGTTCAGAATGGAGATAGCACATTAGTCACGCTGTAACGGACTGAAGAGCACGAGGCTGAAAAGCGTGAATCGTCTCTCACCAAACTTTATTCATATCCCAAAAGAAAAAGTTTTGTCTCACTAATACAGGAGGTGTGTTACTGGCCAGATCACCAGGTCAAAACAAAGGGGGAAAAAAACAAAGAAAAGAAAACTGATGCAGCCACCACATCTAATGATTGGTAAGCTGCAATATAATTCCTTTTTGGTTTGGGTTTATTACTGCTTTAAGGGTCTGGTATTGATGAAAGGAGGGTCTGGTATTGATGAAAGGAAGCTCTGGCTGATTGTTAAGCTGGAAGCTGTCATTTGCTGGCAATTCAAACAGCAGTTTTATGCATGGCAGTTGCATCTCTCTGCCCTGCAGTGTAAAAGTTGGAACGGGGTTTCCAGAAAATGATTACTTTCTGTGTACCCTTGTAGTGAACTGCATTAGTGTGAACCAGTCTTTAGATGGGCTTCACCAAAAGATTAAAATGTAATTCCAGCTGACACTTTTAAAACATTACATTTTTCCTTTTGGGATAAAGGTTGAAATTGATAAAAGCTGACCATTTTAAGCACCCCTGCCAGTGGTTTGTCTCCGTCCTTTAACTGCCACTTTTGAAGAACAGCTTGGTCTGTAAGTGTCGATTCACACAGAACGGCTTCAAAGGCGTCTGACTCTGAAGCCGCCCCTTACAGCGCGACTTCAGCGCGGCTTGCAAAACTATTTCTGTAAAGAAGTCAATGCAAGCCACTTGGAATTCGCCCCAAAGTGGTACAGGAACCTTTTTCTAAGTCAGAGTGACTTGAGTCACTTCTTTTAGAACGGTTTCATTGCAATGCATGGATCGCGACTTGTGAGGAGGCTAAGTTGCCTGACAGGTCGCCCCTGTGTGAACCGGCACGTAGAGGGCGTAGAAAAGTAACATTTACTTGCCAAATAAACAGGTGAAAATAAAGTGAAAAAGTTTAAAAAAGAAAAAACGAATACAGCCACCACATATAAGGATTGGTAAGTTGCAGTATATTACATTTGTTGTTTTTTGCTTTAATACCGCTTTACGGGCTTCACGCAGTCATGTTATTTAACTAGTTCAAATTCATGACTGGCTTTCACATGTAAACAATGAAACTGGAGGTAATGATGATTTCATCACTTCCGGTTTCACATGTCTTCAAAAAGAATACCTGTCACCTGCCCAATGCTATCAAATAGGGGTTTAATTTGCCAAGTAAAAATAGATATATATATAAAAAAAAAATAATTACAATAAAATGTATTTAAAAAAAAAAAAAAAAAGATTGTGGTAACCCACATTGCCGTGCACACACATGCAAACGTAAACGCAGCCCAGGGTGCGCACGTGTATGTAAACCGCAGTGATACATCTGTGTATGTATCACACATGTGATGCATCTCCGCAAACATGTAAGAACAATAATTCTAGCACAAGGGCTCCTGTTTAACTCTAAACTGATGAGCTGTAAAAGCTTTTAAAGCGTCACCTATGGAGATTTTTTGGGTACCATAGTTTTTTGCGATATCACGGGCGCACGCAATTTTAAGGCTTGGCATGTTTGGTATCTATTTACTAGACATGTGCAAAAGGAAAAAATTTGTTTAGTTTTGTTTGGTTTTAATTAGTTAATTAATTAATTTTGTTTAGTTAGATTCGTTAAATTTGTTTTCGGATTTCGTTCCGTTTTCGACCGAATTCGTAAAATCGTTTACATTCGAAAATATTTTGACTGGATTCAAAAATATTTCTACTGGATTCGAAATTATTTCAACATGATTCAAAATCATTTCAACCGCATTCGAAACTATTTCAACCGGATTCGAAAATATTTCTACCAAATTTGACAAAATTACAACCGGATTCGATCGTCTTTCGACCATGTTCCGACATTCGAATTTCGTATAGAATGAATTCAAATTCCAATTAGAAAAGATTAGAATAGAAATAGAAGGAGGCGCATGCGCGGGGGCTCCTGAGATGGAGGCTTAGGACCGGAGCTCCGCACAGCGCCAGCTATACAGCGCTATTAGCGGCGGAAAGAGAAGCCCTGAACTCATATAAAACTACAGGGAAAGGTAGCTAATATCCCCAGGCACCTACCTATGCCGGGTAAATATCATAAAAAACGCTGAAACAAAAAAACAACCGCTCTGAAAAACTGGATATTTCCAAAATGGCGGCCGCACCTCAGACAAAGATACAGGATGCAACAGATGTTTCCTCCACAGGCAGGCAGGCAAGTTATTCATCCTGCAACTCTCTCTTATAGCTCTCAGTCACTGAGCTTAGACTCCTCTACTACCTTTCAACCCTCTGAACTTACACTGAACCAAAATGAGAACACTGTGGGACCTGAAGGTCTGTCACCTCATGAAGTGTCATTACCTCACATAGGCTCTTCTATTACACATCCTGAGCAGGCCCCTGATATGTCATTTAATATGACTGAACTATTTAACAGGATTTCTGACATGCTGGACAAAAGGTTGGCTCAAAATGCTGACAGGATCACAGGAGAAATCAAAGCTGACTTTCAGAACCTGGGAAGCAGGATAGAACATATTGAGCATAAGCTAGATATAACTATAACTAGGGCAAACCAGAATACTGATCATTTACAGTTTCTGCAGAATCAGCTTGATACTGCTCAAGCAAGAATTGACGATCTCGAGAACCGTTCGAGAAGGGAGAACTTTCGTATCAGAGGATTACCTGAATCCATTACTGATATACATGCAACTGTGATGAAGATATCCCGCCAACAGGATCAGATTCAGTTCCAAGGTTCTTCTATTCAAATCTTTTCTGACATATCCCCCAACACCATCCAAAAGAGGAGATCTCTGAAGCCCCTCCTTGCAGCCCTGACCAAAAAAGATATTAAATACCGGTGGGCCTTTCCTTTTGCACTGAAATTTACATATAATGGAAAGCAACATGTTTTTCATAATTTTCCAGAAGGCGAACGCCTGTTACTTGACTTGAGACTTATTTCTCTGGAATCGAACATGGATACCTCATCCTCTCTGCAGGGGACATCTAAATGCCAATCTCCTCCGAGCCCGCCTTCTCCACTTTGGGGGAAAACCAAATTTAAGAGAGTAAAGGACAACCTCCCTCCATGAAGAGGGTTTGCATGACTCTACTGTATACCATCTTATTTTTTTCTTCCTCCCTGTATGTTCCTTAGGAGGAAATAGATTCTTATACACTGACTTTTGGATTTCCTATGCCTTATTTCTTGCCACACAGTTCTATTGCTAAATTATTAATAGTTTTTTATTTTATTTTCTTCAGATGAAGAATGATATCAGTATCCAAAAACTCTGGATAAGCTAGTTTTCTTTTTACTTTTGTATTTTTTACAATATTTTTTGAAATGTTACTAGTTACACTGATCTTTGTTGCTATTTCATTGGAAATCCATGATTATTTGATTCTGTTCATTTAGTATTGCAATGTTTTATTGAGTGCTGTCACTGGCTGGTGCTGTTGCATTGTGCCTCCACCTGTCACTCGGTCTGGTTGTAGACCATACTGAGTGATAGGTATTTAGCCCTACACATGGGCTATACTACTACTTTTGTTCTGAATGAGGGGAGGGAGTCTTACTCCTCCCATTCTGGGCCGGATTTAGGCCTTTTGTTACACTGCGTTTTACAATTAGTATTATTATTTTTATTTGATTTTCTTTTTTTCTTCTTCTTCTTTCTTTCTAACTTTTTTTCTTTTTCAGTCTACCTGCCATTGAGATTTCCCTGTGCGGTGTTGCTATGTATGTCGCTCCCAAACATAGTGAAAGATTTTTTCTTATATGCCCTTTGTTTCTCTTGGAGAGAGGTAAGTGGTTGTGAGTTGCTTGGGGTTTTACCCCTTTTGCTCCATGGCGGGAACTAATACTAACTCTTCTCCCCTGCGTGTTGTGTCTCACAACACTCAGGGATTAAATTCCCCAGTCAGGAGAAGGAAAGCCTTTCAGGCTTATCGATCCAGTCATATTGATGTAGTGCTCCTACAGGAGACCCATTTCCCAAAGCGGTACACCCCATTGTTTATACATGCTCACTTTCCAGTTTTTTACTTGTCTAATGCTGAAGATAAGACCAGGGGAGTGGCAATTTTATTTTCTAAAAATTGCAAATTCAATCTTGAGATGGAACTCAGAGATCAGGAGGGAAGGTTCCTGTTGGTCAAGGGAACAATAGATAATAAGCTATATACCTTCATATCTTACTATGCTCCTAACAGAGGACAAAAACAGTTCTTTAAACACTTATTTCAGTCTCTTGGACCGTCTATGGAGGGTGTAATAATTATGGGTGGGGACTCCAACACGGCCTTTGATATTAGTCTGGACAAATCAAAACCCTTAAGGACACAATTAGTTAGGCCAAATAAAGCAAGTGTTCAGATTGCTCGATTAATCTTTCAATCTAGATTGACAGATATATGGAGGGAACTCCATCCAAAAAAACGAGATTTTACACACTACTCTAATCCGCACCAGTCCTATTGCCGTATAGACCACATTTGGATCTCCACATATCATATTCCATTGGCTCTTTCTTCCTCTATAGTGGACGCTGCTTGGTCGGACCATTCAATGATTCTATTAACTATTAGAAGAGATATTCCCAGTACACAGGTCTCCCATTGGACTCTCAATCAGTCGTTATTGAAGGACCCCATAGTAGTTGCTGAAATTCAGGAAGCTTTGAAAGATTATTTCCACTTTAATGATGGAGGTGATGTTTCTCTAGAAACTTTATGGGCAGCTCATAAGGTTACTATTAGAGGTAAATTAATTCAAATAGCGGCTAGGAAGAAGAGAGAGAGGGTGGTTGAAATAGAGAGATTGGAGAGAGATTTTGCTGAATTGTGCAAACAACATAAGAAAAGTCCCTCGAGTGTCCCTATATCCAAATTGGATGCTGCACGAGTAGCTCTTAATTTGGCTCTTACGGTGAAAGCCGAAACATCTATTAAATGGTCTGGGGCCAAATTTTACCAGATGAGAGACAAAATAGGACCCATGTTGGCACGTAAATTATCTCCTAGACTACGTTCACATGTTCTTCTGAAAATTAAACAGGCAGATGGTTCTTTTACTTTGAACTCACAATGCATTATAAAGGCATTCCAGGACTTTTATTCTAAGTTATATACGGCAGAGAATCACTCTGTCTCTACTGGGTTGGAGGAATTCTTGGGTAACTTACTGTACATCTGCCGAAAATAATAGATTCTCATAGAGAGGAACTGGGTTTTCCCATTTCAAGTGAGGAGGTATCAGATGTTATAAAAGCTTTAAAGGGCGATACGGCTCCTGGATCTGATGGTTTCTCATCACCATACTATAAAACGTTTTCTGATATTCTAACTCCTTACCTAACTAGATTTTTTAATTCTATGACTAAAGGTTCTCCGATAGATTCTATGACTAAAGGTTCTCCGATAGATAATCAACTTAATATGGCTTATATCTCTGTGATCCCAAAACCAGATAAAGATACCAGTCAAATTGAAAACTACAGACCAATCTCCTTAATCACTAATGACCTAAAAATATTGACCAAATTATTAGCTAACAGATTGGCTTCCTTTATAGGACTTTATATTCACAAAGATCAGGTCGGTTTTATACCTGGTAGGCAAGGTCCTGATCAAGTGCGTAGAGCAGTGGATCTTGTATCAATTTTACAATTGAATTGGGAGGGAGGTCATAAACAGGAGGGTATGTTACTGTCGTTGGACCTCCAGAAGGCCTTTGATTCGGTGTCATGGCCATATCTATTTGCGGTACTTAAATGCTGGGGATTTGGACAAAATATGTTAGGAATTTTAGGAGCCCTTTATTCCACGCCAAAGGCTAGAATCAGAATGCAAGGAATTTTTTCTGACCCAATTCAAATTGCAAGGGGTACACGTCAGGGTTGCCCCCTCTCTCCCCTGATATTCGCTATTATGACCTATTACTTTTTGTAACTTCACCACAGTCTTCTTTACCAGAGATTTGTTCTTTGCTCAATAAGTTTTCAATATTATCAGGACTTAGAGTTAATATGTCTAAATCTCAGGCTCTCAATGTGTCCCTCCCAGATTCGATAGTTTCCTACTTACAGGAAACATTTGAATTCAGTTGGAGTAGCTCTTTTATTAAATACTTGGGTATCAATGTTACTTCTAAATTTGAAAATCTATATCAAGCTAACTACCCTCCTATGTACAAGAAACTTGAACTTGATCTTAAAGACTGGGAGACACACAGAATTTCTTGGATTAGCAGAATTAACTTGGTCAAGATGACCCTCTTACCCAGGCTATTGTATTTGTTTCGTTCACTTCCTATTCCAATCAAAAGAGATCATTTGAAATCATTTCAAGGTAAACTCACTAAGTTTATTTGGAACAATAAAGGTCCACGCCTTTCAAACCGCTGCTTATTTAACCTTCCTAAACAGGGTGGGTTAGGCCTCCCGAATCTTTTATGGTACTATCAAGCAGCACGGTGGGCACAACTATCCGTTATATATCTTAAAACTGAACATCCTGACTGGGTATCGATTGAAAATCGAGCAGTTCCATCTTCCTCATTAGTACACTTGTTATGGTGTCCTCCCAAAAGTAGACCTCCCATCTTATCACCATCACTCTCGCAATCTTTTTCTTAATGGGACTTACTTCGGAAACTTCCCTCTCTGGTCTCTAAAACCCAACCTTTGACTCCGTTGTTCCCGAAATCCTCTATTTCATCAAGGTATGGACCCTGAAGCCTTTAAATGGTGGCATGACAAGGGGTTGTACCGCATTGGCCACTTTCTTTCCCCAACAGGCCCTTTACCTATTGAATATTTTAAAAACAAACTAGATCTCCCTTTGTCTGAAAATCCGAGATTCCATTAAATCTTTAATTTTATTCATTCTATGTGGAAATCTGGATATACATCCCGAGACTTTACAGCATATGAAACTTGGTGTGGACAGACCATGGAGCGAAGGGGGGGGGGGTTCTCGGTGATCTACAAGTCGCTGGCATCTAATTTTGTGAAACTACCTCACATGTTAGCCTGGGAGAAGGAACTCCTAATTGATAGGGATATTGAGGACTGGCATGCAAGCTACTCTCGCTCGATTACAGGCTTTTACAACACCTCACTCATAGAGGCCAATATAAAACTTTTTACAAGATGGTATCTGGTTCCAGCTAGATTGGCTGTTATGTACCCCTCTATTTCACCTCTATGTTTTAGGGGTTGTCAGGGTTTGGGTTCTGTAATACACATATGGTGGGAATGTCCCAAAATTAGTGGATTTTGGAATAAAGATTTTCACATTTTACGCAAAGTTACAGGTTACCCTATACATCAAACGCCAACGATTGCCTTGCTTAATGGATTTTTGCCTCATATTCCTAAAGTCACCCGTAGATTATTTTGTTTATTTTAACGGGAGCAAAGCTAACTATTGCCAAGGCATGGAAGGAGTCATCAGTATCTCTGCTGTCCATGTAACGAAAGGTTTCTTGGATTATGGAACAAGAAAAACTGGTTCGTTTTTTGTTGGATAAGACCTCAAATTTTGAAGCTATATGGGAACCTTGGGCTCGATTTATGGGAATCTCTTTGGTTCCAACATAGACGTCAACACCAATCACTGAATGTATATTTGGCTGGTAGGCATTCTATATTCTTTTTCTTTCCAAGCTGAATTTATTTATTTTTTCTCTTTCCTTGCTTTCTTTTTCTTTTTCTTTTTCTCTCTCTGTATGGATTTTTATTTTTTATTTTTATTTTTATTTTATTTTTATTTTATTTTTATAGTATATGTATTGTTTTATTTCAATATATATTATATAGAAGTTTCAGGTTCAGATTCTATCTATTTGTTCCAAGCTTAGACTGTTAGTTTTAGCTTTAACACTGAGAACAGATCTTAGTTCTCTTGCTAAGTATGAGTATTTGTTTTGTATGAACAGATGAAAACTTTCTATTATATTTTCCCATTTTGTTTCCACTGATAATTGTTGGTGGAGACTGGAAGGTTGGGAAGAGGACACTCTCTTCTCCCTAGTCACAGTGTGTTCCTGTTAAGGGTGGATGGGGAGGGGAGTGGGAGTCCTTCATATTTTTTTGGTTTTATTGGGAATTAGATATTCTTTATGCAAGTTAATATGAAACTGATTTCTATGATCATTTACACGACTAGGTTGCAGCCATGTATTCATACTTTTCTTTTGTACATTGACAGTAACGGTTTCTGGCGGTGATAATTTGTCTAAGGTAATGTTTTCTAAGATTTCTGTAAAGTCAATTGTGACTCTTTTTATTGTTTGATTCTGTAATGACTTTTCACTGATGAAAATAAAAACTTGAATGATAAAAAAAAGAATAGAAATAGAAAATAGACTATAAATAGACTAGACTAGAGCCCATGCCTACTATTTACTCAATGTACCTCATCTTTTATATTTTACCAAAAAAAACTACTAGTATATTGTGTGATATGTGTGTCACCGGCGCAAAAAAACTATCTTGTGTCAATGTGTTATTAGATATTTTAAATCATACGCCTGCTGCAGTTAAGTGTTTCCCACCAATATTATGGGATAATTTGTCACAAGAAAAAAGGTGATAACTGTGCCAACCCTATATTACTGTATATATTACCACTCCTACTTCAACAGTGAATATTCAATATTAGTAAAGTGCCATCATGTGCTTAAAAAATGGACAATTATAACAAATATTCTACACAACCATGTGTTTTCAACATAGTGGAAAAAAAATGAAATAACAATAACAAAAATCAAAAAAATATAAAGATGCTCTTCAGTGCTGATCAACTATTTCCCATCTGCTCAATTCTACATCCGTGACTGGAGCAGAGCCTATCCAGCAGTGCTTATGGGGCTTATGTCTCAGCGTGCGTTCCCCTGTGGCTGGCGTGCTTCAGGAAGACGCAAGACTGATTGCGAAACGCATAGAGGCTTCTGGGTAACTCCGACACCACTTTCTGCCAACACTCGCATGATAGCGAGGCTTGGACTGCAAGCCAGCCACAGGGGAACGCACGCTGAGACATCAGCCCCATAAGCACTGCTGGATAGGCTCTGTGCCGGCCCCCAGGCACTGAAATTTGTGAGTGATAACTTTTTACCCTATTTTACCAATAAATTTTAAATATTGCGCAATGATGGCTATTTATTTTTATACGAGATCCTGAGGTAAGCCAGTATGGATGTTTAGGAAGTGAATATTGGCATACCGATTGGAAAAGTTTCAGATTGATCGTCATGAGTGGAGCGGTTATCCCTTATATGAGCCAAAGGCGCATATGTAGCTTTCTTCTGGTGAGTGATCATTTCAGAAGGTGGTTTTGTCTTCACAAGTTGGTGGATAAATAGCTTTGTTTAGTCACGGATGTGGAAATGAGCACATGGGAAATAGTTGATCAGCATTGAAGAGCATCACTGGGACTGAATTTCATTATATTTTTTTGATTTTTGTTATTGTTATTTCATTTTTATTTTCCACTATGTTGAAAACACATGGTTGTGTAGAATATTTGTTATAATTGTCCATTTTTTAAGCACATGATGGCACTTTACTAATATTGAATATTCACTGTTGAAGTAGGAGTGGTAATATATACAGTAATATAGAGTGGTAGTATATTTTGTGTTTGCATTAAAATGTATTTTATTATATTACCTAAAAAAAATTGCATTTAATAAAATGATTGCGCAAATATCATGTGACATACAAATTAGCAACTTTCTTTTTTTTTTATTTTACAGGGCCTCTGCTTTTAGAAAATATATAATGTTCTAGGGGTTTAAGTAATTGTATTGCCACATGTGCAAAAAATGCTAAATTTTGCTCTAGAGCCCAACTCGTTAAAAGAATTTAGCATTTTAAAGGAGTTGTAAACCCTCAAGGTTTTTCAGCATAGTGCATTTCACCTATTCATTAAGGTGAAAAACCCTTCTGTAGTGCAGAACTCCCCCAGAGCCCCCCCTTTTACTTACCCGATCGTTCCAGCGACGGGGATAAGCACAGCAGCTCAAGCCGCTGTCTCGGGTACTCATTGGATAGATTGATAGCAGCAGGAGCCATTGGCTCCCATTGCTGTCAATCAAATCCAGTGACAGGGGGCGGGACCAAGTCCTGCTGTCTGTGTCAATGGACACAGCAGCAGGACTCGGGAGCGCACCCGCACGGTGCCCCCATGAAAAGCGGCTTTACAAGGTGGCACTCGAGAAGAGGAGGAGCCAGGAGTGCCGCTGAGGGAACTCGGAAGAGGAGGATCGGGGCCATTCTGTGCAAAACCCTTGCACAGAGGAGGTAAGTATGTTAAGAAAAAAAAAGAACCTTTACAACTCCTTTAATCTTGCCCTTTAAGCATTATTAAAATTGCTTCTCCTCACCAATTGGAATTTTTAAAAACTTTCTTTTGCTTTGATGCATGTACACTAAGACAGTGGTCAGCCCCCCTTGTCATCTGTTTGGGGAAATCTCTTGCCTATTAGTTTAAGAAATGGTTTGTATTGGTATGTTCTGCTAAACTGCATCAAACCAAACCCAGGTACAGTATGTTTAGCTCATCGGTAATCACTGTGAATAAATGTGAACTTATGAGGGGAATGTGAATAAACAAGAACTTACTAGGGGAATGCAGTCCCCGGGTGTCACAGCAGGGATGTGCTGCCCTTAATTCACCACTGAAACTGGAGGAATTATCACTGGCAATTGCACAGATGGCCAACAACAAATCTCCGGGGGCTGACGGTCTACCCATGGAAACATACGGTAAATACGGGGATACTCTTTTACATAACCTACCCTAAACATTGCCCTTCAGGAAGGTAGTCTACCAGCCTCCATGAACGAGGCTATTATTTTTGTGATTCCAAAACCAGGCAAGGACCCATTACAACCAGACTCCTATAGGCCTATCTCACTGCTTGATGCAGACGTCAAAGTATTGGCACAAGTATTGGCCACTAGACTTTCGGGAGTTGTGGCAGGACAGGTCCATTCAGACCGTCCGGCTTCATTCCTGCTAGATCTATGGCACTGAACATTCGAAGACTATTCCTTAACACTCAAATCCCAGTAGATAACCCTGGCAACAGAGCCATCTTTTCTCTTGATGCTGCCAAAGCCTTAGACAGCGTGGAGTGGAAATATCTGTGGGAGGTTTTGCAGCGCTTTGGGCTGGGGGATAAATTTATCTCCTGGGTACAGCTTCTGATGCTGCCCGTATGACCAGAGTGAGGATAAATTACTCCCTATCAGAGCTCTTACCTTTTGTTTTGTGGTACTCGACAGGGTGCCCCTTGTCACCCCTGCTGTTTGCTCTTGCACTGGAGCCTCTGGCGGCTATGGTACGGGCCTCCCCTAACATCACGGGCTTCCGCAGAGGACAGGGAGAGGAAAAGATCTCCTTATATGCGGATGACACCCTGTTGTACTTGGGGGACACTGGACACTCCCTGAGAGCAGTTATGCAACTAATAGATCAGTTTGGACAGCTGTCGGGTTTTGACATTAACTGGCATAAGTCAGCTCTGTTGTCCCTGGATCCGTTACTGGCGCCTTTGCCGGTGGACGTATCTCACATACAAGTGGTATCCTCCTTTAAATACCTGGGAATAGTGGTGACTGGGGACACACGGGACTACATATCTCTGAACCTGAAACCTATACTACAAAAGTTCCAACAGAAGCAGGCCAGTTGGAGTAGGCTACCGCTGTCGGTGACTGGTCGTGTAAACCTCATAAAGATGATCTGGGCACTGCAGCTCTTGTACATTCTGCACAATGCCCCGATCTGGATACCACAGTACTGGTTCCAGCATATTGACTCGCAGTTTAGAGCTCTTATATGGAGAGGTGGTGTGGCAAGAATCAAACTGGCCACTCTACAACTCCCTAAGGATCAAGGAGGCATGGCGGTTCCGCATCCTCTAATGTACTACCTGGCTGCACAATTGCAACATTTCACAGGTTGGGATCTCAGGACGGTGTCAGACCCCTCCAGAGTTCTTCTCCTGGGCCCTGAAACTGACTTTACTGCCCTATCTAATATGGAGATGGGCCTCCCTAAAGTTCACTCCACTTGCCCCACAGTCCAGTCACTGTTGAAAATCTGGAAGAGGGTTAAGATCACGTTGGAACTGTCGGGCTTTCTCCGTCAGACTCCTATATGGCATAACAGCTTCTACACAGACCTGATCAGGGTGCCCAACCGGTGGCTCTGGGAAAGGGCAGGGGTTAAATTCCTTACCCAAATACTCGATGGACCTGTCTTGAAACTGTTTACCCAGTTAGTGAGCGAATTCCCTGCACTCAAAGGCCACCGCTTTCAATATATACAGCTGCAGCATGCCATTAGATACTAAAGTAGACATTCTAATTTGCAACTAGAGAAGTCCATATTTTCCGACTCTGAGAAGAAGGGGAATGCAGTACTTGACCATGTTCCCCCAGGAAGAATGCACTCCACTTTGTGAGATTTTGAGAAGAGATGTAATTAAGAGGAACTACAACTAGCAAAACCTTTGCTGGGTGTGTTGGATTATTACCAGATGAAGTTCAGAGTTGAAACATTGTCTGGTTTATTGTTTGCCATAGGATGTCTACCCTGAGAAATATGATGTTGAGATGTCCCTGGAGGACCAGGAAATGGCTGTTGGACTGTTGACTGTGTTGGACTTGACTCCTTCACGCTATGCTGAATGCTTCTGCAGAAATGTTGAAACCTGAGGTGCCTGAGCTGGGGGCTTGGCAGGATGTGCTCTTTGCCTACGTAATTTGTGCTAAAAGGTGTCCCTCTTTTTTTATCTCAGAAATGCTAGAAATATAGGATTTAGTCTGTAATAATTACGGTGCTCTAGAATAAAGGAAAATGCAATCTGGATAACCTTTGCTTATTAAGAAATTGAATGAAAAAGTACTTAGTGTAATAATAAGGAAACATCAAAGCATTGTTTGAAGTGTGTAGAACTGCCACCTTATTTCTTTTTATATAGTTTTTAACTTTTTTCTATACATTCCTATGATTTTCTTCTAGGTGCTTTTACATTATGAAGGGATGAATGCCGGAAATGAAAGCCAAATGGCAGAGTTTATGCTATTGGGATTCCCCAGCAGCAGAGAACTGCAATTACTTCTATTTGTGGTCTTATTAGGTTTTTACCTCCTGACCGTTTCTGCAAATCTGCTCATTATTGGGACTGTAACATTAGATTTGAATCTCAGGAAGATTCCTATGTACATTATTTTGTGCCATTTTTCTTTTCTTGAGATCTGGTATATCACTTCTACTGTTCCAAAAATGCTGGTGGACTTCACAGTTGACAACAAATTAATTTCTTATAAAGGCTGCATCACACAGATCTATTTCTTTTTTGCATTAGGATTTACGGAGCTCTTCTTCCTTGCCATGATGGGATATGACAGATATTTGGCAATATGTCATCCACTACGTTATAACTCCATTATGACAAGAAAACTATGCAATCAGTTGGCAATGTGGTCCTGGATTTGTGGCTTTTTCAGCAGTTTCTTATTAACCATTCCCAGCTCTAGGCTTTTATTCTGTGGTCCAAGAGTCATAAATCACTTTTTTTGTGATTTTGTTGCATTACTAAGCATCTCCTGCAATAAAACATTTGCTACAGATGTGTTATGGTATGCCTTCGCTTGGATTATTATACTCTACTCTTTTCTCCTTACCACTCTTTCATATGTACATATAATAAAGACAATTAGTCGCCTTCCGTCTCTGTTAAGTAGAAGAAAGGCATTTTCCACATGTGTCTCCCATTTGACAGTTCTCTTGACCTTTTATGGCACAATCACTTTCATTTATATCCGCCCAACCACTCAATACACTTTACAAATGGATAAATTTGTATCTGTATCTTATGCTATTGTAATTCCATTACTAAATCCAATAGTGTACACGCTTCGAAACAGAGAGGTTCATGATGCATTAAGAAAAATAATTACATATTGATGTATTCGTATTTAAAAAAGGAATTCTTAGTTTTTGCAAACATAAATTTTGTTTTATGAGACAATCATAAAAACACACAAGCCTCATATGCTTTCACATAGAGTTCACGCATGTGTGGTAGTTCAGTGTTTTTTGTTTGTTTTTTTAACACGCATATGCATATTTATTTAACATTTTGCATGCACACTGGTAGACTTACAGTATTATTAGGCTAAATGATAAATGAGCAAATGGCAGTGTCTTGTAACAACCTAGCCCCTATAACGATCTTTGCAACTGTAACTTTAAGCAAACGCCCTCAAGACATTTTAAAAGTTTACCAGTCACGGTCCAGAATTTACAGGACTATTATTCCATATACTATAAGAATGAATGACATGGAATATGTGAGAGATACCGTGAACTTTTAGGTCTTTTAGGTAAAAATGCCCCATTGCCTTCACAGAAATCCATATATTAGACATTTATGTGGAGTCTATTACTTTATGTGGAGTCTATTACTCTGCTTGGGTAACAAATAGAATGAACAAAAAGCCCTAAAAAAAATATATTTTTCTTCTCAGGACATTTTTCTTCTCTGGAGAGGTTGGAAAATTTAGTTTAAACCACTTGCTACTGCTACAGGGCGGCAGCTGTGCGCCGAATCACGTGTATATATATATATATATATATATATATATATTGTGAGGGGGTTAGCTCGGCAGCGGGTGTGTGTGACCCCCGAGATGGGCTCCCCACACAAAACAGGCCCAGCAAACGGAGGTTGTGGTTTTCAAAATCAAAAAGGTGCGGTTTATTTTCTATTTACAGTGACAAAACACAGCAAAGCAAAAGAAACATAAACAAAATAAATCCTGGTCAACTTGACCTCTGACTAAACATACAGGTTTCCTAACTAACAACTGGGATCAGCCTAGTGCTGTCCTAGTCCCTAAGTCCCTGGTTTTAAATGTCCAAGCAAATAGCCACACAGGCTTTGTCTCACCGCACAGGGGTTCACTCTCCCTAGACAGTCCACACAGGTCTGGGTCCAGGCATGAGCTAACATCTAATGAAGCTGGGAGTTCTTATAGAGGCCTAAATGAGCTGACAAGCTTCAGCTGGTCTCATCAACTCCCTGTCTGCACGACGCCCAGCACTCTCCCTAGAGGTATGAGTCATCCATGAGCCTACTAGCCTCAGCTGGGCTTATACAACTCTCCACCTAGTTGTATAAGTCGGCGTAAAGCCTGAATCTGGGCGAAATATATCTACCCCCCTGGATGCAACCAGGTGACTTTACCTTCCTGCTGTCACATACCCCCCCCTCTTGTTTTAACCTCGGGGTTGGAACACCAGCAATCAGGCATTCATGTACTCGAGACAAAGCATCCACATTCCCCATTTGAATGCCAGGGCGATGCTTTACTGTGAAGTTGAATTCCTGGAGGGCCAGGAACCACCTATTCACTCTTCTATTTGTTTCCTTGTTTTGAGCCATCCACTTTAACGGAGCGTGATCCGTAACCATGTCAAAGTGCCTACCTAGCAGGTAGTACCGAAGGGAATCTAGAGCCCACTTCACCGCTAAACACTCCTTTTCAACGGTGGCGTAATTTACCTCATGGGACTTCAACTTCCTGCTGAGGTAAATGACTGGGTGCTCTTCCCCGTTCCAGACCTGGGACAATACTGCTCCTAACCCCACATCTGACGCATCACTTTGTACGACAAAGTCTTTAGAGAAGTCGGGTGAGTACAACACTGGCTGGCTACATAAGGCTTGTTTCAAGAATTGGAATGCTGCCTCAGCCTCGGGGGTCCATTTAATCATGACCGACCCTTTCCCCTTCGTCAGGTTGGTTAGGGGCACAGCCTTAGAAGCAAAGTGGGGAATGAATCGCCGATAATACCCAGCGATTTCCAGAAAGGCTCGTACCTGCTTCTTGCTGTTGGGACGTGGCCAACTCTGGATGGCCTCGACTTTGTTGAGTTGGGGTTTTATTACTCCCCTCCCAATGGTGTACCCAAGATATTTGGCCTCCTCCTGCCCAATGGTACACTTCTTGGGGTTAGCCGTAAACCCCGCTTCCCGAACAGAGTCCAGGACTGCTTGCACTTTTGGCAGATGTGAGGCCCAATCTGTGCTATGGACAATTACGTCATCCAGGTAAGCCGCAGCATACTTCCGATGGGGCCTCAGCATCTGGTCCATTTTCCGCTGGAATGTGGCCGGCGCATTCTGTAACCCGAACGGCATTCTTTTGTATTGGAACGCCCCGTCTGGGGTTACAAATGCGGTTTTCTCTTTGGCCGACTTGGCCAGGGGGATTTGCCAATACCCTTTTGTGAGGTCAAGAGTCGTCATGTATCGGGCTGTTCCCAGCCGGTCGATCAACTCATCTATACGTGGCATGGGGTAGGTGTCAAATTTTGTAACTTTGTTCAACTGACGAAAATCGTTACAAAATCGCCAGCTCCCATCCGGTTTAGGCACCAACACAATGGGACTAGACCAATCACTTTGGGACTCCTCTATCACCCCTAAGTTCAGCATTTTCTGTACTTCCTCCCGTATTGCCTCCCGTCGGGCCTCTGGGATCCGATAGGGTTTTAACTTCACCCTTTCACCGGGCGGGGTAATGATGTCATGCTCTACCCCAGATGTTTGTCCCGGCAGCTCAGAGAATACCTCCTTGTTGCGAAGCACAAACTCCTTAACCTCCTGTTGTTGGGGTTGTGACAAGGTGGCTGCTATTCCAACCTCAGGAATCACGCAACCAGTTTGAGCTGGTGACCAAGTGTCTGCGACTAGGGACTCTCTATCCCTCCAGGCTTTCAACAGATTAATGTGATAGATCTGTTCGGGCTTTCGCCTTCCTGGTTGTCTGACCTTGTAATTCACTTCGCTCACTTTTTCCATTATCTCGTAGGGGCCTTGCCATTTGGCAAGGAATTTACTTTCAACCGTAGGGACAAGTACCAGTATCCTATCCCCCGGGGAAAAGGTACGGGTCTTGGCTCCACGGTTGTACACTCTCTGCTGTGCTAACTGCGCTTGGGCCAAATGTTCCTTCACGATGGGCATTACCTGTGCAATTCGGTCTTGCATCAGGGCGACATGCTCAATCACACTCCTGTGGGGAGAACTCTCACTTTCCCAAGTTTCCTTGGCAATATCCAACAGCCCTCTTGGGTGTCTCCCATACAGTAACTCAAAGGGGGAGAATCCCGTAGAGGATTGGGGCACCTCCCTAATAGCAAACATCAGATAAGGAAGTAGACAGTCCCAATCCTTTCCATCTCTATCCACCACTTTCTTCAACATTTGTTTTAGGGTTTTGTTGAACCTTTCAACCAGCCCATCGGTTTGGGGGTGATACACAGATGTACGTAATTGCGTCACTTTGAACAATTTACACAGCTCCTTCATAACCCGGGACATAAAGGGTGTACCTTGGTCCGTAAGCAGTTCTTTACAAATACCCACCCGGCTAAACACAAGAGATAGCTCTTTGGCTATGGTTTTGGCCGAGGTATTTCGGAGAGGGATCGCTTCTGGATAACGGGTGGCATAGTCCATTATAACTAATATGTACTGGTGCCCCCTAGCGGACTTGATTATAGGACCTACCAAATCCATGGCGATCCTCTCAAACGGGACCTCAATGATGGGTAGAGGGACCAGCGGGCTACGGAAATGTGGCATCGGGGCCGACCTCTGACACACAGGGCAGGAGGAACAATAATTTTCTATGTCCTTCATCACCCCCGGCCAATAGAATCTCTGTAATACCCTCTCTCGGGTTTTCTCTGTCCCCAGATGACCTCCAAGAATGTGCCCATGGGCCAACTCCAACACCAACTTCCTGTAAGGTTTGGGCACCACAAGCTGCTCAACGGTTTCTTCTGCCCTTTTTGCCACCTGATACAGTAGGTCCTTCTCTACGCTGAAGTATGGGTAAGTGCAGGTATTATCTGGGTTCACTAACTCGCCATCTATTTCCACTACGTTTTCCCGTGCCTTTATTAGGGCGGGGTCTTTTAACTGTTCTGTGGCAAAATTTTCCCTGTGAACCTCCAGATCAGAAAACTCCACAGACGGTAGGTTTTCGTCTGAGGAGGTGGGCTCCTCTCCAGTTTCTTGAGTCTCCCCTGCCAATACTGATAAGGGAAATTCCGGAGAGTCCTCGCCACTCTCAGAGGAGTTCTGGCTATCACATTCCTGGTACATAGGGGCACCAGTGGGGGGCTCAGGATCATCCCACAGTTCCCAGAACTTCGGAAAATCCCTTCCCACAATGGCGTCATGCGGTAACTGAGATACTAAGCCCACTGGATGAGAGAGGGTACCTTTGGGGGTCTCGAAACACACTGTAGTCACTGGATACTCTCGGGTGTCCCCATGCACACAAATAACAGCTACCTTGCTATTCCCAGAGACCTCTGTTTTAACTAACTCAGCCTTTATCAGGGTCACAAGGCTACCTGAATCCAGCAATACCACAACATTTCTACCATTAACACACATTTTGCATAAATGTTTCTCAGTTCCTCGAATGGCAGTGCATGCGACTGTCGCACACAGCGACTGACGTCTGCCCGTCAGAAAGTCACACTGCATGGGTTCCTCCACAACCGGGCAATTGGCTGCAATATGTCCCGCTTGCCGGCAGCGGTAGCAAACGATCCTTCTTGCGGCCTCTTGAGCCGCTGATTTCCCAGGCTGTTCTCGCCAAACTTGGGGTAGAGCTCCCACCCTCTCACTCTCTCCACCCTCACCCCTTGGAATCCTCTTATCCGCCCCTGGGGATGGTCTGGTCTTAGGGTGGAAAGTCCGAGTGTCTCTGGAAGAGGCCGTCAGGTTCTCTGTAGCCAAGTATTTCTCCACACGATCCACAAGACCATCGGCCGTCTCTGGGTCTCCATGGCTTACCCACTTTTGGATGGCAGTAGGAAGAGCTCTCAAAAACCGATCCATTACAACACGTTCCACAATCTTTGGTGCGGACAAAGTCTCTGGCTGTAGCCACTTTCTGCTCAGGTGAATGAGATCATACATTTGAGACCTGGGGGGTTTTCCAAGCTGGAAAGTCCAGTTATGCACACGCTGAGCCCGGACAGCCTGGGTGACACCCAGCCTTGCCAATATTTCAGCTTTTAGCATCACATAGTCTTTTGCTTGGTTAGGCTCTAGGTCATAGTAAGCTTTCTGCGATTCACCAGTTAACAGAGGAGCCACCAGTCCAGCCCACTGCTCCTCAGGCCACTTTTCTCTTTCAGCGGTCCTTTCAAATGTGGTCAAAAATACCTCTGGATCATCCTCTCCAGTCATTTTTGTCAATAAACGACTCACCCCAAAGGACGCGGTATTAGTGGGACGGCTTTCCTCACTGGTCTGCGGACGTTGCTGCATTGCTGCTTCCATCTGTTGTTGTAGTCTCTGCTCTTGCTTCTGCAACAGGTCTATGAAGCGGGCCTCAGATTGCTGCTGGGCTTGTTGCTGAGCCTCCAGACTCTGTTGCAAAGTTGCGTTTGTCTGCTGCTGGGCTGCAAGGCTCTGTTGATGAGCTTGCTGCTGGGCTGCGAAGTTCTGTTGTTGAGCTGCAAGGCTCTTTTGCAAACCTGCATTTGTCTGCTGTTGATTGGCATTTGCTAGAGCCAGCTGCTTCAGTATCTCCTCCATGCTGGCTTAAAAAAAAACTGCCTGTATTCTCCACCAACTGTGAGGGGGTTAGCTCGGCAGCGGGTGTGTGTGACCCCCGAGATGGGCTCCCCACACAAAACAGGCACAGCAAACGGAGGTTGTGGTTTTCAAAATCAAAAAGGTGCGGTTTATTTTCTATTTACAGTGACAAAACACAGCAAAGCAAAAGAAACATAAACAAAATAAATCCTGGTCAACTTGACCTCTGACTAAACATACAGGTTTCCTAACTAACAACTGGGATCAGCCTAGTGCTGTCCTAGTCCCTAAGTCCCTGGTTTTAAATGTCCAAGCAAATAGCCACACAGGCTTTGTCTCACCGCACAGGGGTTCACTCTCCCTAGACAGTCCACACAGGTCTGGGTCCAGGCATGAGCTAACATCTAATGAAGCTGGGAGTTCTTATAGAGGCCTAAATGAGCTGACAAGCTTCAGCTGGTCTCATCAACTCCCTGTCTGCACGACGCCCAGCACTCTCCCTAGAGGTATGAGTCATCCATGAGCCTACTAGCCTCAGCTGGGCTTATACAACTCTCCACCTAGTTGTATAAGTCGGCGTAAAGCCTGAATCTGGGCGAAATATATCTACCCCCCTGGATGCAACCAGGTGACTTTACCTTCCTGCTGTCACAATATATATATATATATATATATATATATATATATATATATATGATTCCAAGTTTCTGCCTACAGGGGGCGCGTAGGCTGCTTCTGCTGTGATAATTCACAGCAGAAGCCGGTCTGCGAGTGCCGGGCACTTGATGTCCTCCGGCACCTGCTGATCGCCTGTAAAGTACACAGAACGAGGATCTGCCTATGTAAGGGATTTATTCTGTGTTCCTGCAAAGCAGGGACTAGAATCCATCTCTTGACTTAGTAAAAGCACCACACATAGTAAATACAAACACTGGCTAAACACACATTTAACCCCTTGATCGCCTTAGATGTTAACCCCTTCCCAGCCAGTGTCATTTGTACAGTGACAGTGCATATTTTTAGCACCGATCGCTGTATTAGTGTCACTGGTTCCCGAAAAGTGCCAAAAGTGTCAGTTAGTGTCAGAATGTCTGCCTTAATATCACAGTCCCGCTATAAGTCGCTGATCATCACCATTAATAGTATAAAAAAAATCCATAAATATATACCATAGTTTTTAGACACTATAACATTCGTATAAACCAATCAATATATGCTTATTGTGATTTTTTTTTTACCAAAACATGTAGCAGAATACATATTTTCCTAAATTTATGAAGAATTTTTTTTTTTTTATTGGAGATGTATTATAGCAGATATTATATATATATATATATATATATATATATATATATATATATATATATATATATATATATATATATATATATATATATATATATATATATGTATATATATATATATATATATATTATATTTTCTTTTTTTAATTGTCTGTCTTTTTTTGTTTATAGTGCCAAAAATTTAAATTAAAATTAAAAACACAAGTGGTTATCAAAAGAAAGCTTTCTTTGTGGGAAACCAATGACAAAAATTGTATTTGGGTACAGTGTCGCAAAGTACCGTAGTATCATGTCGCAAAAAATGGCCAGGTAATGAAGGGGGGTTAATTTTCCGGAGGTCAACTGGTCAAGGCATATCCCTTTTGAATATATCCTGTTTTTTACACATTTACCCAAAAACAATGTCCTCTTATAAAACATTATTAAAGGTTTATTAATTATGATATAATATTTTGATGTTGTATATCACCAAATAGCACTACACACAGCAATTTAAATGTGTACTCAAAAAACTGAATTTTCATTCTGTGATGAGAGGCAATGGCTTGCAGTTTTAAATTGGCAATGTGCTGTAAATGGGGTTTGCAGTGATGTCATGCAGGATGCAGACTTGTAAAAGAAATGACACTAATCTTTCAAATATTATAAATGTTGCTCTTTTGTAATAGACGAGAGCACTACAATGTAACTGTAGTTCTTCATATCAAATAAATATATCAATTAACAATGCCAATATGGGAACTGGCCATGAGAATCTCTCCAGTTAAAGTTTATTGAGCAATTGACATGTTTTTTTGAATGTTAACACAACCTATGAATTAAATAAAAGGGGAACGCCAATGCTCTGTGAAAAGCAGCGATGCAAACAAAAAGGTTGGGACTTTGAGTGAAGCTCAGAAAGACAAAATGAATGGATGTGGAATTGCAAGGTTTAATAATACTTTAAAAAAACAAGGTAATACAATGGACACCATGTACAGAGAATTTGCACCTAATAAGGTGCTCATTTCTATCTGACAAACATAATAAACAACATGTTTACAAAACATCAAAGAGGTAAATCAAGGGAACCACCACATTCATAATAAGGTACATGGGTAAAATTGATGCAATCTGCACAGTCAACATTCCTAGAGTCCCTGTTGAGTAATGATGGATGTTCAGATAGCCTGGTGGGTGTATAACTGATACACCATGACTGATAGCTCTACTCGTTTCGCGGTTAATTACCGCTCATCAGGAGCAAGAATTGCATGTATTGAATGTCTAAAAAAAGGGAATAACATATATCACATAAGTAACCATGTCAGGGTAAGGGAGGATGGGTAAAACCCCCCTAAAACCATGTGCGACAGGAGAACTTACGGTGGTTGTGTAAAGCATAGCACGGCGTCCAAGCTACAAGCAACTTAAAACCTGAATATTAGTCTCTATGAATCTTGTGGCCTGAAAACTAATCAACTCAAGCATCCAGAAGCTGTCCTTATCAGTACAAACAATATTTTATTGCACATCATACACAGAAAAAAGTAAGGGTTAAAAATAACATGGTATATAATAAAATCCCATAAATATATCCCATCCCCCCCCCCCGTAAAGGTGGATGCACTACTTTTTTTTCAGCATACACCACAGCGATGTTGTAGTATAAACTGACACCATTTGAGACAATGCATTTTGCCTTGTCTATGCATTGGAGCTGCAAATAACTGCCAGCACAACCATCAAAGGGTATAGAAAAAAATTGCTTGAGTAGAGAAAAATTCTGTCCTTAAAATCAGCAAAAAAATTAAACTGAAAAGAGACTGGATATTCCAAGAAGGGATCTAAAACCTACCTCAAAATCAACCACCTAAAGTGTTTTTAAACCCAGGACTCTGCATTCGCTACATCTGATCTCCTTATCAGCAGTTTTGAAAATTCCAATTTACTTAAAGCAAACATTGCCGCTTACAGTACACATATATGCAACCTCACCAAAGTGGGTCTTCTTCTTTGAGGCCGCATATATGTGTGCATGCGTTTGTGATAAGAGCGTGCTGCACAACAAGCTGTGCAGGGTCTCGTACAAATTTGTATAAGTCACCTAATTGTTGTGATAGCATCTGATTTGGTATCTGCCCTTGTGTGTGTGTGTGTGAATAGAGAGAAAGGTACATAAGGGTTGGTTTAATAAAACTATAGATTGAAAAATCTGGTGAAGATCTGCATAGAAACCAATTTGTTTGCATTTTTTTGGCAGAGTGTAATTGAACAACCTGAAGTTAGAAGCAGTGGCGGCCCATCCACCCCCCTAATCCATGCACCTGGCCCCTTATTTACATGCAGGGCACTGGACACATGGATTCCAGTGTGTTTTTTTTTTTTCCGAAGCACATGATTAGGGCCTGAGGCTCTAATTGGCTTCAATAAGTTGTGTGACATTAGTGAATTAATATTTTCTAATGTCTTCCTGATTCTCCTCCCAGCCAATTAGGAAGCGATTTCAGAGACTGGATTGGCCAGGGTGTCCTAGGATGGGTCTCAGGACCCGCCTCCTGTTTGGCCAGGAGGAGAAGCAAGCCTGTAGCAGGAGGGAAGAGATGGAGCGGATGAGAAGGAGCCAGTGCGGAGAGCGGGGAGCCTGAACGGACAAGTGGGAGCCAGTGCAGAGAGCGGGGAGCCCAATCAGACGAGCAGGAGGTGGTGCGGAGAGCGGGGGAGCAGTGTGAGTACCTACCGAAGCCGCCCCTTTTTTGTGAGCCTGTTTTCTGGATTCTGGAGTGGCGGTGGGATGTCTTGTTTGTCGCCCCACCAAAAATATACAGCATCAGCCATCACTAGTTAGAAGCTGATTGGCTACTGTGCACAGCTGCACAAGATTTTGCTCTCTTCAGCTTTAGTGAATCAACCCCATTGTATGTTTTTCTCTTTGCTCAGGCAGAAAATTTTAAACAAGCACATGGAGACAGGCAAACAAATAGATATTTCTCAATAATAACAAACAGTAGCACTCTGCAACAAAGTTTGTTAAAATCCCTGCAATGTACATAGATCACTCAAAGGGGAATGTTTTTTTCTCAGAAAAAGTGCAGTCACTCTTTAACCAAATTAGAGGATCTGAAAAACTTCAAAAGAAGAGGGAACATTGGAATTCATGGTCTACCAGAGTTCATTGAGGACTTGAACTTGAGTATTGGGAGGGCTGGGCCAATTTAACCCTAAAAGGCTGGAGCGCCACATCCGAATTGAATCAGAAATTCCTAGAAAAGTTTACATGGACTTTTGAGGTGTCCCAAAGAGTAACATGCACACAAATACATAATTTAAAAAAAAAGGGAGAATAGCTCTGCATATTACACTTTATTAAAAACTTTGAACATAGTCCAACTAAAATACATACAGAAAACTTTGTTTCGTGTCAGAGCCCACTATGTGGCATATCACTTGTAACCATACACATGTATCAATCATTAATATACAGGAGCAATAACTTGAACCCAACTGTGTCTGCCCTTCTGCAGGAACTGGTCCCAGAAATTCCTTCAGAGTGATTAAAATTTAATCAAATCCCCAGGTTGTTGTGCCCTAAAAGAGAAATTATTTCATCAATCTCTTGTAGGCCTCATGGTCTAAACTACGCACCTTGTTTAGTTTTGATGACAAAATAATTTAAAGTGTATATGTTTCACAGTAAAGAAGGGAGTGATCTTATCACATTTTGGAAAAGTGGCCAAGAGGTTTTCTGTATCATCTCTTCTAACAGGCACATTTTTTGCTCCCTCTGTGTTGGCATCATGAGATGTCATTGGGGATCCAAATGGGTGGTTAATCTGTAATGGCTTCTCTCCTTCATAGCCCAAATCCTGGGTCCTTGCCAAAGGCACTGCAGCATGAATGAGCCTCTTCGCCAAACATTTCTCGTGCCAGAGGACTCTGAGTCCTCAGGTTCACTGTAGACAATGGTATTCTCAATTATGTCATCTCACTCCCTTAGAAGGGATGAAACATACAATTGGAAGCCTGCCCTGTGTCCTCCACTTCCTCACCATCAACACCCCAATCCTCCTCCTCCTTGCCACTGACATCCCAACCATCCTCCTTGTGCACCTCCTCTGCATGTTGCTGCCTCACAGGGATGCAATCAACTGTGAAAGGATCATGCAGGCCCTGAGACAGCAGAAAGTTCACCTCCTCCTCCTGTGTGTTGTCCTGTTGTTGAGCCTTGTGTCCAGTCTCTTACACCACACAGTGTGAGCTACAGCATGAACACCAGAAAGATTTTGTTGCTGATTCCAACCTTGTTTCAGCTCACCATTATTGTTGGCTATTCAAAAAGTGTCAAGAAGGTACACATGTCTTGAATCAGGAGCCACTGATGTGTTGAAAAGAACCCGATTCCCCTTTCTCATGCCATATTTGCACAAATACTCATTGACGTGCCACTGCATCACCGGGTTGAGGTCATGTGCAAGACAAGGTATGTGTGTGAACTTTTCTTGCTGAAAGGTGATCAGCAGCTTGGCATAAGATGGCATGGAGTCGTCTTTAAGCCTGGCTCTGAAGAGCTCATAGAATCTCTGGCAAATTTTGGCTCCTGTCTCCCAGGCAGAGGGGTAGAGGTGACTGTGCAATCATTGATGATCACTGAGTTGCAGAACATAGGAAGACACCACCACATCCAGCAGTATGCCCCATTATTGATCCTTCCCATCTGCTAGCAAACTTAATCAATGTGCTGTAAAATAGATGTAACGTCCTTGTCCATTCTTTCTGGACCATGTGTCATGTTGGCCCTGCTGATGAATACGTGGTCTAGTCACACTGAGACATTAGCTCCCACATTCTGGTAAAGGACAGAGATGACTTCCTCGGTGAAAGAATACCGCAATGGTGTCTGGGTACCTGGCATTGTGGTGCTGAACACCAAAAAGTCTCAGAAGGTTGCAGACTCCACCTGCAAAGACTGGAACAGCTATGAAGCCAGACATTTTGACAAGCTTGCATTGAGATGTTAAACATGGGTTGATTGCATTTTTTTTTATCAGCATCTAGGAAAGGGACCCCTGCTTGGCCAAGGATGCTGCTGGCGACAGCCATTCCTATCTGCTCCAAGTCCCCACATTAACAAATAGCTGCTGAGAACCATGACTTTTATTTTGAGGGGACTGGCACACCATTATTGGCCTTTCTCAGCCTCCTGACCATTGATAATAACTACATTATTGAAAATTGGGTGCTATGACAGGGAACGATCTTATCAGTTTGCCATTTTTTCCCACTGTGAACAGTAAGATTTCGGGTTGAACTTGCTAATCCCTGATCACAACCTAGTATAAATATTAAGCATATAAAAACTATGGTACCAGGGTTTTGACAGCACTATGAGCACTGCCCATGATGGTTCAATTTCTCTAGTCCCAAATTCATGTTTTCTGGACACAAACCCTGTCCTACTAGTTACTGCGTTACAGGCATCATTTCTAAATTCAGAAATTTTTGCTCCAGTTTTCATATGTATTTCATAATTTTCAATAACTGTAAGTCTTCTCAGTACATATATAGGATAAACGTATCTTAAAGTGTGCATTGCAGTTTGAAACACATCTTTACTATAATTTTGTGCTCTTTTTGTGTTACTTATAATTTTTCAGATGCTATCTCTACTTTTTCATGCTATTTTCAGATTGTTGTTTATTGACTGACTGTAATATTTTTCCATTTAGGTGTATTATTCAGTTAACATTTAAACAATCTTTATTAACTATAGTGTTGTGTTATAATACATAAATACATGACAAGAAAATGTGTTATTGTATTTTATAAGTTTTTTTATTTTTATTACAGTATTAAATACTTTGACACTTACCAAAGAAAAAAATAAGCATGCAGGTCAATGGCTTTTTATCAGTTTACAACCCTTTATACAAGATATTTAGAGTCTAGGTTTCAGAAATAATAACTAAATAGTAACTAATGAAATTGCTAGCATTCCCAGAGTTAACAAAGCAGGGAAATACAATGAAAAAATATATATTTCATGCAATAAATATTGAATAATTATATATATATCTATATATAGATATAGCTATATATATCTATATACAGATATATATAGATATAGATATATATATAGATATAGATATAGATACTGTATATATATATATATATATATATATATATATATATATTGTGACAGCAGGAAGGTAAAGTCACCTGGTTGCATCCAGGGGGGTAGATATATTTCGCCCAGATTCAGGCTTTACGCCGACTTATACAACTAGGTGGAGAGTTGTATAAGCCCAGCTAAGGCTAGTGGGCTCATGGATGACTCATACCTCTAGGGAGAGGGCTGGGCGTCGTGCAGGCAGGGAGTTGATGAGGCCAGCTGAAGCCTGTCAGTTCGTTTAAGGCCTCTATAAGAACTCCCAGCTTCATTAGATGTTAGCTCATGCCTGGAACCAGACCTGTGTGGACTGTCTAGGGAGAGTGAACCCCTGTGCGGTGAGAAAAAGCCTGTGTGGCTATTTGCTTGGACATTTAAAACCAGGGACTTAGGGACTAGGACAGCACTAGGCTGATCCCAGTTGTTAGTTAGGAAACCTGTATGTTTAGTCAGAGGTCAAGTTGACCAGGATTTATTTTGTTTATATGTTTCTTTTGGCTTTGCTGTGTTTTGTCACTGTAAATAGAAAATAAACCGCACCTTTTTTTTGATTTTGAAAACCACAACCTCCGTTTGCTGGGCCTGTTTTTGTATGGGGAGCCCATCCCGGGGGTCACACACACCCGCTGCCGAGCTAACCCCCTCACAGTTTGTGGAGAACCAGTGGCAGTTTTTTTTAAGCCAGCATGGAGGAGATACTGAAGCAGCTGGCTCTAGCAAATGCCAATCAACAGCAGACAAATGCAGGTTTGCAAAAGAGCCTTGCAGCTCAACAACAGAACTTCGCAGCCCAGCAGCAAGCTCACCAACAGAGTCTGGAAGCTCAGCAACAAGCCCAGCAGCAATCTGAGGCCCGCTTCATAGACCTGTTACAGAAGCAAGAGCAGAGACTACAACAAATGGAAGCAGTAATGCAGCAACGTCCGCAGACCAGTGAGGAAAGCCGTCCCACTAATACCGCGTCCTTTGGGGTGAGTCGTTTATTGACAAAAATGACTGGAGAGGATGATCCAGAGGTATTTTTGACCACATTTGAAAGGACTGCTGAAAGAGAAAAGTGGCCTGAGGAGCAGTGGGCTGGACTGGTGGCTCCTCTGTTAACTGGTGAATCGCAGAAGGCTTACTATGACCTAGAGCCTGACCAAGCAAAAGACTATGTGATGCTAAAAGCTGAGATATTGGCAAGGCTGGGTGTCACCCAGGCTGTCCGGGCTCAGCGTGTGCATAACTGGACTTTCCAGCTTGGAAAACCCCCCAGGTCTCAAATGTATGATCTCATTCACCTGAGCAGAAAGTGGCTACAGCCAGAGACTTTGTCCGCACCAAAGATTGTGGAACGTGTTGTAATGGATCGGTTTTTGAGAGCTCTTCCTACTGCCATCCAAAAGTGGGTAAGCCATGGAGACCCAGAGACGGCCGATGGTCTTGTGGATCGTGTGGAGAAATACTTGGCTACAGAGAACCTGACGGCCTCTTCCAGAGACACTCGGACTTTCCACCCTAAGACCAGACCATCCCCAGGGGCGGATAAGAGGATTCCAAGGGGTAAGGGTGGAGAGAGTGAGAGGGTGGGAGCTCTACCCCAAGTTTGGCGAGAACAGCCTGGGAAATCAGCGGCTCAAGAGGCGGCAAGAAGGATCGTTTGCTACCGCTGCCGGCAAGCGGGACATATTGCAGCCAATTGCCCGGTTGTGGAGGAACCCATGCAGTGTGACTTTCTGACGGGCAGACGTCAGTCGCTGTGTGCGACAGTCGCATGCACTGCCATTCGAGGAATTGAGAAACATTTATGCAAAATGTGTGTTAATGGTAGAAATGTTGTGGTATTGCTGGATTCAGGTAGCCTTGTGACCCTGATAAAGGCTGAGTTAGTTAAAACAGAGGTCTCTGGGAATAGCAAGGTAGCTGTTATTTGTGTGCATGGGGACACCCGAGAGTATCCAGTGACTACAGTGTGTTTCGAG
Source organism: Rana muscosa (assembly GCA_029206835.1). Taxonomy (NCBI): domain Eukaryota; kingdom Metazoa; phylum Chordata; class Amphibia; order Anura; family Ranidae; genus Rana; species Rana muscosa. Next base: position 827,697,744 of record CM055116.1, read on the forward strand.
ACCCCCAAAGGTACCCTCTCTCATCCAGTGGGCTTAGTATCTCAGTTACCGTATGACGCCATTGTGGGAAGGGATTTTCCGAAGTTCTGGGAACTGTGGGATGATCCTGAGCCCCCCACTGGTGCCCCTATGTACCAGGAATGTGATAGCCAGAACTCCCCTGAGAGTGGTGAGGACTCTCCGGAATTTCCCTTATCAGTATTGGCAGGGGAGACTCAAGAAACTGGAGAGGAGCCCACCTCCTCAGACGAAAACCTACCGTCTGTGGAGTTTTCTGATCTTGAGGTTCACAGGGAAAACTTTGCCACAGAACAGTTGAAAGACCCCGCCCTAATAAAGGCACGCGAAAACGTAGTGAAAATAGATGGCGAGTTAGTGAACCCAGATAATACCTGCACTTACCCATACTTCAGCGTAGAGAAGGACCTACTGTATCGGGTGGCAAAAAGGGCAGAAGAAACCGTTGAGCAGCTTGTGGTGCCCAAACCTTACAGGAAGTTGGTGTTGGAGTTGGCCCATGGGCACATTCTTGGAGGTCATCTGGGGACAGAGAAAACCCGAGAGAGGGTATTACAGAGATTCTATTGGCCGGGGGTGATGAAGGACATAGAAAATTATTGTTCCTCCTGCCCTGTGTGTCAGAGGTCGGCCCCGATGCCACATTTCCGTAGCCCGCTGGTCCCTCTACCCATCATTGAGGTCCCGTTTGAGAGGATCGCCATGGATTTGGTAGGTCCTATAATCAAGTCCGCTAGGGGGCACCAGTACATATTAGTTATAATGGACTATGCCACCCGTTATCCAGAAGCGATCCCTCTCCGAAATACCTCGGCCAAAACCATAGCCAAAGAGCTATCTCTTGTGTTTAGCCGGGTGGGTATTTGTAAAGAACTGCTTACGGACCAAGGTACACCCTTTATGTCCCGGGTTATGAAGGAGCTGTGTAAATTGTTCAAAGTGACGCAATTACGTACATCTGTGTATCACCCCCAAACCGATGGGCTGGTTGAAAGATTCAACAAAACCCTAAAACAAATGTTGAAGAAAGTGGTGGATAGAGATGGAAAGGATTGGGACTGTCTACTTCCTTATCTGATGTTTGCTATTAGGGAGGTGCCCCAATCCTCTACGGGATTCTCCCCCTTTGAGTTACTGTATGGGAGACACCCAAGAGGGCTGTTGGATATTGCCAAGGAAACTTGGGAAAGTGAGAGTTCTCCCCACAGGAGTGTGATTGAGCATGTCGCCCTGATGCAAGACCGAATTGCACAGGTAATGCCCATCGTGAAGGAACATTTGGCCCAAGCGCAGTTAGCACAGCAGAGAGTGTACAACCGTGGAGCCAAGACCCGTACCTTTTCCCCGGGGGATAGGATACTGGTACTTGTCCCTACGGTTGAAAGTAAATTCCTTGCCAAATGGCAAGGCCCCTACGAGATAATGGAAAAAGTGAGCGAAGTGAATTACAAGGTCAGACAACCAGGAAGGCGAAAGCCCGAACAGATCTATCACGTTAATCTGTTGAAAGCCTGGAGGGATAGAGAGTCCCTAGTCGCAGACACTTGGTCACCAGCTCAAACTGGTTGCGTGATTCCTGAGGTTGGAATAGCAGCCACCTTGTCACAACCCCAACAACGGGAGGTTAAGGAGTTTGTGCTTCGCAACAAGGAGGTATTCTCTGAGCTGCCGGGACAAACATTTGGGGTAGAGCATGACATCATTACCCCGCCCGGTGAAAGGGTGAAGTTAAAACCCTATCGGATCCCAGAGGCCCGACGGGAGGCAATACGGGAGGAAGTACAGAAAATGCTGAACTTAGGGGTGATAGAGGAGTCCCAAAGTGATTGGTCTAGTCCCATTGTGTTGGTGCCTAAACCTGATGGGAGCTGGCGATTTTGTAACGATTTTCGTCAGTTGAACAAAGTTACAAAATTTGACACCTACCCCATGCCACGTATAGATGAGTTGATCGACCGGCTGGGAACAGCCCGATACATGACGACTCTTGACCTCACAAAAGGGTATTGGCAAATCCCCCTGGCCAAATTGGCCAAAGAGAAAACCGCATTTGTAACCCCAGACGGGGCGTTCCAATATAAAAGAATGCCGTTCGGGTTACAGAATGCGCCGGCCACATTCCAGCGGAAAATGGACCAGATGCTGAGGCCCCATCGGAAGTATGCTGCGGCTTACCTGGATGACGTAATTGTCCATAGCACAGATTGGGCCTCACATCTGCCAAAAGTGCAAGCAGTCCTGGACTCTGTTCGGGAAGCGGGGTTTACGGCTAACCCCAAGAAGTGTACCATTGGGCAGGAGGAGGCCAAATATCTTGGGTACACCATTGGGAGGGGAGTAATAAAACCCCAACTCAACAAAGTCGAGGCCATCCAGAGTTGGCCACGTCCCAACAGCAAGAAGCAGGTACGAGCCTTTCTGGGAATCGCTGGGTATTATCGGCGATTCATTCCCCACTTTGCTTCTAAGGCTGTGCCCCTAACCAACCTAACGAAGGGGAAAGGGTCGGTCATGATTAAATGGACCCCCGAGGCTGAGGCAGCATTCCAATTCTTGAAACAAGCCTTATGTAGCCAGCCAGTGTTGTACTCACCCGACTTCTCTAAAGACTTTGTCGTACAAAGTGATGCGTCAGATGTGGGGTTAGGAGCAGTATTGTCCCAGGTCTGGAACGGGGAAGAGCACCCAGTCATTTACCTCAGCAGGAAGTTGAAGTCCCATGAGGTAAATTACGCCACCGTTGAAAAGGAGTGTTTAGCGGTGAAGTGGGCTCTAGATTCCCTTCGGTACTACCTGCTAGGTAGGCACTTTGACATGGTTACGGATCACGCTCCGTTAAAGTGGATGGCTCAAAACAAGGAAACAAATAGAAGAGTGAATAGGTGGTTCCTGGCCCTCCAGGAATTCAACTTCACAGTAAAGCATCGCCCTGGCGTTCAAATGGGGAATGTGGATGCTTTGTCTCGAGTACATGAATGCCTGATTGCTGGTGTTCCAACCCCGAGGTTAAAACAAGAGGGGGGGGGTATGTGACAGCAGGAAGGTAAAGTCACCTGGTTGCATCCAGGGGGGTAGATATATTTCGCCCAGATTCAGGCTTTACGCCGACTTATACAACTAGGTGGAGAGTTGTATAAGCCCAGCTAAGGCTAGTGGGCTCATGGATGACTCATACCTCTAGGGAGAGGGCTGGGCGTCGTGCAGGCAGGGAGTTGATGAGGCCAGCTGAAGCCTGTCAGTTCGTTTAAGGCCTCTATAAGAACTCCCAGCTTCATTAGATGTTAGCTCATGCCTGGAACCAGACCTGTGTGGACTGTCTAGGGAGAGTGAACCCCTGTGCGGTGAGAAAAAGCCTGTGTGGCTATTTGCTTGGACATTTAAAACCAGGGACTTAGGGACTAGGACAGCACTAGGCTGATCCCAGTTGTTAGTTAGGAAACCTGTATGTTTAGTCAGAGGTCAAGTTGACCAGGATTTATTTTGTTTATATGTTTCTTTTGGCTTTGCTGTGTTTTGTCACTGTAAATAGAAAATAAACCGCACCTTTTTTTTGATTTTGAAAACCACAACCTCCGTTTGCTGGGCCTGTTTTTGTATGGGGAGCCCATCCCGGGGGTCACACACACCCGCTGCCGAGCTAACCACCTCACAATATATATATATATATATATATATATATATATATATATATATATATCTATATCTCACAAAGTGAGTACACCCCTCACATTTTTGTAAATATTTTATTATATCTTTTCACGTGACAACACTGAAGAAATTACACTTTACTTCAATGTAGTGAGTGTACAGCTTGTTTAACAGTGTAAATTCGCTGTCCCCTCAAAATAACTCAACACAGCCATTACTGTCTAAACTGCTGGCAACAAAAGTGAGTACACCCCTAAGTGAAAATGTCCAAATCGAGCCCAATTAGCGTCATGTGTCTCGTTCGTGCTACAATGTCTCGTTTGTGAATGTGGAGCAGGTGTGTTAAATTTGGTGTTATCGCTCTCACTCTCTCATACTGGTCACTGGAAGTTCAACATGGCACCTCATGGCAAAGAACTCTCTGAGGATCTGAAAAAAATAATTACTCTTTCGTCCATGGACCGACACAGCTTCTCTATTGACAAAGTGGGTATTATCCGTTAATTAAGAGTGACTAGGCAGAAAAACTTGTAAAAAGTGTTGCATCACACCTTCTACAGTACCGCCCAGGGGGCGGACCCTCTGGTATAACCTCTCAGTCTGCATCTCGCAGATCAGTTTTTTTCTGTCTAGCAAGCAGTAGGACATGGCTCCCTTCGGGCCCATTGGTCCGGGGGAAAAAAGATATATATTTTTTTGCTACATTTGTTGTTTCCTGCCATCTTCGATCAACTGCCGACTGGGTGACAGGCTGGATCCTCGATCCTTGTAGTCTCCCCAGTTTCAGCTATCGAGCGTGTGCCGACCCTAGCTACGCGCTGGGTTTTCCACGACATGCCCGTCGCTCCACGGGTGGCCGGTGAGCCTACGCTCCAGGGCCTGCATCGGACCGCTCAGCTTCGGCTGACCTTACGGCCGAGTCGCAGCAGCCTGGCCGGTGAGCTTACGCTCCAAGGCTTGCATCGGACCACTCCGCTTCGGCTGACCTTACGGCCGAGTCGCAGCAGCCTGTCCGGTGAGAATCACGCTCCAGGGCATACATATGATCGTCCCTTTTGGGTCCAATCACAGCATGCCTGGCCAACAGTCACCTTCCGTGCACGGACGATGATCTGTTTGGAATGTCTTCCAGCATAATACATGCAGGATAGGTAAGTAAAACTCCCCTGCCTCGGCTGGGTGATTTAGCTGGACATTCCTGGAGAGATCAAGTAAGTGGTTGTGGCCCCTTTCTTCCCTCTCTCCCTGCCTTTCCCTCCTCCCTGGGCTTCTAGCTAAAGGTTGCTGGGTGCTGGGGGTCACCTAAGGGGTTCCACTGAAGCGGGGCTGGCTGTAACTAACATTTAAAAGAAATGTCATTTCTGCTTACCTGTATGTGCTTCCTCCTCCGTGCTGTCGGTGGCCATTTTGGGGTGGTCCATGCCGAGTTTGGCCTCTTGTGACTGCCCGGCGGCCATCTTCCTGTGGTTCGGCCACACCCACTGGCCCCTATCAGCTGATCGGCGGTCATGTTTGTCCACCCTGTATGTATATATTGCCGTTCGGCGGCCATCTTTTTGTGGGCTACAGCTGCTTGACCTCTGTCTTCGGCTCGGCGGCCATTTTCTTAGAGCCCACATTATCTTCCATACAGACGTTTTTTGGCAACCATTTTGCGAGAGCCTCCGGCCTCTAGGGTGCATTACACTGGCGCGAAAATTCACACAGGAAGTGCTGATAAAAGAAGCAGACTGACACAGCAGCAGGGGGACAGCATCACAGGCGCAGCACATGGCAGCATAGCAGTACCGGTCCAGGGTGGTGAGTCCTCTGGGTAACCCAGCATCTCTGCAGCGCAAGAGGGTGGCCTATTGATATCTTGCCTGGAGCCCTGTGGGTGTCAGCGTGTGGTCAGCATGGCATCTGAGCCAGATGTCTTCTCCCCTGAAACACCAGATTTAGCAACTGGTGCCCCTGAGGTGTCTATGAACGCTATGACGGCAATCCTAGAGGCGTTTGCTGCCAGGGTGGAAGCAGCACACGGGAATACAGGGGGAAGTAAACTCCCCGTCCCCTGAAAGCTTCTGGGGATAATTCTGATGCAGAACCAGGTCCAGCTACGGCTCAGGGCCCAGATTCTGACGCATCAGAGACTGCAGACCGTGACCGGACAGTGAGGATGTCTCCAAGTCCAGGTCAGTACGCGAGACGGCATTGGTATCTGACCTTATTACTGCAGTGCGGGATACGCTAAAGTTGGAGAATACTGTAGAAGCAGCAGAGACTCCGGTCCACTTGGGTTTCATAGACCTGCCTGCAGTGCTAAGGTTTTCCCTTGTGTGTCTTTTGATAAACTCTTATACAAGGAATGGGAGAACCCACTGAGGGTCTTTACAGCCCCAAAGAGGTTTGCGGTACGGTACCCCTTTGAGGAGAGTTTTCTGAAGAAATGGACCTCTCCCCCTATAGTGGACCCTCCGGTGTCCAGACTTAATAGAGCCACCCCAATTCCTGTAGAAGGGGCTCCTGTTTTCAAGGACCCTGTGGATAAGAAGGCTGAAGCACTCGCTTGCTACCTATACTCAGTGGTAGGCTCGGCAGTACGCCCGGCATTTGGCAGGGGCCCTAGTGTCTCAGACACTTACTGAATAGGCAAGATTGCTACTCCAGGGGTTAAGGAGCGAGATGCTCCTCCTGATGAGATAACATTGGCCGACCAGTTGGTCCAGGGCCTTAGGTTTGTCTGCGAGTCAGACATGGAGACTATTCCCCTGCTGTCTAAAGCTTCGGTTTATGCAGTAGCAATACGCCGCCTGATCTGGCTAAAAGGCTGGTATGCGGACCAGACTTCCAAGAAAGCCCTGTTGGATCTGCCTTTTAAGGGCGACAGACTTTTTGGGGCTTCTCTGGATGACATCATCAAGGATGCCACAGGAGGTAAAAGCACTTTGCTTCCCCAAATTAGCAAGGGTAAGGGGCCACGCCAAGGGCAAGGGCCCTCCTTTACTGCACGCAAGCGTTTTTTTCGTCCCCCTAGGGCGACAGGGAAAAGACCCCAGGCCGATAAAGCGACCTGCCCAAGGACAAAGGCGTCCTTGGTCCCGCATACCCAACAAGCCTGCGGACAAATCTGCGTCCGCCCCCACCCAGCTCTCGGGTGGGGGGACGTCTTCGCAAATTTGCGATTTAGTGGACAGCTCTAGTCTCCGACAGGTGGGTTTGCGAAGTAATCTCCTCAGGCTACAAGATAGCATTTCTCTCTTGTCCACCGGACAGGTTCATCACCTCTAATCTCCAGCTACTACCGACCCGTCGGGAGGCCCTGTATGGAGCGGTCCAGGGTCTACTGGAACGCGAGGTAGTTATTCCAGTTCCAGAACAGGAACCGGGTCAGGGTTTTTACTCAAATCTGTTCATTGTGCTGAAGAAGGATGGGGTTCATCCAATCTTGGATCTCCGAGCCCTCAATTGCTTTGTGAAGGTACAAAGATTTCGGATGGAGTCGGTTCAATCTGTAGTCACGGCTCTCCATCTGGGGGACTTTCTGGTCTCCTTGGACATCAAGGACGCATACCTGCATGTCCCCATATACTCCAGACACCAGAAGTCTCTGTGATTTGCTGTCGGGAAGAACCACTACCAGTTTGTGGCCCTCCCGTTTGGCCTTGCCTCAGCACCCAGGACGTTCACCAAGGTGCTCGCTCCGATTCTGGCACTTCTAAGACAGCGGGGTATTGCTATCATGGGCTACTTGGACGACCTTCTACTAAAGGCGCCATCAAGCTCAGAATTTAGAGGTAAGCGTGTCCATTACCAGTCACTCTTCGAGACTGTGGTTGGATAATAAACATGCAAAGGTCAGTAAGGTGCCCACTCAACACCTAGTGTACCTGGGGTTGATTCTGGATTCCTCAGAGGCAAAGGTATTCCTCCCTGTGGAGAAGTTGCAGATCCTTCGGGGCTGCAGTACGGCAGCTGACTTCCAGGAATTGGTCGTCACTCCGTTTTGGCATGCGAGTGTTGGGCCTCATGATAGCCTCCTTCGAGGCGGTCCCATATGCTCAATACCACACTCGAGTGTTACAGAAGGAAGTTCTGTCCAGATGGAACAGATGCCCTTCATCTCTGGATTATCAAATCCGAGTGAGCCACCTAGTCAGGAGATCCCTGGTATGGTGGCTGACAGCACCGGCTCTAATGGCCGGGAAGTCATTTCTTCTTGGTTTACTGGATAGTGATCACGACGGACGCCAGCCTTACAGGTTGGGGGGGAGTCTGGGGTGTTCAGTCGGCGCAAGGTCGCTGGACCCCAGAGAAAGCCCTCCTGCCGATCAATATCCTGGAAATCCGGGCAATCAGGCTGTTCCTCTTCAAATGGTCTCAGAGGCTGCAAGGGCGTCCAGTCAGGATCCAGTCAGACAACGCCACAGCAGTGGCATATGTCAATCATCAAGGAGGAACAAGAAGCTCAGCTGCAGCGTCAGAGGTCGCTTGCATCCTGAAGTGGGCAGAGAGGAGCGTACCGGCACTGTCGGCCGGGTACATTCTGGGTGTGGAAAACTGGCAGGCGGACTACCTGAGCCGCCAGATGCTGGACCAGGGAGAATGGTCCTTACACCCGGAGGTGCTCCAACTCCTCTGCCAAAGATGGGGCACACCAGACGTAGATCTTCTGGCTTCCCGACTCAATTGGAAGGTATTGAGGTAGTGGCCCGGTCAAGAGACCCATGGGCAGACGCAACGGACGCGTTGGTGGCATCGTGGGGTCAGTATCGGCTAATCTATGCCTTCCCTCCCTTAAGGCTTCTTCCTCTTCTGCTCCGCAGAGTGGAGGCAGAGGGAATTTCAATGATTCTAATCTCTCCAGATTGGCCTCAGCGTCCTTGGTACGCCGATCTAGTACGTCTGGTAGCAGACGTCCCCTGGCGCCTACCACTACGGAAGGACCTGCTATCGCAAGGTCCCATACTCCATCCTGCTTTACAGTCATTGGCTTTAACGGCATGGCTGTTGAGAACCAGGTACTGAGAGACCGGGGCCTGTCAGATTCAGTAATCTCTACTATGAGAAGTGCTCGAAAACTGTCCTCTAGGAAGGTTTATCACCGCACTTGGAAGGCCTACATCTCCATGTGTGAGGAAATGAGATGGCATCCGCGTACCTATTTGGTTTCCAGAATCCTGCTGTTTTTACAGCATGGGGTGGACCAAAGGGCTTGCCCTAAGTACGATTAAGGGACAGATATCTGCCCTGGCTGTCTTTTTTCAGTGACCCCTGGCGGCTCACTCTCTCGTGAGTACATTTGTACAGGGGGTTCGACATGTGGCCCCTCCGGTCCGTCCCCCGCTACCTCCGTGGGACTTGAACCTGGTCCTCTCGGTGCTTCAGAAGGCACCGTTTGAGAGTATTAGAGATATTCCCCTGTTGACACTTTCTCAGAAGGTGGTCTTTTTGGTGGCTGTTACATCAGTTAGACGAGTCTCTGAGCTGGCAGCCTTGTCCTGCAAGGCTCCCTATTTGGTTTTCCACAAGGATAAGGTGGTGCTGCGGTCGCAGCCTTCCTTTCTTCCGAAGGTCGTTTCGGCTTTTCATCTCAACGAAGACATTGTACTTCCATCCTTGTGTCCTCATCCGGCTTTGAGAGTATACCTATCTGCTACTTCCCTGTTCCGGAAGTCAGACTCACTGTTTGTTTCGGTGGCTGGTCCCAAGAAGGGCCAAGCAGTCTCGTCGGCCACCATCTCTAGGTGGATCCGACAGATAGTAATCCAGGCTTATGCCTTAAAGGGTCAAGCGCCCCCCTTTCCTGTCACGGCGCATTCGACCAGGGCAATAGGTGCCTCTTGGGCTTTCTGACATCAAGTGTCTGTTTCCCAACTATGTAAAGCGGCGACTTGGTCATCCGCTCACACTTTCACAAAACTCTACAAAGTTGATGTAGGTGCATATTCGGATGCCTTTTTCGGCTGCAAGGTTTTGCAAGCGGCTGTTTAGAGTTGCAGCTCCTCCGTTGGAGGAGTGCTGTTTTGTGTTTGGGGTGAAGTTTATTTTTATGCTGTTACCACCCCTCGTTTTTTCTCTGACACTGCTTTGGGACGTCCCACTTTGTCAATAGAGAAGCTGTGTCGGTCCATGGACGAAAGAGTAAATAGGATTTTTTACTCACCGTAAAATCCTTTTCTCTGAGTCCATGGACCAACACAGCACCCACCCCTCCTTTTTAAGTTTGTACTGCTTTTTGACAAACTGATCTGCGAGATGCAGACTGAGAGGTTATACCAGAGGGTCCGCCCCCTGGGCGGTACTGTAGAAGGTGTAATGCAACACTTTTTACAAGTTTTTCTGCCTAGTCACTCCTAATTAACGGATAATACCCACTTTGTCAATAGAGAAGCTGTGTCGGTCCATGGACTCAGAGAAAAGGATTTTATGGTGAGTAAAAAAATCCAATTTTTTGCTCTACATAAAGATGGCCTAGGCCAGTGATGGTGAACCTTGGCACCCCAGATGTTTTGGAACTACATTTCCCATGATGCTCCACTACACTGCAGAGTGCATGAGCATCATGGGAAATGTAGTGCCAAAACATCTGGGGTGCCAAGGTTCGCCATCACTGGCCTAGGCTATAAGAAGATTGCCAAGACTGTGAAACTGAGCTGCAGCATGGTGGCCTAGACCATACAGCGGTTTAACAGAACTGGTTCCACTCAGAACAGGCCACGCCATGGTTGACCAAAGAAGTTGAGAACACGTGCTATGCGTCATATCCAGAGGTTGTCTTTGGGAAATAGATGTATGAGTGCTGCCAGCATTGCTGCAGAGGTTAAAGGGGTGGGGGGGTCAGCCTGTCAGTGCTCAGACCATACACCACACACTGCATCTCATTGGTCTGCATTGCTGTCATCCCAGAAGGAAGCCTCTTCTAAAGATGCAGAAGAAAGCCTGCAAACAGTTTGCTGAAGACAAGCAGACTAAGGACATGGATTACTGGAACCATGTCCTGTGGTCTTATGAGACCAAGATAAATGTATTTGGTGCAGATGGTGTCACGCTTGTGTGGCGAAAACCAGGTGAGGAGTACAAAGACAAGTGTGTCTTGCCTACAGTCAAGCAAAGTGGTGGGAGTGTCATGGTCTGGGGCTGCATAAGTGCTGCAGGCACTGGGGAGCTACAGTTCATTGAGGGAACCATGAATGATAAACATGTACTGTGACATACTGAAGCAGAGCTTAATCCCCTTCCTTCGGAGACTGGGCCGCAGGGCAGTATTCCAACAAAACGACCCCAAACACACCTCCAAGGCGACCACTGCCTTGCTAAAGAAGCTGAGGGTAAAAGTGATGGACTGGCCAAGCAAGTCTCCAAAACTAAATCCTATTGAGAATCTGTGAGGCATCCTCAAATGGAAGGTGGAGGAGTGCAAGGTCTCTAACATCGACTGGCTCCGTGATGTCGTCATGGAGGAGTGGAAGAGGACTTCAGTAGCAACCTATGAAGCTCTGGTTTTATTAGGTTTTCCAAATAACAAAATACAAGAGACAGATACATGGTATGGGGCCAGAAGACCCAAAGTTATAAACCTGCGTTACAATGCAGGCATTTATCAGATATAGGCACCCAAACAGGGTCAAAGGTGGTGAGAAGAAGGGGGGGGAAGGAGAAATAAAAGGGAACGGATGTGGGATGGAAAGAAATTTTACCCATGTGTAATAAACTAGCATAGTATCATATCTACGAAGAGAAACAGTGAACAGTAACAAATGATACAAATGATAGTTCAGTGTGGTACCCTCAGGAGTGGAGGCCTAACATAGTGCAACCCAGTGAAGGACTCAGGGGGATACAAGCAGCTGAGTTATAAACAAGTGATCTGTGAATAGTATGGAGGTGTTAGAGGGTCAGGACTCAGGAGCCCCCAGGGAAATCGGGGACGTAAGGAGAATTTGGACATTTTAACTTAGGTGTGTACTTTTGTTGCCAGCGGTTTAGACATTAATGGCTGTGTGTTGAGTTATTTTGAGGGGAGAGAAGTGTAATTTCTTCAGTGTTGTCAGATAAAAAGATATAATAAAATATTTACAAAAATGTGAGGGATGTACTCACTTTTGTGAGATACTGTATGTTAAGTTAACGACACCCTGAAATCGGTTTGCAAAATGCAGCGCGATTTGCAGAATCGGATCACATGGGTGTGAACAAAGATGCAATCTGATTCTAGCGAGGACAATAAAAAGGGTCCTGCATGAGTTTGGTTCGAATGCGGTGCAATTTGAGCCATGCAAATCCATAGCTCAAATCTCACCCCAGAGGCACCCCAAGTAATTAGCACAGGAATGAATCCCGCACAGCATCAGTGTGAACCCAGGCTAAAACCCTAATCTTGAACTTTCTTTCTCGTTTTTAATGGAGAAATAGTTACAATGTATCCTTTTCTCCTACTTAGAGATGAAAAAAAGTTTAAAAAGGGTCTTTGGGTAAAAAAATAAATAAATAAAATAATAATAAATAAATAAAGATAAAATAGCTAGATTAGGGCTTGATCTGGGCTAGCGTCATAGGCGTGCTCAGCCTATTGCATTAGGGTGTGCACCCAAAGCTCAAACACATGTTTGTGTGTGTGTATATACCGTATATATATATATACTGTATATACACACACACTATATTGTCAAAAGTATTGGGACACCTGCCTTTACACACACATGAACTTTAATGACATCCCAGTCACCGCTGACATCCTGGAGCGCCCATTCAGGTCCGCCAAAAAAACTGATAGGCAGACCTTAACGGTCTGCCCTTGTGAAAGGGGCCTTATACAGTATGTCTTATTTTCAGTGTGATGTGTATTATATGTGTTTTTACATATCACAGAGACCGGTATTGTGGTAATATTGAAGTTTATTGAGATTTTCATACATTAGAGGGTTCCACCATTATTGTTAAGTTATTGTTTAGTAGGTTAGCGATGCACTTTTTTTGTGGTGTGGGAATACATATCAGTGCTTAGTGGCAGGCCTTTTACTGACACTTTTTTATTTTACCTCCAGTAGATTATTGTAAATAGTAGTGTGGTGATTACCTATTATACTAAGATCGGTATGTGGCATTAATAAACATCAACAGATTTCAGTTGTGCCCCACCAGACTGGCAACCTATGGACAATGTGCCTGTCTGCTGAGTTCATCTCCCCATCCCTGCACTCTTGCACTGATTGGCAGCAATGATTGGCACTTATAGGCACCACTGATTGAAAGCACTGATGGCCACTGATAGGTGGCACTGATGGGCACTGATTGGCAGCACTGATAGGTTGCACTGATTTGCACTAATAGGCGGCACTGATTGGTACTGATAGGTAGCACTGATTGGCAGCATTTAGTGGCACTGATGGGCACTGAAAGGCAGAACTGATAGCCAACACTGATGAGAACTGATAGGTGGCACTGATGGGCATCGATAGGCAGCACTGATGAACACTGCTTGGCAGCACTGATAGGCGGCACTGAATGGCACTGACAGGTGGCACTGATTGGCAGCACTGATGGGCACTGATAGGCAGCACTAATTGGCACGTATGGGCACTGACTGGTGGCACTGATTGGCACTGATAGGTGGCATTAATTGTCACAAATAGGAGGCACTGTTTGGCACTGACAGGTGGCACTGATAGGCAACACTGATTGGAATCACTGATGGGCACTGATGGGCACTGATTGGTGGCATTGGTTGGCACTAAAAGGCGTCATTGATTGGCACTGACAGGTGACACTGATTGTCACTGACTGGCGGCACTGATTGGCACTGACTGGTGGCACTGACAAGCGTCACTGGCACTGATTGGTGGCACTGATTGGCACTGACTGGTGGCACTGATTGGCACTGACAAGCGGCACTGATTGGCACTGACAAGCGGCACTGGCACGTGGCACTGGCACTGACAAGCGGCACTGGCACTGACAGGTGGCACTGATTGTCACTGATTGTCACTGACTGGTGGCATGGATTGGAAGCACTGACAGAGGAGAGGGGGGTATCACATTGAGCAGATATTGGTGCTTGTAAGAACCGCTCAGTGTGTGACACTGTCATCTATTGTAACTGCTTGTAGGGAGAGAGAGGAGCTTCATAATTCTGAGGTGATATGGGGGTGGGCGGGACTGAGCAGCTATCAAACATCAGCCATTATTGGGCTGTTTAAGAAAAGGGACGGGGCCACATACGTAGCGGTACGCCCATCCCTCCTCCTATTGGCTGGGGTTCGATAGCTGCCAGGCCCCGCCCACCCCGACGTCAACACTGAAATCTGACAGATCCTCTGTCTCCCTGCAAGCAGTTACAATACAGGAGGACAGTGTCACACACTGAGCGGATCTTACAAGCCCCAATATCCGCTCAATGTGATACTGTCTCAACATGGCAATTCACAGCAGCATTTCACAGCAGCCCAGCGGGCAGATCTTGGGAAAGCATGGGGCTACACAAACACTGCACGGGTGATTAGGGTGTGCAAAGGCACACCCGGCACACTCCGTGCACACGCCTATGGCTAGCGTCAGGTTCACGGCCAGGGTCAAGGGTCAGAATTTGGGGCCAAAGGTCAGGGTCGAAGGTCAGGACCAGTATGTTTTAGGTAGGATTAATGAAATATATACTTATAGTCAATTTTCACATATAAAAAATCACCAAAAATAACAGGAATAGAAGAATATATTTAGAGATGTTTTTGGCTGGTGAGTCCTGGCAAGAGTCATACAGCTAAAGTTTTTTTTTAATGTTTTGGGCCAGTTTTCCTGTGATACTAAAAACACAATCTGAATATACTGTATCTAACAACAAATGAAGACCTAATTTATAAACATTTGTAGTTGCGACTGAAGGGGTTAACATTAGCGAAATGTGTTTGAAGGTCAAAAAGCCATTATTGCAGCAATGCAGCTAGTGTATGGGGATGCGGGTGGATCTATGATCCAGAAGATCCAATGTCTTGAGCCTTGTAATATTATCTGCTTTTTTGAAACAGACCTAATTTATAAACATTTGTAGTTGCGACTGAAGGGGTTAACATTCGCAAAAAATATATTTGAAGGTCAAAAAGCCATTATTGCAGCAATGCAGCTAGTGTATGGGGATGGGGGTGGATCTATGATCCAGAAGATCCAATGTCTTGAGCCTTGTAATATCATCTGCTTTTATGAAACAAACTTTCCAGATTATTTCTATGTGAAGTCATAAAGTAATATATATTCAAATTGGCATTCACATAATATACAGTGGGACTTCGTTATGCAACAGAAAGAGAAGTCAGTTTCTCATAGTATAAGCAGTGGACAGCAGAGGAAAGACAAAAAAAAAACAGGGAATTGCATTTTCTAACATATTACAAAAGTGACACCTTTACTAAAGAACAAATCTTTACATTTTTAAATGTATCATTTAACAAAGCTGTGGTGATATCAGATTGTTTAAAAAGACAGCAGTGGACATGCTCAACAGATGTTCCGACAAATACATTTTTTAGGACCTATGTTGGATTATGTAGGCCGTTATGTAGGACGTTATGTAGGATTATGTAGGACGTTTCTTTCTAGGCCCCAACACAAATTGACAGAGTGATTGTATTTTGTTTTTTTAGGCATAGGGTATACAGAATGCTAAAAGCCTTTAGATTGACTTTCATACATGGCTTAAAGAGCTATACAAATATGCCCATATTCAGATGACACCACTTTGAGGAGACTTGTTTTTAAATGCACCATACAGTACACATTTTGCTGCACATGCTTATACCACTGGTTAGATTTATATGCCTTTTTTGTTGGGATGAGTAATCTGCATTAATTACTGTATTTATTGGCGTATAACACTCACTTTTTTACCCTGAAAATAGACGGTAAATTGTGCCTGCGTGTTATACAGAGGGGGCTGTGGAAAGTTTTTTCCCTGAAACTTCCCTCTTGAAGTTAGGGTGTGTATTATATGCCTGTGCGTGTTATACGCCGATAAATACGGTAATACAAATGTGTGTTCTATTTTAATATTCAGTTGTTTTGAGATATTATGTACCGTAAAAGGTCTAAAGGGCAGTGCTTGATTTTGAACACACAAAGTCCAACTTGAGCCGAACCGTTTACTTTCATTTTCAATAGGCTGTAAAAGAATTAGAACCTGTGTCAATTTTTTCAATTATATACTGTATGTGTCCCTACTGGGGAAATGTAGCCTTATTTTCTGCGATGGGAAATTATTTTGTCTTTGTTCAACTATTTGTATTAGATTGGAAAAGGTCTGCATATATTTCAGTACTCAAGAAGGAAAATATACACTATATATGGATGGGCCAGATAGGTAGATGCACTAAAGATCACATTTTAAAAAGAACAAACAAAATATTTTATTACTGCTTCTTGTCGCCAATGTAGCTTTTATGGCTAGCCCTTTAAAGTGTATGTAAATCCAAAATATTTATTCTAATATGTTTGCCACATTGTATGCAATTTTCCTAAGCAAACATGTTTTGTGAATTGGTTACAAATTGTTTTACCTGGAGATCCTGTGAGTAAAAGCATTTCCTAAAGCAGATTGACAAAAGCAAGCAAATAAAAGACAAAGTCCAAACTGTGCATTCACTTATCTCAAGTATTTTCAGACTTGCCCTAGCTGATCACAGAAATTTCTGGTGGGTAGATCAATGTCACAACAAGCTCCACTATGTCAGCACCAATGTAGGCACCAATGTTGTATAGCTATGAGAAAACCAACTGTATAGATATAAAAGGAAAGACACAGCATCACTAGTGCAATAAGCGCGATCCCTTGGAGAAGAAAAAGGAGTTTAGTAGTTGCACTTACAAGAGTTTTATAAAGATTAAGCTTATCATGGTAACCACGGGCAAACACACTCCGGGTACACTTAAGTGCAAGCGTACCTAAAGTAGAAAAAACAAAAAGGACATTTATGCTTCTAGTTTCAATTCTCAATTTTTTAAACTTTTTTTCAATTCTGTGTGCATTTAATTCCCATAAATACCTTAGAAGAGTTCCAGAGATTCCTATATGCGTTCAATTCCTTTATGCCTGTGTCTATAATTCATTCTGCTCTCTCAAAATCTCTCTTTGTAGCCACTCATTCAGATAAACTAGTGATGATGAGTGATCAGTTCAGGTAAAAAACACATCCCTGGCATCCCTTTAGATGAGCATATTCACCCCTGCTGGCCACTGGAAGGTGCAGAGTTTAGTTGTGCTGTGCTGATTAGTTGCTTGATTGCTTTTCTAGAAACAGGTCCAATAAAATGTAAACCCACAGTTGATGGGCAGACTGTAATGTAAAGTTTACCCTATACATTGGCCAGCTCCCTTCCTGAAACATGAACATTTAAAGGGTGCATGGGATGTGTTCTTTCGCTTTTACAATCAGCAAGAAGCTGAGATATCATCCATCCATAAACCATAAATACTAAAAAACAGAAGCTGCAGCTAAAGGGATGATGGACTGAGGATATGCACACATTTTCAAAGCAAAACAAAAGATTAATAATACTAAGTACTTTGAGTCAGTGGCTGTTGTGCTTTATTAATAACTAATGTAATGAATGTGACATTACTATCCTTTTACTATTCATATTCACATACACCAAGGATTTGGAATTGTGAAACCTTCAAACACTCCTCAGAAATAAAAACCCAAGTGGAATATTACTTCTGCACAAGCCGGCGCTGGGACAATGCATTTACAGAAAAGATTTGTATTCACAAGGGTGATGGATTGGATCACTTGTACCAGCTTTTGGGAATGCCTCAGCCTGCCATGGCCAGTTTCCATGCTCAAGACCACTCCTCAGTCCTATAAGAAGTAGGGTATCCAGCTCTGGCAGATCCACAAGAGATGGAATACAGTGGCATCTGCTGCTGGATAGTGCAAAGCACATACTTGCGAGTCCTAATGACTGTGGATTCTATTGATTTCCTGTAAAAGGCAGTATGAAACTGAAGCACTGGTGGTGAACATTTTCTATATTAAATGCTGTAAGAGTCAAGTTTGGCCTCAATCAGTGAGGTTGCCCATAACGTAATTTAAGAAACAATTAAAACTTTTTGGGACGGGATGGGGGTGTCAACCTTAATGTCTTTACTGAAAGTCATTTTAACTTATGCTTTTTTTCCCATCACATACTCTGTTTAAATTGACCAGGATTGAGAAAGGTTTACATTAAAGTCCACAAGAATTATGTTTGATAGCCAGTTCAATGATGTTAATAGGTTAAAAATTTGGATGGAATGGACCATCTAAGCATTGAACTAAAAACTGCTGTTTGAAACTTCTTATTCCTCAGAGAGTATATCATGGGGTTTAATAAGGGAGTCACAACAGAATACACAACAGACACAACTTTATCCTTATTTAGGTCATACTTTGCCTTTGGTCTTACATACA
Source organism: Rana muscosa (assembly GCA_029206835.1). Classification (NCBI taxonomy): domain Eukaryota; kingdom Metazoa; phylum Chordata; class Amphibia; order Anura; family Ranidae; genus Rana; species Rana muscosa. The sequence goes on from CM055116.1 coordinate 827,715,824, forward strand.
TGAATATAACAGATGCATAAAAAATAAGTACGACAGTCAAGTGAGATATACAGGTGGAGAAAGCTTTACTTTGCTTTATTGCAGAAAGTTTGATAGTGAAAAAGATGCACACATAGGAAGCCATTATCAGAAAAAAACATGTTAACACAATACTCCAAGACAAAGTAAAAAATATAGCTTCTGTTGTGCTGCTTTTAGTGCAGGCTAGTGTGAGAAGTGCAGGATAATCACAAAAGAAATGATTTATTCTATTGGAATTACAAAAGGGTAACATAGCAATAAATGTGATTGTTAATACTGAGGCAGAAAACCCACATAAAAAACTTAGAATTATCAATTGTAGACATACTTTTGTTGTCATTAAAGATGAATACCTCAGTGGATTACAGATTGCAAGATATCTATCACTAGCCATTACTGTTAACAGAAAGCATTCAGATGATCCTAGCGAGAAGAACACGTATAATTGGGCCATGCATCCTTCAAATGAGATTGTTTTGCATTTGACTATGAAAATGGACAACATGTTTGGTATTGTAACAGTTACATAGACAATCTCCAGTAATGAAAGGCTGGAAATGAACATATACATAGGGGTATGTAAAGATGGGGTCAGCTTTACTATAATAATTATAAGGAAATTTGCAATGATAGTCAAAATATAAATGATTAAAAATATTGAGAACAAGACCAGTTTTATGCCCTGAGCACTGGAAAATCCAACAAAAATAAATTCTAATTTCATAGTTTGGTTGTTTGTAAAATCAGTAAATGCCATCAGAAACAGCAAAAAATGGATGCACATATAAATGGAATGTATAATGGTTTTGCTTATATATTTTTTTAAATACAGTCAGGACAAAAAATAAAGAATATTTTAAAATTAGACTTTCAAAGAAGCCTGGCTCAAGCAAAAATGTTCACACATACACAGCAGTGACTCTGTTCCACAGCCCTCTCATAAACAAAGACCAAAGTAGGATTCTTAAGGGCTAGAGTTATCAGAAAACAGCATTTAAACTTAGAATCTGCATTTTTATTTATTTTTTATTTTAGCTATGCTATGTGAATGAGAACATATAATAAACATAAAAGAGACATTATTCCAGTATGGCTACAGATTTGGATATAAAGTTTAAATATTTCTGAGACATGACGTATTTGGAATTATTTAAGGAAAATAAAAACAGTAATATACAAAGACCAAAATCATAGGTGCTGCCATTGCTTGTCCTACTTACGTTGGTCCTATATGTGGTACATTTCACTAACTGTACAAATAAAAGTTAATTAAGCTTTGGTTAATAAATAATGCAGCTCTGAAGCCCCTAATAGTTGCTATGAGCAGCGTGCACCTCTATCGATAGCCTGGGTCGAAAGCTTGTGCACCAGGATGCCACTGCCAATCTGATAAACTGTTGTCCTCACTGAGTTTGAACACGATTCAACCTATGCAGGACTGGCAAGCCAAAACCTAACATTAAAATTTCTGGGCAGCTACCATGCCTGAAGTTACCTAACATCTCCTGCTCTTATCAGCATCCTCTTGCTTTGATTCAGTTATTCATGTTTTCATCATTTCTTTTGATTTAATCTGTATGTTTCTAATGTAAGTCCCTTGCACATTATACAGCTATTAATCTTGTGCTTTAAAACTCGTCATTTTGAATGCTAAATCCATTTCAAACCTTAGCTTGATATTGTATAGCTGGCAGATCTACATGAGCTTCAAGCTTACTCTGAAATGCTGTTAAAAATCAGACTTTACAATGCTAACCTGCTCTGACAGTTTATCCACAGACTTCCACTGCTTCTTAAATCCTGGACAATGTCTGTTTTGTGAGTTTCAGCCTGTACACGCGATCAGAAAATCATATGAAAAATACAGATTTTAAAGCGATCGTATAATAATCTGATCGTTAGCACACAGCAAGAAACGGTCACGAAAATTCATGCAAAATTATGCGATGGGACAGTATAGTTTTTATTCGAAAATACAATACAAATACACTAACACATTTCCTCACTTCCAAATTTTTATTCTGTCATATGAGAATTTTCGTAACTTTAGTAAGCTTTTCATTTTCGATATGAGACTAGCATGCAAAGAAAAAAACAAAAAAGGACGACCATTCATCCGATAATCCCATTGTGTGTGAGGCATTGGCACATTTAGGATAGCTGTAGTAAATCGACCCCAGGGTGACTGAAAGGAAGCAGCTCTTCAAGTACTTTATCCATAGAATACCCATAATTCCCTGAAAATCTTTGACATGGGTGCCCCCTGTTTTAAATGTTTATTTGTAAAACAGATTTTATACACATAAGACAGCTTTAAAACATACATTTAAAAACCTATGAAAAAATACAATAAAACTAACCCAAAGAAATATAGTTTTTATTTGAAGCATTAGTGTTATTATGCTGAAATAGTGACTCCAAACAACAAGTAAATTAAACTGCAAACTGCTAAAATGATCTAGGAATAGTGCTGCTATACCAGTTAGGCTTCATGTACACTGCTGCTGGTAAAAACTGAGGTTTAGGAGCAGTTGGGCATTTTTTTCAGCTGCCCCTGACCTCTCCTCTATGTTATCTTATCAGTACATGTACACAGGGTCGTTTATAGTCGTTTCTAGGCAGTTGAGTTTAAAAGCATTTTTTGGAACGCAAGAAAATGCGTTCAGGACGGATGTTCAGAGGCATTTGAAACACCAAATGCCTGTAATAGCTTGTAAATGCGGTAACTCACGTTTAGCCGCACTTCACTTACAGGCATTTTTAATGGAGATACATTTTTGACTATTTAAAAAAAAAAACGATCCTAAACGCGTCATTTAAATGTGGCAAAACTGACGTTTTTAAACTTTGGTTACTATCTGTCAAGTTAAATCGTTCAGGAGAGGTTTCAAAACGTTCCGTGTACATTAAGCCTAAGTTCAAAGTACCGTATTTATCGGCGTATAACACGCACTTTTTTCCCCTTAAAATCAGGGGAAAATCGTGGGTGCGTGTTATACGCCGATACTCCGCTGATTCCCCTGCTGAAACGAGCGAGAGGAGCGAGCGGAGCCGAAGCCGAAGTACACTCGGCTTTACTCGGCTCCTCTCGCAGTCCCGCCCATCTCTGACTGCGCCGCTGACATAGAGAAAGCCGAGTGTACTTCGGCTAGTCTCGGCTCCTCTCGCAGTCCTGCCCCTGACTGTGAGCAGAGCCGAGTCTAGCCGAAGTACACTCGGCTTTCTCTATGTCAGTGGAGATGGGCGGGACTGCGAGAGGAGCCGAGTCTAGCCGAAGTACACTCGGCCCCGCTCGCTCCTCTCTACTCAGAAATCGGCGCCAATTTTAAAATCGCAGAGACTGACAAGGCTGCAAAGGTACTGGGCAAGGCTGCAGATGGACAGATGGACACTGGGCAAGGCTGCAGATGGACAGATGGACACTGGGCAAGGCTGCAGATGGACAGATGGACAGTGGGCAAGGCTGCAGATGGACAGATGGACACTGGGCAAGGCTGCGGATGGACACTGGGCAAGGCTGCATGCTGCATTTAAATGTAAGTTTTTTTTTCCTTGAATTTCCCTCCTAAAAGTTTTTTTCCTTAAAATTCCCTCCTAAACTTGGGGTGCGTGTTATATGCCGGTGCGTGTTATACGCCGATAAATACGGTACTTACCTTTATATCAGAACCACGCAAGTCCAGCATGGTTTATGTGTCTAGTTTCAGAGTGGGATCATAGCATCCTGTCTGTCAGTAGTAGCAAGACTTCTGAATGAGAGCAGGATGGGCCAGACAGTCAGCAGGAGAGGCATGAGGGACTACAGGGGACAAGTTTGGGGGTTGGTTTGGAGGAATGCAGTTGGCAATGCCTGAGCAAACCATTACTTTACCTTTACTATGTAACCCTATTCTTAGGCTCCTGTCACCTGATTAAATTTTTTGGTCTGGCACCTGCCAGCCATCTGACAACTCACCTGTCTTTGAACATAAGTGCTTGACTCTTGATTGTGTACTTCACCCAGTTTTTGCCCAAAACACGTGTATCCAGTCATCCGAGTGCATCCGAAGGCCACGACCTGGGAGTCATTTCACAAGAAAGCTCATCACCACTTGTGGAGAGCACTAGTGAGCACTAGTGAGTAAGATTAGGTGCCTTGGCTTTATTTAGGACTTGCACGTTCCTGATGATGCACAGGCTGCCTATCTACCGTGACAGTTCTCTGCAACCCTGACATACAGGATGCAGTTAATTTTTAACAGTTTTTTGCTGTGCTAAATTATGTTAAGTACTGATATTGCCAGACACTAACAAAAGGTTGCTCTTTCAAATTCTTATTTCTTTTACAAAGCATTTTCTTTTTGCTATGAGTTAAGATGACTAGCATGGTGGAATGGTGAGCATTGTCCCTTTAAAACATGAACAATAAATCCTCTGCCTAAATTATGTTCCAATCACTTTTCAAAACCAACCTGCTTTTATTGGAATCATGTAGGCATACTCACAGTAAAGGAAGGTAAAACAAAATAATTAAGCATGAGCTTCAGGTTTGGGTCGGCCATGAGTTTGGTCCAAACCCAAGATGTTTGCAGTTTCAGAAAATGACAAACTAATGCAGCCATTTGTGTCTATAGCAACCAATTACCAGCAATGCACTTACTGGTCTCCTAACTGAGGTTGAGTTACTTAAAAAGGCAGATAATTGAATTTTTCTCATGTGCCAGACTCTTCCCTATAAAAGTTGGTAGCTTTGCTGCGTGTGTGTCAGAGGAGACATAAAGTAGTTAGGGAAAATGTCTATATTCTCAGTCACAGACATGCTCACAGTGTGTTGGACAGTGCTGTAGATAATGACAGATTGCAGAGTTTTTGCATTAAAATGCAGTTAGTATTTATTTAAAATGTCTATACATTGTATTTACATTGAAATACAGAGATTATTAAGTCATTGTTTTTGTGTTCTGACTGTTTAACTGTAGCTACCCAAAACTTTCTGATCTGAAATCTAGTGACAGACGAGTCCCGGTTTTATTGTTATCTCACATGAACAAAGCCAAATTGCTAGGTCATTGCTGCTGAATGTATGTAGTGGTAACCTTACAGTATATTAGTAGGTGAACCTGTTTATTGCAATAGAGTTTATATGCAGCTCCTGTTATTTTAGTTAACCTTATGCTTTCTGGTATGGAATTCTATAGCTAGTTTTAGCTCAGGGATCCATAACCAGCCAGGTTAGGCATCCGGTGGCCACTTCTGGTAGTTAGAGGTTCGGTTACGTGGCAGATTAGAAATTACTAGGGACTAAGACACAGAGTAGATAGACTAACTCTGAGTTCCAGTGCCACACCACAGTCTCTGCTGGTGAGAATCTGCATTCCAGGCTGGTTGGACAATGGTTGGAGTATTTCCCTATATTAACACTGATCATTTCTTCAGGACTCCAACACTGAGACAGACTCTGCATTGCTATCATCCTCAGGAAACCTTGCAACTTTGCTGAAACATTCTTCTGAAGGTATCTTTATGAATAACTATGTATACCTGAGTATATGTGCACAATTCCACCAGGATTCTTGTTGGGCTCATTCCTGATAATACCTGTTTGTACATTGGATATTCAATATGTACTGCTATTAATCTTTTCTTTTATAAAGCTTGTATTATTTCCATACTGGTATGCATCTATATATTTATGGGTAATATTATATGCTGGTTGCAGTAGTTCCTCTGCTCCCAATCACTTTGTTTAGATTACTGATTCATTTGGAACTAGGAAGGGAATCCCCTCTGTTCACAGATGCCCTGTCCTGGGTGGAGGCACTGCCAACTTTATTATCTAACCCAGTCTTATATTTAGCAAATGTTCTGGTTTTCTTATTTACCTACAGTTTTAGCGCAATACCCTGTTTGGGGAGGGCCATTTGTCATAATCCCCCCCCAAAAATGGACTACAGATACAAGCATAATATATAGTAAAACATCAAATAAATAAAAAAAGTAGATATATAATAAATGTATAGATGAAATTGCCTCAAGAAGAAAAAAGTACAGAAAATGTTAACTGTTAAAATAGATAGTAAACTTATGTGATGCCCTTGCAGTATGACAAGCTATACAAAAAGATGGCAACCCCCCCCCCCCCAATTAATAACTAGCTGGCATAGAAATCCTGCCAGCTACTGGAGTCCTGGACTTCCTGGTTTCCAATCTCGGGCACGTCCGCGCACGGGCACGCGCGCGGGCGACGGCGCGCGACTGCACGCGCTTAGCGGGGGCGCGCGCACGCTCCTCAAGGCGCGCCAGAAGGGCTATTTAAACATGTCTGTGACAGACAGTCCCTGCTGTCTGCTCTACAGCGTGTAGTACTCAAAGAGACCTGATTCGTGGATTTACCTGCATCTGACCCGGCTTACCTTGACCCTTCCAGTTTCCTGCCTGCCTCTGACCACTGGCTTGTTTTGACCACTCTTCTGCCTGATCCTCCAGTACCTTGTCGCCAGCCAGTTCTACCGACCCGGCTTGCCTGACCAATCTCTCCGTTGCTGTGTTCCTGGTTCCGGTCCAGTCTGCTTCATCGGTTCCAGTCCAGTTGCTGTGTTCCTGGTTCCAGTCCAGTCTGCTTCATCGGTTCTAGTCCAGTTGCTGTGTTCCTGGTTCCAGTTCAGCCTGCCATACTTCCTGGGTGCCTGGATCCGTCCCAGTCTTCAGACTCTACTCTACCTTGATCCATCCTGCCAGGCACTCGTACCCCTTCTACCTCCGTGCCTCCTGTCTTCACTACCAGGGGCCGCTGGTGGAAGCCGTAAGAGAGGCCTCCCTCTGCAGATCCGGGCTTGTCACCGTCAGGTACGTGACAGTAGCAGACAGCCATGTCTGAGCCTGGGCAGGAAGCCTCACCTATGGAGAAACTCTGTCGGCACCTGGCAGGTTTGTCTGAAGCAGTCAAGAGTCTTCAACAAGGCTACACCCGCCTGGAAGAGCAAGTGCGGGCCCTCTCCAATCCCTCTGCCATCCAAGAGGGGCCCCACGCCTCTGCTTCCACAGCCGGAACAAGTTCCTCACCCACAGTGGTCATGCTTCCTCCTGAACCTAAGGTTCCTACACCCGAAAGATTTTCCAGGGATCGGAGCAAGTTTAGGGCCTTCCGGAATTCATGTGAACTGTACTTTGCCCTACAGCCCCGCACCTTTTCTCTAGAGGCCACCAAGGTGGGCTTTGTGGTCTCTTTGCTCGCTGGAGACCCTCAGAGCTGGGCCCACCGTCTCTTTGAACAGAATGATGTATCACTAAACAATCTCGCTGCTTTTTTCTATGCCATGGCCCAGCTATACGAAGACCCCCAGCTCTCAGTAACCGCAGAAGCCGCCTTGCGTTCCCTTCAACAAGGACGCAGACCAGCGGAGGACTATGTGGCAGAATTCTGGCGGTGGAGTGCGGATACCAATTGGAATGATGCCGCCCTCCGCCATCAGTTTCGCTTAGGACTTTCCGATTCCTTGAAGGACGAGCTTGCTAGAGTCGGTGTACCACAGACACTCAACCTGTTGATTGACCTAACCATCCAGATTGACCAACGTCTGAGGGAACGGAGGGCTGAGAGGACCACTGGCTTCTCCCGCCCAACCTGGATGCTTCCTCGGGCTCCTAGTCACCTGTACCCGGCTCCTGCTACACCTCCAACCCCCACATCTGACACGCCTGAACCAATGCAGCTTGGGCTCCTTCGTCCATCCCTCGCTCCTGAAGAACGCCAGCGCCGCCGAATAAATAATTTGTGCCTGTACTGCGGGGAACCCGGACATTTCGTTAGAACCTGTCCCCTGAAGCTTCGTAAGTTTCTTTCAGTTTCTTCTAACATGACTAACCTACAAGCCAAAACCACATCTCACCTTGCCCTCTCTGTTTCATTACAGCTCCCAGGAAGGACTTTGCAAGTACCCGCCATTATTGATTCTGGAGCATGCAGCTGCTTTATGGACTCAACCTTTGCCATTAAACCCCAAATTCCCCTTCGTACCAAGACCCACGGACTTCGTGTCCATCTGGCTGATGGTTCCGTTATTAAGTCCGGACCTGTGATCCAGGAGACCATTCCTATACCCGTCACCATCTCTACCACCTCTGGAACCCACCAAGAATACTTATGTCTGGACATCATCTCTTCTCCGTTGTTTCCCTTGATCCTTGGTATGCCTTGGTTACAAGCCCACAATCCCACTATCAACTGGGCCACGGGAGTAGTTACCTTTCCTTCTTCCTATTGCCAGCAGTCCTGTGGCTCATACAAACCTCCTGGGCTGGCCTCTTTACTATGCATTGATACAGAAGATGGCACACGTCAATCCATCCCAGAAGTTTACCACGACTTTCTTGACGTATTTAGTAAACAAAGGGCAGAGACTCTACCGCCCCATCGGGCCTATGATTGCCCCATCGACCTACTTCCTGGAGCAAAGATTCCGTTCGGTAGAATCTTCCCTTTAACGGAGGTAGAACAAGGGGCTTTAAAAAATTATGTTGATGAGAACTTGCAAAAGGGGTTCATCCGCCCTTCCACATCCCCAGCAGGCGCAGGCATCTTTTTTGTAGAGAAAAAGGACCACACCCTTCGACCTTGTGTGGATTACCGTGAACTGAATAAAATTACAGTAAAAAATCGCTACCCTCTCCCCCTGGTACCAGAGCTATTTCAGAGACTAGGGACTGCCACCATCTTTACCAAACTTGATCTCCGTGGAGCCTACAACTTGATCCGTATCAAAGAAGGGGACGAATGGAAGACCGCCTTCCGTACCCGGTGTGGGCATTTTGAGTACTTGGTAATGCCATTCGGGTTGTGTAACGCCCCTGCCACTTTCCAGTATTTTATCAACGATGTTCTACGGGACTTCCTAGACCTCTTTGTCATTGTTTATCTCGATGATATATTAATCTTTTCTTCCTCCCTTGATTCTCATCGCAGACATGTCAAAAATGTGTTGGGTCGGCTCCGCCAGCATGGCCTGTATGCGAAGGCCGAAAAATGTGAGTTCGAGCAAGAGAGTATATCATTTCTGGGGTTAATCATTTCTAGCGAGGGCATCAAAATGGATCCTCAAAAGATTACCGCAATCCTGGACTGGCCAGAATCGGTGGACAAGAAGGGAATCCAACGTTTTGTTGGATTCGCCAACTTCTACCGCAAGTTCATCAGGGGGTTTTCAGCTATTATCGCACCCATTTCCCAACTAACCAAACAAGGAACACGTTTTCACTGGTCTCCTGAAGCCCAAAAAGCTTTTGAACGCCTGAAGGCCCTATTTACCTCTGCCTCTATCTTGAAACACCCAGACTCCTCACTGCCATTCGTACTTGAGGTAGACGCCTCCGAAATAGCAGTAGGAGCAATACCAATCCCAAAGACAGGGAATCAAAGCCTTGCTCCATCCAGTAGCCTTCTTCTCTCGCAAGCTATCTGCAGCGGAGAGGAACTACGACGTGGGGGATCGGGAGTTACTAGCGATCAAATCTGCACTGGAGGACTGGCGGTACCTGCTGGAGGGCGCGGCTCATCCGATTCTGATATTCACTGACCACAAGAACCTGGAGTACCTGAAGGCCGCGAGAAGATTGAATCCACGGCAAGCCAGGTGGGCACTCTTCTTCTCCCGGTTATCTTTTCATGTTACTTATCGTCCTGGGGCCAAGAATATTAAGCCTGACGCCCTGTCTCGGATGTTCCATAAGTCCAAGGAGACTTCTCCGCCTGATACCATCCTTGCCCCCGGAAATTTCCTTCTTCTACAGGAGAACCTGTTCACTCAGATCAAACAAGCTTCCACTGGGCAGAGACAGTTCTCCGAGCCGGAATTGCAGGTTAAGGATGGACTATTGTGGTACCAAGACAGAATCTGAGTACCTGAGGAATTGAGAGTAACCGCATTAGAACTCTGCCACGACCACGCCCTGGCCGGACATTTTGGCGTTGCCAAGACCACTGACCTGGTACAGTGCACCTTCTGGTGGCCTCGAGTACGTGAAGACTGTAGGAGGTTTGTAGATTCCTGTACAACTTGCACCCGAAACAAGGGTTCCAGATCCAAGGCCTGGGGACTACTAAAACCCTTACCCGTTCCAGATAGGCCCTGGAGAATGTTGTCCATCAACTTCATTGTCGAGTTGCCCCGGCTGAGAACCATACCACCATCTTCGTTATAGTGGACCGTCTGTCCAAGATGGCACACTTCATCCCTATGAAAGGGACTCCCTCAGCTCCTGAAACCGCACAGGTGTTCATCAGAGAAATAGTCAGACTCCACGGGGTACCAGCCAATATTGTTTCCGATCGCGGGGTTCAATTTACCTCTCGATTCTGGAGATCCCTTTGCAAAACCTTGAAGATCGAATTATCGTTTTCCTCTGCTTACCACCCACAGACCAACGGACAGACGGAGAGAACGAATCAGACGCTCGAGCAATACCTGTGATGCTTCTCCTCTTTTGCTCAGGATAACTGGATTTCCCTACTTCCGTTGGCCGAGTTTGCGTATAACAATTCCATTCACTCCGCTACCAGCCAGACTCCTTTCTTTGCAAACTATGGTTTTCATCCTACATTTCTGCCTAATTCCCTTCCTGAGTGTCCTGTGCCTGCAGTCCAGGAAAAGTAAAAAATTTTCTCAGTCAATAACCAGCTTCTACAAGAGACCATGACCAAGACTCAAGAACGCAACAAGACAATCTTTGACAAGAAGAGACGGGGTGAATTAGTGTTGGTACCCGGCGACCAAGTATGGCTATCTACCACAAACCTAAGAATGGCATGCCCCTCTAAAAAACTGGGCCCCAATTTTTTAGGTCCATTCCCTGTTAAGAGGAAGAATAATGAAGTAGCTTATGAGTTGGAACTTCCTGACTCTCTTAGAATCCATCCAGTCTTTCATGTCTCTCTCCTGAAACCCACAGTCTCCAATCCGTTCACAGATCGGAAGCCGGATCACCCTGATCCGATCATTATTGACGGTGAGCAGGAATTCGAAGTAGAAGCTATCATGGACTTCAGGAGAAGAAATAACCAGAACCAATTCCTAATTAAATGGAAGGGCTACGGACCCGAGGAAAACTCATGGGAACCCGAGGAGAATATCCATGCCAGGAGCTTGGTACAGGCTTTCAAGAGGACTCACCCTGGAAGGTTCACCCGGCTGGGCATCCGGAGGCTGCACCTTGGGGGGGGTAATGTCATAGAAATCCTGCCAGCTACAGGAGTCCTGGACTTCCTGGTTTCCAATCTCGGGCACGTCCGCGCGCGCGACTGCGCGCGCACGCGCTTAGCGGGGGCGCGCGCACGCTCCACAAGGCGCGCCAGAAGGGCTATTTAAACATGTCTGTGACAGACAGTCCCTGCTGTCTGCTCTACAGCGTGTAGTACTCAAAGAGACCTGATTCATGGATTTACCTGCATCTGACCCGGCTTACCTTGACCCTTCCAGTTTCCTGCCTGCCTCTGACCACCAGCTTGTTTTGACCACTCTTCTGCCTGATCCTCCAGTACCTTGTCGCCAGCCAGTTCTACCGACCCGGCTTGCCTGACCAATCTCTCTGTTGCTGTGTTCCTGGTTCCGGTCCAGTCTGCTTCATCGGTTCCAGTCCAGTTGCTGTGTTCCTGGTTCCAGTCCAGTCTGCTTCATCGGTTCCAGTCCAGTTGCTGTGTTCCTGGTTCCAGTTCAGCCTGCCATACTTCCTGGGTGCCTGGATCCGTCCCAGTCTTCAGACTCTACTCTACCTTGATCCATCCTGCCAGGCACTCGTACCCCTTCTACCTCCGTGCCTCCTGTCTTCACTACCAGGGGCCGCTGGTGGAAGCCGTAAGAGAGGCCTCCCTCTGCAGATCCGGGCTCGTCACCGTCAGGTACGTGACACTAGCCTTTGCAGTAAAGTGCACATGGAAGGGCAACTCACATCTCAAACAAAAATTTCCCAGCACACTTACCAAGGCATCTGCAAACAAAGCAAAGTGACCCTATCTAACACTTTATGTTAAAAACGGAGGGTTCAATTGCACACATTTACAAATATATGTGAAGCCACAGTGCCCACGTCAAGGCTCCTCTGTATACTGTGGTGGTCCTAACTCTATATTTTTGAGAGTCACCAATAGTGATGAGCTGAACACCCCCCCCCCCCACCTTCCCGGTTTGTTCCACACCAGAACTTGCGAACAGGCAAAAAATTTGTGCGAATACTGTGAAAGTCTATGTGACACGAACATAAAAAAACAAAAATGCTAATTTTAAAGGCTTATGTGCATGTTATTGCCATAAAAAGTATTTAAAGTGAAACAATAACAATGAAATATTCCTTTAAATATTGTGCCTGGGGGGTGTCCTTGATATGCCTGTAAAGTAGCGCATCTTCCCTGTGTTTAGAACAGTACCACAGCAAAATTACATTTCTAAAGGAAAAGGTGTCATTTAAAACTGCTTGTGGCTGTAATGAATTGTCGGATCCTGGCAATATAGATAAAAATCATTGAAAAATGGCATTACCCCCCCCCCCCCAGTCCATTACCAGGCCCTTTGGGTCTGGTATAAATATTATGGTGAACCGAAATAAAAAAAATTGCGTGAGGGCCCCCCAAAATCTATACTAGACCCTTATCTGAGCACACAACCTGGCAGGCCACAGGAAAAGGGGGGGGGCAAGAGACAGGGGACCCCCAGACCCCCATAGGGGCCCCCCATGTGAATGGGTATCGGGTACATTGTACCCCTACACATTCACCAAAAAAAGTGTCAAAATTTTAAAAATTACAGCGTAGACCAGGGATATGCAATTAGCGGACCTCCAGCTGTTGCCAAACTACAAGTCCCATGAGGCATAGCGAGACTCTGACAGCAGCAAGCATGACACCCAGAGGCAGAGGCATGATGGGACTTGTAGTTTTGCAACAGCTGGAGATCCGCTAATTGCATATCCATGGCGTAGACGATGACAGCACAGATGACCCGAGAAAAAAAAAAGGAAAAACTCTGCCTCGACGGGAGGTGTCCCGTGACTGCAGGCTTTTTGCAATGACAGCTGTTATAGAGGTATAATGTACCCGATCCCCTTCACATGGGGGGGTCGGGATCTGGGGGTCGCAGACCCCCACAACCACCAGGCAAGGGTTGTGGGGAAGAGGCCCTTGTCGCCATCAACATGGGGACAAGATGTTTTGGGGAGACCCCAAAACACCCTCCCCATGTTGAGGGCATGTGGCGCTCCTATGTCCCCACCACTTTTCCTGCGGCCTGCCAGGTTGCGTGCTCTGATAAGGGTCTGGTATGGATTTTGGGGGGGATCCCACGTATTTATTTATTTTTTAAATTGTCATGGAGTTCCCCTTAAAATCTATACCAGACCTGAAGGGCCTGGTATGGATTTTGGGGGGACCGCCACATAATTTTTTTTTTACATTTTGGTGCAGGGTTCCCCTTAATGTTCATAACAGACCCAAAGGGCCTGGTAATGGACTTGGGGGGGAACCCATGCCGGTTTTTTCAATGATTTTTATGAATATTGCCACGATCCGGCAATACATTACAGCTGTGAGCAGTTTTAAATGTAATTTTTCCTTTACAAATGTCATTTTTCTGCTCTCATGCATAAAACTATGTACGGCTGCCGTGTAAGCAGCCTTGCATAGTGTGGGGCGTAAACTCAGCCCCCTAAACCGTGACTGGCCAAAGACACCCTGTCTTTGGCCAATCATGGCTCTCACAGCAGAGTGCGCTGTGATTTGCCAAAGCATGCAAGTCAGGTGCATACTTTGGCAAATCAGCAGCCGTCAATGCACTGCGATCTCACCGTTCATTATGTGGCGTTCCGCGGGAGCTCAAATTTGCTGCGAATGTCCCATAATGTTCGTTAGTCGAATCAGGCGCATCCCTAGTCTCCAAGTTGAAGCATATATATCAGTGGATAAATTAGGGGCAGGTTTGCCTGAAGGAAGCCCACTCCTCCTTAAAGGCACAGGGACAATTAGGATGCCCAGCAAGAGCAGAATGGCAGCTTTAGGCATCCAATGTATTCCAACACCAAATCAGCGAACATGCTATATAAAAAGATGGCAACCACCCCAATTTATATCAAGGAAATTTTTAATGTACACCTTACTGCAAAGGCTAGTTATAAATTGGGGTTGTTACCATAGTTTTTTATAGCTTGTTCGCTGATTTGATGTAGGGACACATTGGAAGCCCCCAGCTACCATTGTGCTCTTACTGGCCATCCAATGTGTCATTAAAGCGGTGTTCCAGCTATAATTTTTTTTTTTTTTTTACAATCTCAACATAACTACTCTATATATTCTGTAAAATATATCAATATTTCCCGATCGGTTAAGAAATCAGTGCAAAAACTTACAAGATATCTTTTCAACGTTCTTCTGGCCGTTTCCATGATAGCAATGGGCATCTGAAGCCCAGTTGATTTTTCTTTGTGGTTTTTCTGATAGAGGTGCATGCTGGGTAACCAGCATACACCTCTCGATCTCGCGCATGTGCAGTTAAACGGCGCTCGTAGCGCCGTTAGTTTGTATTGTTGCCATGAAACGGGCAGCGACGGAGGAACGTCCCGCCCTGTTGTCATGACAACGAAGATCTTGCGCATGCGCAGTAAAATGGCGCTCGTAGCACTGTAATGCCCACAGACTCCTGGGAAATGATGACATTTCCCAGGAGGCCAGGTGAGTTAGGAAAGGAAGTAGGTCCACCGCGGACTAGGAACTAGGCAGATTAGGAAATCTGCCTAGTAACAGCCATTTGCAGGCAAGGGAAAAAATATTTTTTACAAAATGTTTTTTTATATTAAAGGGAACCTAGTGATAAGAAGTTTGTTTTTAGGGTGGACCTCCGCTTTAAGGAGGAGTGCACCCCCTCCAGGGAAACCCGCCCTTAATTCATCCACTCTTTCTATGTGCTCTAACTTGGTGAGTCTTTCTACAGGGACACAGCATCTAATGTCTCTCTGTATTTTTATTGGTAATCTCCGAATTACAGTATCTCACAAAAGTGAGTACCCCTCACATTTTTGTAAATGTTTTATTATATCTTTTCATGTGACAACACTGAAGAAATTACACTTTGCTACAGTGTAAAGTAGTGAGTGTACAGCTTGTATAAACGGAAAAAATTTGCTGTCCCCTCAAAATAAATCAACATACAGCCATTAATGTCTAAACTGCTGGCAATAAAAGTGAGTACACCCCTAAGTAAAAATGCCCAAATTGGGCCCAAAGTGTTAATATTTTGTGTGGCCACCAGCACTGCCTTAACCCTCTTGGACATGGAGTTCACCAGAGCTTCACAGGTTGCCACTGAAGTCCTCTTCCACTCCTCCATGATGATATCACAGAGCTGGTGGATGTTATAGATATTGCACTCCTCCACCTTCCGTTTGAGGATGCCCCACAGATGCTCAATAGGGTTTAAGTCTGGAGACATGCTTGGCCAGTCCATCACCTTTAACCTCAGCTTCTTTAGAAAGGCAGTGGTCGTATTGGAGGTGTGTTTGGGGTTGTTATCATGTTGGAATACTGCCCTGTGGCCCAGGCTCCGAAGGGAGGGGATCATGCTCTGCATCAGTATGTCACAGTAAATGTTGACATTCATGGTTCCCTCAATGAACTGTAGCTCCCCGGTGTCGGCAGCACTCATGCAGCCCCAGACCATGACACTCCCACCACCTTGCTTGACTGTAGGCAAGACACACTTGTCTTTTGTTCTCCTCACCTGGTTGCCACCACACATGCGTGACACCATCTGAACCAAATAAGTTTATCTTGGTCTCATCAGACCAAAGGACATGTTTCCAGTAATCCATGTCCTTAGTCTGCTTGTCTTCAGCAAACTGTTTGCATTCTTTCTGTGCATTATCTTTAAAAGAGGCTTCCTTCTGGGACGACAGCCATGCAGACCAATTTGATGCAGTGTGCGGCGTATGGTCTCAGCACTGACAGGCTGACCCTAGACATGTGCAGGATGAAAACATTTGTTTTGTTTCTTTTCGATTCGTTATTTAACAAAATTTGTTTAGTTAAATTTGTTGCATTTGTTACAGGATTTGTTTTGTTTCGTATTCGAATTCAAAAAAATTCTACCGCATTCAAAAAAATTCTACCGCATTCTAAAAAAAATCTACTGGAATTCGAAAAAAAAACATCAAATTCGAAATAAATCTACCGCATTTGAACTAAACTATATATAACCATTTCCGAAATTCGAAATTCGTATAGAATGAAATCGAATTTGAATAGGAAAGATTAGGATAGAATCGAAAATACTAGAAAAGAATAGCATAGAAAAACAATAGCATAGAACAGAAAAAAATATTTTTCTGATAGATACATAGATATATATTATATCAATATATAATATATAAATATTTATATTTAACATCTTCTGAAATTCGAATTTCGTATAGAATGAAATCGAATTCCAATAGAAAAGATTAGAATAGAATAGAAAATAATAGAAAAGAATAGCATAGAAAATAAATAGAACAGAATAGAAAAAAATATAATATATTCTATTCTAATCTTTTTGAATTCATTCTGTACCAAATTCAAATTTCGGAAGATCGTTTTTATATATTTTTTTCTATTCTGTTCTATTGTTTTTTTCTATTCTAGTCTATTCTATTAGAATTCAATTTTATTATATATATATATATATATATATATATATATATATATATATATATATATATATATATATATATAACCATTTTCCAAAATTCAAATTTCATTTAGAATGAATTAGAATAAAATAATAGAAAATAATAGACTAGAAAAACAATAGAATAGAATAAAATATGATATGATTCTATTCTGTTCTATTGTTTTTCTATTTTGTTCTTTTCTATTCTTTTCTACTCTAATTCAAATTCATTCTATATGAAATTCGAATTTCAGACTTTCAAAAATCTCAAAAATTTGAATAGAAAAGATTAGACTAGAAAATAATAGAAAGGAATAGCATAGAAAAACAATAGAACGGAATAGAAAAAAATATAATATATATTATATTTTATTATTTTCTAATCTTTTCTATTCAAATTAGATTTTACTCTTAATGAAAATCGAATTTCGGAAGAGGTTATAAAAACAATAGAACAGCATAGAGAAAAAAATAATAATATATATATATATATATATATATATTATATATCTCCATCTTCTGAAATTGGAATTTTGTATAGAATGAACTTGAATAGAAAAGATTAGAATAGAATGTAAAATAATAGAAAAGATTAGCATAGAAAAACAATAGAGCATAACAGAAAAACATGTAATAATAATAAAAAATAAATAATATATATATGTGTGTGTGTGCATATATATATATATATATATATATATATATATATATATATATATATATATATATATATATATATATATTATACAGTATATATATATATATTATATATATATATATATATATATATATAGAAAACCATCTTCCGAAATTTGAATTTCGTATACAATGAATTTGAATTTAAATAGAAAAGATTAGAATAGAGTAGAAATTAATAGACTAGAAAAACAATAGAACAGAATAGAATAAAATATAATATATATATTTTCTATTATTTTCTATTCTAATGTTTTCTATTCAAATTAATTCTATACGAAATTTGAATTTCTGAAAATGGTTATATATATAAATATAATAGGGTTAGGATTAGGGTTAAGGTTAACCCTAACCCTAATATTTATATATATATATAACCATTTTTAGAAATTCTAATTTTGTATAGAATGATTTTGAATTAGAATAGAAAAGATTAGAATAGAATAGAAAATAGAAAAACAATAGAACAGAATAGAATAAAATATAATATATGTTTTTCTAATTTATTAATTTCTGTTCTTTTCTACTCTAATTCAAATTCATTAATTTCTATTCTAATCTTCTGTATTCAAATTTAAATTCATTCTATACGAAATTCGAATTTCGGAAGATGGTATATACACATATATATTATATTTTGTTTCTGTTCTGTTTTATTGTTTTTTTTTATGCTATTCTTTTCTATTCTATTCTAATCTTTTCTATTCAAATTTGATTTCATTCTATGCAAAATTCAAATTTCGGAAGGTGTTTTATATATATATATATATACATTTGAATTTCGGAAGATGGTATATATATATATATATATATATATATACCATCTTCCGAAATTCAAATTTCGTATAGAATGAATTTGAATAGAAAATATTAGAATAGAAAATAATAGAAAAGAAAATAATAGAAAAGAATAGACTAGAAAAACAATAGAATAGAATAGAATAAAATATAATATATATTTATATATATATATATATATATAAAACACCTTCCGAAATTCGAATTTTGTATAGAATGAAATCGAATTTGAATAGAAAAGATTAGAACAGAAAATAATCAAAAAGAATAAAGTAGAACAACATATATTATATTTTATTCTATTCTGTTCTAATATATGTTTTTCTAGTTTATTCTTTTCTATTATTTTCTGTTCTAATCTTTTCTATTCAAATTCGATTTCATTCTATACGAAATTCGAATTTCGGAAGGTGTTTTATATCCACTTGTCCCCCGCCCACTGTCAATTGACGGCGGGCGGAGGATACTCTCGTTCTGGGAGGACGTCATATGACGTCCTCCCTTTAAAACGAGCTAGGAGGCGCGCGCGCGCCGCCGCGTTCACAAGGCCCCGGTGCGCGTGCCCTGCGGCCGCGATTGCCCGGGAAACGAGCAGGAAAGTGGATCTCTGTGTGTAAACACAGAGATCCACGTCCTGTGAGGGAGAGGGGACCGATGGTGTGTCCCTTGTACATAGGGACAACCATCGGTCACCTCCCCCAGTCAGTCCCCTCCCCGCACAGTAAGAACACTTTGAGGGAACATATTTAACCCCTTCCCGCCCCCTAGTGGTTAACCCCTTCCCTGCCAATCACATTTATACAGTAATCAATGCATTTTTATAGCAGGGATCGCTGTATAAATGTGAATGGTCCCAAAAATGTGTCAAAAGTGTCCGATGTGTCCGCCGCAATATCGCAGTCACAATAAAAAATCGCAGATCGCCGCCATTACTAATAAAAAAATAAAAAAATAAAAATGCTATAAATCTATCCCCTATTTTGTAGACGCTATAACTTTTGCGCAAACCAATCAATACGCGCTTATTGCGATTTTTTTTTTTTACCGAAAATATGTAGAAGAATATGTATCGGCCTAAACTGAGGAAAATTTTATTTAAAAAAAAAAATGGGTATTTATTATAGCAAAAAGTAAAAAATTGTGTTTTTTTTCCAAACTGGACGCTCTTCTTTTGTTTATAGCGCAAAAAATAAAAACCGCAGAGGTGATCAAATACCACCAAAAGAGAGCTCTATTTGTGGGAAAAAAAGGACACAAATTTCGTTTGGGAGCCACGTCGCACGACCGCGCAATTGTCATTCAAAGTGTGACAGCGCTGAAAGATGAAAAATGGCTTGGGCAGGAAGGGGGTTTTCGTGCACAGTAGAGAAGTGGATATACAGTGGGTACGGAAAGTATTCAGACCCTCTTAAATGTTTCACTCTTTGTTATATTGCAGCCATTTGCTAAAATCATTTAAGTTCATTTTTTTCCTCATTAATGTACACACAGCACCCCATATTGACAGAAAAACACAGACTTGTTGACATTTTTGCAGAATTCTAAAAAACAAAAAAACAAAATACCACATAGTCCTAAGTATTCAGACCCTTTGCTGTGACACTCATATTTTTAACTCAGGTGCTGTCCATTTCTTCTGATCATCCTTGAGATAGTTCTACACCTTTATTTGAGTCCAGCTGTGTTTGATTATACTGATTGGACTTGATTAGGAAAGCCACACACCTGTCTATATATGACCTTACAGCTCACAGTGCATGTCAGAGCAAATGAGAATCATGCGGTCAAAGGAACTGCCTGAAGAGCTCAGAGACAGAATTGTGGCAAGGCACAGATCTGGCCAAGGTTACAAAAAAATCTGCTGCACTTAAGGTTCCTAAGAGCACAGGGGCCTCCATAATCCTTAAATGGAAGACGTTTGGGATGACCAGAACCCTTCCTGGAGCTGGCCGTCCAGCCAAACTGAGCTATCGGGGGAAAAGAAGAACCCAAAGATCACTGTGGCTGAGCTCCAGAGATGCATTCAGGAGATGGGAGAAAGTTGTAGAAAGTCAACCATCACTGCAGCCCTCCACCAGTCGGGGCTTTATGGCAGAGTGGCCCGACGGAAGCCTCTCCTCAGTGCAAGACACATGAAAGCCCGCATGGAGTTTGCTAAAAAACACCTGAAGGACTCCAAGATGGTGAGAAGCAAGATTCTCTGGTCTAATGAGACCAATATAGAACTTTTTGGCCTTAATTCTAAGCGGTATGTGTGGAGAAAACCAGGCACTGCTCATCACCTGTCCAATACAGTCCCAACAGTGAAGCATGGTGGTGGCAGCATCATGCTGTGGGGGGGTTTTTCAGCTGCAGGGACAGGACAACTGGTTGCAATCGAGGGAAAGATGAATGCGGCCAAGTACAGGGATATCCTGGATGAAAACCTTCTCCAGAGTGCTCAGGACCTCAGACTGGGCCAAAGGTTTGCCTTCCAACAAGACAATGACCCTAAGCACATAGCTAAAATAATGAAGGATTGGCTTCACAACAACTCCGTGACTGTTCTTGAATGGCCCAGCCAGAGCCCTGACTTAAACCCAATTGAGCATCTCTAGAGAGACCTAAAAATGGCTGTCCACCAACGTTTACCATCCAACCGGACAGAACTGGAGAGGATCTGCAAGGAGGAATGGCAGAGGATCCCCAAATCCTGGTGTGAAAAACTTGTTGCATCTTTCCCAAAAAGACTCATGGCTGTATTAGATCAAAAGGGTGCTTCTACTAAATACTGAGCAAAGGGTCTGAATACTTAGGACCATGTGATATTTCAGTTTTTCTTTTTTAATAAATCTGCAAAAATTTCAACAATTCTGTTTTTCTGTCAATATGGGGTGTTGTGTGTACATTAATGAGGAAAAAAATTATTTTAGCAAATGGCTGCAATATAACAGAGTGAAAAAGTCAAGGGGGTCTGAATACTTTCCGTACCCACTGTATATATATATATATTAATTATATTTTATTCTATTCTGTTCTATTGTTTTTCTAGTCTATTCTTTTCTATTATTTTCTATTCTAATCTTTTCTATTCAAATTCATTCCATACAAAATTTGAATTTCGGAAAATGGTTAGATATATATACCGGTATAAAAGGGTTAGGGCTGGGTTAGTATTAGAATGATTTTGAATTAGAATAGAAAAGATCAGACTAGAATAGAAAATAGAAAAACAATAGAACAGAATAGAATAAAATATAATATATGTTTTTCTAGTTTATTATTTTCTATTCTAATCTTTTGTAATCAAATTCAAATTCATTCTATACGAAATTCAAATTTCAGAAGATGGCTTCAGAAGTTCGAATTTCGTATAGAATGAATTTGAATTTGAATAGAAACGATTTGAATAGAAAATAATAGAAAAGAATAGACTAGAAAAACAATATAACAAAATAGAATAAAATATAATATATATTCAATTTTATTCTATTCTATTGTTTTTCTAGTTTATTCTTTTCTATTCTTTTCTATTCTATTCTAATCTTTTCTATTTTAATTCAATTTCATTCTATATGAAATTCGAATTTTGGAAAATGGTTATATATAGTTTACTTTGGAATTCGGACAATTTTTTCGAATGCGGTAGAATTTTTTTTAATTTGATCGTTTTTTCTAATCCGGTAGATTTTTTTCAAATGCGCTCAATTTTTTTTGAATGTGGTGGATTTTTTTTGAATTTGATCAAATTTTTCTAATTTTATCGACTTTTTTTAATTTGGTCAAAAAAATTCAAATTCTAATACGAAACTAATCTATTATAATCTTTTCTATTCAAATTCGATTTTATTCTATAAGAAATTCGAATTTCGTATAGAATGAATTCAAATTTGAATAGAAAAGATTAGAATAGAATAGAAAAGAATAGAAAAGAAAAACAATAGAACAGAATAGAATAAAATATATTATATTTTATTCTATTCTATTCTATTGTTTTTCTATTGTTTTTCTATTCTTTTCAATTTTAGTTTTCATTGTTTTGAATTATTTTCCAATCTATTCTCGAATTCGAATTTATACTATTCAAATTTTGGAAGGCGGTCATGTTCTATTTTATTACATTCTATTAAATTATATTCTATTCTTTTCTATTTTTTTTTATTCTATTGCTTTGTTGTTTTATATTCTGTTTTATTGTATTTTTTAGAAAACCGATTTCTATTTTTTCTAATTCGATTCGAATTTGTTTTCTAATTCGATTCAAATTTGTTTCGAATTGGATTCAAATCGAATTTCGCTCACGTTTTTCTTTCGAATTTAATAATTTTTTCGGATTTGTTTAAATTCGTTACATTTGTAATTCGGAAATTCGTATGCATCCGAATTTCCAAATAATGAAAAATTAGTCCAAATTTAGAATCGGAACGGAATGAAATGCACATGTCTAGCTGACCCCCAACCCCTTCAACCTCTGTAGCAATGCTGGCAGCACTCATACCTCTGGATAGGACGCTGAGCACATGCACTCAATGTATTTGGTCGAGGCCTGTTCTGAGTGGGATCTGTGCTGTTAAACAGCTGTATGGTCTTGGCCACCGTGCTGCAGCTCAGTTTCAGGGTCTTGGCATGCTTCTTATAGCCTAGGCCATCTTTATGTAGAGCAACAATTATTTTTTTCAGATCCTCAGAGAGTTTCTTACCATGAGGTGCCTTGTTGAACTTCCAGTGACCAGTATGAGAGAGTGAGAGCGATAACACCAAATTTAATTCACACCCGAGACCTTGTAACACTAACAAGTCATATGACACCGGGGAGGGAAAATGGCTAATTGGGCCCAATTTGGACACTTTCACTTAAGGGTGTAATCACTTTTGTTGCCAGTGGTTTAGACATTAATGGCTGTGTGTTGAGTTATTTTGAGGGGACAGCAAATTTACACTGTTATACAAGCTGTACACTCACTACTTTACATTGTAGTAAAGTGTAATTTCTTCTGTGTTGTCACATGAAAAGATATAATAAAATATTTACAAAAATGTGAGGGGTGCACTCACTTTTGTGAGATACTGTACGTGCCTGAAATTGGTGGGAGCTTTGGGCTACAACCTATCATTTCTATGGAGTGGGTCAAGTACAGGTGTGACAGGTCATCTTTTCCTACTATTTTACCTTGATTAAAATGAACAATAAGAGCAGTGACAGCACAAGCTTATACATAATGTGTGCAGTGAGTGTACAGTCTACCCTATTGGACTGCACACATTATGGATACACCAGGCATGTAGGATCAGTCTATAGACAGCCAAGCTAATCCCCTTAATCTTTAAAATATAACATACACAGTACACAGGAATCACTCCTACCCAAAATTTTACAAGCTGTGTAGATGCACCTTGTTTCTTTCCGGGTCATTTGAAATTGATTGTCATTTGAAATTCATTTGAAATTAAGAATGCCCTGTAAGCCATTTACTGTAGACTTGATCATATCTCTAGTTATATTTATACCTTATGTCTAGAAGCTGTTATGTGAAGAAAAATATATTTAATAAAATATTTTCCTGTAATTGGTCTCAGTGCGATGCACAATGTGTATTATTATAATAGGTGTTTGGTATAAACATGTTAACTATTTGTGGCTATGGTTAATTTGCTGCCTTTCACAGGATTGGAAAAGATCTGTATATAATCCTGTGCTGAAAAAGATAAAAAAGTAAAAAATACTTTAATTATGAAACAAATGTTGTTATATCACATCCCAGAAAAATAATGCAAAGTAAATATATATACTGTAGGTAGCAATGCATATCACAGTTCAACAATTACTGAATGTATAGCAATTGTCAGCATTGTAAGAGATACCCAATATTAAAGTGTCATTATCTAGTAAAGAAAAACATTTATAATTGCTATGTAGACCACCATGGCTAGTCCTTAAAGACAAATAGATACCAAGTCACATTTCGAGGAAATCAAATTCCAAATGCAGATCAAGAAGCAACAGTATCTTTCATGAGGTCATGCAAATTTTAGTCATTGTATTAAAAAATAAAAAGGGCCTGTTGAAATTATATATAAAAAATGTGTTCCGCTTGAATAAAATATAGTTCAGTGAGTCCATGTGTCACTATCATGACACTATTATTGTAGTTCCATAAATATACATGTGTGCAAGTGTCTTGAATGCCATGATCACCGACAAGTTTCTCCACCTTGTGAATACACCACCACCAATAAATGGATGTGCTCTTACCAGAGAACATTGGCCACCTATTACAGGGGTCAAGAGAGGCTCATGTATCTTATATACTCCATCAACAATCAGCACCCAGCATATGGAATATGAAAGAGATCACTCTAAGCAGCAAGTGGGTAAACTGACATTCCTCTTGTCTCAAACCATAGTATCGGATGACGTACCCCAGCAAAGAGAGTAGACACCAAATAGTGTAAAAACTTTACAATAGGGCTTTATTAAAAAGTAATGCATTTACATGCTAACACGTTAAAATCAGCATAATGAATTCCTAATGGGCATAGTACCGATCGTTAGCTATCTTACAAACGTGATGACAGAAATCGACACCACAGCCCGACTGGTTTCATCACCAAAAGAAATTCTTCTGGGGTGTGGGCATCTTCCCCTGTCATCGCTGTATGTATTCCTTGTATCTGCCCGAGCCTTGTTCTCACTTCCCACTCATGCGGCTCACTGCTCTAGCCAAGCCTCATTTCGACTATATGCCTCAATGTGATGTTATTCAGATCCCAGCCCCGCTATGACTATACACATCACTCTGGTGTCCATCGGAGCCGCTACACTATCTCACATTCCACCATATCTGAAGCGAAGAACCCACAGCTCCAATCTCAGATATTTGGCCACATCCAGTGGGGATATGTCATCCTAAGCCCCCTTTTACAAGGGAGGGAAGTGAAATCAGGCTTTGACAGTCCCATAGTATACTGTATATACCACTATATCAGGCATTTACAAAGTCTGGCCCGCGGGCCGCGATCCGGTTTTGAACGGCCCGCCTGGTTATATTGACATATATCTTTTGTGGCCCCCAACGATCTCCCAGCGCCGGGGCCACAAAACATGTATATGCCTTGGAGAGGACGGCGAGGAGGTGGGACGAGCGCCGCCGCCGTGCACACACAGGAGAATTTCCTGTTTACGGGCGGCCTCTGTAATAGGAAGTCCCGTCTCCGGCGCTGCCATTGGACGACTGTTCTGTCCATCAAAGGAGGCGGGACTTTCTATTAAGGAGGCCAGCGTGTAAACAGAAGATTCTCCTGTAGGCAATCTTTGGCACTCGTTAGTGCATTCCTGGCAATGGTGCAGCATTCCTGGCAATGGTGAGTGCATTTGTGGCAATAGTGCCGCATTCCTGACAATGGTGCTGCATTCCTGGCAATGGTGAGTGCATTCCTGGCAATGGTGCTGCATTCCTGGCAATGGTGCTGCATTCCTGGCAATGTTGCTGCATTCCTAGCAATGGTGAGTGCATTCCTGGCAATGGTGCTGCTTTCCTGGCAATGATGAGTGCATTCCTGGCAATGGTGAATGCATTCCTGGTAATGGTGCGTGCATTCCTGGCAATGGTGAGTGCATTCCTGGCAATGGTGCTGAATTCCTGGCAATGGTGTGTGCATTCCTGGCAATAGTGAGTGCATTCCTGGCAATGGTGCTGCATTCCTGGCAATGATGTTGCGTTCCTGGCAATGGTGAGTGCAATCCTAGCCATGGTGAGTGCATTCCTGGCAATGGTGCTGAATTCCTGTCAATAGTGCTGCATTCCTGGCAATGGTGAGTGCATTCCTGGCAATGGTGTTGCATTCCTGGCAATGGTGCCGCATTCCTGGCAATGGTGCTGCATTCCTGGCAAAGGTAAGTGCATTCCTGGCAATGGTGCTGCATTCCTGGCAATGGTGCTGCATTCCTGGCAATGGTGAGTGCATTCCTGGCAATGGTGAATGCATTCCTGGCAATGGTTGGTGCTGCATTCCTAGCAATGGTGAGGCTACATTTCTGCCAATGGTGGGTCTGCAGATGGGCACTTGTGAGGCTGCAGATGGGCACTGACCCTTATTTTTATTCACAGGTCTTTATTTAAACTTTAATTTATTTTCCTGAAACTTCGCTTTTAAAGTGAAGGTGCGTGTTATACGCCAATAAATACGGTATATCCAAATAATACGCCCAAGCTCATCTCTTTTCTCACACACAGCCACAAAGGCAAGAGAATTCTTGTTGGGTAGTGTATTAATGCTCGAATAAACACACTTAGACCAAATTTTAATGGTTCAAAGAATGTCAGGCAAAATGGTCGGCCCTCACGCATGTTCACTTTATCAAATCTGGCCCTCTGAAAAAAGTTTGGACACCCCTGTATTAAAGGATTTCACTGTATACATTTTTGAAGTAGCCCTAGAAGAAAATTCTATAATTTTTATATTTTTATATTTATTAAGGCTACAAACCTGACAATGTTCACAATGTACCCAGTAAGGTTATGAAAGAGAGGAGATCTAGAGGGGGAACTAAAATGTTATGTACGATCTTATCCTTCAATGACGAAACAACTGTGGTTTGGGTGGGAGCAGAGGACCAAGAACTCTGTTGTTTTGTAAAATGTGCCAGTGCTTTCGCATTATGCTTTTAATGATTAATTGTTGTGTAGAGAATAAGATGATCAAGGAAAAGTTGGCCAGATTGCCACTTTCTCTCGTAGGTTCATCCACTCTTTCTCTCAACAACAGATCTCGATCAGTATTTCTAACTTGGCCTCCAAAGTAACAGGGTCATCATTTTTATTTTTCCTTGGGGGCCCCTTCTAATTAAGGTTGATGATAACAACTGTCCCTTGATATGTAAACATTCCGATCTGTGGATTTAAATAATGTAGAAGTCATCAGATGGTCTTCCTCCACTTTGATGGAAAGGTCAAAAACATGGATCTCGTTTTGACTCATCTCATAGTTGAGTTTGATACCTCTTTGATACCTAACTATTATTTTGATTCAATGTATCCATAAATTATTTAAGAGAGGTGGAGTCTCCTTTGAATAGGAGGAGGATGTCATCTATATATCGTGCCCACAGGACTAATTTGGTCGCCTGTTGGGCATAGATGACATCCTCCTCCCATCTGGCCATAAACAAATTGGCCACACTGGGGGCATGCTTGGCCCCATCGGCACACCCCTATTTTGGAGAAAGAAACCCCCACCAAACCAAAAATAATTATGTGAAGCTGCGAAGGTCCAAAATAAACTCTCTCTGGATAAAAACCAAATCAGAATCTCTATCTTAATAATATACGGAATCAATACCGCTAACTATGGGACGTCCCGGGGGGCAAATAGGGTTTTTGTGGACCTTAGGTAAATAATTATTAACTGGTGTCCTCAAGGATGCGGGAACCAGAAAGGATAGTTCTTTTTTAATAATAATATCCTGTGCATGGCCTCTAGAAGCCAAATTATCCAGCACACTTTTATACGAGCTCACAGGGTCCCTTCTCAGCGGGACATATGTATCCTGGTCACTTAATATATTTTTAATTTCTGCCACATAAACACTTTTGTCCAGCACAACAATTCCCTTTCCTTTGTCCGCAGGTCTAATCACTAGATCCCTGCGGTCACATAATTGTTGTAACCCCTTATAAAGATGAGCCTGCATCTTGATATTTTTCACTTGGACCTTATCCAGGTCTCTAAGTACTACATCTCTCAATACCCTCACCGAAGAAGCAATCCCTCCTGGAGGGTTAATAGTGAGGCATTAGAGAGATAGGACGATTGAACGTCTAATGAAACCAATCTCCCTTCCTTAGTACGGTTAGATATAAAATATATTTTTATGTTAACTTTCCTTATGTATTTGTGTAGAACCATAAAAGTCTGGAATTTGTCCAAATGTTTAGGGGGGGGGCAAATTTTAAACCTTTATACAGTATCACTCTTTCTTCCTCAGTGAGTACCTGAGTACTTAGATTATAAATACCCATACCTGTTACTCTCTTTTCCTTTTTCGACTCGCTCTCTTTGGCCTTCCATACCCTTGTAACCTTGTCCCTGTTGAGGAAAACCCCCATAATAGGATTGTCCAGAGCGTGGGCAATGAGTATTAAGCCGTGTACACATCGAGTCCGATGGACTTTTTTCATCGGACAAACCGATCGTGTATGGGCCCCATCGGTCATTTTTCCATCGGTGTTTAAAAATAGAACATGTTTTAAATTTATCCGATGGTTAAAAAACCGATAGCAAATTACTATCGTCTGTGGGGAACTCCATCGGATAAAAAACCCAAGCATGCTCAGAATGAAGTCGACGCATGCTCAGAAGCATTGAACTTCATTTTTCTCGGCTCATCGGAGTGTTTTACGTCACCGCATTTGGAATGGTCGGTTTTTTGACTGATGGTGTGTAGGCAAGACTGATGGAAGTCAGTTTCATTGGTTTTCCGATGGAAAAATCCATTGGTTTAAAAACCATAGGAAATCCGATCGTGTGTACAGGGTTTAAGAGTTACCTGAGAATCTTGGCTAGTTCCCTGTACAAGGCAATACTTATTATGTCTCCCTGGTGGATTGGGATGGTATTTGTTCCCATAATTCTGGGACCCAGGTCCCTTTTGATGATACTGGTCATTAGTACCATGACCAAAAGGTTTGTGACCACTCTGTTGTTGTTTATGGAGGCCCCCATTACGTCCATAATGGGTTCCACCCTGAGGTTGATTATATCTAAAATCATCTCCTCCAAGGAGACCAAATCTGTTACTAACCGGGATGTTAAATTGTTGATTAAAATCTTCCCTAAAGGGAAAAGGTTGTTCCTCTCCATTATCCCATGGGGTGAATGGAGATCTGGGTGAAGAGTTCCTAGACTGCAGCCTCCCATTCCTAGGGTGGGGGTAAGAAAATTGGGAATTGTATCCATTCCCAGTGCTAAGGGATCTCTGGTTAGATCCATTTTCCTGTCTAAAAAGAGCTTGAGTCAAATTAGCTTGGTAACCATTCCTATTGTGTTCAACCCCTGATGTGCGGTTTTCCCCATCTGCTTGTTCAAGTGTAATTTTATTTTGCCATTCAAAAACTATCCTTGTTTGATAGTCACCAATATCTCTATTATACTTTTTTCCTTAAAAATTTTTGGTCATTCTCTTTTTTTTCAAGAGTTTTCTTTAGATTAGTGGAGCGTTCCTTATATTCCTCACTATCCTTAAAAGGGAGTTGAAATTATCACAACAAATTTTGTAAGTTTATTTTCCAAATTGTGAACACTCTTTTTTTCCTGTCATAAAAAAAGAGAAAATGGAGATTATTAACAATAACATGATCACCCTCAACTCAAAATTACTTTTTACTTACGATGGAAATGCTATTTGAAGTGTAAGATAAAGTACGCTTTTAGAAATCCTTACTCCTAATTATTGTACCATACCAAATATTTTTGCTCTGAAGCCTGCATTCTAAATATACTGTACCACATACTAAATCCTGATCCCATTCTGGATAAAAAGCTATTACTGGACTATAATGGCGACACTACAACAAAGTGGTAATGTTTCTGCCACTGCTAGTACCACTACAACTAGAGTAGGGGAGGGTTGTAACCCCTGTCAGTTTATTTTTTTGCCATCTGTGTCCCATTTTGGAGATTTTCCTTCACTTCCTGTCCCATAGCCAAAACAGGAGGTGAGAGTAAATCCCTGCAAATTAAGGGAATTCCTTGGGGACCCCCAGGTCAGCAGAACTAGTGTCCCCAATGGAAGATTTCCCCTCTTACTTTTCTGGGGACAACCCAAAATATGGGATTTTCTTTTACTTTCACTTGCAATGATAATGGTAAAGAGGACAAATAGAGAGGGCGAACCTCCCTAATGAGGGCACAGACAGCAATACAAACTGACAGGGATTCTAATCCATCTCCACTCCATCAAAAGCTAAAAAAAAATGCCTTTAGTTATACTTTAATGTCT
This sequence comes from Rana muscosa, assembly GCA_029206835.1. Classification (NCBI taxonomy): domain Eukaryota; kingdom Metazoa; phylum Chordata; class Amphibia; order Anura; family Ranidae; genus Rana; species Rana muscosa. The sequence continues at coordinate 827,745,974 of CM055116.1, forward strand.
TAACCTTTTCGTTGCCTGAACTGTTCATCATTTTAGCACTGAAGATTACATAAAACCCCAAACCATTATATGATTTCTGAAAGCAGATACCCTTATACCCTTCAGAATAAAATAGTTGTAGTTCCATTTATTTTTTATTTTTTTGGGGAATTTTAGTGAAAACAAATGCAATAAACTATGCATATTTTTGGTAAAGTAAAAAAGATGAGGTTGCCCTGAGTAAATATATACCCATCATGTCAAATCCTAAATTTGCGTGAGCCCGTGAAATGGCGACAAACATATGTACCCTATATTTTCTATAGGTAACGTTTCAAAAGTCCCCTATAAGTCATCAGTTTAATGCTACAGAGGAGGTCTTGTGCTAAAATGATTGCTCTCACTCCGGCGTGCACGGCAATATGTAACTTGTGAATTGCAATTGACGCTCCAACGGATGTGTTTACGCTCATACTTGTGTAAATGTGGGGGCTACAACTTTTTTGGGGAGGGATTGTTTGTGCTTTGGTGTGATTTAAATTTTTGGCAAAAAAATTTTTTTTTGTTTAACTTTTTACATTTTTCATCGATTAGGGGACAAAAAGTCCCCCATGCGATGATTTTTAGGTGACAGGTTCCCTTTAATAAGACAAGTAGGGTCTAAAAGAGGTGGGGGGGCGACAGTACCAGGGGTGTGTGAAGGCAATTGGGCAGCGCAGCTGCCCGAATGCATGATCCACCTGAGAAGCAGGAGACTGCCTGTTAGTTTTACACACTATCCTGGTGGCTGCAATCACCAGATTGTGTGTGAAACCCCCCCCCCACTGTCAGGTCCGTACAGCGTACAGACCTGGCAGCGAAAGAGTTAAGGCGGGTGTTATGACTTGGATTTTATGTGTATACTAAGGCCCCTTTCGCATGAGGCGGACACCACCACCACTGCTTGCTCAGCTGGGTATCTCTTTGCTGATACCCACTGAGCAAGCGGATGGCTGATCCCTGTCCGCTCCGCTTATGCAGAGCTGACACAGACACAGCCCGCTATCCTCTATGGGCGATTGGATGTAAATGGACTGCGTATCTCTTTACACCCAACTGCCATCTAATCCAATCCGATCTGCTATACGGAAGGGGAATGGATCCCCATTGGTCTGTTTAGCAGGTTGGATCAGATTGGATGTAAGCAGGCATAAACGAACACATGAGGAGAATGGAGAGTCCGATCGGGTCTGCCTGAAAAACTGACAGGCGGACCGGATTAGACCGCTAGTGTGATAGGGACCTAAGGGCTGGTTCACACCACGAAACACAGTCCAGATGCGTTTCCGGATGCGTTTCTGCATGTGCGTTTTTTAAATGTTTTTGATGCAGTGCAGTGTGTTTTTTTTTTTCCTCTAAGGGAAATCATATTATTTGTAAAGTGATTGTAAAGTCTTGTTTTTATTTTCTATTAAAATAACAAACATGTAATGCTTACCTACTCTGTGTAATGGTTTTGCACAGGGCATCCTTGAGCCTCCTCTTTTCGGGTCCCTGGCTGGAGCTCCTGGCCCCTCCCTCCTATTGAGTGCATCCAAACCGAGCTGCAGATCCATGTGTCCATTCAGACACGGCGCCATGCCTAGGCCCCCCCCCCTCTCTCTCCTCATTGGCTGACTGAGTTTGATTGACAATAGCAGGATTCAATTGTACCGCTTCTGTGTCTCAGCGAATCAGGAGGGAGAGTCCCGGACAACCGAGGAATTTGTGGACATCGCTGGATAGAGGTTTGGGGCTCAGGTGAGTATTAGGGGGGCTGCTGTGCACAGAAGTTTTTTTTATCTTAATGCAAAGAATGCATTAAGATAAAAAAAAGAAAAATACTTCTTTACAATCACTTTAATGGTGCCTGTCCTAATCAATTGAAAAAGTTTCCTGCACTATTTTGGTGCGACTTCTGTGCGATTTCAGACCATAGTCTTCTATGTTATCTCACAGAAGTCGCACCAGCACGTGATAAGAAGCAATTCCTATGCGCGGGAGTGACATCATCGCGGCCGGCCAATCACAGCGCCGCAGCCAAAATACCCGGAAGTAACCCCCGGGAGAGATGTCACCGGCCAGATGGGGGTACAAGGACCACTGCGGGGGGCTTCGATGTGAGGTAAGTAATTCATAATGAGCTGGTATGCTGTGCATGCTAGCTCATTATGCCTTTGTCTTGCAGGGTTGTTTTTTTTTTCAGCTTTTACAATGACTTTAAGTCTGCATTCACATCTGCGTGTTTCCGAATGCATGGCCACATGCACAGAAAATGTTTGCTTTGCCGTGTTTTGGAAACATGCTGCAAACCCACGTCGCGCTTGTATTGCAATTTAGCCTGCGTTCACATCTGCGAGTTTCCAAACACATGGCAACCCACACAGAAACCGCGATTGTACCTATTTGCCATGTATATGTTGAAAGTGCTGGAGATAAAGAATATATGGAACATGGTGCCTTCGTCCCGTTAAGTATTGTATAGAAAGAAAGAGGGGAGAGGCTAGAGGGGAGAGGCTAGTATGGACCCTGCACCACTAAGGATCGATTGTGCACCATTTCCGGTTAATTGCAGGTAAATTTACGAATTCATGTCATGTGGATGTGCCCCTGCATTTCATTCATTGCATGGGGCACGATGGTCCACCTGGTGGAGCGCATTTGCGTATCCACCGCTCAGGACATTGCGCATGTGTCACCTGACACACGCGCACCACGTGACTCGAATCATGACGTCAGACGCAGCACCAGCGTCGACGGGCGGATCTTTCCCTGCATACAAAAAGCAGTCACAACTGCTGACAGTCAGCTGTGTGCTGCTTCAATGAGGACACATCCATGTTCATCTCTTTTGCATGCTAAGTAAGTGATTTATCCCACTCTTTCCTAAACATCATCACTAGAGGACATAGACAGATCCCAGATTACTATACATTATTACCATTGCAGACTTCCTCCCTATCCAGGAGGGTCGATCCAGATAGGACCTGGAATCTCCTTTATCCGAATAGATACTATGGTAATTATCCCCCCTGCTCTTTCTGTAATAGATTATTTTCACCTGCACTTTCATTATTTATCCTTTAACACTTATACTCTAGTCACTTAGTCTACATTTAACTCAATATTTTGCTTTCTCATCACTCTCAATTTCACTCCATCTACTTTTTCCTTCTCTTCTTTACTCACCTTTCTTCAATATTCCATTGAAGGAACTAATTAGACATTTTGTACTATTTATTTGTTTACAAAAATTTAAAATAAAATAAATAAAAAAGATTATATCGAATTGTTCAGTGGTGTCTACCCTCTAGGAATTTCAAGGTATATTTATGTCCCTTATTTTTTTTTTTTTTATATATATATATATATATATATAGTTTCCATCATTATATATTTTTTATACATGTTCATGCATATATCTATATGAATGTGATTACTTGCGTGCATGTGTATAATATATATGTGCATGTATTTACGTGTCTATCTATTATTGATGCACGTTGGATACCTACATTTACACTATATTATACTATATATTAAGTACCGTATTTATCGGCGTATAACACGCACCGGCGTATAACACGCACCCCAAGTTTAGGAGGAAATTTTAGGGAAAAAAACTTTTAGCAGGGAAGTTTAAGGAAAAATAACTTACATTTAAATGCAGCCTTGTCAGTGTCCATTGCAGCCTTGTCACAGTGCAGCCTTGTCAGTGTCCATTGCAGCCTTGTCACAGTGCAGCCTTGTCAGTGTCCATTGCAGCCTTGTCACAGTGCAGCCTTGTCACAGTGCAGCCTTGTCAGTGTCCATTGCAGCCTTGCCCCAGAGTCGCCGTGCAGCCTTGCCCCAGAGTCGCCGTACAGCCTTGCCCCAAAGTCACCGTGCAGCCTTGCCCCAGAGTCGCCGTGCAGCATTTCAAAATTGGCGCCGAGACTGTGCGGACGCCGCCGACGCCGCCGAGAACGCCAGGGACGCAGGGACTGGGCGGAGCCGCCGCCGAGATACACATAGCCGAGTGTACTCGGCTATACTCGGCTTTTCTTGGCTCCGCTCACTGTCACGCCGAGTCCCGCCCTATGATGGACATAACACAGGTCCAATGGCGGGACTGGGCGTGACTGTGAGTGGAGCCGAGAAAAGCCGAGTATAGCCGAGTACATTCGGCTATGTGTATCTCGCTCCGCTCCGCTCCCAGTCAGCGAAGACAGCTCAGGGATGTGGATATCGGCGTATAACACGCACCCACGATTTTCCCCTGATTTTCAGGGGAAAAAAGTGCGTGTTATACGCCGATAAATACGGGATGTATTTTTCAGAGACTCTTCCTATATACAAGGGGTCTAAAATTGACCTGAATTCCCCTTTCTATAAATATCCCTCTTCATGTTGTCTATCTATGAGATGTTACTGGATGTATCCTCTTAGGAGGTTAGTGATATACACATTTGGAATTTATATACAGGTCCTTCTCAAAAAATTAGCATATTGTGATAAAGTTCATTATTTTCTGTAATGTACTGATAAACATTAGACTTTCATATATTTTAGATTCATTACACACAACTGAAGTAATTCAAGCCTTTTCTTGTTTTAATATTGATGATTTTGGCATACAGCTCATGATAACCCAAAAATCCTATCTCAAAAAATTAGCATATTTCATCCGACCAATAAAAGAAAAGTGTTTTTAATACAAAAAAAGTCAACCTTCAAATAATTATGTTCAGTTATGCACTCAATACTTGGTCGGGAATCCTTTTGCAGAAATGACTGCTTCAATGCGGCGTGGCATGGAGGCAACCAGCCTGTGGCACTGCTGAGGTGTTATGGAGGCCCAGGATGCTTCGATGGCGGCCTTAAGCTCATCCAGAGTGTTGGGTCTTGCGTCTCTCAACCTTCTCTTCCCAATATCCCACAGATTCTCTATGGGGTTCAGGTCAGGAGAGTTGGCAGGCCAATTGAGCACAGTAATACCATGGTCAGTAAACCATTTACCAGTGGTTTTGGCACTGTGAGCAGGTGCCAGGTCGTGCTGAAAAATGAAATCTTCATCTCCATAAAGCTTTTCAGCAGATGGAAGCATGAAGTGCTCCAAAATCTCCTGATAGCTAGCTGCATTGACCCTGCCCTTGATAAAACACAGTGGACCAACACCAGCAGCTGACATGGCACCCCAGACCATCACTGACTGTGGGTACTTGACACTGGACTTCAGGCATTTTGGCATTTCCCTCTCCCCAGTCTTCCTCCAGACTCTGGCACCTTGATTTCCGAATGACATGCAAAATTTGCTTTCATCCGAAAAAAGTACTTTGGACCTGTAACGGTATGTACTTACCGAGGCCGAGATGCCGAGAGTGGTTCACCTTTGCGACTTGACGCACTCCACCCCCCTGGAGTTGAGACAGGGAGTGGATGGCGAGAAGCGGCACCGGCTACCGGCAGGTGGTGGGTACTTTTAGACGGTCCGGTAGTGTTGAGTAGACTGAAGAAACAGGCTTCAAGCGGGAACTAGTCGGATTGGTAAAGTTCAAACAGCAGGAGATAATGGAAGCCGGTGCAGGTTGAGTCCGGGTTGCAATTGCAAGGTAACAGTCCCGGCTGGGGGTCTAGCACAGTAAAAGGCAACAAGTCCAGAGAATACCGGGAACCAGGCAGGAGTTCAAAGGAAACGCGGAAGTCCAAAAGGTACAAGCAGGAGGTCAAGGATTGTAGACAAGCAGCAGATCCGAGTCACAGGCCGAGGGTCAAACACAGGAGAAGGCAGAAGTCCGTATAGCAAGCCGAGGGTCAGGTCCAGGAGAGAGATCAGAGGAGTCAAGCCAGTCCGGGTCACAAGGAGATTTTCAAGATAGTTTTCCAGAGTCTTGGGTATACAGGAAAGCTGACAAACCAGCAACTTGTCAGTGCAACTGGATCTCTTTAAATAGGCCCGCCTGGATTCCTATTGGTGCGCCGCCGCGCATGCGCGCGCGCCGCTGCGTCGGCGCGCGCACCCGAGGACGTAGAAGCGCCGTCCCGCGCACGCGCATGCGCCGAAGCATCATTCCGCCGCGCGTGCGCATTGGGCGCTGATTGGCGCCGTTGGACGGATTTCCCTGACAGTGCCCCCCTCCTAGGGGCGGACTCCGGACGCCCAGACTAGACATCAACTCGGGATGTTCCTGGTGAAAGACTCTAATTAGGCGGGGAGCATGTAGGTTCCTAGATGGTTCCCAAGAGTTGTCCTCTGGGGGATACCCCTTCCATTTGATTAAATACTGCAACTGCCTGCCTCTTTTCCTGCAGCCCAAGATAGATTCCACCACATACTCATCTTCACCATCAACCTCCACAGGTGGAGGAGGTGGCTCATCCCTTCCCGGGAAGGAGCTGGAGACTACTGGTTTCAACAGAGACGTGTGGAAGACCGGGTGTATCCTGTAGGAGTCGGGCAGTGCCAATTCAAAGGCCACAGGGTTGATTACTCGCTTGATTTTAAAAGGGCCTATAAATCTTGGTCCCAATTTCCGTGAAGGGATCGGTAATTTGAGGTTGGTGGCGGAGAGCCATACTTCCTCCCCAACTTTGAAGACTGGATTTTCCTTCCTACCCTTGTCATAGTATCTCTTGTAAGACTCCTGGGCGTTTTGCATCATTTCCTGGAGTCTCAGAAAATTAGATTGAACAAAGGCTATCCGATCTTGAACAGCAGGAACAGAGCTCTCCGGAATGTCATCAGGGAGGAAGGAAGGATGGAAGCCAAAGTTGGCCCAAAAAGGAGTTTGACTGGTGGCTGAATGCACCGAGTTGTTATATGCAAATTCAGCGTAGGATAATAGGGAGGACCAATCGTCTTGTGAGGCTGAGCAAAAACAACGGAGATATTGTTCTAGGGTTTGATTGGTTCTCTCTGTCTGTCCGTTGCTCTGGGGGTGATATGCCGATGATAGGCAAATCTTGACTTCTAAAGATTTGCAAAGTTCCTTCCAGAATTTCGACGTGAATTGAACGCCTCTGTCAGAGGTGATGCTCTTAGGCACCCCATGGAGCCTGATTATCTCCTGAAAGAAGGCTTTGGCTGTATCTGCAGCAGAGGGGGTACCGATCATGGGCACGAAGTGTGCCATTTTGGAGAGGCGGTCAATTACGACCAGAATCGTGGTAAAACCTCCAGAGGCCGGTAGATCTACAATGAAGTCCATGGACACATCTGCCCACGGACGTTCAGGGATAGGCAAAGGTTTGAGTAGTCCCCAACTCTTGGTTTTGGGTCCCTTATACCGTTGGCAACGGGTACAGGAGGCAACATAGGACTTGCAATCTTGTCTCCAACCAGGCCACCAGAAGGAGCGAGAGATTAGTTCCATGGTTTTTTTGGTTCCAAAGTGACCAGCTAGTTTGTGGTCGTGGAAAGTTTTCAGAATCAGTTGCCTTGTTTCCAGAGGGACGAAGACTTTACCTTGGGACCAGAGCAAGTCATTATGCTTCTCTAGGGAAGAGGTTACTTGGTCAGGACAATGCTTAGAGGCGGCTTTTATGGAAGTTAGTAGATCAGCCTGTGGAATGAGCAGAAAGTTTTGTGCTGATAGGATGGTACTTGGTTCCTCTGCTTGAGGGGTCTCGGGAAACATCCTAGAGAGTGCATCCGCCTTCACGTTCTTGGAACCGGGCCTATAAGAGATATGAAAGTTAAACCTGGTGAAGAAGAGGGCCCATCGGGCTTGTCTGGGTCGAAGACGTTTTGCTGTTCTCAGATATTCTAGATTCTTATGATCCGTGAATATCATGACAGGGTGAGGGGCTCCCTCCAGAAGGTATCGCCATTCTTCCAGGGCGAATTTGATAGCTAATAGTTCCCGGTCTCCGACGTCATAATTACGTTCTGGAGAAGTTAATTTACGAGAGGCAAAGGCTACTGGATGAAGAAGGGATTTGGGGCCCTGCCTTTGAGAGAGGATGGCCCCAGTGGCTGACTCTGAAGCATCTACTTCCAGAGTAAATGGCAGTAGCGGATCTGGATGCTTCAATACAGGTGCCGATGTGAATGCATTTTTTAGTTTATCGAAGGCATCCTGAGCTTCCGGTGACCAGTGAAAGCGGTAGCCCTGGCGTGTCAGTTGGGTTATAGGTGCCACAATAGAGGAGAACCCCACAATGAACCTCCTGTAGAAGTTGGCGAAACCTATAAACCGTTGTACCCCTTTCTTGTCTGTTGGGGCTGGCCATTCCTGGATAGCTTTGACTTTCTGCGGGTCCATTGCGACCCCATTGGTAGAAATAATAAATCCCAAAAATTGCACAGTGGTTTTCTCAAAGTCACATTTCTCGGCCTTGAGGTAAAGTCTATGTTCTCGGAGAATAGTGAGGACCTTGATGACATGGATTCGGTGCAGTTCAAGGGAGGATGAAAAAATAAGAATATCATCTAAGTAGACTACTAGGAAGTCGTCCAAGTGTTCACGGAAAATGTCATTGACCAGGTGCTGGAAAGTAGCTGGGGCGTTGCAAAGCCCGAATGGCATGACCAAGTATTCAAAATGACCGAACCTAGATCTAAAAGCCGTCTTCCATTCGTCTCCAGCCCTGATCCGGATGAGGTTGTAGGCCCCTCGAAGGTCCAGTTTAGAGAAGATCCGAGCTGATCGGAATCGTTGGAACAACTCCGGGATGAGAGGAAGCGGGTATCTATTTTTAATAGTAATTTTATTTAATTCCCTATAGTCAATGCAGGGCCTCAGAGTCCCGTCTTTTTTTTCAACGAAAAAGATACCGGCACCGGCTGGGGAAGAAGAGGGGCGAATGAATTTCTTTTCCAGATTTTCCTCAATGTAAGACTTGAGGGCCTTCAACTCAGATTCGGACAAGGGAAAGATGCGGCCGAATGGAATTTTGGAGCCAGGCAGAAGGTCAATGGGACAATCGTAGGGACGATGTGGAGGTAGGCGGTCGGCCTGCTGTTTGTCGAAGACGTCCTGGAATTCTAAGTATGCTGATGGAACATGTGGTAGGTTATCCGGTTGAGGGGTTAAAGTAGCACAGACAGTGGGAAGTGCGGGAAGACAGTGTTGGGAACAATATGAAGAAGTGAAGTTAACTTCCCTTTTGGCCCAGTTTATATGAGGCTCATGTGCTTGTAACCAGGGGAGGCCCAGGATGATGGGAAACATGGGAGATGGGATGAGGTCAAATCGAAGGTATTCTTGGTGGCCTGAATCCGTGATAGCAAGGATGGGTTTTGTTTCTTGCGTAATTACCCCTGAATGAGGCAGGGATCCATCCGCCAGACGAACCTGAAGATAACGGTCCTTGGTTTGCAGAGGAAAGTGAAGTTGGGAAGCAAGTGAAGAGTCCAGAAAGCAGCTGCAGGCTCCTGAATCAATAATCGCCGGTAGGCGGGTTGCTCCTGTTGGTAGCTGTAGAGAAATGGAAAGAACAACATAAGTCTGTGGTAAGCCAGAAACTTGGTAGTTCAAAGTGTCTTTGAGGGTACACTTACTAGGTCTCACTGGGCAGCTCCGAAGGAAATGGCCAGTACCCCCGCAGTAAAGGCACAGATTGGCCTGACGTCTGCGCTGTTTTTCCTCAGGAGAAAGGGGAGGACGAACCAGACCAAGCTGCATGGGTTCAGGCTCGGGAGGAGAAGATGCTGTAGGAACTTGGATGGGTGGGTAGGCAGGAGCTGATCGGGGCAAAGTCCAGTTTGGACGGGTAGTCTGGAAACGCTCGGAACGCCGCTCCCGCAGGCGTCTGTCAAGCTGAGTGACAGACTGGATCAAATCTTCCAGAGTAGTTGGAATGCCAATCCTGGCCAGCTCGTCTTTAAGAGCCTCAGACAGTCCTTGGCGATATTGGTATTTAAGGGCCGTCTCATTCCAGCCAGTGTCAGCTGACCATTTCCGGAATTCGGCCGTGTAGTCCTCCACCGGCCTTCTCCCCTGGGTTAAACTGTGGAGAACAGACTCAGCTGTAGCTGATCGCTGAGGATCGTCATACAGCTGCGCCATACTCTCGAAGAAGGTGTCCACGGAATCTAGTATGGGGCTGCTTTGCTCCATCAGGCCATGGGCCCAGGCCTGGGGTTCGTCGGTTAGAAGGGAGATGACGAACCCCACCTTTACTACTTCTGAAGAGAAAGTCCTGGGTTGAAGGGCGAAGTAAAGAGAACATGCATTTTTGAAAGCCCGATATTTCTTACGGACGCCAGAAAATCGCTCAGGCAGGGGGACCCTGGGTTCAGGGGTAGCCATTACTACGGTGGGATTTGCCTGATTTTGAGACGTGGAGGCAACATTGGCAACGGTAGCAGCTGGTGATGCTGGTCCTGTAGCTCCAGTAAGTAGCTGAAAGCGGCCATCCATTTGGACATAACCTTCTTGTAATTTCTGAACCGCATCGGTTAGTGCGGTGACTTGCTGACATAGGGTCTCGAACGGTGAACGCACCCTGTCGGCCTCAGACATCTGGCTGGTTTGTACTGTAACGGTATGTACTTACCGAGGCCGAGATGCCGAGAGTGGTTCACCTTTGCGACTTGACGCACTCCACCCCCCTGGAGTTGAGACAGGGAGTGGATGGCGAGAAGCGGCACCGGCTACCGGCAGGTGGTGGGTACTTTTAGACGGTCCGGTAGTGTTGAGTAGACTGAAGAAACAGGCTTCAAGCGGGAACTAGTCGGATTGGTAAAGTTCAAACAGCAGGAGATAATGGAAGCCGGTGCAGGTTGAGTCCGGGTTGCAATTGCAAGGTAACAGTCCCGGCTGGGGGTCTAGCACAGTAAAAGGCAACAAGTCCAGAGAATACCGGGAACCAGGCAGGAGTTCAAAGGAAACGCGGAAGTCCAAAAGGTACAAGCAGGAGGTCAAGGATTGTAGACAAGCAGCAGATCCGAGTCACAGGCCGAGGGTCAAACACAGGAGAAGGCAGAAGTCCGTATAGCAAGCCGAGGGTCAGGTCCAGGAGAGAGATCAGAGGAGTCAAGCCAGTCCGGGTCACAAGGAGATTTTCAAGATAGTTTTCCAGAGTCTTGGGTATACAGGAAAGCTGACAAACCAGCAACTTGTCAGTGCAACTGGATCTCTTTAAATAGGCCCGCCTGGATTCCTATTGGTGCGCCGCCGCGCATGCGCGCGCGCCGCTGCGTCGGCGCGCGCACCCGAGGACGTAGAAGCGCCGTCCCGCGCACGCGCATGCGCCGAAGCATCATTCCGCCGCGCGTGCGCATTGGGCGCTGATTGGCGCCGTTGGACGGATTTCCCTGACAGGACCACTGAGCAACAGTCCAGTGCTGCTTCTCTGTAGCCCAGGTCAGGCGCTTCTGCCGCTGTTTCTGGTTCAAAAGTGGCTTGACCTGGGGAATGCGGCACCTGTAGCCCATTTCCTGCACATGCCTGTTCACGGTGGCTCTGGATGTTTCTACTCCAGACTCAGTCCACTGCTTCCGCAGGTCCTCCAAGGTCTGGAATCGGTCCTTCTCCACAATCTTCTTCAGGGTCCGGTCACCTCTTCTCGTTGTGCAGCGTTTTCTGCCACACTTTTTCCTTCCCACAGACTTCCCACTGAGGTGCCTTGATACAGCACTCTGGGAACAGCCTATTCGTTCAGAAATTTCTTTCTGTGTCTTACCCTCTTGCTTGAGGGTGTCAATGATGGCCTTCTGGACAGCAGTCAGGTCGGCAGTCTTACCCATGATTGCGGTTTTAAGTAATGAACCAGGCTGGGAGTTTTTAAAAGCCTCAGGAATCTTTTGCAGGTGTTTAGAGTTAATTAGTTGATTCAGATGATTAGGTTAATAGCTCGTTTAGAGAACCTTTTCATGATATGCTAATTTTTTGAGATAGGAATTTTGGGTTGTCATGAGCTGTATGCCAAAATCATCAATATTAAAACAAGAAAAGGCTTGAACTACTTCAGTTGTGTGTAATGAATCTAAAATATATGAAAGTCTAATGTTTATCAGTACATTACAGAAAATAATGAACTTTATCACAATATGCTAATTTTTTGAGAAGGACTTGTATTCTCTGCAGCCGCCTTACGGGGCAGCAGATATTTGATGTTTATATACTATCCTTAATATTTCAGATTACCGATACCTCCTGTTTGTTGTGTGTCTTTAGCGGGATTATTAATCCCAGATGACACAACCGGAATATTGGTCCACTTTGTGGTCTTCTCTGGTCCAGTACCCACGGTAAGACTGTATAGCAACGCGGATTTTTGGCTTGAGACTAGCCTGATTGTTTTACATTGAAATATGTATAGATTTTATATCCATTAGAAATTTATTTACCATGTTTTCCTTTATTTCATAGTTACGTGACAATCCAACTTTTCCACTTGTTGTTTATTGAAACCTATACATATACACATAGCTCCTGAAGAAGCGGATTCTACTTTTGAATCATAACGTGAAACATGTAGAGCACAGCATATGATGTATATATAGTGGTACTTTTTTCTATTCAATTGTAATGGTATGACACATTGTAATATCACGGAATGATTGTTGCTTTCTATGAAATGTAAAAATAACTGTTCTTATATATATACATTTTGTAATAAAAAAAAATATTTTTACTATCTACTCTTAACTGGTAATCAGTTAGCATAAGGTGCCGACATAGTCCATACTAGCCTCTCCCCTCTTTCTTTCTATTTGCCATGTACTTCCAAAACACATGGCAAATAGGTGTTGCTCTTGCGCTGCCATTTAGGCTACGTTCTCATCTGGGCATTTACCAACATGTGGCAGCCTGCACAGAAAGCACACAGCAATCACACAATGTGCTTGCGTTGCCATTTAGGTTTGGTTCACATCTGCATGTTTCTGAAAGCACGGCAACCCGTATAGTAAACACGTGCTTTGTTGTGCTTGCATTGCCATTTAGGCTGTGTTCGCACCTGCGTATTTCCGAATATGCAGCAACCCACACAATTGCCTTAGGAGCTGTTGTCTTCTTCTAAAAAGCCAGTCTAGGCACCAAACATTCCAGATGGTTTTTTTTTCTTATTTTTTCCTGTTATTTTTTTTTCACTAAACTGTAGTTTGATGCATTTTTAATGCATTTGTGATGCATTTTACAATTGTGCAGGAAAAAGCAGCAAGTTGTACTTTTTTTCCTGCACCAGAAACGCACTGCACTGGTATGAACTATGCCATTGGAACCCATATAACCTACTTTCCATGCATTTTTAATGCAGAAGAAAAACACTGCACTGCATGTGTGAATGGGCCCTAAGAATGTGTGACCAAGTCAGTGGTGAATGTTTTGGTAGTTACATTAGCACATATTAAACTCCTCAAAAAAAGGTCAGTTTTTAAACCACATCTCCAAAACCATCGAGATTATGGTCAGTCCTAATTCATCATGGTGCTTTATGCACTTACTGTGACTCTACTATTTCTCTTTCTGAACAATATCAAGCTTGCAGGATTTCACATGTTCCCCCCAAGGTATGTGAAGGCATAAGTGTATTTTCAAACTAAGGAGAGTGGAGGCAGTACAGGATATCTGTAGGCTCTACTTAAAACACATTTCTTGGTCTTCTGCATGTCTTTCTAACCTGTTGGGTTCACAGTTTAGCAGAACCGTCATCCCTGAAAGTTCTGCTAAACTGTGCACTGTGCCTCTCTCCTGCAGCTTCCCAGCTCTGTTTCTGAACTGTTAATATTGCCAGTTGTATAAAATAACCAGTTCCAGGATGAGGCTGCATTGGTGAGCTGCCTCTGAATCCCGGATCTTTCTGCTTTTTACCTTTTATGATGCATTTTGAGATTCGCTGACCCCACTCCAGTGGTGCTGATACTTTGGTTCCTTGATATAAGCGGACGCTTATCATTTTATTGAATAAAGTACCCGTTGCTGACATACTTTTGTGCTCTGCTCTCTATGTTCATTGTTCTGAGGCTGAATCTTCCAAAGGTGGCTTGTTTTGTGGACACTGCATCTGGATGTACAGCTGACCCCCACCCACGCAAAAGAAAGAGGGCTTTGCATTTCCAAGTACCTTTTCTTCTGAATGATGTATCCAACAGCCACTTCATAGTTAGAGGTCAGGTTGCATAAAAAATTAGAAGCTACAAGGGACTAAGGCACAGAGTAGCTAGGCTGACCCTGAGTTCCAGTGCCACACCACAGTTTCTGCTGGTGGAAAGTTGCATTCCAGGCTGGTTGGGCAGCGACTGGAAAGTCTACCCACCACAGCTGATCTATTATTCAAATCTCCAACATCAGGACAGATGCCATGCTGCGATCATCCTCAGGGGCCCCTGCTAATGAACTTTGCTGCAACAGTCATCTGGAGGTATCTTTATTGATAACCCTATATGCCTGAGTAAATGTGCACAATTCCACCAAGACTCTTGTTGGGCGCTTTTCTGACAATACCTGTTTGTACATTGGTTGTATGCATTATTATTAAATATATTCTAAACCTTTTTTTTAGATAATAAACATGTCATACTTACCTGTTTTGTGCAACGGTTTTGCACAGAGTAGCCGTGATCTTCTTCTCCTTGGGTCCCCCGCCTGAGCTCCTGACTCCTCCTTTTCGGCAAGTGCCCCTATAAGAAGCCAATTCCTATGGGGGGGACTCATGAGGGCTCGATCCTGAGCTGAACTGTCTGAGTCTATAGACATAGACAGTGTGGCTCTGCCCCGCTCCCCACTGACTCATCACAGGATTTGGTTGCCAGCAGCAGAAGCCAATGGATCCCACTGCTGCCTCTATGTCCTCTGAAAAAATTGAGAGTAGAGAGAGCTGCTGCTCTTGAGCACAGCACTGGGTTAAGATCAGGCTCAGGTAAGTAGGCTGAGGGGGATCCTCATTGCAGAAGTTTTTTTTACCATAATGCAGAGAAAGCATTAAGGTAAAAAAGTCTTTAGAACCACATTAATCTTTTTCTTTTATAAAGTTTGTATTATTTCCATACTGGTGTGCATCCATATACTTATGGTTAATGTTATATGCTTGTTGGAGTAGTTCCTCTGCTCCCAATTACTTTGATTAAACCACTGGTTAATTTCCCAGGAATGAAATTCCTAACAAGAAAAGTGGAGTTTGGGTAGGGATGAGCTTCGTGTTCGAGTCGAACCCATGTTCGACTCGAACATCGTCTGTTCGGCTGTTCACCGAATTGCGAACACTATGGGCCATTCGCGCCAAATTCGAGTGGCGCGTCACGGCCCATAATTCACTGCGGCATCGCAGTGCATTGCTGGCTGATGATTGGTCAAGCATGCACTATGACCCGCATGCTTGACCAATCACAGCGCCGTCTGAACAGAGAGCCGTAATTGGCCAAAGCCAGGGTGGCTTTGGCCAATTATGGCTCAGGGGGTTTAGTACACCCCCAACACTATATAAGGCCACCGGCTTGACGGCCTTGTGTAGTGTGTTGGAGTTGTTTAAAGTAAAGAGACAGAGAGAGAGACAGTGTAATTTGATTTGAGTTAGATAGAGCAGGCAGGCGAGTCAGTTAGCTGCAGTTACAGTGTGTAGAGAACATATATGCATCCTAGGTGTTGTATATATACTGTGAGGGGGTTAACTCAGCAGCGGGTGTGTGTGACCCCCTGGATGGGTTCACCACACAAAAAAAGGCACAGCAGACAGAGTTGTAGGTGAAAAAACAAAAAGGTGCGGTTTATTTAAACTATATACAGTGAAAAATATAACAGCAAAACAAAAGAAACATGAAAAGAAATCCTGGTCAGCTTGACCGCTTACTACACACGCAGTTTCTCTGTCTAACAACTAGGTGCAGCCTTGTGCTGCCCCAGCCCCAATCTCCCTGTTTTAGAAGTTTAAGCCACACAGGCTTTGTCTCACCGCACAGGTCAGAAAGCATGCTCCCCAGTCTACACAACACAGAACTGGTTCCAGGATGGAGCATCTCCCTTAGCATGCTGGGAGTTCTTGTAGAGGCCCTAATGAGCCCACTTGCTTCAGCTGGGCTCATTAACTCTTCCCTTCAAGACTCCCAGCATTCCCCCTAGTGGTATAAATTGGCATAAAGCCTGAATCTAGGACATATATATCTCCCATCCTGGATGCAACCTGGTGATTTTACCTGCCTGCTGTCATATACCCCCCCCCTCTTGTTTTAACCTTGGGGTTGGAACATAAGCATGCATGTACTCGAGACAAAGCATCCACATTCCCCATTTGAACGCCAGGGCGATGCTTTACCGTAAAGTTGAATTCCTGTAGGGCCAGGAACCACCTATTTACTCTTCTATTTGTCTCTTTGTTTTGAGTCATCCACTTTAAAGGAGCGTGATCAGTAATCAGGTCAAAGTGCCTACCTAGCAGATAGTACCGAAGGGAATCTAGAGCCCACTTCACCGCTAAACACTCCTTCTCAATTGTGGCGTAATTTACCTCATGGGACTTCAATTTCCTGCTGAGGTAAATGATGGGTGCTCTTCCCCGTTCCAGACCTGGGACTATAGGGCTCCTAACCCAACGTCGGATGCATCACTTTGTGCGACAAAGCCCCTAGAGAAGTCTGGTGAGTACAACACTGGCTGGCTACATAAGGCTTTTTTTAAAATTGGAATGCTGCCTCAGCCTCTGGAGTCCATTTAACCATGACAGACTCTTTCCCTTTTGTCAGGTTGGTTAGGGGCACAGCCTGAGAAGCAAAGTGGGGAATGAATCGCCGATAATAACCAGCGATTCCCAGAAAGACTCGTACCTGCTTCTTGCTGTTGGGACGTGGCCAATTCTGTATGGCCTCGACTTTATTGACTTGGGGTTTTATCACTCCCCTCCCAATGGTGTACCCAAGATATTTGGCCTCCTCCTGTCCAATGGTACACTTCTTGGGGTTGGCTGTAAACCCAGCTTCCCGGATAGAGTCTAGGACTGCTTGCACTTTTGGCAGATGTGAGGCCCAATCTGTGCTATAGATAATTACATCATCCAGGTAAGCCGCAGCATACTTCTGATGGGGCCTCAGTATCTGGTCCATTTTCCGCTGGAATGTTGCCGGTGCATTCTGTAATCCAAACGGCATTCTTTTATATTGGAACACCCCGTCTGGGGTTACAAATGCGGTTTTCTCCTTGGCCGATTTGGCCTGGGGAATTTGCCAATACCCTTTTGTGAGATCAAGAGTTGTCATGTATCGGGCTGTTCCCAGCCGGTCGATCAACTCATCTATACGTGGCATGGGGTAGGTGTCAAATTTTTTAACTTTGTTCAGTTCAGTTACAGAATCGCCAGCTCCCATCCGGTTTAGGCATTAACACTATGGGACTGGACCAATCACTTTGGGATTCCTCTATCACCCCCAGTTTAAGCATTTTCTGTACTTCCTCACGTATTGCCTCCCGTCGGGCCTCTGGGATCCGATAGGGTTTTAGCTTCACCCTTTCACTGGGCGGGGTAATAATATCATGCTCTACCCCAGAAATTTGTCCCGGCAGCTCAGAGAAAACCTCCTTGTTGCGAATCACAAACTCCTTAACCTCCTGTTGTTGGGGGTTTGACAAGGTGACTGCTATTCCAACCTCAGGAATCACGCAATCAGCCTGAGCTGGTAACAAAGTTTCTGTGACTAGGGATTCCCTATCCCTCCAGGATTTCAACAGATTAATGTGATAGATCTGTTCGGGCTTTCGCCTTCCTGGTTGTCTAACCTTGTAATTCACTTCGCTCACTTTTTCCATTATCTCGTAGGGGCCTTGCCATTTGGCGAGGAATTTGCTTTCAACCGTAGGGACAAGTACCAATACCCTATCCCCCAGGGAAAAGGTACAGGTCTTGGACCCACAGTTGTACACTCTCTGCTGTGCCAACTGCGCTTGGGCCAAATGTTCCTTTACGATTGGCATTACCCGTGCACTTCTATCTTGCATCAGGGCGACATGCTTAATCACACTCCTGTGGGGAGAACTCTCACTTTCCCAAGTTTCCTTGGCGATATCCAACAGCCCTCTTAGGTGTCTCCCATAAAGTAACTCAAAGGGTGAGAAACCTGTAGAGGATTGGGGTACCTCCCTAATGGCAAACATTAAATAGGGAATTGGACAGTCCCAATCCTTTCCATCTCTATCCACCACCTTCTTTAATATTTGTTTTAGGGTTTTGTTGAATCTTTTAACCAACCCATCGGTTTGGGGGTGATACACAGATGTACGCAATTGTGTCACTTTGAACAACTTGCACAGCTCTTTCATAACCCGGGCCATAAAGGGTGTACCTTGGTCCGTAAGCAGTTCCTTACAAATACCCACACGGCTAAAAACAAGAGATAGCTCTTTGGCTATGGTTTTGGCTGAGGTATTTCGGAGAGGAATCGCTTCCGGATAACGGGTGGCATAGTCCAATATAACCAAGATGTACTGATGCCCCCTAGCGGACTTCATTATCGGACCTACCAAATCCATTGCGATCCTCTCAAAGGGGACCTCAATGATGGGGAGAGGTACCAGCGGGTTACGGAAATGGGGCATCGGTGCCGACCTCTGGCACACAGGGCAGGAGGAACAATAATTTTCTGTTTCCTTCATGATCCCAGGCCAATAGAATCTCTGCAATACTCTCTCTCAGGTTTTCTCTGTCCCCAGATGACCTCCAAGAATGTGCCCATGGGCCAACTCTAATGCCCCGTACACACGATCGTTTTTCATGCCGTTAAAACTGCCATTTTAAAAAATGGCCCTGAAAAATGATTGTGTGTATGCTCCAGAACATTTTTAACGACGTGAAAAACGGCCATTAAAAATTCCAGACATGCTCTCTTTTTTCACGTCGTTTTTCATGTCGTTTTTTTTAACAACATGAAAAACGATAGTGTGCATGCTTTAACGACGTGAAAAAAAAACGCGCATGCTCACAATCAAGTATGAGACGGGAGCGCTCGTTCTGGTAAAACTAGCGTTCGTAATGGAGATAGCACATTCATTACACAGTAACGGACTGAAAAGCGCGAATCGTCGCTCAACAAACTTTACTAACATGAAGGGTGGCGCCATTCGAACGGAACTTCCCCTTTATAGTGCCGTCGTACGTGTTGAACGTCACTGCGCTTTGCTTGATCGTTTTTTTTAATGATGGTGTGTACGCAAGGCAGGCTTGAGAGGAAACATGAAAAAAACGAGGAGAAAAACGTCGGTTTAAAAAATGACATTAAAAACGATCGTGTGTACGGGGCATTAACACCAACTTTCTGTAAGGTTTGGGCACCACAAGCTGCTCAATGGTTTCTTCTGCCCTTTTAGCGACCCGATACAGTAGTTCCTTTTCCACGATGAAGTATGGGTAAGTGCAGGTCTCATCTGGGTTTACTAACTCGCCATCTATTTTCACTACGTTTTCCCGTGCCCTTACTAGGGTGGGGTCTTTTAACTGTTCTGTGGCAAAATTTTCCTTGTGAACCTCGAGATCAGAAAACTCCACAGTTGGCATGTTTTCGTCTGAGGATGTTGGCTCCTCCCCAGTTTCTCGAGTCTCCCCTGCCAATACCGACAAGGGGAATTCTGGAGAGTCCTCACCACTCTCAGAGGAATTCTGGTTATCACCTTCCTGGTATATAGGGGCACCAGTGGGGGGCTCAGGATAATCCCATAGTTCCCAGAACTTTGGAAATCCCTTCCCACAATGGCATCATGTGGCAAGTGAGACACTAACCCCACCTGATGAGAGAGGGTACCTTTGGGGGTCTCAAAACACACTGTAGTCACAGGATACTCTCGGGTGTCCCCATGCACACAAATAACAGCTACCTTGTTATTCCCAGAGACCTCTGTAGTAACTAATTCAGCCTTTATCAGTGTTACCAGGCTACCTGAATCCAGCAACACAACAACATTTCTACCATTAATACACATTTTGCATTAATGTTTCTCAGTTCCCCGAATGGCAGTGCATGCGACTGTCGCAAACAGCGACTGACGTCTGTCCCTTAGAAAGTCACATTGCATGGGCTCATCCACAACTGGGCAATTTGCTGCAATATGTCCCTCTTGTCAGCAGCGGTAGCAAACAATCCTTTTGGCTACCTCTTGAGCCCCTGTGTCATGGAAACCCTGTCAGGAACAGACGCCCTGGACTTCCTGGTTCCCGCCCCCGCAGGTGACGCCCGAAGGGCTATTTAAACTCCTCACTTGCAGACAGTCCCTGCTGTCTGCTCTACAGCGTTTATCCCAAGTGACCTGATCTGCCTTGTTTACCTGTATCTGACCCGGCTTCCTGTGACCCTCCTGCTATCTGCCTGTACCTGACCATCGGCCTGTTTTCTGACTTCGGTATTGCCTGATCCTTTTGTGCCTCGCTGCCTGCCAGTTTGCCCGACCCCGGCTTGTCTGACGATCCTGCCTGACCTTGGCTCTTGTTCACCTGCTGCTGCCTAGTGGTTCCAGTTTACCTGCTGTGCCTCCCGGTCCGGGTCATCTGCTGAGTTCCTGGTTCCTGTCTGCTCATCTGCTGGTTCCTGTCTGCTCATCTGTTGGTTCCTGTCTGCTCATCTGCTGGTTCCTGTTCACCTGCTGCTGCCTAGTGGTTCCAGTTTACCTGCTGTGCCTCCCGGTCCGGGTCATCTGCTGAGTTCCTGGTTCCTGTCTGCTCATCTGCTGGTTCCTGTCTGCTCATCTGCTGGTTCCTGTTCACCTGCTGCTGCCCAGTGGTTCCAGTCTACCTGCTGTGCCTCCCGGTCCGGGTCATCTGCTGAGTTCCTGGTTCCTGTCTACTCACCTGCTGCAGTTCCTGGTTCCTGTCTGCTCATCTGCTGGTTCCTGTCTGCTCATCTGCTGGTTCCTGTTCATCTGCTGCTGCCCAGTGGTTCCAGTCTACCTGCTGTGCCTCCCGGTCCGGGTCATCTTCTGAGTTCCTGGTTCCTGTCTACTCACCTGCTGTAGTTCCTGGTTCCTGTCCACTCACCTGCTGTAGTTCCTGGTTCCTGCCTCCTCACCTGCTGGTTCCTGATCACCTGCGGTAGTTCTTGATCCTGCCAGGCACTCGTACCCCTTCCACCTCCGTGCTTCCTGTTATACCACCAGGGGCCGCCGGTGGGAGCCGTAAGGGAGGCCTCCCTCTGCTAACCGGGCTCGTCACCGTCAGGTACGTGACACCCTGACTTCCCAGGCTGTTCTCGCCAGACCTTAGGTAGAACTCCCACCCTCTCACTCTCTCCACCCTCACTCCTTGGAATCATCTTACCCGCCACTGGGGATGGTTTGGTCTTAGGGTGGAAAGTCCGTGAGTCTCTAGAAGAGGCAGTCAGGTTCTCTGTAGCCAAGTACTTCTCTACACGATCCACAAGATTATCAGCCGTTTCTGGGTCTCCATGGCTTACCCACTTTTGGATGGCAGTAAGAACAGCTCTCGAGAAACGATCCATCACAACACGTTCCACAATCTTTGGTGCGGACAAAGTCTCTGGCTGTAGCCACTTCCTGCTCAGGTGAATGAGATCATACATTTGAGACCTGGGGGGTTTTCCAAGCTGGAAAGTCCAGTTATGCACACGCTGAGCCCGGACGGCCAGGGTGACACCCAGCCGTGCCAATATTTCATTTTTTAGCATCACATAGTCTTTTGCTTGGTCAGGCTCTAGGTTATAGTAAGCTTTCTGCAATTCACCAGTTAACAGAGGGGCCACCAGTCCAGCCCACTGCTCCTTAGGCCACTTTTCCCTTTCAGCAGTCCTTTCAAATGTTTTCAAAAACACCTCTGGATCATCCTCTCCAGTCATTTTTGTCAGTAAACGACTCACCCCAAAGGACGCAGTATTAGTGGAACTACTTGCCTCACTGGTCTGTGGACGTTGCTGCATTAATGTCTCCATTTGTTGCTGTAGTCTCTGTTCTTGCTTCTGCAACAGGTCTATGAAGCGGGCCTCAGATTGCTGCTGGGCTTGTTGCTGAGCTTCCAGACTCTGTTGGTGAGCTTGCTGCTGGGCTGCGAGGCTTTTTTGCAAAGCTGCATTTGTCTGCTGCTGGGCTGCGAGGCTCTGTTGTTGAGTTTGCTAGTGGGATGTGAGGCTCTTTTGCAAACCTGCATTTGTCTGCTGCTGATTGGCATTTGCTAGAGCCAGCTGTTTCAGTATCTCCTCCATGCTGGCCAAAAAAACTGCCACTGGTTCTCCACCAACTGTGAGGGGGTTAACTCAGCAGCGGGTGTGTGTGACCCCCTGGATGGGTTCACCACACAAAAACAGGCACAGCAGACAGAGTTGTAGGTGAAAAAACAAAAAGGTGCGGTTTATTTAAACTATATACACTGAAAAATATAACAGCAAAACAAAAGAAACATGAAAAGAAATCCTGGTCAGCTTGACCGCTTACTACACACGCAGTTACCCTGTCTAACAACTAGGTGCAGCCTTGTGCTGCCCCAGCCCCTATCACCCTGTTTTAGAAGTTTAAGCCACACAGGCTTTGTCTCACCGCACAGGACAGAACGCACACTCCCCAGTCTACACAACACAGAACTGGTTCCAGGATGGAGCATCTCCCTTAGCATGCTGGGAGTTCTTGTAGAGGCCCTAATGAGCCCACTTGCTTCAGCTGGGCTCATTAACTCTTCCCCTGCAAGACTCCCAGCACTCCCCCTAGTGGTATAAATTGGCATAAAGCCTGAATCTAGGACATATATATCTCCCATCCTGGATGCAACCGGGTGATTTTACCTGCCTGCTGTCACAATATGTATACACTGTATTCAGTTTAGCTAGATCCGTTCTTGTTATTCTCTATACTGTGACAGACAGGCAGGTGATTGTGCTAGCTGCAGTGTTTCACTTAGTGTACTGTGTGCTTTGCATAGCGTTCACCTAAAGCTTACCTGAATACAATTAGTGGTGTTCTCATAATAAAACCACAGGCAGGGAGCTGCATTAATTTCATTTAGTGTACTGCAGTACTTCTGTCCTTTGCACAGCGTTCATTTAAAGGAACCTGAGTACAATTTGTGGTGTTCTGATAATAAAACCACAGGCAGAGAGCTGCAAGTATTTTCAGTTAGTGTACTGTGTCCTCTGTTAGTGTACTGTGTCCTCTGTGTTCACCTAAAACTAACTGAAGACAATTGCTGCTTTTCTCATACTAATACCACAGCAGGGAGTTGATTCTGCTGCATTATAATCAGTACAGATATATATATATATATATATATATATATATATATATATATATATATATACATCCCACCTTTGTGCAGCTACATCTCACTGCAGGCCATTAGTATGTCTGGAAGGCAAACAAGGACAGGTAGACAGTAACGAGGCAATAAAAGAGGGCAAGCAGGCTCTGGGGCTGATTTACAAAACTTTTGCGCCATGAGTATCGGCACATCTGCGCGCGCAATGGCTGTTTTGGTATTTACAAAACATTAGCGCCGGTAGTGCAGCCCTATTTCCCATTTACTATAGTGTTGTCGGCGGACGGGAGGAGGCGCTCAGTGCGCCACTATGGACCTGGCGCACGGCATGTTAAAATCTAAATATAAAGAAGCTGGAAGTGAGAATATAATGGGGGTGATGTAGGGTGATGTGAGGAAGTGTAGTGACACCTGCCCAAATAACTAATATGCCCAAAATAGAGTGAGAAAGTAACTTTTTCAGAACCAGCCCACTGCGCCGGCAAGTACGATTCGAGCTGCGGGAGGTTTTTTTGAGCTCAGCGCGGGAATTTTCCTTGTTTCCTTGCGCCAAGACACTGCGCCGGCAAAATCTTAGTAAATGTCAAGTCACGTAAACCAATTTGCATAAGTTGAACAGGCGCAGCTCTGAACTTCCCAGTGCGCCTGCAAAATGACATTTCTAAAGAAAAAAAAAAGGCATTTAAAAGCACCCGCGGCTGTAATGAATTGTCGGCTCCCGGCAATATAGATAAAAGTCAGTGAAAGTCTTTGATAACAAAAAAAAAAAGCATGGGGGTTCCCCCAAATTCCATTACCAGGCCCTTCAGGTCTGTAATGGATATTTAGGGGAACTCCGCCGCAAATAAAAAAAAATGCGTGCGGTTCCCCCAAATATCCATACCAGGCGGGATCTGGGGGTCCCCTTTGTTAAAGGGGTCTTCCAGATTCCGATAAGCCCCCCGCCCGCAGACCCCCACAACCACCGGGCAAGGGTTGTGGGGATGAGGCCCTTGTCATCCTCCCCATGTTGAGGGCATGTGGCCTGGTACGGTTCAGGAGGGAGGGGGGCGCTCTCTCGTCCCCCCCTCTTTTCCTGCGGCCTGCCAGGTTGCGTGCTTGGATAAGGGTCTGGTGTGGATTTTTGGGGGGACTCCACGCCATTTTTTTAAAAATTTGGGGTGGAGTTTCCCTTAAAATCCATACCAGATCTGAAGGGCCTGGTATGGATATTTGGGGGAACCGCACGCATTTTTTTTTTAATTTGCGACAGAGTTCCCCTTAATATCCATTCCAGACCTGAAGGGCCTGGTAATGGAATTTGGGGGGGACACCCACGCTTTTTTTTTTTTGTTATCAAAGACTTTCACTGACTTTTATCTGAATTGACGGGAACCAGAAACTCATTACAGCCGCGAGTACTTTTAAATGACTATTATTTTACTTTAGAAATGTAATTTTGCTCTGGAACTGTTATAAACATGGAAAACATGCGCTACTTTACAGGCATACTATAGACACCCCCCGGGTATGATATTTAGGGCCAGTTCACACCGAATGCAGTGCAGTGCGTTTTTTGATGCATGAAAAACGCAAAGAAAGTTGATCACATTAATGCCAATGGCATAGTTCACACCACTGCAGTCCGTTCCAGTGCGTTTCAGAAAGGCAAAAAAAAATTGGTCATGCTGCATTTTTTAGGTACAGAACTGTACTGGACCGCAGTAAAACACATCAAAAATGCAACGGAACGTACCAAAAACGCACTGGAATGCACCAAAGACGCACCTAAATGCACCAAAGACGCACTGCAACACACTTGTCCTAAGTGAAAAGAGGGGGAAAAAACACTGGACTGCATCAAAAATGCATCAAAAATGCACTGGAACGTGTCAAAAACGTGCATGCAGAAAAGCACCTGGAACGCATCCAGACTGCGTTTCTATGGTGTGAACTAGGGCCAGTTCACACCATACAAACGCAATCCGGATGCGTTCCAGGTGCTTTTCTGCATGCATGTTTTTGATGCGTTCCAGTGCATTTTTGGTACGTTTTTGATGCAGTCCAGTGTTTTTTATTCACCCCTCTTTTTTATTAACCATAGATAAGGAAAAGTGTGTTCCAGTGCGTTTTTGGTGCATTTAGGTGTGTTCCTGTGCGTTTCAGTGCGTTTATGATGCGTTTTGCTGCGTTCTAGTACAGTCCAGTGCAGGTAAAATGCAGCATGTTCTACTTTTTTTGCGGAACTGGAATGCACTGGAACAAACACTGCCATTTAGAACCATATAACCAACTTTCCATGCATTTTTGATGCATAAAAAACGCAATGGACTGCATGTGGTGTGAAATGGCCCTTAAGCAATTTGGCATATTTAAAGGCACTTCTCCTTGTTTTGTTTTTGGTGTTGTCCAAATTGGTGACATTGATATATGTCCCTTAGGGTGGGACCTGGGCCCCCATTGTAAGGCCAATAACTAGAAGATAAGCCAGCCAAGTGGGGACTAGCAAAATTAACATGTCAGTTCCCATAGACTGCAATGGTATTTGTTGGTTGGGGGGGGGGGTTGTCCCATCTCTAATTTTGTAGCATGCTGGATGATGTGCTTAATTTTGGACAGGGGGGGGTATTTTCTGCTAGCTGCATTTGAGTTCTTCTGAGCATGCCCAGCCTGTTAGATTTTTTTTTTGTGCTTTTTGTGTGTGAACAGCACCTGGACATTTCTGGGCATGCTCAGAGTGTTTTTATGGGTTAGTAATTGAAGGACATCCTTAACAGGTGTAGCCACTTTTAAGTTCAGTCTCTACATTGGGTGAACTTGCATTTTGGGTGTTCCATGGACTGTGCATGTGTTTTCAATTGCCTCATTAGCACACAAACCTATGTTATATAAAGCTCACAGATAGCATTCTCTACCTTGCCCTGAAAAGAGGCAAACGTGTGTGTGTGTGCGCGCGTCCGTCCGTCCGTCCGTCCGGCAAAATGTACAATTTGGTGTCCTTATCGAGTTTGTAACACATGTATTTTATTTGTTATGTCTTTGCAAAACAGATGTTTGGTTTACTTTTGTGGATTGTATTTTTTTGTGTGGGGGAAATGTTCCCCTGAAATAATTTTGATGTTGTTAATGTTTGTCGTTTGTTCAATTTGATTTAATTGTCTGTGCTGCATTATTTAGCCAAATATTTCTCAAGATATTGTGAGTCTGTAACTGTTTCAAATTGACCCTGTTTTTTATTTTTTTATTTATTTATTTTATTCTATTCGTTTTGTTGACCAATAAAATTTGATGCAAAGTTTTGAGTTTTGTTTTGTGTTTTCTTTGCAACAAATGTGACAGCTGATTGGCATGTCAAAACAACAGGTGTGATTTGTCTACCCTGGTGCCTTCATGCTAGCATATGCATGGATTGTATTGTGTGCTGCCATGGAAAATCACCAGGAAATGAAAAATACAGAGCGGTAAGTATTCAATTTTCCTTTTTTACTGCAGTGGTTCTCAGCCTCAGTCCTCAAGTACCCCCAACAAGACATGTTTTGTGAATTTATCTTATGGAGAATTGCTGTCCAAAATACCAAACCACTGACTGTGATTTAAAGCACATGTGCAAGATGAAGGAAAACCTGCAAACATGGCCTGTTGGGGGTACTTGAGAAGCACGGATTTAGAGCACTGCACTTAAAAATGGATCAAGGCAATACAATTCTAATTGTGGGCATTTTGAGGGAAACAAAGTAAGTGTTAGAACCCCTGCTTGTTTTTTTTTGTAGGTTGGGCTTTGTGTCCCCTTTTAGTAAAATTGGCTTCACTTCCTGTCACACAGCTAAACAATAAGTGAAGGTAAAACCCTACCAATGTTTTTTCTTGGGGACACACAGATCAATCTAACTAGTGTCCCCATTAAGCAAATTGCACTCTAGCACTTTGTTGTGTACACCCCAAATCATTGGGTAGTTTGGGGTTTAGTAAAGACAAATCAACTCTGCAGTAAAAGTGTAGCTGCTGAAAATCTGAGGGATCACTGGTGATTGTAACATCCAATCATGTAAAAGCAAAGATGGTGTTTTTTTTGTTTACTTGCATGTCCCCCTCGGATATCCAGCAAGTGCACTTGTAGTGCAAATTAGATTTGCCTTTAGTAAATAAACCCCAAAATACCTAATAATTTGGGGTGTAACCCGCAAAATGCTGGAGTGCAATGTATATAATGGGGAAAGTATTTAGATTGACCTGTGTGTCCCCAAGGAAAGACATTGGTAGGGATTTCCCCTCACTTCCTGTGTGGCTATGTGACAGGAAGTGAATTATTTGGAAGGATAAAGTGGCCAAATTTGGGAGTTGTCTTCACCCTATCCGAGGTGCAGACATCCCCAAAAACTGTCTAGACTTGTAATCCCTCTGCACTCTATGCCCAAGCAAAAAAAAAGAAAGGATTTCATTTAGTTTAACTTTGCAAAGACACATTCCTAAGTTGAATTGTGATGCATGTCAATGGCCCATTTAGACCCTCTTTAATCACTTGAGATCAGCGCTATAACTGATCGACGGCCACAGCATGGTCCTCAATTGCCGGGAATCCGTCAATAAACGTCCTCCCCTTCGCGCGCGTGTGCTGTGGTCACCGAGTCACTGAGACTCGAGTGATGACAGATCCAAGTAAGGGGCCGATACCTGCTCTTTACCATGTGATCAGCTGTCAGCCAATGACAGCTGATCACGTGATGTAAACAAAAGCTGGGTAATGGTTTTTGTTTTCTCCTTGTGCTGACAGCGTGAGCATAAAAAAGGCAATCACGGCTTATGTGCAAGGGACATTGGGCCCGAAGAGGAAGAGGCAATTCTGCGTCATCTGTGACAATCAGTAGCCCCTGCCAGTGCCACCTATCAATGCCCACCACTGGTGCCAATCAGTGCCACCTAGCAGTGCTGCCTATCAGTGCCCATCACTGCCAACTATCATTGCCACCTAGCAGTGCCACTTCTCAATGCCCACCAGTGCCAACTAGCAATGCCACCTCTCAGTGCCCACCCTTGCCACCTTATCGGTGCCCATCAGTGCAGCCCATCAGTGCAGTCTCATCAGTGTACATCAATGAAGGAGAAAAATTACCTTTTTTCTAAATTTTCTAAATATTAACCACTTTCCTACCGCCCACCGTCAAATGACGTCCTCGGCTTTGTGCGGTGACATCTGAATGATGCCTGCAGTTGCAGGCATCATTCAGATATCATTCTTTTTCAGCCGGCGATTCTGTGTACGCTAAAAATGATCATAGCGGCAGTTCCGCCGCTTGATTGTTCTTATAGGCGGCAGGAGGGGACGTTCCCCCCCCCTCCCGCCGCCATCCGGCGCTTCTCCGGGCTCTCCCGTGCCATCTTGGGCTCAGAGAACGATTTGGCCGGTGCCGGATGGGAAGCATAGAGATGACTGGTGACCAGATGGTCACCAGTCATCTCTATGACTGTCGGAGGCCCGGGCGCGACGTTATGACATCACACCGGGTTCCTGTATGTAAACCAAGCCGTGATCTCGGCTGTCAGCATGAGATTGGTGAATTTTTTTGACCGATCTCATGCTTTCCAGCCTGGAGGAGAGATGTGGGGTCTTATTGACCCTGCATCTCTCCATAAAGAGGACCTGTCACAATAGATTCCTATTACAAGGTATGTTTACATTCCTTGTAATAGGAATAAAAGTGATCCAAAAAACTAAAAAGTAAAAAAAAGAGTAAGAAATACAAAAAAGTAAAAAAAAAAAAAAATCAAAATAAAGAAAAAACGCCCATGTGCCCAGTAGCTCGTGCTCAGAAGCGAACACACACGTAAGTCCCCACATATGTAAACGCCGTTCAAACCACACATGTGAGGTATTGCTGCGTGTGTTAGAACGAGTGCAACAATTCTAGCACTAGACCTCCTCTGTAATGAGAAAATGGTAACGTGTAAAAAATTTAAATATTCGCCTAGGGAGATTTTTAACCACTTCAATACCATGCACTTATACAGCTTCCTGCCCAAGCCAATTTTGAGCTTTCAGCGCTGTCGCTATTTGAATGACAATTGCGCGGTCATGCTACACTGTACCCAAACAAATTTTTTATCATTTTGTTCCCACAAATAGAGCTTTCTTTCGGTGGTATTTGATCGCCTCTGCGATTTATTTTTTTTGCACAACAAATAAAAAAAGAGCGAAAATTTTGAAAAAAACTATGTTTTTCTTTGTTTCTGTAATATTTTTTTGTAAATAAGTACCTTTTCTACTTCAATGATGGGCACTGATAAGGCGGCACTGAAGGGCACTGATAAGGCGACACTGATGGGCACCGATGAGGTGGCACCAATGAGGTGGCACTGATGATGGGCACTGATAGGCAGCACTGATGGGCACTGATATGTGGCACTGGTATGCGGCACTGATTGGCACTCATAGGCGGCACTGATTGGCACTCATAGGCGGCACTGATTGGCACTTATAGGCGGCACTGATGGGCACTTATAGGCGGCACTGATAGGTGGCACGGACGGGCACTGATAGGTGGGCACTTATGGGCACGGATGGGCACTGATAGGTGGCGCTGATGGACACTAGTAGGTGGCACTGATGGACACTGATGCCCAGCAATGCCAGCCACCACACATTGTGGTTGTGCCATCATAGTGCCAGTCAGTGCCCATTTGTGGGCACTGATTGGCATATTCTTTTTTATATATTTTTTATTTTACTACATGTGGATGGCCATGGGACCATCCACATGCTTGGGGCTTCCCTGTGGTCATGGGGGGCTTCCCTGGTGGTCCAGTGTGGGTATCCGAGGGGGGGCTGCGCTGATAAACAATCAGCGCAAACCCCCCCTGTCAGGAGAGCCGCTGATCGGCTCTCCTCTACTCGCGTCTGTCAGACGCGAGTGAGGAAGAGCCGATCAACGGCTCTTCCTGTTTACATTGTGATCAGCCGTGATTGGACACGGCTGATCACGTGGTAAAAAGCCTCCGCCGGAGGCTTTTTACCAAGATCAGTGTAGCGGTGGGTCAGACTGACCCACCGCTCCAACGATCGCCGCGATGCGCGTCATATGACGTCCAGTGTGGATAACAGAACCACTTCCCGGACGTCAATATGCTATTGACTGGGCGGGAAGTGGTTAAGTACTGAATTTGGTGTCATTCCATGAGTGTACGCAATTTTAAAGCGTGACATGCTAGGTATCTATTTAGTCAGCATAACAACATCTTTCACATTATCCCAAAAAATTGGGCTAACTTTACTGTTTTGTAATTTTTTTACATTCATGAAAGCATTTTTTTACCAAAAAAAGGCGTTTGAAAATTTATTGCGCAAATACCGAGCGAGATAAATATTTGCAATGAACGCCATCTTATTTCCTAGGGTGTCTGCAAAAAAAACATATATAATGTTTGGGGTTTTGAAGTAATTTTATAGCCATAAATGTATGATTTTTACATGAAGGAGACAAGTGCCAGAATAGGCCCAGTGCTGAAGTGGTTAAAATCTCCTTTTTTTTTTAACTCGGTCTTCTATATTTATAGAAAACAAAAAACCGCAGAGGTGATCAAATAGCACCAAAAGAAAGCACATCACAGTCCCATCATTCCCCGGGACTGTGACATCATATGGGGGCGGGGTCAGTGATGGCATCACCCGGTGACCACGCCCCATGCCAATATAAGTGGGTGCGCTCCGCGGCCAGAGCATTGTAACGGCGGACAGCGACGAGGCAACATCGGGCGAAGAGAAGAGGGAAGAAGACGACGCTGAAGCCCAGGACCCCGCTAGCAAAAGAGCTGGAAGAAGATAGCGGGGCGCCCGGCAGAAGGCAGAAAGAACCAGAGATCGTGGAGAAGGCACCGGAGAGCGGGAGAAGAACCGGAGAGCGCGGAGACGACACCGGAGAACAGAACAAGAGACCCCCGAAGTCAGAAGAAGACGACAAGGAAGCCCGGGACCCCGCTAGCAAAAGAGCTGGAAGAAGATAGCGTGGCGCCCGGCAGGAAGACCCCCGGAGCTGCCTAATAAATTACTTTAAAAACCTGTGTTGTGTTTTTTATTGACTTTTTTTGCCACCAGGTGAATCGGTAGGGGTACGATGTACCCCATACTCATTAACATAGGGTGGGGGGGCCGGGATCTGGGGCCCCCTTATTAAAGGGGGCTCCCGGATTCCGAAAAGCCCGCCGCCCGCAGACCCCGACAACCAACGGCCAGGGTTGTCGGGAAGAGGCCTTTGTCCCCATCAACATGGGAGCAGGGTGCTTTGGGGGGGGGCCGCAGGTCGCCCCCCTGCCCCAAAGCACCCACCCCCCCACGTTGAGGGCATGCGGCCTGGTACGGTTCAGGAGGGAGGGGGGCCGCTCTCTTCCCCCCCTCTTCCCCTGCGGCCTGCCAGGTTGCGTGCTCGGATAAGGGTCTGGTATGGATTTTGGGGGGACCCCCACGCCGTTTTTTCGGCTTAGGGGGTTCCCCTTAAAATCCATACCAGACCTAAGGTTCTGGTATGGATTTTGGGGGGACCCCCACACCGTTTTTTCGGCTTAAGGGGTTCCTCTTAAAATCCATACCAGACCTAAGGGCCTGGTATGCTCCTGGAGGGGAATCATGACGGTTTTTTCATTACAATTCGGCCTGGAGTTCCCCTTCATGATTCATACCAAACACGGGACAGCGAGGCTGCCGAGAACCAGCGTGATGCCATCACGCTGGAGACATTCTCGGCCAGCTAGTCGCCTCTAGGACACGACTTGAGCGGCTGCTTCACGCTCAGGTCGTGTCTAAGTTGCCTCGCAAAGTCGCGCTGTCCCTGTGTCAGCCGGCACACGAGCCGCCCCGCGAGTCGGATCGGCTTCATCTGACTTCCCGGGCGACCTCTATTCAAATCAATGGGCTCCCATAGGGAACCATTAATTTTCAATAGAGCGCCGCTGACATTTGTATTTACTATAAAAGTGCGCCGCTGGTTCCTGCGCCCAATGAAGGAGTTATCCGGCGCACCAATTAAGGTATGAACCGGCGCAGCGCATTGTTATTAGTAAATCAGCCCCTCTGTGTCTATGTGTCTAGAGGCAACAGTGCTGGTCGTGGACACGGTGCATCCTCATCAGCATGTGGCCGTGGGACATGTTTGTCCTTCTTTTCGGCAGCTGGCCACGTTGAGCCGCAACATGCCCAAGACTTGGTAGAGTGGATGACCAAGCCATCCTCATGCTCCTCATCCTCTCTCACCCAGGCTCAGGGTACTTTGTCTGGCAACACGGCTGCAAAAGCGACCTCTTCCCTCTGCTCAATGGCATCAGTCACTCCTTCCGTAGCCACACCTTGTCCCCCGAACTGTTTGACGACAGTGTTGGGTACATGCTCCAGGAGAATGCCCAGCGTTTTGAAGGCTAAGATGATGGAACCCAGCTAGAGGAAGGCAGTAACGTGAGCCCAGAGAGAGGGGGTAGTAACGTGAGCCCAGAGAGAGGGGGTGCCCAACAAGGACAGCTATCTGGTAGTCATGTTCCCCCAGCTGCAGCATACTGCCAGATTTGCTCCAGTAATGAGGAGGGAGGGGATGATGAGGTCACTGACTCCACGTGGGTGCCTGATAGGAGAGAGGAGGAGGAGGAGGAGGAGACACATCTCCAAAGAGGCAGAATGCCCTCCAGGGGCTGCTTAAGGGCAGCACACCGACTGCATCACACCACAGAGCTCTGCATGTGCAGGGCGCTGCTGTCTCTGCGCGTTATTCCAAAAGTTCTTTGGTGTGGGCCTTTTTTCAGATGTGTGCAGCAGATCGCACCATTGCCATTTGCAACATATGTCTGAAGCGTATCTCGCGTGGCCAAAACATCAGCCGCTTGGGCACCATGTGCTTGACCAGACATATGTCGACCTGACATGCAGTCCGTTGGCAAGCGTACCTAAAAGACCCACACCAAAGAACAAAGCGGACCTCTCCTTGCTCCTCATCAGCAGGGATCTCAAACCCCACTATACCTTCTGTCCTCTCTGAAACCTGCACTGAGAGGAATGAAGGTGTAGAATTAGGTGTGTCACAGCCAAGTACTTGCGGGCAATCTGCTATCGGTACAACAACGTCCGATTGTACCAGGCAAATTTCCCTGCCCCAGCTGCTGCACCGCCGAAAGAAGTTCGCTCCCAGCCATCCACATGCCAAGCAGTTAAATGCTAGCTTGGCTAAATTGCTAGCACTTCAACTGCTGCCTTTTCAGTTGGTAGACTCTGCTTCCTTCCGTGAGTTTGTGGAATGTGCGGTTCCTCAGTGACAGGTTCCCAAACACCACTTTTTATCACGGAAGGCGATTCCGGCTCTCTACCGGCATGTGGAAGGCAATGTCTAGGCCTCGCTGGACAGGGCGGTCAGCAGTAAGGTGCATATTACCGCTGACTCATGGTCCAGCAGGCATGGACAGGGACGTTACCTATCTTTCACGGCTCATTGGGTTACTCTGCTGGCAGCTGGGAAGGATGCAGGACAAGGTGCCGTAGTGTTGGAGGTTGTTCCACCACCACGCCTCCAAAATGTTACTACTGGTAATTCTGACACACCTCTCTCCTCCACCCCCTCCTCTTCTTCTTCCTTCATGGCCTCTACCTGTGCTTTGTCCTCGGAACCAGCGGTGCTCCGTAGGCGTTCAAGGGGCTACGCAAGTACGCAGGCAAAAAGATGCCATGCGGTGCTTGAGCTGGTGTGCTTGGGGGACAGGAGCCACACTTGGGCAGAGATTCTGTCAGCTCTGCAGGGGCAGGCTCAGAGGTGGTTGACGCCACGCCAGCCTAAGCCAGGAATGGTGGTTTCCGACAATGGCACCAACCTCCTCTCCGCCCTCCGACAGGGACAACTGACCCATGTGCCCTATTTGGCTCATGTCCTTAACTTGGTGGTGCAGCGGTTCTTGGGCAGGTACCCGGGCTTACAGGAAGTCCTGAAGCAGGCCAGGAAACTCTGTGGGCATTTCCGCCGGTCATATAATGACAGTGCTCGGCTGGCTGAGCTGCAAAAGGATTACAACCTGCCCAAGAACCGCCTAATCTGTGACATGCCCACCAGGTAGAACTCTACGTTGGCCATGCTGCAGCTGCTGCACATGCAGCAGAGGGCCATCAATGAGTATCTGTTGCAATATGGCACCAGGACAGGGTCAGGGGAGCTTTGATTTTTTCCCCATGCCAGTAGACCATAATCAGGGATGCATGCACTGTCCTGGCACCATTTGAGGAGGCCACAAGGATGGTGAGCAGTGACAGTGCATGCATCAGTGACATTGTCCCTCTTGTCCATCTGTTGGAGCACACGCTGCGTGGAATAATGGACAGGGCACTTGAGGCAGAACAGAGGGAGGAAGAGGAGGACTTCCTTACCTCTCAAGGCCCCCTTTATCCAGACAGTGTGCCTGTTGGCCTGCCTATCACACAGGAAGAGGAGGAGGATTGTGTCAGGATAGAGGTGGAGACTAACACTCAGCATCAGCAGCAGTCTTCAAGGGATCAATTACAGTCCCAAGACACCCATGGACTTGTACGTGGCTGAGAGAAGATGGCTGCGGATCATGACGTCCTCAGTGACCCAGAGGACTCCGCACCGAATGCCTCAGCAAACCTACGCTGCATGGCCTCCCTGATCCTGCAAAGCCTGCGGAAGGATCCTCGTATTCGTGCGATCAAGGAGAGGGATCATTACTGGCTGGCAAATCTCCTTGATCCACGTTACAAGGGTAAGGTTGCGGACCTTATCTTGCCGTCGCAGAGGGAGCAGAGGATAAAGCATCTTCGGGAGGCCTTGCAGAAAGGTCTGTGCAACGCGTTTCCAGAGACTGGGAGGTTACAAATTCCTGGTCCTGGACAACGTGTTGCTGAGGCTTCAGTCAGTCAAAGAAGGAGCGGTGGAGAAGGTGGCCATCTGACCGATGCGTTCAGACAATTTTTTAGTACGCAGCCCCAAGGTATGATCGGTTCCAGCAACCATCGCCAGCGTCTGGTTTACATGGTGCAGGAATACCTAGGGGCAAGATTAGACTTGGACACCTTTCCCACTGAAAATCCTCTGGGTTACTGGGTCTTGAGGATGGATCACTGGCCAGAGCTTGCACAGTATGCAATTGAGCTACTGGCCTGTCCTGCATCCAGCGTTCTTTCGGAACGCACATTCAGTGCTGCTGGAGGCATTGTAACCGATCACAGGGTGCGCCTGTCCACCGACTCGGTCGATCGACTGACCTTCACAAAAATTATTCAGTCTTTGATCACCACCAGCTACCAAGCACCTGATGCTTATGTAACCGAATAATATTTTTGAAAATGTCAGATCCCTTCAAGACTGCCTATGTTGATGCTGAGTGACTATCCTGTTATGCTGAGTGACTATCCTCTTCCTCCTCAATGATCATGCTGATAGCTTGTAAGAACATTTTTGGTTCTGGGCACTGCCACCAGTGGCTAAGGCCCAATTTTTCAGTCCCTGTTTAACAGGGGCGTGTATTTACAATTTTTGATGCAATGCTTTGCAGCAGGGCTCATTGCTGCTCTCCAACTACAGTATCTGTGAGGGGTTGCAGTGTTGTGGCACCAGCACCAGTGCCTAAGGCCCAATTTTTCTGCCCCTGTTTAATAGGGGCGTGTAATTACAATTTTTGATGCAATACTTTGCAGCAGGGCTCATTGCTGTGCTCCAAGTGCAGTATCTGTGAGGGGTTGCAGTGTTGTGGCACCAGTGCCTAAGGCCCAATTTTTATGTCCCTGTTCAACAGGGGCATGTAATTACAATTCTTGATCTAATAAAATTAAAATTAGTGGTAAGTGAAGTTCCCCCTTTAATTGGTGGTGATTCTAATGCCCCCTTACATTGATGGTTAGTGGAGAAGGGCCTTCTTATGCCTGTGGTCACTGTAGTGACCCCCTACATAGGTGGTCAGTAGAGACATTCCCTGTTAAGTTGGTGGTAAGTGGTGAAGTGCCCTATTAGATTGAAGATTGGAGGAGAATTGTTCCCTTACATTGGTAGTCAGTAGAAGAGTACACATTGACATGGGTGGACAGCACTAAATTGGCCCCTTTTTGGAGTGGTCATTGAATTCACCCATTTACATTTGTGTTTAGGGATTAGGTGTCCCCTTAAATTGGGGGTCAGTGATGAAGTCCCCCTTATGTTGGTGGACAGTGAAGTGCCACTGTACATTGGTGGTCAGTGATGAAAAGTCATCTTATGATGGTGGACTGTAAAGTGCCCCTTACATTGGTGATTGGTGGTAACATACCTACAGCAGTAAAGATGCTGGTTTATATCCCAAGATCTGTTCAGTAACATCTGCTTTGGAACTATGACCAGTACTGTTAGGCGGGAAATGCGATTGGATTGTATTAATTTAGATAGTAAAGCAACTGACACAAGTCACTACATACATTGCAGCTACTGTATTTTTCCAATGCTTATCTGACCCTTTGCCAAGCTTAAAGGATATAATGAAAGAGCCATTTATGTCTTTATAATACAAGTTTAATGTGCAGTTTATTTTCTATATTTAGATGATTATGAGAAAGCACATGATTTATTCCTTCCTTTCTTCTATTTACATTTAAAATGGTGCAGATTGGCATTGTACTTTATCATGGGGTACACCGCACTGTTAGAGTTCTACAATTTTATCACTTAATACCTTGTCATATACTGACCATCAGTTGACCTAGTAAGTGCCTATTGTATAGGCATAACATGTGATAATTCTTTATTGAAACATACCGTAACCCACCAAACAGATGTGTTTTGGTGGTTATTTATTGGTTTAAAGCTGAACTTCATGAATGAGAAAAAATATACACTTAGAGTTGGCCATCCCTACATCACAAGGGTGAAATGCTTTTTTTAGTTTAAGAGTGCAGGGATAAGGTGTAATACATACATACTCCCCATTCTCTGGTAGCATCCTCTCCGAGGGGCTTCTGGTCTTGGCTGCAGGCTTGCCTCCTCATGTACAATGCAAGGTCCCTAAACTGCTTAAAGCCAGATTATCTCTGATGAACAGGCCTGGACTGGCCATAGGGCATACCGGGCACATGCCCTGTGGGCCGCGACGGCCCACGACGGCACGCGGCAGCCCGCGGGCCGCCGGGCAGCATGTCACGTCTTCCCCATCATCTCCAATGTCTCCGGAGGCTGATCCCACAGCTGAAGGAGAAAGAAACGAGGACACAGCAGCGAGAGTGTCTTCATCTCCAGGCATGCTGTAAGTTACTGCACTGCTGCACATGTCACTACATAGAGTCCTAACCTGGCACCATACCACCCCAGCCTGCCCTATGCCACCGCACCCTGCCCTATGTTTGCCACCCCAACCTGCCTTATGCCACCGCACCCTGCCCTATGCCACCGCAACCTGCCTTATGCCACCGCACCCTGCCCTATGCCACCGCAAACTGCTCTATACCACCCCAACCTGCCCTATGCCACTGCAACCTACCCTATACCACTGCAAACTGCTCTATACCTCCCCAGCCTGCCCTATGCCACCGCAACCTGCCCTATGCCACCGCAAACTGCTCTATACCACCCCAACCTGCCCTATGCCACTGCAAACTGCTCTATACCACCCCAACCTGCCTTATGCCACCGCAACCTGCTCTATGCCACCACATCCTGCCCTATATCACCCCAACCTGCCCTATGCCACCCAGCCTGCCACATACCACTGCAAACTGCCCTATACCACCCAAACCTGCTCTATACCACCCCAGCCTGCCCTATACAACCCCAACCTGCCCTATGCCACCCCAGCCTGCCTTATATCACCGCAACCTGCCCTATATTACCCCAACCTGCCCTATATTGCCTCAGCCGGCCGAATACCACCCTATACTTTAATTTACAGGGGTCATTTGGGGGTGCGCCTCGTGACCGTGCGCTGCCTGCAGGGCGCTGGGCAGGATAGACAGGAGGGGGGTGACACCATGTTTTGCCGCACCAGGTGACACCAACCCTAGTGACGCCACTGCCCCAGTGCACTCTCCTTTATGTCCACACAGGGGGAGGGGACCCAACATGCAGTCCTGCGCTGATCTGAGGTACATTATGGGTCTGAAGGGGGGGTCTGTATTGTAGGGGGTTTCTGTATTGTAGGGGTGGTCTGAAATGTAGGGGGTTCTGTATTGTAGGGGGGTCTGTAATGCAGGGGGGTTCTGTATTGTAAGGGGGGTCTGAAATGAAGAAGGGGTTCTGTATTGTAGGGGGGGTCTGAAATGTAGGGGGGTTCTGTATTGTAGGGGGGGTCTGAAATGTAGGGGGGTTCTGTATTGTAGGGGGTTCTGTATTGTAGGGGGGACTGTATTGTAGGGGGGTTCTGTATTGTAGGGGGATCTGAAATATAGGGGGGTTCTGTATTGTAGGGGGGTCTGAAATGTAGGGGGGTTCTGTATTGTAGGGGGTCTGTAATGTAGGGGTTCTGTATTGTAGGAGGGGGTCTGAAATGTAGGGGGGTTCTGTATTGTAGGGGGTCTGAAATGTAGGTGTCTTCTGTATTGTAGGGGAGTCTGTATTGTAGGGGGTTCTGTATTGTAGGGGGGTTCTGTATTGTAGGGGGGGCTGTAATGTAGGGGGGGTCTGTATTGTAGGGGGTTCTGTATTGTAGGGGGTCTGTAATGTAGGGGGGTTCTGTATTGAAGGGGGTCTGAAATGTAGGGGGGTTCTGTATGGTATGGGGTCTGAAATTTAAGGGGTTCTGTATTGTAGGGGGGGGTCTGAAATGTAGGGGGGTCTGAAATGTAGGGGGAGTTCTGTATTGTAGAGGGGTCTGTAATGTAGGGGGGTTCTGTATTGTAGGGGTGGTCTGAAATGTAGGGGGTTCTGTATTTTAGGGGGGTCTGTATTGTAGGGGGGTCTGTAATGTAGGGGGGTCTGTATTGTAGGGGGGTTCTGTATTGTAGGGGGGTCTGTATTGTAGAGGGGGGTCTGTAATGTAGGGGGGCCTCTATTGTACGGCGGTCTGTAACGTAAGGGGGGTTTGTACTGTAGGGAGGG
Organism: Rana muscosa; assembly: GCA_029206835.1. Classification (NCBI taxonomy): domain Eukaryota; kingdom Metazoa; phylum Chordata; class Amphibia; order Anura; family Ranidae; genus Rana; species Rana muscosa. Next base: position 827,785,066 of record CM055116.1, read on the forward strand.
GGTCTGTAATGTAGGGGGGGGTCTATAATGTAGGGGGGTCTGTAATCTAGGGGGGTCTGTATTGTAGAGGGGGGCTGTAATGTAGGGGGGTCTGTATTGTAGAGGGGGTCTGTACTGTAGGGGGGTTTGTACTGTAGGGAGGGGGTCTGTACTGTAGGGAGGGGGTCTGCACTGTAGGGAGGAGGTCTGTACTGTAGGGAGGGGGTCTGTACTGTAGGGAGGTCTGTGTAACATGCAGGGGGTCCAGAACTGTTAGGGGGTGTCTGTGTAACAAACTGTGGGGGCTGTGTAATGTAAAGGGGTCCAGAGGTGCGGTACTATGTAATGTAAAGGGGTCCAGAGGTGCAGGGTGCTGTGTAATGTAAAAGGGTTCAAATGTGCAGGGTGCTGTGTAATGTAAAAGGATCCAGAGGTGCAGGGTGCTGTGTAATGTAAAGGGGTGCAGGGTGCTGTGTAATGTAAAGGGGTCCAGAGGTGCAGGGTGCTGTGTAATGTAAAGGGGCCCAGAGGTGCAGGGTGCTGTGTAATGTAAAAGGGTCCAGAGGTGCGGTGCTATGTAATGTAAAGGGGTGCAGGGTGCTGTGTAAGGTAAAGGGGCCCAGAGGGGCAGGGTGCTGTGTAATGTAAAAGGGTCCAGAGGTGCGGTGCTATGTAATGTAAAGGGGTCCAGGGTGCTGTGTAATGTAAAGGGGTCCAGAGGTGCAGGGTGCTGTGTAATGTAAAGGGGTCCAGAGGTACAAGGTGCTGGAACCCCACATCCCATCATTAACCGCCGCTGCGAAGCGCCGCCGCGCCCCCCCCCCCCCGGCTGCTCAGTCTAAAATGCCCGGGCCTATTTTTTGTCCTAGTCCGGGCCTGCTGACGAGCATTCATTGCATAGCACTTGGAAGGATACATTTTGTCTCATTCCTAAAGTTTCGATTGCTTGATAATATTCAATATTTTCTACAAGATGACATGTTGTAAATGCATTGCAGCAGTGCGTTTCTTAGTTCCTTATTCATAAAACTGTATATGATAGGATTTAACAGTGGAGTCACCACAATATATAGTAATGACAACAGTTTGTTGACATTAAATGATTGATTATTGGAAGGCACCACATACATTATTATTAAAGTTCCATAATACATGCTGACCACTATTAGATGAGAACTACAGGTTGAAAATGTTTTATATCTTTCCTTGCTTGTGATCATTTTGAATATAGTACGGAGAATAGAAATATAAGACCAGACAATCATTATAAAAGGCCAGAGAGTGATGCAAAATGAAAAAACAAGGGCTTGCACTTCAACTTCAGCCGTGTCGGAACAAGAAAGACCTAAGATGGGCTCCCGGTCACAAAAGAAATGGTCAATGCCATTAGTCTTGCAAAACTGCAAACTGCTCATCTGTATAATTGTCCCTACTGTAGCCATGAAGCCAGTTGTCCAAACAATAACTACAAGTTTAAAGCAAAGTCTTTCATTCATGATAGAGGTATAATGCAGTGGGCTACAAATGGCTAAGTAGCGATCATAGGACATGACAGCAAGAAGAAAGCATTCTGTTGTGGCAGAAGTTCCAAACATGTAAAACTGAAGAAAACATTCTGGCACAGAGATGATTACCCGATCAACCATTAGTAAACATAACATATTAGGGACAATGTTTGTGGTCAAAATAATTTCACATACAGATAAGTTGCTTAAGAAAAAGTACATAGGTTTGTTGAGTTGTTGAGATGTGGATGAAAGCACTATAATTAAAACATTTCCGGACACAGTAAACATGTATGTCACTAAAAAAATTGCAAATAGTAATTTTTTAAAAGGGAGAGGTATTTGAAATCCAACCATTATAAATTCCCTGAGGCTGATATTTGTCTCATTCATTTGCATAGCAAAAAAGATATATTGACTGAATTGAAGTATTCTAGATTATAGATATCAAATGCTGTGACAAGTGAATTTTCATAAATCAAATTTGAAATCAACCTGTTAAAGGGCTTATGTAGGAAATTTAGCTTGCATTGAGATGGTTGCTTCTGACGTGCCTTTGACCTTTGTTTTGAGCTGTTGAGCTTACCCACTTGACATCTATATGAAAAAACAGTTTGTGTTCAAAAGCCATTAGAACCCAACTAAATTTATCCTTATGTTTTTAAACCTCCATTAGAAAAAATGCATTGGTATCCAACTGGGAAATATGGACAATTTTTTCCTTTGACATGTTTAAAGGTAAATTTTTTTTGTCTTCCCTCCCCATTCATTTAGGGGCTTCCAGATTCTCATAAGCACCCACCCGCAGAACCTCTCAACCACTGGGCCAGGGTCGTGGGGAAGAAGCCCTTGTCATCATCAACATGGGTACAAGGTGCTCTGACAGGGAGTGGTATGGTTCAGAAGAGGGGGCACATGCTCGACTCCCCCTTTTCTGGCCTGACAGGCTGCATGCTTGGATAAGGGTCTGGTGTTGATTTTTTTCTGAGGGGGACCTGTTACTTTTTTGTGTGTAAGGTTCTGCCTTAAGATCCATATCAGACCTGAAGAGTCATTGGCATGGATCTACATTGCTGTACAATAATATTGATGATGAATGCACATTGTGTGAAAAAAAATATTTTAAGCAACAGACAACATGGATTCATGAAAGACAGAAGTTGTCAGACAAATCGGATTTCTTTTTATGAAGAGGTAAGTAATACCTTGGACAGAGGGGTGGCTGTGGATGTGGTATACTTGGATTTTGCAAAAGCGTTCGATACAGTTCCCCACACACGGCTCATGTGTAAGGTAAAGTCTACAGGCTTGGAAAGATCAATTTGTAAATGGATAGAAAAACTGGCTAAAAAAACTAATTCAGAGAGTAGCGGTTAATGATCCTTACTCTGAATGGTCTAAGGTTATCAGTGGTGTACCCCAAGGTTCAGTACTTTTTAATATCTTTATAAATGATATTGGGTCTGGGATCAAAAGTAACATTTTTGTCTTTGCAGATGACACCGAGCTATGCAGTGGAATAACGTCCTTACAGGATGTCTCTAATTTACAAGCCGACCTCAATGCACTGTCTAATTGGGCAACTAATAGGCAAATTAGGTTTAATGTTGATAAATGTAAAGTTATGCACTTTGGGGCTAAGAATATGCATGCATACTAGGGGGAGTACAACTGGAGGAACCATAGTGGAGAAGGATCTGGGGGTTTTGGTAGATCATAATCTCAATAATAGCCTGCAATGCCAAGCTACGGTTTCCAGAGCGAGCAAAGTCCTTTCTTGTATTAGGAGAGGTATGGACTCCAGAGACCGAGATATAATTTTTCCCCTGTACAAATCATTAGTAAGACCTCATCTGGAATATGCAGTTCAGTTTTGAACACCAGTTCTCAAAAGGGATATCGGGGAACTTGAGAAAGTGCAGAGGCATGGGGGAGCTCAGCTATAAGGAAAGATTAGAGAAACTGAATTTATTCTCTCTTGAGAAGAGGAGATTAAGGGGGGATATGATCAACATATACAAATACATAAGTGGGCCATATAGTGAACTTGGTGTTGAGTTATTCACTTTAAGGTCATCACAGAGGACAAGGGGGCACTCTTTACATCTAGAAAAAAAAATCATCTCCAAACATGGAAAGGTTTCTTCACAGTAAGAGCTGTGAAAATGTGGAATAAACTCCCTCCAGAGGTGGTTCTGGCCAGCTTAGTAGATTGCTTTAAAAAAGGCCTGGATTCTTTCCTCAATGTAAATAATAAAACTGGGTACTGACATTTATAGGTAAAGTTGATCCAGAGAATATCCGATTGCCTCTCGGGGGATCAGGAAGGATTTATTGTCCCCTGCTGTAGCAAATTGGAGCATGCTTTGCTGGGGTTTTTCGCCTTCCTCTGGATCAACTGTGGGCGAAGGACTGTATGATTTTGTTTTTTTTTAGCTAGATGGACTTGTGTCTTTTTTCAACCTGACTAACTATGTAACTATGTAAATAGTCATCAGACCTAACAATAGAGTGGGATGCCCAAGACTGGTCTTATATTGTAAAACAACCAAATCTTGCTCAACGAATGTCCTAGCTATTGAGACCAGCTACAAAGTGATGACACAATGGTTCCCGCCAGATAATTTGCTTGAGAAGCTGTGGCCACACATATAGTAAACATGTCCTGTAGTTTGCCAATTTTGGACTCAGAAACAGGTTGGAGAATTTTTTGGCCATCTAACAGCCCTGGACATCCCATTTTCTTCCTGTAGTTTTTGACCTGGACCTCTTGTTTCTATAAGGTAACAGGTAGGTCTTTCCACTACCTGATCCCCATCCCTCAATACCATCCTCCCTTCTTTATTTTGCTTTAGGTCCCTCTCCTCTCTCTACCCTCCTTTCCTATCACCATTCTATTTGACTTACCTAATGATCGTGCCCAGCAAAACCCATTTTTGAATTACCCATTTCATTGTTCTCCACAGAAACACCTATTTACATTTTGTTATGGCTTTACAAATGCTATGTACCTGCATTGTGTAATTTCAGCTTTACAGTGAACAAGCTGCAACAATGTAACATTATACCATCTTTTACTTTAATTCTCTGTTTGTATATGCCTTTGAAAAAAAAAGATTGAATAAGAAAAAAATGTTGTTCCCCAGCTACAAGCCTAGGTAGCTTAGATCACGTGGTCTCTCTCTGGTCACTTATCATGACCAAAAATAACCTGTTGTTTAAATACAACATACTGACAGACCCATGATTTGAAATGTAGACTTTCAACAACATAGTAAGCAAGAAAGTACATACCAATTCATGTCATAATAATGTTCTAGATAAATCTGTCCTAAAAATACAAACAAAAAAACCACGATAAAAAAATGTATATGCTAATTCATTTGCCATGGTGTCACATAAATTATATTAAAAAAAACAAATAATAAAAAGAAAATTTGGCATTGACTTATTCCTCTTGTAAAACATATTCTATAAAAAAATAATTACACCTATTAGTACTGCAGTAACAATATCATTATTGCACTTTCACCCACCTGTTTCTTTTTATTTGCATTTTATGAGTTTAAATATCAGCAAATTTGACACTATTCAATCCCCCTTACCTTAATTATTAGATAATAATTGGAGTTGATTCGAATGAATTTTGCAGTGCTCTAAAAACAAATGTTCCTTCTTATAAGTCTTAAGTACATAACAGGTATTTAAATAATGTAAGCATTATTAGGCTCTCTTGGGGTCAATTATTAGATCCTCTGAGGCCAGAATACAAACTTTAGGGAGAAGATCTAAATCCAACTGCACTTAAAGGTGAAATATAATGTATTTTTAGTAAACATGTATTTTGAGTTAATATTTCAGTGATTCCTTTAAGGTAATTTTTTAAACCGTGTCATTTTTGGTTATTTTAAATAAGTGTATAGATGTGTTGATTATGTATTTAAGCGTGCTAATGGTGGCTCAGTTAGTGCTTCGTACTTAAGATATGTTGAGAAAATTTAAAATTGTGTACTTACTTACCTACAGTATCTGTATTTTTCTTTTCCTGCTGCTTAAGCATGACAGCATACACATGTGGTAGGGCAGAGCGCTACCCATCTATATGCTGAAAGCATATGTATATATGTGTAGCAGGGTGTTGCTTTAAGGACCCAGAGACTACTGTACCCAGGGTACAGCGGGACACCCAGGGTGCATTGCCCTGCGCAAGGACTGCTGGGGTGGGCTATTTAAAAGGGGGTCGGGCCGGGAATCGGTCTCTTTGACTATCACCCGCCCAGCAAGTGGAACTCTGTACCGAGTCTGTTGTTCCTGATAGGGCCTGAAGTTTGGGCCCTGTGTTTCCAAAGAGCCTTCCGTTTTTCCACTGAGGAGCCCGAGGGACGTCTCATCCTGCCGCCTGTCTACTACTTCCAGGAGGACCGAAGACCCCGGGTGTCGTGGGATCTGTGTACCGAGACACAGCTACGGAAGATCAGGGATGAGCCGAACACCCCCCTGTTCGGTTCGCACCAGAATCTGCAAACAGACAAAATGTTCGTGTGAACTTTAGAACCCTATTAAATACAATGGACTCGAACGTTCGAAATCTAAAGTGCTAATTATAAAGGCTTATATGCAAGTTATTGTCCTAAAAAGTGTTTGGGGACCCGGGTCCTGCCCCAGGGGACATGTATCAATGCAAAAAGACGTTTTAAAAACGGCCGTTTTTTCGGGAGCAAAGATTTTAATAATGCTTAAAATTAAAAAATAAAAGTGAAATATTCCTTTAAATTTCGTACCTGGGGGGTGTGTATGATATGCATGTAAAGTGGCGCATGTTTCCCGTGCTTAGAACTTTCCCTGCACAAAGTGTCATTTTTGAAGGAAAAAGAGTCATTTAAAACTCACTCGCGGCTATTAATGAATTGTCGGCTTTTATCAATACATACAAAAGTCATTGATAAAAAAAAAAAAGCGTGGGGGTCCCCCAGAATTCAATTACCAGGCCCTTCAGGTCTGGAATGGATATTAAGGGGAACCCCGCCGCAAATTTAAAAAAAAATGGCGTGGGGTTCCCCCTAAATATCCATACCAGGCCCTTCAGATCTGGCATGGATTTTAAGGGGAACTCCACCCCAAATTAAAAAAAAAATGGCGTGGAGTCCCCCCAAAAATCCATACCAGACCCTTATCCGAGCACGCAACCTGGCTGGCCGCAGGGGAAAAGGGGGGACAAGAGCGGCCCCCCTCCCTCCTCAACCGTACCAGGCCACATGCCCTCAACATGGGGAGGATGTCCCCATGTTGATGGGGACAAGGGCCTCATCCCCACAACCCTTGCCCGGTGGTTGTGGGGGTCTGCGGGCGGGGGGCTTATCGGAATCTGGAAGAGCCCTTTAACAAAGGGGACCCCCAGATCCCGGCCCCCCCCTATGTGAATTGGTAAGGGGTACATTGTACCCCGACCATTTTACGAAGAAAGCGTAAAAAAATATAAAAAAAACACACAAACACCTTGAAAAAGTCCTTTATTAAAAAAAATTAAAAATAAAAAAAAACATTCCAGCGGTGAAATCCAGTGTCCGGCGGCGATCAGATGTCCAGCGCTGTCCGTCACTGGTTTTGCCTGAGCGGACCTGATGGGGAACTTCCTCCTCAGTGTTTTAAATGTATAGACCCGCCCCTTCTAAAGTTCCCCATCAGGTCCGCTCAGCGGACCAGATGCGGAACATGACAAGGGGCGGGTCTATACATGTATTACGCAGTGAAGGAAGTTCCCCATCAGGTCCGCCCCCTCGGTATGTCGGACCCCGCCTACGTCATTGGCCTGAGCGGGAAACTTCCTTCACTGTGTAAATTTAAATTACACAGTGAAGGAAGTTCCCCGCTCAGGCCAATGACGTAGGCGGGTCCGACATACCGAGGGGGCGGACCTGATGGGGAACTTCTCTCACTGTGGTAATACATGTATAGACCCGCCCCTTGTCATGTTCTGCATCTGGTCCGCTGAGCGGACCTGATAGGGAACTTTAGAAGGGGCGGGTCTATACATTTAAAACACTGAGGAGGAAGTTCCCCATCAGGTCCGCTCAGGCAAAACCAGTGACGGACAGCGCTGGACATCGGATCGCCGCGGGACACTGGATTTCACCGCTGGAATGTTTTTTTTTTAATAAAGGACTTTTTCAAGGTGTTTGTGTGTTTTTTTTTACATTTTTTTACGCTTTCTTCGTGAAATGGTAGGGGTACAATGTACCCCTTACCAATTCACATAGGGGGGGGCCGGGATCTGGGGGTCCCCTTTGTTAAAGGGGCCTTCCAGATTCCGATAAGCCCCCCGCCCGCAGACCCCCACAACCACCGGGCAAGGGTTGTGGGGATGAGGCCCTTGACGCCATCAACATGGGGACATCCTCCCCATGTTGAGGGCATGTGGCCTGGTACGGTTAGGAGGGAGGGGGGCCGGGTATGGATATTTGGGGGAACCCCACGCCATTTTTTTTTAATTTGCGGCAGGGTTCCCCTTAATATCCATTCCAGACCTAAAGGGCCTGGTAATTGAATTGTTTATCAATGACTTTCGTATGTATTGATAAAAGCCGACAATTCATTATTAGCCGCGAGTGAGTTTTAAATGACTTTTTTCCCTTCAAAAATGAAATTTTTTGCAGGGACAGTTCTAAACACGGGAAACATGCGCCACTTTACATGCATATCATACACACCCCCAGGTACGAAATTTAAAGGAATATTTCACTTTTATTGTTTCACTTTAAGCATTATTAAAATCACTGCTCCCGAAAAAACTGCCGTTTTTAAAAAAAAAATTTGCATTGATACATGTCCCCTGGGGCAGGACCCGGGTCCCCAAACACTTTTTAGGACAATAACTTGCATATAAGCCTTTATAATTAGCACTTTAGATTTCTCCCATAGACTTTTCGAATTTGCCGCAAACACCCCAATTTGTTCGCTGTTCGGCGAACGGGCGAACAGGCAATGTTCGAGTCGAACATGAGTTTGACTCGAACTCGAAGCTCATCCCTACGGAAGATACTGACATTAACTGGTCCGGTTGGGTGAGAGAGCACCTGCTCAAAGATTATTACAGGATCTCTAGGCCCTGTGTCTGTTGTTCAGGACCCACCGTTTATAGTTTGCATTTGCACGCCGGAGGGACAGTGCATTGAGTAGCTTGGTCACTTTCTGTTATCCATCGAGTTACCAGTACCTATTCCTGTGGATTACAATTTATCTTCAAAAAGTGCACCACCATTTGCTAGCGAAGATCCTTCACTAGGGAAATTGCATATAGGACAGTCAGGCCTGACATCTAAGTTTGGATATTTCTGGGTGCCATCTTGCCCACGAGGGAGGGGAGCTGCAAGCGGGGTCCGTTAGTTGAATGTGTACAGGATTGTATATTTGTTTACTTGCTAAATACCTTTTATTGCAGGGCTCTGCATATATTAATGTGTACTGTTTATCTGCTTATCTATTTCACTCAAGTAAAAGTATCAGGATTAAGCAGACAAGTTGTTTGGTGTTATTACTGTGTAGAAGAGACGGTTAGTGTCAGTTATACATATTATCACTGTGTGCCCTTTGTTGCCGGATTGTGTTACCTAAAGCTACGGGTCTCACAATCCTATCATCCCCTACTAGCTGTGCCAAGGGAGGGTAGAGCCAATTACTGGGGGTTGACAGCGGTACATTACAGGCCCGAAAATCATACCAGCGGCTCTCTTAGCTGGGGGTATCGCTACATATATATATATATATATATATATATATATATATATATATATATAACTCAGCCCCATCAAATCACAGGATATGTTATACTATAAATGAAACTCTTTAACCAATGCTACCTCTCATAACTATACTTAATGCAAAGCCCTGGCACGATTCTGTATGCTGTCATGCTTAAGCATCAGAAAAGGAAAATTATCAATAGATAAGTATACAATTTTCTGTTTTCCTGACACAAGCATGACAGCATACACATGGGACAAACAAGAGAGGGTAACGTTGAAATAATTGTGGACAAACCCTTAGATTAATTTGGAACAGAACAACCCAATTCATCTGTGGTCAATGATGCTGGATTGACTTTGTAATGAGACACATTTACAAGAAGAAGAAGCTAGTTTGATGAGAAAGTGGGAAACTGTGGTGTGTGATGGTGGCCTTATTGGTGAGAGGACAAATGTTCTTCATGCCCCCTCCTCTTACCCATAGCTTGGTCTTCATATTGGAGCCTGTTGTGGTGTGGGGTTGGTCTATGGACCTGGGCCAGGTGAGTCACGAGAGCAAGACCTTTGATCAGTAGAAATGCAATATCTTCCTGTGGTGTGTGCTTTATAAGGCAAAGTGAATTCAATACACAGAGTACTCCTAATGTTTAAGATATGTGTGTCTAGGGATGACACAAGAGACTGGTGAAGAATGGGACATGTTGTGCATTCCATTCTTGCAATGCAATCAAATCCAGAGTGAGAGGTCATGGCTATGGTGTCCATTGGATCTTGGCATGTGGCGAATTACCTAATGGCTTGTGATTTCTAACCTACCCTCTGCTGACAATATTCTTTCAATATTCCACTGTACATAAATGGCCAGAATGGAGCAACACTGATGCGGGTGGATATACATACCTGTATGTTCTCTCTTTTCAGCCACTTGTGCGCACTCTCTAGAATATGCAGCAGTGCGATCTGTGACTGCTGTGTCTGGTAATCGCTGTGACCAATCCCAGTTTCTGTACAGTAGTAAACACAGAATTTAAACCTAAAGACACAATCATGAAAATAGGAACAAATGTGGCGCTAATATGACCAGATACCTAAGTACCAGTTCAATAGAAACCCATGAATAAGTCAGAGTGACGAAACGTCGGGGGCGTGGCTGCACGATTACCATCGACACTGATGTGACACGCTGAAGCTAAGAACGCTACACTGTTACCGCGATCTGGAGCTCAGGAGGGGGTGAGAGATCATATCGAGCCTACATCTTGGGTCCGCCGTGACCGCAAAACACTGCAGTGCCATCTTATATCGTTTTGCTTGCTGTGGTGTTGCTGTGATATTTTTCAAGACTTAGTTTTATATCATGTGAGTGCAATATTTGAAGTGTGGGTGTGTATTTTAATAAAGTGGTCGTTACTATTTTACACTATTGGAGCACTTTCTTCATCTTTACATGTATGGAATATCCTGTGTTGACACACAAGTTTGCAGTTGATGGCCGTTCACACTCTAGTGGTTAAACTAGCAAGCCTTTGAGCCGAACACGAGAGTGGGAGGCATAAACAGCTGGTGAGTGCAATTCCAGAGGGGAGCTGACACGAGCACGGTGTAGTGGAAGTTATTTAAGAAGATTGCATCTTTCTATGGATTATTATTACTTCACTTTATGGACTTTTTTTCATTTTAAGTTTATCACATGTCACGTGGGATTTAATTTAATGATAACAGGACTATTAGTGATTGTAATTTGTACACTTAGGGACTGGAGTTAGGTATCTGGTCATATTAGCGCCACATTTGTTCCTATTTTCATGATTGTGTCTTTAGGTTTAAATTCTGTGTTCACATTTATATTTTTAAGTGGCAGCTTTAGTTTTCATTATTTTTTCATTGGCGCAGTGGTGATACAGGATATTAGGAGCGTTCATATCTTTATACCTATTTTATTATCAACTGTACAGTAGTAAGCAAGACTGTCATTCATGACATTTTGTGTACTGCTGTGTGATCTCTGTAAATTGTTATATTGCAAACATGGTACCAGGGCCAATCACAATCGTCCTGTATCATGTGATAGCTGTGACCGATCACTGCATCCCAGTAGAAAACAAAGGAGTTATTGATTTTTTACTTATTAGAGTGATCATCATATTTTCCCTGGTCACTGCCACACCAGTAATATTGTCGCTAATCACCGCTACACCAGTTACAGTGCCCCTGATCACCACCTCACCAGGTACAGTACCCCTTAAGGTGCTCCTTGGATTTTGGGCTCCTCTATGCATCTAGGTTCTATAAAAGTCCCACACATGTGGTATCTCCATTATTGGGAGGCAAGGCATAATGTATTTTGGGATGTAACTCTAAGTATGCTTATGCTGTGTTTGAGAATAACTTGTTAAAACAGCAATTTTGTGGGGACATTTTTTTTTTATTCAATTTTCCCAAAAAATTTAGCAAAAAAATCTACTCACAGTTTTTTGGCATGAACACTCATATTTTCAATATCAATGCAAAATTTTCAAGATTTCTACCAGGATATGCAAACTTTTGAGCATAACGGTATATATATATTTGAAAATTGATCAATCCTAAACCACTTATCTTGGCCTGTCTACTTTCCAAAAATGGGTCATTTGAGGGTTTTTGTACTGTCCTGGCATTTTAGGGACTCGAGAAATGAGATAGGCAGTCAGTACAATAGGATTGATCAATTTTCAAATATATATACCGTTATGCTCAAAAGTTTGCATATCCTGGTAGAAATCTTGAAAATTTTGCATTGATATTGAAAATATGAGTGTTCATGCCAAAAAACTGTGCCATGGGGAGCAGAAAAAAAACAGTCAAAAGATCTGTGTAACAAGGTAAGGGAACTTTCTAAAGATGGATATAAAAAGGTATCCAAAGCCTTGAAATGCCAGTCAGTACTGTTCAATCACTTATTAAGAAGTGGAAATTTCAGGGATCTCTTGATACTAAGCCAAGGTCAGATAGACCAAGAAAGTTTGCAGCCACAGCTGCCAGAACGATTGTTCAGGATACCCCAAAAAAAAGCACAGGTAACCTCAGGAGAAAGACAGGCTTCTCTGGCAAAAGACGTGTGGTTGTTTTTAAGGAGCACAATACAATGATACTTGAACAAAAATGAGCTGCATGGGTGAGTTATCAGAAAGTAACCCTTACTGCCCCAATGCCACAAAAAAAGCCTGGTTACATTTTGCTGAACAACATCTAGACATGCCTCACCGGGCTTTTTTTTGGCATTGGCGCAGTAAACTTAGTATACTATATATCTGAGAAGTTGGAGACATCACGGGTCAAACCAAGCAGCATGGGTCAGAGCACCTCATGACAAGATATTACTTACAGGCTGATATGACTCTGTAATAGGGTCTGCTGGTTCTGGTAAGAGTCCATTCCCTATGGTGTTGATGGTTCATGTGGTGACTATGGGATTTATTTCAAGATATTTTCCATAACATTGTGGTATTATATTATTGGATTTGGACTGTCAAGTTTATTGTACATAAACAAATTGGACTTTAGTTCATTTATTTTTATGATTTTTTCACTATTGCATTGAGTTTTTATGTTTTGCATATTTTCACAATTAGCACGAAAAATTATTTATATAATTTTTGTTACACAGTAGATCGGACTGTTTTTTGCCAGCAGCTTGACCTTGCACCTGCCAGCACGTTTTCTATTATAAATGTGAAGAATAAATGATAGCTGGAATTATTGTGTGTTGGTAGATTAACCGGATCTAGTGTCTGGCACTTTGATCAAGTGGCCTCCACAGCCAAGAATCACACCTACCCCATTTTTTTTTTAAGCACACTTAGGGCCTTTGTTTATTTTTTTTTTTTTTTTAAATGAGTATACTTTATTTATAAGACAACATAGAAATGGATACAAATGTGAAAAAATGCATAACATTTTGTATAATTATTATTCTTTAAAATATATTCACTAAATGACTTTTTTCCTACATATCTCGAGTAGGGGAACCCCAAATATATGTAGGTTTTAATATGTGTTACTGGGTGATATGCTCAACTCAGAGTGGACTGTACAGTGGACTGTGGAAGACCAAATTAATCTCAGCAACTTGCCACAGCTTTAACTAACTGGACTTTAATTAACCACTTCAGCCCTGGACCATTTGGCTGGTCAAAGACCAGGTCACTTTTTGCGATTCGGCACTGCGTCGCTTTAACTGACAATTGTGCGGTCGTGCGACGTGGCTCCCAAGCAAAATTGACGTATTTTTTTCCCCACAAATAGCGATTTCTTTTGGTGGCATTTGATCACCTCTGCGGTTTTTATTTTTTGCGCTATAAACATAAATAGAGCGACAATTTTGAAAAAAATGCAATATTTTTTAATTTTTGCTATAATAAATATCCCCCAAAAATATAAAAAAAAATATTTTTCCTCAGTTTAGGCCGATACGTATTCTTCTACATATTTTTGGTAAAAAAAAAATTCAATAAGCGTTTATTGATTGGTTTGCACAAAAGCTATAGCGTCTACAAAATAGGGGATAGTTTTATGGCATATTTATTAATATTTTTTTTTTTACTGGTAATGGCGGCGATCAGCGATTTTTATTGTGACTGCGACATTATGGCGGACACATTGGACACTTTTGACACCATTTTGGGACCATTGTCATTTTTACAGCGATCAGTGCTATAATAATGCACTAAAAAAGGGGGGGTGTTTTTGCGCTGAAAGCCAGCAATAAAACTTCATAAAGTGCAAAAAGCCAAATACTACTATTAAATAAAGTGCTAGAATATTTGGGTCTATATTAATAGTCCTTAATCCAATGATGAATAAGTGCACAAATATAAATATAGCAGTGCAATACTTATATATAAATGAGTGAATTGTGGTATGAAGACATGAATAATAAAGTGCACCAGTGCTATCTATATATATATGAACCACAACAATGAGAAAAAATAAAAATAAAAAAATTTATTAGTCCTTATTCAAAAGTCCTTAAACGTGAGTGTTCAAACAGAATGAACTGATGTGAAATACAAATCCTCTGCTGCATAGAAGGATAGGAATATCTCTAATATGTCCATGCAGTGGTCTCACAAAACTCTCACCTCCATTAGAACATAACATGTATGTTAGGCAGTAAATCTCCTTAATGGTGGTTCTTCTGATCTGTGTTGTTGCTACTCCCAACCTAGTCTCCTCTGTTAGTGATGTTATTGCAGTTCCTAAGGAGAGAAGGAGGGGGAGGGGAGTGCAGCTCCAAGGGGATAGGATAGGAATAAGGAAGAGAGAAGGGCCTCCAATAGTGTAGTATATTGGTCCAAAACTGGTTTATTAAATGATAATATGTAATGCTCGTACATTAAAACAAAAATCGTGTGGCTAAAAAATAACAACAGCGGCGATATACGCCGTCTTACACGTCCTCCGGGTACTTCCGGTCTGTGGTACCTCGTGATGTCCCTGGGACATCACGAGGTACCACAGACCGGAAGTACCCGGAGGACGAGTAAGACGGCGTATATCGCCGCTGTTGTTATTTTTTAGCCACACGATTTTTGTTTTAATGTACGAGCATTACATATTATCATTTAATAAACCAGTTTTGGACCAATATACTACACTATTGGAGGCCCTTCTCTCTTCCTTATTCCTATCCTATCCCCTTGGAGCTGCACTCCCCTCCCCCTCCTTCTCTCCTTAGGAACTGCAATAACATCACTAACAGAGGAGACTAGGTTGGGAGTAGCAACAACACAGATCAGAAGAACCACCATTAAGGAGATTTACTGCCTAACATACATGTTATGTTCTAATGGAGGTGAGAGTTTTGTGAGACCACTGCATGGACATATTAGAGATATTCCTATCCTTCTATGCAGCAGAGGATTTGTATTTCACATCAGTTCATTCTGTTTGAACACTCACGTTTAAGGACTTTTGAATAAGGACTAATAAATTAATTAATTTTTTTTTTTTTTTTTTTCATTGTTGTGGTTCATATATATATAGATAGCACTGGTGCACTTTATTATTCATGTCTTCATACCGCAATTCACTCATTTATATATAAGTATTGCACTGCTATATTTATATTTGTGCACTTATTCATCATTGGATTAAGGACTATTAATATAGACCCAAATATTCTAGCACTTTATTTAATAGTAGTATTTGGCTTTTTGCACTTTATGAAGTTTTATTGCTGGCTTTCAGCGCAAAAACACCCCCCCTTTTTTATTTCTATTAGCGTGTATAGTGAACACAATTCGTTTTTGCAGCTTTAGCACGATACACTTCACCTGCTTTTCATTTACTCTTTAGTAGCGCGAAAGACCATCATTGTTTATAATAATGCACTGATTACTGTAAAAATTACACTGGCAGTGAAGGGGTTAACCTGTAGGGGGCGCTGAAGGGGTTAAGTGTGACTGAGGGAGTGCTTATAACTAACTGTTAGAGGGCGTGGCTTACTGTGACACGTCCATGATCGCTGTTCCCGATGACAGGGAACAGACAATCAGTGACATGTCAGGGGAAGGACGGGGAGATGTTGTGTTTACACTAACATCTCCCCGTTCTTCAGCTCCGTGACACGAACGCGGGACACCGGTGGACATTGAGTCCGCGGGCCCCGTGGGCACGATCACGGAGCTTGTGGCAGGGTCGCGAGTGCGCCGCCGGCGGCGCGCATGCGACCACATGGTGGCAAATTAAAGGGGACGTACCTGTACGCCCATTTGCCTGTCCGTGCCATTCTGTCGACGTACATCTGCGTGCGGCGGTCGGCAAGTGGTAAAGCTCTCTTGTCGGGGGGATGTTAAAGTGTTTGCTACCCCAGCATTTCATAATCCTGATATGTCCCTCCTGTACCATGTACTTGTATGAAAAAGTATCCTGTTCTCTTTGCTATACTTCTTTTGTGTGAAATTCCTGGTGTTTCTGCCAGTCTCACTGCTTTCCTATTAAATACTGAACGGGAAAGGCTGTGCACAGGCTAAAACATGTTCTCTTCTCTTTTGTGCTTGCAAGATTTGGGCACTGGCTAATGCATATGCACACACTCGCGTGTGCACGGGAGCGGCCACGATGGCGCACGTGTGCACCTGTGACAGTTGTTGGTGCCAAATGGGCTATTTAAACTCGGCCAGTGCTCAGGATCAGTGCTGCTTTCTCTTTCAGTCCTTCCTGCACCCTGTGCTCCTGTTATCCTGTATCCTAATTCCAGTTGTTGACCCGGATTGCCTAACCACTCTCTGAACTCTAGCTGCACCAACCCTTGGCTTGTCCTTGCCCTCCACATCTGTCTGCTCCATTTGCTTCTGTAGCAATGTGGACTACAATTGCAAAGCACTGTGATCCTCCGGTGTTTCTATGCATCGCATGTCCCTCTAGTGCCCAGTGTTATCAACTGACATCATGTTTTTGAGCCAAGCTAAAGGGATTCTGGGATGAGTAGTTCCTCAGACTGATAATTGCCTCGCATGACTATACACTTGGACTACATATCCCAGAAATCTTTGCTACCATCAGAGAGATTGCTGGGAGGAGCTATAAAAAAGCAAAAGCCCGATCCTGCGCTCTCTTCCTCCTGGGCCTGACGCGAGACAGACCTCTCTGTGCATGGAGAGAGAGGTCGCAGCTTACCACGCGGTGTACAACATTCCCACCCGGATGAGAGGGGCCTAGCACTGCTTGCTGTTTGTCAGACGTCCATCCAGCACCACTTCGGTCGCCTGCCAACCTGTGTTTTGAGCTTTGCATCGGGAGATCAATACAGCGGATCCGCTGCACAAGTGTTGCTACAGGAGCTGCTGTCCGGAAGGCATTAAATCAGCCTGGTCATTGGTGAGAGGGCAATCTCCCACCTTTACAAATCCTTTCTTACGATTTCACTGAGACACTTTGCACAAACATCTTTACCTTGGGAATACTATACTGAACCTATCTTGAACACTGTGCATAGACACCTTTAGCTTCTACCATTCCAAGAAACCTTATTGCTTGCTACTACACCTTATTGGATAAAGTTAATGAGCTCCTACTGCCGGTGAAGACCATCAGATCTGCAATGGGGACATTGCTGTCATTATTGCTATAAGGGCCCTTATACCATTGCCATTAAGTCTGACCTCTCATTAGGGTTAAAGGTTTATAGGCTGGCTGAGGTTTTCCCTTTTAGAAATATGTCAGTATAACCACTTAATCTTTTTTTATCCTTTCAGGTGCAAGTAGCTTTCCACTGTACATGCAGTGTTGTAACTAATGCCGTTTAAATAAACGGCGTTAGGTAACGTAGCCACTTTTTGGGGTAACGAGTAGTCTAACTGATTACTCTTACCCTCATGGCACTGCCGTTCCCATTACTTGGGCGGCATTACCCTAATTACATCTACTTGCCGCCGCAGCCGCCGCGAGTAGATGTAATGTAACATTAACTAACTGCAAGCCGCCGTCTGCCTACCTGAACAGCGTGTCATGCAGACACACGGCGGCCATTGCAGCGTTCAAAAGCCGCACCTCCCGAGTCCTCGTCGTCTGTGATAGGCGGAACACTCAATTTCACAGCAGGCAGTGTTCCGCCTATCACGGACATCCTCTCATCCTCCTCTGTGTTATGAGGATGAGCAGATGTCCGTGATAGGCGGAACACTGAATGCTGGGAAATTGAGTGTTCCGCCTATCACAAATGAGGAGGACTGGAGGAGGCGTAGCTTTTGAATAATGGAATGGCCGCCGGGAGTCGGGACGCCGCCGATCTGAGGTACCGTACTGTACACGGGCACAGTGAGACACGGGCGCAGTGAAGCATGGGCACAGTGAGACACTGGCACAGTGAGGCACGGGCACAGTGAGGCACGGGCACAGTGAAGCATTGGGCACAGTGAGGCATGGGCACAGTGAGACACTGGCACAGTGAGACATTGGGCACAGTGAGACACGGGCACAGTGAGGCATTGGGCACAGTGAGTCATGGGCACAGTTAGGCATGGGCACAGTGAAGCACGGGCACAGTGAGGCACGGGCACAGTGAAGCATGGGCACAGTGAGGCATGGGCACAGTGAAGCACGGGCACAGTGAAACACGGGCACAGTGAGGCATAGGGCACAGTGAAGCATGGGCACAGTGAGGCATGGACACAGTGAGGCACAGTGAGGCATGGGCACAGTGAGGCATGGGCACAGTACCAATATTATTTATTGTTATCCCTCCTATTATTTTTATACACTGAAAAAATTACATATATATCATCCTTCTATCGCCCCGCCCCCGCCCCATGTATATATAATATAACCAATATAGTTACTTTGCTGAGTAACTAATTACTTTTTCAATGTAGTAACTGAGTAACTAACTCAATTACTTTTTGGAAGAAGTAATTTGTAACTGTAACTAATTACTTTTTTAACGTAAGATGAACAACACTGTGTACATGTGTGTAAATAATTGACTGTTTATCTACAACTATCTTGGCTTGAGCTATTCGGAAGAATTCCTTTGCTGAGTTGGCGCTGTTTCCCAAAACTCAGCAGATCTATTGCCTCATCTTTGTGACAATATCTTCTTTGAACTGTTCTAGTAAACATTAGAAGAACATAAGTACACAGAGTTTTCTGTCTTATCACTTTAAGGTGGTGCAAAGATGTCTGAACCCAGAGTGTCAGGTGGGTTGAAATGTTCATCAGGTCATGGTGGCGCAGATGAGCAGGTAAATCCAAGCAGTCCCCTAGGGGGCCAAGCTACACTTCTATTGCACCAATTGGCTCCTGACCCGGCTTGTACCCAGGCCGTGCTATTGTCCGCTCCTCTGTACCTGATCCATCCTGCCAGTATATGACCCGGCTTGCCTGACTCAACCTGCTGTGCCTGCTGTTCTAAAGTATGCTACCAGTGCATGCCTCACCTACCTGCTGTCTCCAGTACCAGCCTGCTTCAGTCTGCCATCCTCCAGCGGTCTACCAGCCCACCTGCTTCTACTGACGACCTCTTCTGTCTGGTGTGGATACACGCTTTGCTACTAGCAAGACCCACAGGCACTCGTGCCACTCTGCACTCCTGCGCCTTCTGTTCACACTACAAGGGGCCCCGAGACAGAGGTGTAAGAGAGGACTTCCTCATTTCAGGCTCTGCTACCAGATACATGATACAGACTGAGCAGAACACACTGTGGTCTAGCTATGCTGGGAACTTAAATGATCAGACTTGTCCTGACTCCTGACATACCCCTTCTACACAGCCTCTCATTGGGAAGCTCAGTGTACTGTTGCTTCTCCTCCCTCAGCTCATCTGTAGCTGAGAACAGAGGGTGATCGTTTACAATCACTTTAATATACAATGGGGAGAGAATGAAGGGAAGGAAAGAAGGAAGGAAGGAAGGAAAGAAAGGAATGAAGGAAGGAAATAGAAGAAAGGAAAGGAAAGGAAAGGAAAGGGAGGAAGTAAAAGAAGGAATACGAGAGAGAATGGAGGTAGTTTTAGCAAGACTGGAGCAGCTAAGAGGTAGAAATTAAGTGAATTTGTCATCCCTGTATCCTTTACATACTTCTAGTGCACCATACCACATAATGGGACATAACTTTAGTGTTGAAATACCTATTACCACTGGGGAGCCTCCAGGATTCCTATATTTCTGTAGAAAGAAAGTTATGTATTGCTTCATGAAAGTCCTCCATTTTTGTGATACTGTCTTGCAAAAATATTTTTTTTAAGTAATCCTCGGACAAAAAAGTAACAAAACTAAAAAAAAAAACTCTTTTTTCTTTTTCGACCAATGTCAGTTTAAAATAATAGTGTATAGCCTTTCAGCAATACCATTCCATGCATGCAGACGTTCTCTTATTACAAGAGACCCATTTCCCGTCCACATTCAAACCTTCTTTTCTGCACCGAAGCTACCCCCAATTTTTCCTGGCATCAGCGGAAAATAAGACGAAAGGAGTGGCGGTGTGCTTCTCCAAGCACATCAGCCTCTCCCAGCAGGACCCATGGGACGTTACGTTTTAGTCTCCGGTCACATAGACGGAGAACTATATACCTTTTTGTCCTATTATGCCCCGAATAAGGGTCAGAAGAATTTTTTTGACTCTCTTTTACGGACGCTGAAACCACATCTCAGGGGGTCTGTCTTCATCGGAGGTGACTCCAATATCGCCTTCGATCTTTCGCTAGATAAACGGGTAGATGGTACTGCTAAACCCAAACGCCCTGCCAAACAGAGCACGCACATAGCTAAAATAATACATGAGGCGGGTCTGGTGGATATTTGGAGGGAGGTCAATCCACGTACAAAAGACTACACACACTTCTCAGCCCCACATAATTCTTATGCAAGGATAGACCATGTATTCACTAATTCCTACACAATACCACTACTCCGGAGTTCCAAAATTGTAGAATCCCCCCTGTCTGATCATTCAATGGTCACTGTGACCACGCTTAGGTCCTCAGGAGAGAGACGCACGCCCAGATGGCGATTACAAGAATCCCTCTTGAGCGACCCAATACAATGTTCTTTGGTGGAGGCAGCCATTAAAGAATATTTTCTGATAAACGATACGGAGGAAGTCTCCCCGCAAACAATATGGGCAGCACACAAATCGGTTATTAGGGGGAAATTCATTCAGTTATCCTCAAAGCTCAAAGCTGAACGAAGGGCAGAGACACACAGGCTCACGGAGGAATTTCACTCTCTGGCCAAAGCGCACAAACGTAACCCAACAACAGACTCATTAGCTAACTTGGACAGGGCTAGGTTACTACTTAACCTACACTTAACTACAGCAGCAGAACAACATCTTAGATGGACGGGAGCTAAATTTTATTCACATAAAGACAGGATAGGCTCCAAACTGGCAGTGAAACTCACTCCTAAACACCGCTCACTGGCCTTCCCCAAAATCCGGACAACCGGGGGTGACTTGACTCAGAACCCGGATAAAGTAATGGACACCTTTTTACAATTCTACTCGAACCTATACAAACAGAACCGAAGGGGCCCCTACGGGACAGACGAAGACCTTTTTGCGGACCTACAGTTACCCCTCTTGACGGATGATCATAGAGACATACTAGAAGCCCCGTTTACTCAAACGGAAGTCTTGACCACCATTAAGTCACTCAAAGTGGGATCCTCCCCTGGCCCGGATGGCTTTTCCACCGGGTATTATAAAAAATTTGGTCCAATACTGACGCCGCACTTAGCACGGTTCTTTAACTCTCTCAGGGATGGAGCTCAGCTAGGAACAGACCTGAACGTAGCTTATATCTCGGTCATACCCAAACCTGATAAAGACCCGTGTGAGGTGAGCAATTACAGACCAATTTCACTTATTAATAACGATGTCAAAATTATGACTAAGATTATAGCTAATAGAATGTCTGGTTTCATTTCTTCCTAAATCCACAAGGACCAGGTGGGCTTCATTCCCAGGAGGCAGGGCCCGGACCAGATCAGAAGATCGATAGACATTATTTCACTTTTACAATCACGATGGGATGGGGGTGGCCAACAAAAAGGTTACTTGCTCTCAATTGATCTACATAAAGCCTTTGATTCCATAGATTGGGATTATCTGTCTGGTACACTGGCGAGGTGGGGATTTGGCCCATTTTTCCTCAACCTTATTAGCTCCCTCTATTCTACTCTCACTGCTCAAATACGTTTGATGGGGAGATACTCAGACTCCTTCCCTGTTAGCAGGGGTACCAGGCAGGGATGCCCCCTATCTCCCCTCCTATTTGCGATAGCAATTGAGACGTTAGCCATCGCGCTCAGATCGAACCCTGACTTTCAGGGAGTCAAATGCGGACCACAAGAACATAAATGCGCATTGTATGCAGATGACCTACTCCTCTTTGTGACATCCCCACTTACGTCTACCCCGGTTATTCCTAAAACACTGAAGGCCTTTAGTGAGGTATCGGGTCTGAAAGTCAATATGAGTAAGTCAACGGCCCTGAATGTCACTGTTCCACAGGAAATGCTTTCCCTATTATCTAAAAACTTTGAATTTGTGTGGGCCTCCGGGGCAATACCATACCTAGGCATCAAATTGACTTCTGACATAAGCCACCTCTTTACGGCAAATTACCCCCCCATTATGCAGAAATGCAGGACAGAGCTTGAAAAATGGTCGAGAAGCGGCTTATCTTGGATTGGTAGAATCCACGCCATTAAAATGACTCTCCTACCGCGTCTATTGTACTTATTTCGATCCCTCCCTATCTCGATCAACAAACAGATACTGATCAAACTGCAATCGGCCATTGTCCGCTTTGTGTGGGGCAACAAAGGATACAGATGTCCCTCGGGAACATTATTCCGCCTAAAATCACAGGGAGGTTTAGGCCTCCCGAATTTATGGAATTATTACCTGGCTGCTCAGATAGCACAAATCTCAATGGTATTCACAAGGGGACAGAAACCAGATTGGCTCTCTATAGAAAGACAAGCTGTCCCCTCGAACACCATCGACTATTTGCTGTGTTGTAACCCGAAAATCAGACCTGCAATTCTCTCTCCTACGCTTTCTCACTCGGTCACTTTATGTTCTCGAATATATAGTTATTCATCCCTGACCTCCCCATTGAAACCACTAGCCCATCTGTTCCACAACTCTGCCTTTCCGCCGGGTTTGAATATTAGAGCTTTTAAATGGTGGACAGATAAAGGCTTGTACCGGATTGGACACTTTCTTTCTCCCGCGGGCCCTATAACTTTATCACACTGTACAAAGGATCTGGATATGCCTGACTCGGAACGTTTCCGTTTCTCCCAAATCGCTCATTTCATGCACTCCATTTGGTCTAACAAGTCAGTAACACATACGATTACACCCTATGAACGCTGGTGCTCGGACACTATGGATCAGAGGGGTGGTATCTCCCTAATTTACACAGCCCTGTCGACTAGGTCGACCAAACCCTCCTATGCTCGGAGATGGGAGGAGGATGTGGACGGATCCTGGGACACTGAGATTTGGTTTCGAGCTTCGCAACGAGCTTTTAAAGGTATACTCAACGTATCTTTGATAGAAGCTAGTCTGAAAGTCTTAATGCGGTGGTACTACGTTCCCTCCAGGCTGGCCATAATGTATGCAGGCACACCACCAGTTTGCTTTCGGGGTTGTGAACTGGAGGGCACTATGCTCCACACATGGTGGTCCTGTCCGCGCATCAGATCTTTCTGGCGCAAGATTTTTCGCACACTTAGTTCCCTGACGGGTAAACTGATCTCCCCACGTCACAATATAGCACTTCTGAATCACCCAATCCCCAATTTACCCAAAACCTCCCAGACGCTTTCATTTTATATACTATTGGGAGCCAAACTAACCATAGCTAGGGCCTGGAAGAACCCCACGGTATCGTTTACAGGATTCAGAAGAAAGGTCTCCTGGATCATGGCCCAAGAACAAATAGTCGCTAAACTTACTGATAAGAATGAAAAATTTATGGCCATCTGGGAACCGTGGGCCACCGCATGCAACGTCTCGCTGATACCCGGTGTACAGCCTGGTTTTCTGAGTGCACACATCCAACCCTCTTAACATGGGACTGTCTACTTCTCTTTCTTTCACACGTTTCTATATCCTCTCCTATTTCTTGCCTCCCTTGGCATCTTTGGGTTATTACAACAAATGTGAACGTACTACTATCTTATACACTTAATATAGGTCACGCAATTGTATTTGTTTCGTTATAAACTTCTTAATCGCTGTTCGGAGCATAGTCCTCCTGTTCAGTACTTTCTACTTTGAGATTTCATAGTTGACATATCTTAGTTCTTCACATACACATGCATGACAAACTTATGGACACTTCCTAGGCACCGGATTCTCCGATCTCCGGGATGCAGTATGAGCCCTTGGGGGCATCTCGGGAGTCGGGGATAGGCTAGTATGGGTTTTTTACTTTTCGGGTTTGAAGGTCCATTACAGGATAAGGGAGGATACTGCTAGGATAATATTAATCACAGCACAGCACAAGAGTTTTCTGTGTTTAACATGTTGGACCAAATGTTGCTATGATCACTCACTGTATTACTGTAATGTTCAGACTTAATGTTGGAGATCCTTCTGTATCACCTAAAATCTCAATAAACATATTTGAACAAAAAAAATAAAAATAAAAATAATAGTGTATAATTTTATTCTATAATTTTCACTATGTATTAAATCTTTTTAAACGTGCACTATTTTTTTAATTAATAAGCAAAACAAATAAAAATTAAAAATATTTAAATGGGTGATAAATAGTGATGGACGAACATCTGATGGGACAGTTCGCGAACGCGTGCAAATGTTCGCGAACCGCAGGTTTGCGGAGGGTCCCATTCATTTTAATGGCAGGCGAACATGAAAAACCTCCAGGTCATATTTGCAGCCACAAAATACGTACTAGCTGTGCACACATAGTCCCACAACATGGACACTGATATACCAGAAGTATTAAGCGAATCTGCGATCGACAAGCATTCTTTTTTTATCTGCAAAATTTCGTCAATTTAGGAGCGCATGAAGAACATGGAGGAGAGGCAAGGCCAGGCTATGAAGGGGGTGCAGGAGATGATCCTGCTATTGGAAAAGTTGCCATAATTGTATTTATTTTTTATAAAAGGTATATAAATCGTTTATACAGTTATAACGTGTATTTTGTTTTATTGTAATATTGCTCGGTTTTATTGTAATAGCTCGGCCTAAATCAGCCAGAACTGACAGCAGCTGGTAAATACATGTCAGATACATATAGGGTCCATTCACACGTCTGTAAAATGGGTCCGCATCTGTTCCACAATTTAGCGGAACGTTTACAGACCCATTGATTTTCAATTCCAGTCTGAAAAATTAGGCATTTACAGTCTAGATAAAGAAGTAAGTGTCGGCCAGTACAGGCCCCAAAAGTTAGCCAACAGCAAAGAACTTTGTATTCTGTGGCTGGGGGTACATTAGGCATTCACAGGATAAATACGTTTCCGCCATTACAGGCCCCAAAAATTATGCCGCGTACACACGACCATTTTTCTCGTCTGGAAAAATGAAATTTTTTCTCTTTGACGAGAAAAACGACCGTGTGTGGGCTTTTGGTCATTTTTCCAGACGAGAAAAACGGCATTAATCACGACGAGAAAAATTAGAACATGCTCTAATTTTTCTCGTCGTGATTCACGGCATTTATTTCTGCGGCAGTTTTCCCATAGAGAAACACTGCCGGGGAGCCTACACACGGTCGTTTTTCTCGACCAAGAGAAAAAATGACGGGAAAAACGTCCGTGTGTAGGGAAACAAGCCGTTCCTCGTTTTTCCAGTCGATTTTCTCAACGGTGTTTTCACCGTCGAGAAAATCGATCGTGTGTACGCGGCATTAGGCATTCAATGGACATAAAAGGCCTTTTATGCCGCTGTATTTACCTAAGACAGGGACCATGAATTGTTATGGGTGGTGGCGGATATTTGTGGCCTGTCATGAGGAATTTGAATAAAACATGGTCTACTGGTCACATGTGTTGAATTCCTCCGAGATCCATGCCTCATTAATTTTTAGAAATGTGAGGTAGTCAACACTGTCGTGAGCTAGGCGAGTGCGCTTATCGGTCACGATCCCCCCTGCTGCGCTGAACGTCCTTTCAGACAGGACACTGGACGAGGGGAAAGCCAACAGTTCCATTGCAAATTGTGCAAGCTCTGGCCAGAGGTCAAGCCTGCCCACCCAATAGTCCAGGAGTTCATCACTTCTCAGAGCGTCCACATCGGCCGTTAACCCGATTGTAGTCGGACACCTGTCGGTCTAGGCGTTCCCTGATGCTGGATCCGGATGACAGCTGTCGATGGGCCGGCTGAAAGAATGATCTCATATCAGAAGTGACCAACACATCTTCAAACCGCCCTCTTCTTGCAGGCGCTGTTGGATTGATACCTGCAACTGTTTCTCTGTGAGTGAAAATTCCTCTGCCAACGCACACAAAAGCAGAATGCAGCATTTCTCTAAGCAAGGCCTGGAAGTGCTCCATTCTGACAGCCCTCTGTGATGGTGGTAACATTTCCGGCTTTTTTTGTTTGCACCAGGGGTCTAAGTACGTTGCCACCCAGTACTGGTCCTTGCCCTTTATGATTTTTATACAGGGGTCCCTCTTAAAACACTGGAGCATGAAGGCCCCCATTTTCACTAAACTGGAAGCGATGTGGTGGCCTGGCTCCTGCTCATCATCCAGGATAATGTCGTCCTCGTTCTCCTCCCCCCATCCATGGACAACAACAGGGATCCCAAAAAGGTTTAAAGCATGCTCTTCTTGCTCCTTCTCATCCGCCCCGGCACCATCCTCCTCTGACTCC
This sequence comes from Rana muscosa, assembly GCA_029206835.1. Lineage (NCBI taxonomy): Eukaryota > Metazoa > Chordata > Amphibia > Anura > Ranidae > Rana > Rana muscosa. The sequence continues at coordinate 827,811,635 of CM055116.1, forward strand.
TCTTCAGACTCCTGTTGTTGACTTGTCTCAGATGGAGTAGCCCCCCCTGGGAATTCATCCAGCATTGCGACTTCCTCATCTTCCTGCTCCTGCTCCTTGATGGCTTGATCAATGACACGATGCAATGCACGATCCATAAAGAAGGCGTTAGGTACGATGTCACTGATGGCGCTATGGCTGCGACTGACCAGTTTGGTGATCTCATCAAATGGCTGCATAAGTCTGCATGCGTCACGCATGAGCAGCCACTGGTGCGGTGAAAAAAAACAAGCTCCCCAGAACCTGTCCTGCCGCAGAGTTCGTACAGGTAGTCGTTAACTGCACGTTTCTGCTGGAGCAGCCTATCAAGCATATACAAGGTTGAGTTCCATCGCGTCGGGCAGTCACAAATAAGACGTCTGACGGGCAGATTGTGTCGCCGCTGAATGTCAGCAAGGCGAACCATGGCCGTGTAAGATCTTCTGAAATAGGCCGAGATTTTCCTTGCCTGCAGCAAGATGTCCTGGACCCCAGGGTATTTGACAACGAATCACTGCACGACCAAGTTCAAGACATGTGCCATGCATGGCACGTGTGTAATTTTGCCCTTTTTCAACGCGCTCAGCATATTGGCACCATTGTCGCACACCACTTTACCAACTGTCAAATTGAGCGGTGTTAGTCACTGATCTGCCTGTGAACGCAAAGCTGAAAGGAGTGCAGGGCCAGTGTGGCTCTTGGCTTCCAGGCACAACAGACGCAGCACAGCATGGCAACGTCTCACCTGGCATGTCGAATAGGTTCTGGGGGTCTTGGGCGGCGCAGCGTAAGAGACGGTAGCAGCGGAAAAGGAGGAGTCAGCTGAGGAGGAGAGGGAGGATGGAGTAGGAGGAGGAGAAGAAGAGGCAGGCCTGCATGCAATCCATGGCGGTAAAACCAAATCTACACGGGTGCCACGGGTTACATGCTTGACGGCCGTCAGAAGGTTCACCCAGTGGGCAGTAAAAGTTATATACCTTCCCTGCCCGTGTTTGGTAGACCACGTGTCTGTGGTCAGATGTATCTTGGCACCGACAGTGTGTGCCAGAGATACATTCACTGGCCGCTGAACATGGCCATATAGCTCTGGGATGCCCTTCTGCAAGAAATATTTCCTTCCTGGGACCTTCCATTGTGGTGTTCCAATGGCCACAAATTTTTGAAAGGCCTCTGAGTCCACCAGTTTATATGGCAGTAGTTGGCGGGCTATCAGTTTCGACAAGCCAGCTGTCAACCGTTGGGCAAGAGGGTTATCCGGCGTCATTATTTTTTTACGCTCGAACATTTAGCCCACGGAAGCCTGCCTTTTTCCAGAAAAACGTGAGGATGGCATGATGGAAGGTGGAGTGGAGGACAATTGTGGGGAGAGAGGAGAAGGAGAATTAGAAGAGGCTGGACGGTGAGAGCCTGGAGTGGGGCTTTGTGGGTTCTGACGGCGTTGCTCCCACTGGGCTCGGTGATGGGAGTTCATGTGCCTTCTTAAGGCGGTCGTCCCTAGGTGAGTGTTGGGCTTACCGCGACTTATGCGTTGACTGCAAAGACTGCAGATGTCAACACTATTGTCAGCAGCGAACACGTTAAAAAAAGCCCACACTGCAGAGCCATGTGCCGGCGTCCTGGGAGCATCAGATGTGACCGTACATGGTTGATGGCTCGCTCCTGATACATTAGCAGTCTGGTTTGTCCCTCCTGTGCAATGTAAGTTCGGCCTGCTTCTCCTCCCTATCTGCTGGTCCATCTCTCCTTCTGAACTCCCCTCCTCTTCCTCTCTTGTGGGCACCCACGTGACGTCCATTGACACGTCATCATCAACGTCACCTTCCCCACCACTAACATTAGAGATCTTGGAGTAGGCAGCAACAGCGGGGACCAACCTCCTTGGGCTGATCTGGGTACTGTCGTCAGACTGCTGAGTGGCGGTTGTTGCTACCTCCTCTTCCTGATCCAATGCCAAGAATGGCTGCGCATCGAAAATGTCTTGTGATGGATCGGAAAATAATTCCTATGACTCAAGAGGAGGGTATATGGTGGTGGTGGTGTTGGTGGTAGTGTCTTTGGGGGTGCACACAGCAGAGAGTGAAGAGGGTGCAGATAGAGAGGATGAGGAGGGTGCAGAAGAGGAAGGCTGAGTGAGCCACTCAACCAAGTCTGGTGCGTCCTTTGACGTAATCGAACGCACCTTCTGCAACTTCCCACTTTGGCTCCGGCCTAGTGCTCCTGCCCTTCCCCTACCACCCCTGCGGAAGGGCCTGTCTCTTACTCTGCCTGTCATTTTTTAAATGACCCTGTGGAAAAAGTCTCTAGAGAAGCGCAGTATATGTGGAAGAAGTTATATAACACCCCGCTTCAATCTGTCGTTTTGGGGGGCCACTGGATTATCACACCAGTTATAATACTTTTTTCTAATTGCGTTTGTCACTCTTTGTAGTTGTCTTATCTCTGCAGAACCGCTCAGCAGTCACAATGCTGCACAATACAAATCCACTATAATATGCTTTCTATATTAGAAAGTATATTATAAGTGTATTATACCCCTATATACTGCACACCAAACAATAGTACACCTATACCAGTCCTTAAAAGGACTTTTGTGGACCTATATTAGTTCGCGATTTGTGTCACTACAGTCTGTCCCTGCTCCACACAGCAACCTCTCCCTACACTGACAAAAGACAGAATGTGAAATGGCAGCCAGATCAGGTCTATTTATAAGGTAGGGGGTATGTCCATGTGCTGAAATGTCTCAATTGGCTGTCCTATACCACATGATGGATGTGTCATGGGTCAAAGTTCTTCACAATGTAAAAGAATATGGCGGCCGCGAATAGCGCCATATGTTCGCCGGTTCGGCGAATAGCGAACGCGCAAAGTTCGCCGCAAACCGACCGCGGGGCGAACCGCAAGGCCATCTCTAGTGATAAAATAGGAATGAACAAAATGCGGGGAAATAATAGCTGAAGGGAGAAGTGGAAGAAGGAGTTAATAAGGGCTGATTAGAGTAAACTAAGGGTTAATAAATGGTTGAATAGAGAAAAATGTAGTGAGATTTGAGATCACAACAGGATCGCAGCGATTTTGCCTGAGATCCCAAAATTCCATATGTGAATGGAGCCTAACAGTAGTAGCTGGTAGAGCTGCTATATGTACACAGCAACTAGCGGCACTATCCAGAATCTTCCTCCTTAGACCGCTTTCACGCTGAGGCGTTTTAGCGCTAGAAATAGCAATCGTAAAGGGCATGAAAACTGCCTCCCATTCTCTGCAATGGGTGCTTTCACACTGGGGCAGTGCGCTTGCAGGACGTTCGGAAAAGTCCTGCAAGCAGCATCTTTGGGGCGGGTTGGGAGTGGTGTATACAGCACTCCCAAAATGCCCCTGCCCATTACAATGAATTGGCAGCGCTTCAAAAGTGCCTTAAAAGTGATTCAAAGTGCAACAACACGGGAGTTTCTAACTTCTTTGGGGTTAAAAGCACCCCGGTAGCGGCGGAAAAGTGGAGCAGAAAAGCTGCTTAAACAGCGGTAAAGCGCCGCTAAAATGAGCGGCATATTTCCTGCAGCCGCGGCCCCAGTGTGAAAGAGGTCTTAAAGGAGTTGTAAAGGCAGAAGGTTTTTTATCCTAATGCATTCTATGCATTAAGATAAAAAACCTTCTGTGTGTAGCAGCCCCCCCAGCACCCCCTAATTACCTACCTGAGCCCCTTCTCTTTCCAGTGATGTCCACGATCCCCTCAGCCATCCAGGACACTCCTCCTGATTGGCTGAGACAGAGCAGCCATTGGCTCCAATGGCTGTCAATCAAAGTCAGTCAGCCAATCAGGGGAGAGAGGGGGTGGGGCCAGGTCGGGGCTCTGTGTCTGAATGCATACACAGAGCTCTGACTCGGCTTGAATGCCCCCTGTAGCAAGCTGCTGGCTGAGGGGCACTCAAAGGAGGGAGGGGCTAGGAGCAGAAAAGAAGGACCCAAGAAGAGGAGGAACCGGGCTGCTCTGTGCAAAACCAACTGCTCAGAGGAGGTAAGTATAACATGTTTGTAAACGAGCCTTTACAATTACTTTAACCACTTGCTGACCGCCGCACGCAGATGTACGTCGTCAGAATGGCACGGGCAGGCACATTGGCGTACAGGTACGTCCCTTTAAATTTGCCGCCTAGCACGCCTGCGCACGCCCGCCGTGTGCCTCGTGAGCATGCTCGCGGGTCCCGGGAACTCGATGTTCCCGGGCGGTCCGCGATTGCGGTCGGCAAAGGCAGAACAGGGGGATGCCTTTGTAAACAAGGCATTCCCCTATTCTGCATAGTGACACTGTCAATGATGGCTGTTCCTTGTGATTGGGAATGGTCATCAGTGACGTGTCACGTGTAGCCACGCCCCCTAACAGTAAGAATCACTCCCTAGTACTGACTTAGCCCCTGAAGCGCCACCTAGTGGTTAACCCCATTCACTGCCAGTGTAATTTTTACAGTAATCAGTGCATTTTTATAGCACTGATCGCTGTAAAAATGACAATGGTCCCAAAAATGTGTCAAAAATGTCCGATGTATCAGCCATACAGTTGCAGTCACAATAAAAATCGCTCATCGCCGCCATTACTAGTAAAAAAAAGATTATTAATAAAAATGCCATAAAACTACCCCCTATTTTGTAGATGCTGTAACTTTTGCGCAAACCAATCAATAAACACTTATTGCGATTTTCTTTTACCACAAATATGTAGAAGAATACGTATCAGCCTAAACTGAGGAAAAAAATGTTTTTTTATATATTTTTGGGGGATATTTATTATAGCAAAAAGTAAAAAATATTGCATTTTTTTCAAAACTGTCACTCTATTTTTGTTTATAGCGCAAAAAATAAAAACCGCAGAGGTGATCAAATACCACCAAAAGAAAGCTCTATTTGTGGGGGGAAAAAATACGTAAATTTTGCTTGGGAGCCATGTCGCACGACCGCACAATTGTCAGTCAAAGCGACGCAGTGCCGAATCGCAAAAAGTGGCCTGGTTTTGACCAGCAAAATGGTCCGGGGCTGAAGCGGTTAATGTTAGACAACAGACGGGTTTGTGTTTGTGTAAAGGAGTGCTATTGAACTAATATATGTGACATAAAGGTATCATCTCGGTATAGTAGTTGAATGCAATGGACAATTGGATTTGGGACTTTAAAATATACCTTTATGTTCACTTTACTATTTTAAGGAGGAGAAAAAAGATTTATCTAAAAAAGCTTTATCATTTATTTCATACAATATATAAAACATATTGCTAACTAATAATACATTACAGCAAGGAATATGTTAAATCTTGTTTGCCCATTAATCAACGTAACCATCTAAATGCTGTTCTGATATATTGGATTACATGCTAATAAACCTTTGTAAAAGAACATGTTAAAACTTCTGAGAAGGTCAACATGTTTTGCGGATTATCCGCTTCTTCAGGACCAACAGACTTTAATACATTGAGAGACTCAAATCACCAAAAGTTAAAAACAAATCTACAAAGAGAAAGGGAAGTATATGAACACTAATAGACAGTACTATATATTAATTCAATATTGGTACAGGTCAAATTACCATCTCTGACAGAGCATAATCATACAGTTTTTTTTACATTTCTCATGTATAATACTAAAGGAACCAAAAAAAAAAAAGGGGGATATACCCTAGGTAGAATCCATTATTAGGGTGTAACCTGGGGGGCAGGTAGCGGATACAAAAACTCCCTGGGATGAGCAGGCACAGATACCAAGTCCATTGGATCAGTGAAAACAGTGTTGTTTATTGGTGCTATATACAAAGTCTAATGACAGGTGCTGTACAGTGTGGTGAAAACAAACAGAAGAAAAAATAGCTAAACAAAAGCCTAGCCGTGTCTCGGCTCTAACTACACAGTATGTACAGGCCCTCACTACCAGGCTGGGCAAGCCTAACGCTTGTCAGCTTCCACATTCACAGAGTAACAAGTTTTACCAACCTTCTTGCTCTCACAAACCAACGTTGTCTGTGTTTCCCAGGCTGAGCAAAGGCTGTCTGCTCAGGTGAGCTTTTAATTAACCTGTGGGAGAGAACCAACACCTGAACTGGATCCTGGCTCAGAGATCCCTGAATGTATATGAGAGGAGCCTGGGAGATGTATAAACCCCGAATAGGACTTTCCCAGGCTCTCTCTGGGATGCTCTGTCACACATCCTCCCCCCTTGTTTCAACCCCAGGGTTGGAACACCTGTAGCCCAACAGGAGTGAACACGGGAGAGGGCATCTACATTCCCCATCTCAACACCTGGCCTGTGTTTTACTGTAAAGGCGTAATCTTGTAGGGCCTAAAACCACCGGTTCACCCGCCTATTAGTCTCCTTCTTTTGGGCCATCCATTTCAGGGGAGCATGGTCAGTTATCAACTCAAACTGGCGCCCCAACAAGTAGTACCTGAGCGCGTCCACGGCCCACTTTATGGCCAGACACTCCTTTTCAATGACTGCGTACTTCTTTTCATGGTCATTGAGCTTTCTGCTTAAGTACACCACAGGGTGTTCTTCCCCATTGTGTACCTGTGAAAGTACTGCCCCGATACCCACATCAGACGTATCCGTCTGGACCAAAAAGTTTTTGGAGAAATCGGGGGAGTATAGGATTGGCTGTGCACAAAGAGCCTTCTTCAGTACTTGAAAAGACTCTTCTGCTACTGGAGACCATTTCACCATTACGGAGGCTTTCCCTTTTGTAAGGTCTGTCAGTGGGGCAGCTATAGTTGCGAAATTTGGGATGAATCTTCTATAGTACCCCGCAATGCCAAGAAAGGCCCTGACCTGCTTCTTGTTTGTAGGACGTGGCCACTCCTGGATGGCTTCTATTTTATTCACCTGGGGCTTTATGACACCCCGGCCAATAGTGTAGCCCAAATACCTGGCTTCCTCTAGCCCAATGGCACATTTTTTGGGATTTGCCGTAAATCCTTCTTTGAAGAGGGAATCCAGGACAGCCTGGACACAGGGCAAGTGAGACTCCCAGTCAGTGCTATGCACCACTATGTCGTCCAGATAGGCTGCAGCATACTGTCTGTGAGGTCTTAGGGTCCTGTCCATAGCCCTCTGAAATGTTGCAGGGGCATTTTGCAACCCAAAAGGCATTTTCTTATACTGAAACGACCCCTCCGGGGTCACAAACGCAGTCTTTTCTTTGGCACGACCAGTCAGGGGTATTTGCCAATATCCTTTGGTCAAGTCCAAAGTGGTCAGATAACGGGCCTTGCCAAGTCGGTCTATAAGCTCGTCTACCCTGGGCATTGGGTATGTGTCAAACTTTGTTACCTCATTAAGCTTCCTGAAGTCGTTACAAAACCTCCAAGTGCCATCCGGTTTTGGGACTAATACAATGGGGCTAGACCAGTCACTATTGGATTCCTCAATAACATCTAGCTCCAACATCCTTTTAACTTCCTCACTGATGTCCTTTCTTCTAGCTTCAGGAATTCGGTATGGTTTGAGCTTGACACGGACCCCAGGTTCAGTAACAATATCATGCTGAACTGCTGACGTCGTGCCCGGCAACTCTGAAAATTTCTCTTTATTCCTTATCAGGAACTCTCTAGCTTCCTGTTTCTGGGAACATGACAGGGTATCTGGAATCGTGACCTCAGGGATCAGAGGGGATTCAGTACCCTTAAGGGTTACCGGGAGAGACCTGGCAGTTAATGCCAGTCTATCCTTCCAGGGCTTTAACAGGTTTATGTGGTAAATCTGTTCGGGCTTCCTTTTACCTGGTTGATACACCTTGTAATTGACCTCCCCAACTCTTTCAATTACTTCAAAGGGTCCCTGCCACTTAGCCAGGAATTTGCTCTCAACAGTGGGAACTAACACGAGGACCCGGTCACCAGGTGAGAAAACACGAAGTTGGGCCCCCCTGTTGTATATCCTCTGTTGGGCTGCTTGGGCCTGCAGTAAATGTTCTTTTACTACCGGCATGATTGCTGCAATCTTATCCTGCATTTGAGCGATATGCTCAATAACACTTTTGTGAGGTGTCTGCTCCCCCTCCCAAGTTTCCTTGGCTATGTCTAAGAGTCCCCGAGGGTGTCTCCCATAAAGCAGCTCAAATGGAGAGTACCCCGTAGAGGACTGGGGAACTTCCCTGATGGCGAACATCAAGTAAGGTATCAGGAAGTCCCAGTTTTTCCCATCCTTATCAACAACCTTTTTTAACATACTCTTTAATGTCTTATTGAAGCGTTCCACCAAGCCATCCGTTTGAGGATGGTACACTGAGGTACGCAACTGCGTCACCTTAAATAACTTGCAGAGCTCCCTAGTTATTCGTGACATGAATGGGGTACCTTGGTCTGTAAGGACTTCTTTCGGGACGCCAACCCGACTGAACACCATAAACAGCTCTTTGGCAATGTTTTTAGCAGATGCAGTGCGTAAGGGAACGGCCTCGGGGTAACGGGTAGCTTAATCCATGATCACGAGGATATGTTGATGACCGCGGGCAGATTTGGGGAGTGGACCCACCAGGTCCATGGCAATCCTTTCAAAGGGCACTTCAATAATGGGCAAGGGCACTAACGGACTTCGAAAGTGGGGTTGGGGGGCTGACATCTGACATATAGGACAGGATTGACAATAATTCTCGATATTTTTCCATATCCCAGGCCAGTAAAACCTGCGCAACACCCTTTCAGTGGTTTTCTCAACCCCTAAATGGCCTCCTAGCAAGTGCCCATGGGCAAGTTCCAACACCACCCGTCTGTATAGCTTAGGGACTACCAACTGTTCAACCACTTCATCATTAGTTTTACATACACGATACAGTAAATCCTCATTGCTGCAGAAATATGGAAAACAGGGCCCGTCCCCCGGTTCGACAGGTACCCCATCAACCACCACCACATTTTCCCAGGCCCTGGCAAGGGTAGGGTCTTTTCTCTGTTCCATACCAAAATTTTCCTTGTGCACATTTAGATCGGTAAACTCTAACGTAGGCTCAGATTCAGCAGACGGCTGTCCAGCTCTACTGGTTGTGGGGACTTCTTCAGGCTCCCCCAGCTCTCCTGCCATAACTGAGAAAGGATCACCCGGAGAGCCCTGAGAGGAGTCCCCTGAACTCACAAGGTCAGTAATGGCCATGAGTTCTGGCTCTGCGACTGAGTTAGGTACTGCGACTGGGTCGGGACAATCCCACAGTTCCCAAAACTTAGGGAAGTCCCTACCAATGATAGCCTCGTGCACCAAGTGGGGCACCAGTCCGACCGAATGGGTCACCGTACCTAAGCCAGTTTTAAACTGAACAGTGGCTATTGGATACTCGCGGGTATCCCCATGTACACAGATCACAGCAACATTTTTTGCATGAAAATTCACAGTTTCAACCATCTCAGCTGTAACCAAAGTAACTAGACTTCCCGAGTCCAGCAAGGCCGTAATAGGCTTATTATTAACAGTCACTTGACACATGTGTTTTCCCACATTTGGCACTGCAGCGCATGAAACAGCAGCAAACATAGACTGCCTTCTAAAAGATAGATCACACTGCATTGGTTCATCTGTTAATGGACAGTTTGCTGCAACATGTCCCAGTTCTTGGCAACGAAAACACCTGATGTTTCCCCAATTTGGTTTGCTGACAGGCAGTGGCTTCCCTTGTTTGGGACGCCAAACTTCAGTCCTGGCACCAAAAATCCTCCCCCCTATTTCCTTGCCATGCTTACCACCCACTTCCCCTGGAACAGTCTTACCGGTTGCCTGGGGAGACCGTGGCTTTGGGTGGAAAGTCCGTGCGGCTGTAGGGGTGGTGACCAGGTTCTCTGCAGCAAAGTACCTCTCCACAAGCTCCACCAGGTTGTCTGCCGACTTGGGGTCTCCTTGACTCACCCACTTCTGCAGGGGAATTGGTAGTGACCTCAGGAATTGGTCCATGACCACACGCTCCACTATTTGTGGCGCAGACAAGGACTCCGGCTGTAGCCATTTCCGTACCAGGTGGATCAGATCAAACATCTGCGATCTTGGGGGCCTCTTATCTTGGAAGAACCAGTTGTGGACCCGCTGAGCTCGAACAGCCAAGGTGACACCGAGTCGTGCCAGGATTTCCCGCTTGACCTTCTCATAATCTCCCGCTTCTGCTGACTCCAGATCATAGTAGGCCTTCTGCGCTTCTCCAGAAAGTAAGGGGGCGATCAGTCCTGCCCACTGGGTTTGGGGCCAACCTTCCCTCTCAGCGGTCCGTTCAAATGTTAGTAGGAAAGCCTCTGGATCATCATCTGCCGTCATCTTTGAAAGAAAGCGACCCACATGGATGCTTGAGGGCTTGTCTCCAATATCCTTCATTATCGCAGGTGACCCCTGTGCTAGCGTCTCCACAACCTCAGTAAGGGTTTTTCTATCCGCTATTGCAGCAGTGGCAAGCTGTTCAAACAGCCTCTGCGATTGCTCCTGTACAGCACCAATCTGTTGGAACAGCACCTTGGTTTGCTCCTGTGCGATAGCGTTGGCTTGCTGTAATGCAGCGTTAGTTTGCTGTTGTGCAGCGTTTGCTTGCTGCTGTGCAGCGTTTGCTTGCTGCAATGTAGCGTTAGTTTGCTGTTGTGCAGCGTTTGCTTGCTGCTGTGCAGCGTTTGCTAACACCATTTGTTTGAGGATGTCCTCCATGTTGTCACTTTAGGTACTGGCCTTTTAAGTAGTAACTTACTACAGCTGGTCGCAGCCTCCACCATATGTAACCTGGGGGGCAGGTAGCGGATACAAAAACTCCCTGGGATGAGCAGGCACAGATACCAAGTCCATTGGATCAGTGAAAACAGTGTTGTTTATTGGTGCTATATACAAAGTCTAATGACAGGTGCTGTACAGTGTGGTGAAAACAAACAGAAGAAAAAATAGCTAAACAAAAGCCTAGCCGTGTCTCGGCTCTAACTACACAGTATGTACAGGCCCTCACTACCAGGCTGGGCAAGCCTAACGCTTGTCAGCTTCCACATTCACAGAGTAACAAGTTTTACCAACCTTCTTGCTCTCACAAACCAACGTTGTCTGTGTTTCCCAGGCTGAGCAAAGGCTGTCTGCTCAGGTGAGCTTTTAATTAACCTGTGGGAGAGAACCAACACCTGAACTGGATCCTGGCTCAGAGATCCCTGAATGTATATGAGAGGAGCCTGGGAGATGTATAAACCCCGAATAGGACTTTCCCAGGCTCTCTCTGGGATGCTCTGTCACAAGGGGTAATAAAATTCTTGCTTACCCAGATGGATGTGATGTAGCATGCTAGATACTGTGGAGAGAGAGATCAGTGGGCTTGGAGATAGCCTGCTGGCCAACGTCATTCCGGGTGGGCCTCTTCTCCCCGCTCTATACCAGGCCCCAAAGGAGGGGATAGGTCCATATAGGAACCAAAAAAAAAAGAGGGGGATATACCCTAGGTAGAATCCATTATTAGGGGTAATAAAATTCTTGCTTACCCAGATGGATGTGATGTAGCATGCTAGATACTGTGGAGAGAGAGAGATCAGTGGGCTTGGAGATAGCCTGCTGGCCAACGTCATTCTGGGTGGGCCTCTCCTCCCCGCTCTATACCAGGCCCCAAAGGAGGGGATAGGTCCATATAGGTATGTACACATGAGGATCGGTGTCTCTCCCCTCTGGCAGCCATTCCCCGCATGACAGGCTTAGGACCTGTCACCTCCATTGGGGCCTGGTATAGAGGGGGCCTCCGGGAATGACACGAACGATCATGGGACTGTCTTTTTTTTTTGGCCCAACCCGCTGCACACCTGGTGGCCCTTGGAGGATCCCTAAACAGGTATAAATAGAACCTCACCCCTATTCAGCTGCTAATCAGGAGGGATGAGATAAACTATCCCTAACTTATACACAAGGTATTTATCAATTATCATGTCACTCTATGGGCTTTCTGTCACTGACATTTTGGTCTGCTAATAACTTTCTATCTGAGTTTATAGTTTATTTTTGAACCTTTTCAGGTTCGTTATGGCTTACTCCTATATGGATATCATTGATCCAACTGGATGATCACTGGCTTCCGCCTGTTAAAGCCTAAGATATTGGGTTCCTAAGAGGATATCTGAACTACTGTTAACTTACATACTACATCTCTGTCCCTTGTTAGAGGGTAAGTCTAGACTTCTTAATTCTGTTGTTTTGTTACTTGAACCACTATCATCCATAATTATTCAATGACGGCTTGACTGATATCTCAATATGAACTAGACATGTGCACTGCCTGGAAAATTTGTTTGTTTTCATTTTGTTTCATTCATTTTTTGTTTTTTTCGTAAATTTGAAAATTCGTAAATACGTAAATTCAGAAATTCGAAAATTTGGAAATTCGGAAATGTGAAAATTCGGAAATTCAGAAATTCGAAAATCCGGAAATTTGAACATTTGAGAGTTTGAAAATTTGAAAACACGATAATAAGAAAGAAAATATATTTTTTTTAAATAATAACTAAGTAATAATAAATAACTATTAAATTATAGGTATTTGAATTTCCTTTCAAATTTGACTGTTAGTGAACGTAACGAATGCAAATTTATCTGAAGTTACATGTTATCTGAAATATTGAATGCCACATCTAAACAAATGGAACGGAACAAATTAACAATAAATAATAAAAAGTAATTTGTTACATTCCATTCATTTGGATACAGCATTCGTTATTTTAGATAATTCGTAACTTTGGATAAATTCATATTCGTTACGTTCATTAATAGCCAAATTTGAATGGAAATTCCAATACCTATAATCTAATAGTTTAGTAATAGTTAAATTATTATTACCGTATATACTCGAGTATAAGCCGACTCGAGTATAAGCCGAGGTACCTAATGTTGCCTCAAAAACTGGGAAAACTTACTGACTTGAGTATAAGCTGAGGGTCATCCTTACTGTTCCTATCCTCACTGTTCTCCTATCCTCACTGTTCTCCTATCCTCACTGTTCTCCTATCCTCACTGTTCCCTAGCTCGCTATTTTACATTGTAAATTGTACCTGTAAAGAAGTTGCGGCTGCGGCGTCCATCGTTCGAATTCTGCGGTCTCTTCCTGTTCCTTCCGTGTGTTCACAGTGTTTGGTGTTCCGCCAATCACAGACGTCTGCTGGGAAACTGAGGATGAGAGAATGATCGTGATAGGCGGAGAGTGTCTGATGAGAATCGCCTATCACTGAAGGAACAGGAAGAGACCGCGGAATTCGAACGATGGACGCCGCAGCCGCAACGTCTTTACAGGTACTATTTTCAATGTAAAAACTTTTGCTGACTCGAGTATAAGCCGAGGGGGGGACTTTCAGCCCCAAAAAAAGGGCTGAAAATCTCGGCTTATACTCGAGTATATACAGTAGTTAGTTATTATTTCTGATTTTCTAATTTTCGGGTTTTCAAATTTTCTGATTTTCGTCCTTATTTTTGGATTTTCGTTCTTTTGAATTTTCGGATTTTCATTCTTATTTTCGGATTTTCGAATTTCCAAATTTCCAAATTTTCTAATTTTAAGATTTTCGAATTTTCAAATTTCCAAAATTTTGAATTTCCAAAATTTCGAATTTCCGAATTTTCGAATATACGTATTTCTGAATATGCAGAAAAATTTGTCAAGCGGGTTTTCGTTAATTCTGATATTTTCTGAATTTGTCGAAATTCGTTAAAAAATTTATTCGGAAGGAAACAAATTGCACATGTCTAATATGAACCATCTTTTTGTTGATTCAGCTTGATGAGCTCTTCAACTTTAAATGTATGCACCTTAATTTACTTGGAATTTACCTTTGATTTGAGCAAACGCCATATCTGTAACAAACCAGGCTAAGGGTAAGCTCTTCCTTTATAAACAGCTTTTTAGAATATTGGGAGTACTGAGCCCACCAAAACTTCTCCTATACAAATGCAGTCATGGGCTCATATATACTGTAGGTATTATTTTCCCTATTTTGGTTGTTATAGTATACTTGTTTGAATTCTATACCTGAGGGTCATCCTCCCATGGGCCGGCAGGCTATCTCTAAGCCCACTGATCTCTCTCTCCACAGTATATAGCATGCTACATCCCATCATCTCAGTAAGCAAGGATTTTACTACCCCTAATAATGGATTCTATCTAGGGTATATCCCCCCCCCCCTGTTTTCTTTTTAGTTCCTTTAGAACACATAAGAAATGTAATGAATGCTGCATGATTATGCTCTGTCAAAAAAGGTAATTTGACCTGTACCAATATTGAATGAATATATAGTACTGTCTGTTATGCCGCGTACACACGACTGTTTTTAATGTCATTGAAAAAAACAATGTTTTTCTCGACGTGATTCTTCTCAAGCCTGCCTTGCCTACACACTACTGTTGAAAAAAATGCTCGAGTAAAGCACGGTGATGTACAACACGTACGACGGCACTATAAAGGGGAAGTTCCATTCGGATGGCGCCACCCTTCATGTTAGTAAAGTTTGTTGAGAGACGATTCGCGCTTTTCAGCCTTGTGCTTTTCAGTCTGTTACAGCGTGACGAATGTGCTATCTCCATTACGAATGCTAGTTTTACCAGAACGAGCGCTCCCGTCTCATACTTGATTCTGAGCATGCGCATTTTTTTTACGTCGTTAAAGCCTACACACGGCCGTTTTTCATGACGAGAAAAACGACGAGGTGAAAAACGATGAGAAAAATTAGAGTATGTTCCAATTTTTTCATGGCCATTTTTCACGTCGTGAAAAATGCTCTGAAGCCCACACACAATCATTTTTAATGACCTTTTTAAAAAATGGCATTTTTCTCGTCATTGAAAACGGTCGTGTGTACGCAGCATTAGTATTCATGTACTCCCTTTTCTCTGTGTAGATTTGTTTTTAACTTGTTGTGATTTGACGCTCTCAATTTATTAAAGTCTGTTGGTCCTGAAGAAGCGAATGATTTGCGAAACACGTTGAAGATTTAACATGTTCATTGATGTAATGTATTATTAGTTAGCAATATATGTTTTTTATATTGTATGAAATAAAAGATAAAGCTTTTTTAGATAAATCTTTTTTCTCCTCCTTAAATTAGTAAAGTGAACATGCAGGTATATTTAAAGTCCCAAATCCAATTGTCTTTTGCCAACTTCCTCCCTAATGGTACCTAAAATTCATTACTTTATAAGTTCTACACCAAAACCGATCAAACTCTGTCCTTATGCTTGGACATACTACATAACTGATCAGTTGTATGTCAAGTGGAAAATCCCCTTTCAGTCTCTATCTCCTCTTGGACATGCTTGCACCATCTGTATTCCCTCCAAGCCTCACTCTCAGGCCTGCTCCCTGCTCCCTGCTCCTGCTCCTGCTCTTGTTCCTTCTATCATGCTCTGAAGCCTAGCTCTGCAGTCACTTCCACCTAATGTGCGTAACACGTAAATAGAGCTAAGAACTAAGGAAATTGGATTTTAGAGGCACACGGGTAAGTATTGTAAAACTCTAACGGTTTTTATTATAAAAAAGTTATTTTTAAAAACAATTATACATGTAAAATTGTCTGTAACAACATTATTGAATGGCCCTCTTAAATGTTATCATATATTAAATGTTATTTCATATAAAGTCCTGTTGCCCCCTTTTTTTGCCATTTCCTCTTCTTTACCAAACAATAGAGATGGAGACCTGTGTACTGTATAGTCATGACTCATACAAAGTACCATCTATATTTTTCTTTAAATACATCTCCCTTTGGACCTCCGTGATCTCATTCTGTAATTGTGTTTTTGAGCATGTAGAAATCTGCTTTAAGTTGAATGAACTCGCCGTCAATATATCAGTCCATTTTTTCTTTAGATCATCCTGGGCCAATTCAAATGTAAGGAACTTTTTTATACAGAGACCCCTTGGGATCCATTCCATAGCCAAATATTTCAACAGTGTACTCTTGTCCCAATAGGACTTCATCTCTTTAAACATCAAACTTTCCAGCTTACAAAACATGAGCTATAGGCCCCTTTCACACTGAGGGTGTATTGCAGGCGCTATAGCATTAAAAATAGCGCCTGCAATCTGCCCTTAAACAGCTATTACATTCACAAAAAAAAAGTCCTGCTAGCGCATCTTTGGAGCGGTGAAGGAGTGGTGTGTTTACCACTCCTCCACCGCTCCTGCCCATTGAAATCAATGGCACGGCGCGGCTATACCGCCCTAAATGCGCTGCTTCAGCACCACATTGCGGGCGGTTTTAACCCTTTTACGGCCACTAGCGGGGGTTAAATGCGCCCCGCTAGCGGCCGAAATGCGCCGCAAATCCGCCCATAGCGTCGGCGGTAAAAATAGCGGCGTTTTACCCTGACGCTATGGGTGGCTCATTGTGAAAGGTGTCTTAAAGTCCCAACACTGTCATCCACTGCAGCCTGCAACAACTGCTGAGTATCCGATCCCCCACTGTGTCTACACCTGTAGTAGTCATACTGATAATTGGATCAGGAAGTGTATGTGTGTTTGATAGCGATCAGTCTCTAAATGCGTATAGTCAGGGTAGAGTGAAAGACACTTATCAAGCTAGCAAGTATGCCAAATCCAGAATGTACAGACAAAGAAACGCCACTCCAGGTAGGTCCATTCATACGCATACCTCACACACCTTCCAACTGGGTGCCAGCTCAGCTCGCAGGCTGTGCTGAAGACGTAAGGAATATATCCGGACTGTAACACTCCAATGCGATCCACTTTACTGCACGAATAAAGACATGTACGGTTCCTTGCAAAAGTATTCACCTCCCTTGGTAGTTTACGTGTTTTGTTGCCTCACAACCTGGAATTAACATGGATTATTTGAGGATTTGCATCATTTAATTTACAGAACATGTCCACAACTTTGAACAACAGAAATAACAGAAAAAGTCAATGTGCATAACTATTCACCCCCCTAAAGCCAATACTTTGTAGAGCCAACTTTTGCGGCTTTCACAGCTCCAAGTCACTATGGATAAGTCTCTATGAGCTTGCCACATCTTACCACTGGGATTTTTGCCCATTCCTCCTTGCAAAACTGCTCCAGCTCCTTCAAGTTGGATGGTTTGCGCTTGTGAACAGCAATCTTTAAGTCTGACCACAGATTTTCTATTGGATTGAGGTCTGGGCTTTGACTAGGCCATTCCAACACATTTACATGTTTCCCCTTAAACAACTCAAGTGTTGCTTTAGCAGTGTGTTTGGGGTCATTGTCTTGCTAGAAGGTGAACCTCCGTCCTAGCCTCAAATCACACACAGAGTGGTACAGGTTTTGCTCAGGAATATCCCTGTATTTAGCACCATCCATCTTTCCCTCAACTCTGACCAGTTTCCCAGTCCCGACTGCTGAAAAACATCCCCACAGCATGATGCTGCCACCACCATGTTTCACTGTGAGGATGGTGTTCTTTGGGTGATGTGATGTGTTGGGTTTGCGCCAGACAAAGCGTTTTCTTTGATGGCCAAAAAGTTCAAGTTTAGTCTCATCAGACCAGAGCACCTTCCTCCATACATTTTGGGAGTCTCCTACGTGCCTTTTCGCCAACTCAAAATGTGCCATTTTGTTTTTTGCTTAAAGTAATGGCTTTTTTCTGGCCACTCTGCCATAAAGCCCAACTCTATGGAGCGTACGGCTTATTGTCGTCCTATGTACAGATACTCTAGTCTCTGCTGTGGAGCTCTGCAGCTCTTCCAGGGTTACCTTAGGTCTCTGTGCTGCCTCTCTGATTAATGCCCTCCTTGCCTGGTCCGTGAGTTTTGGTGTGCGGCCGTCTCTTGGCAGCTTTGCTGTTGTGCCATGTTCTTTCCATTTGGTTATGATAGATTTGATGGTGCTCCTAGGGATCATCAAAGATTTGGATATTTTTTTATAACCTAACCTTGACTTGTACTTCTCAACAACATTGTCCCTTACTTGTTTGGAGAGTTCCTTTGTCTTCGTGGCAGTGTTTGGTTAGTGGTGCCTTTTGGTTAGGTGTTGCAGCCTCCGGGGTCTTTCAAAAAGGTGTGTATATGTAATGACAGATCATGTGACACTTAGATTGCACACAGGTGGACATCATTTCACTGATTATGTGACTTCTGAAGGTAATTGGTTGCACCAGAGCTTTTTATGGGCTTCATAACAAAGGGGGAGAATACATACGCACATGCCAATTATCATTTTTTTATTTCTGAAAAATAGTATTATGTATATATTTTTCTAATTTTACTTCACCAACTTAGACTATTGTATTCTGATCCATCGCATATAATTCAGATTTAAAAAAAACATTGAACTAAAGGCTGTAATGTAACAAAATAGGTAAAAGATCCAAAGGGGGTGAATACTTTTGCAAGCCACTGTACATTAGGCTGTCAAAGTCCTGGATGTCTCTATATTACAAGCAGATCTGAGTGAAATATTTAAATGGGCAAATATGTGGCCAAGAGGCCCCTCGGCAAGGTAACCTCCGCATGTTGAGGGCATGTAACCTGGTATGGTTGAGGGGATGCACATTCACTGCTCCCCCCTCTCTTGGCAAGCCAGGCTGCATGCTTGTATAAAGGCCTGGTATGGCATTTGGGGGTCCTAGTGCCATTTTTTTTGTTTTGTATTTTGCTTGGGTTCCCCCTTAAAATCTATACAAAACCCCAATCTAACATAAGATCTGATATGGATTTTGGGGAGGAACTTCACTTTTTTTGCTGCACCATAACAACCAATGACAGTGTTGTCACTAGCCTTCTACAAATTAATGATGTTGCTAGGATGCAGGCAGCAGGTCCACACAACATCTATGGTTGACAAGACGCAGGCAACTACCAGCAATCTAGCAACCAAGGGGGTGCAAATGCATGGCTCTGAGCAACTGTCACATTTAGTGGTGGTAGTAACACCACAACTAATTGTTTGATTACTTCCTGAAGCACCCAGAGATTTGCTTCAGTGGGTGAATAAACAAGCTATTTAGTTCATCCGTTTGATGAATGCCAACCAGTAAAAGTTTATGGCAGATGCTGTGTCACCACAAACCTGACAGTGACATGCTATCTCTAATGCCCTGTACACACGATCGGATTTCCGATGAAATAAAACCCGATGGATTTTACCATCGGAATTCCGATGAAGCTGACTTTCATCAGTCTTGCCTACACACCATCAGACAAAATTCCGACCGTCCAAAACGCGGTGACGTAAAAAACTCAGGCGAGCCGAGAAAAATGAAGTTCAATGCTTCCGAGCATGCGTCGACTTGATTCTGAGCATGCGTGGGTTTTTTCTCCATTGGAGTTCCACACAGACGATCGGAATTTCCTATCGTTTTTTTTCCATCGGTAAAATTTAAAACATGTTCTATTTTTCTAGACCGATGGAAAAAATACCAATGGGGCCCACACACGAACGGTTTGTCCGATGAAAAAAGTCCATCAGTCTTTTTTCATCAGAAAAACCGATCGTGTGTACGCGGCATGAGTCTCTCAGTGGCTGATTAAACAGAATCGTTTACAAAGTTAAACACCTGTGTAGCGCTACCCCCATATGAGCTTCTGGATAGGATGGGTCCTCTGTTCTTTGGCTCAACCTCCTCAAGAACCTCAGCCCCTCTAACACACCAGGCTGAGTGTACAAACATAAAATATGATGGAAAATCACTGAAAATAATACTTATTACTCAATAGTATATTGTCACCCAATATGGTTGATAACTCCAGTAGATAAGCATAAACTGGAATAACAATTGTAATAACACAATTTAGCATACAAAGTGATTAACAGTAGTGATGAGCCGAACACCCCCGGGTTCGGTTCGCACCAGAACCCGCGAACGGACCGAAAGTTCGCACGAACATTAGAACCCTATTAAATACAATGGATGCGAACGTTCGGATTCTAAAGTGCTAATTATAACGACTATTATCCATGTTATTGTCCTAAACAGAGTTTGGGAACCCGGGTTCTGCACCAGGGGACATGTATCAATGCAAAAAGAAGTTTTAAAAACGGACGTTTTCCGGGAGCAGTCATTTTAACCACTTAACGACCGCTCACTGTATATATACGTCGGCAGAATGGCACCGACAGGCACAATCACGTAGAGTGTACGTGATTGCCTTTGTACAGTTGGGGGGTCCAATCGGACCCCCCTTCTGTACAGTGAGCGGTGGCTAAGTGTCCGGGAGCGTTCCGGGATGAGGGGGCAGCCATTCGTTTCTGGCCACCCCCTCGCGATCGCTCCCGGCGAATGGAAATGCCCCCTCTGTCTGTGTCAGACAGAGGGAGCAGGAGGAAGTGATGTCATCTCTGGTGCGGCGCTCACATATACCGAGCGCCGTACAAGAGAAGATATCAGGTCAGTGCACACAACACTACACTGACACCAGGACACATAGGGACATAAATCGCCCCCCAGGCCCCCCCAGACACCCCAGATCACCCCCCCCGCCCCCAGTCACAGTGTCACTGATTGCAGTGACCATTTATTTAGTGATCACTGCAATCAGTGACATTTGTGACTGTAAAAGTGTCACCAAAGTTTAGTCTTAGGTCCAGTGTAGCCCCCTAACCCCCCCTAATAAAGGTTTAACCCCCTGATCACCCCCCAGATAACCCTTTCACCCCCTATCACCACTGTCGCTTAGCGATCATTTTTCTGATCGCTGTCTTAGCGTCAGTGATGCCGATCGGCAGCCAGTAATTTTTTTTAGGTTCGCCGCAGGTTTTTATAGCGTCAGGTACCCCAATATATTATCTAATAAAGGTTTAGCCCCCTTGATCGCCCCCCAGGTAACCCTTTCACCCCCCATCACCACTATCACTAAGCGATCGTTTTTCTAAACGCTGTCTTAGTGTCTGTGATGCAGATCGGTAGCCGGTAATTTTTTTTAGGTTCGCCGCAGGTTTTTATAGCGTCAGGTACCCCAATATATTATCTAATAAAGGTTTAACCCCCTTGATCGCCCCCCAGGTAACCCTTTCACCCCCTATCACCACTGTCGCTAAGCAATTGTTTTTCTAAACGCTGTCTTAGTGTCGGTGATGCAGATCGTAGCCAGTAATTTTTTTTAGGTTCGCCGCAGGTTTTTATAGCGTCAGGTACCCCAATATATTATCTAATAAAGGTTTAACCCCCTTGATCGCCCCCAGGTAACCCTTTCACCCCCTATCACCACTGTCGCTAAGCAATTGTTTTTCTAAACGCTGTCTTAGTGTCGGTGATGCAGATCGTAGCCAGTAATTTTTTTTAGGTTCGCCGCAGGTTTTTATAGCGTCAGGTACCCCAATATATTATCTAATAAAGGTTTAACCCCCTTGATCGCCCCCCAGGTAACCCTTTCACCCCCTATCACCACTGTCGCTAAGCAATTGTTTTTCTAAACGCTGTCTTAGTGTCGGTGATGCAGATCGTAGCCAGTAATTTTTTTTAGGTTCGCCGCATGTTTTTATAGCGTCAGGTACCCCAATATATTATCTAATAAAGGTTTAACCCCCTTGATCGCCCCCCAGGTAACCCTTTCACCCCCTATCACCACTGTCACTAAGCGATCGTTTTTCTAAACGCTGTCTTAGTGTCTGTGATGCAGATCGGTAGCCGGTAATTTTGTTTAGGTTCGCCGCAGGTTTTTATAGCGTCAGGTACCCCAATATATTATCTAATAAAGGTTTAACCCCCTTGATCGCCCCCCAGGTAACCCTTTCACCCCCTATCACCACTGTCGCTAAGCAATTGTTTTTCTAAACGCTGTCTTAGTGTCGGTGATGCAGATCGTAGCCAGTATTTTTTTTTAGGTTCGCTGCATGTTTTTATAGCGTCAGGTACCCCAATATATTATCTAATAAAGGTTTAACCCCCTTGATCGCCCCCCCCAGGTAACCCTTTCACCCCCATCACCACTGTCGCTAAGCAATCGTTTTTCTAAACGCTGTCTTAGTGTCGGTGATGCAGATCGGTAGCTGGTAATTTTTTTTAGGTTCGCCGCAGGTTTTTATAGCGTCAGGTACCCCCATATATTATCTAATAAAGGTTTTAACCCCCTGATTGCCCCTAGTTAACCCTTTCACCAGTGATCACCATATAAGTGTTACGGGTGACGCTGGTTAGTTAGTTTGCTTTTTATAGTGTCAGGGCACCCGCCGTGTATATAACCCAATAAAGGTTTAACCCCCTGATCGCCCGGCGGGTGATATCAATTAGATTTTAGCGTCAGAGAGGGTCTGAGTCACACCCCAGGCAGCGTCAGGTTAGTGCCAGTAACGCTAACACCCACGCGTGAAGCATACACCCCCCTTAGTGGTATAGTATCTGAACAGATCAATATCTAATCTGATCAGATCTATACTAGCGTCCCCAGCAGTTTAGGGTTCCCAAAAATGCAGTGTTAGCGGGATCAGCCCAGATACCTGCTGGCACCTGCGTTTTGCCCCTCCGTCCAGCCCAGGCCACCCAAGTGCAGTATTGATCGATCACTGTCACTTACAAAACAAAAACACACATAACTGCAGCGTTCGCAGAGACAGGCCTGATCCCTGCGACTCCAGTGCTGTAGGAGGTGATTTCACCACCACAGTTAAAAAAAAAAAGCAAATATGCCGAAGCATTGGGGCAGTAGGGGCGGAGGAGCGATTTTGCTCCTAATGCCGCGTGCATACGGTCGAAATTCCGACGGAGGCTTGCCCGTGGAAAAGTCCGACCATGTGTGTGCGGCATAACTTTTTTGCGGGAGGATGCCCCCATGCTTCGGCATATATAAATGGTGCGTGTATGCCCATCATTGGAAGTGGGTGGATGAAGGGCGGTATTCTAATGGTGGGCATACCCACCGATCAATCTCTTTTTTCGTTCAGCCAACTGGCTGCATGAAATAAAAAGATTACAATACATGTCCAACAAGGACCAGCAACGTACTGGTATGTTGCTGGACTTTGAATGTTTATACCAGAATGATGCCTGCGGGTTTAGGTATCATCTTGGTATCATTCTTTTCAGCCTGCGGCCGGCTTTCATGTAAAAGCAATCCTAGCGGCTAATTAGCCTCTGGACTGCTTTTACAAGCAGTGGGAGGGAATGCCCCCCCGGATATAAAAAGCGCCATTGGGAAATTGGGAAAGCATTTTATCACACCGATCTTGGTGTGGTCAGATGCTTTGAGGGCAGAGGAAAAATCTAGGGTCTAGAAGACCCCAGTTTTTTCAAAAAAAGAGTACCTGTCACTACCTATTGCTATCATAGGGGATATTTACATTCCCTGAGATAACAATAAAAATGATAAAAAAAAAAAAATACTTGGAAGGAACAATTTAAAAATAAAAGAAAAAAGAAAAATTAATAATAAAAAAAAAAAAAAAAGCACCCCTGTCCTGCCCTGCTCTTGCCCAATGGCGAACGCAAGCGTCGGTCTGGCATCATATGTAAACAGCAATTGCACCATGCATGTGAGGTATCACCGCGAAGGTCAGATTGAGGGCAATCATTTTAGCAGTAGACCTCCTCTGTAAATCTACTGGGGTAACCTGTAAAGGCTTTTAAAGGCTTTTAAAAATGTATGTAGTTTGTCGCCAATGCGCGTTTGTGCGAAATTTTAAAGCATGTCGTGTTTGGTATCTATGTACTCGGCCTAAGATCATCTTTTTTATTTCATCAAACATTTGGGCAATATAGTGTGTTTTAGTGCATTAAAATTAAAAAAGTGTATTTTTTAACCCAAAAAATGCGTTTGAAAAATCGCTGCGCAAATACTGTGTAGAAAAAAAAATGCAACACCCACCATTTTAATCTGTAGGGCCTTTGCTTTAAAAATATATATATAATGTTTGGGGGTTCAACATAATTTTCTTGCAAAAAAAAAATGTTTTCATGTAAACAAAAAGTGTCAAAAAGGGCTTTGTCTTCAAGTGGTTAGAAGAGTGGATGTAAGCTTCCTAATGTTGTGTATAAAATGTCAGAACAGTTCAAAACCCCCCCAAATGACCCCATTTTGGAAAGTAGACACCCCAAGCTATATACTGAGAGGCATGTCGAGTCCATGGAATATTTTATATGTTGACACAAGTTGCGGAAAAACGACAATTTTTTTTTTTTTTTTGCACAAAGTTGTCACTAAATGATATATTGCTCAAACATGCCATGGGCATATGTGGAATTACACCCCAAAATACATTCTGTTGCTTCTCCTGAGTACGGGGATACCACATGTGTGAGACTTTTTGGGAGCCTAGCCATGTACGGGACCCCAAAAACCAAGCACCGCCTTCAGGCTTTCTAAGGGTGTAAATTTTTGATTTCACTTCTCACTGCCTATCACAGTTTCGGAGGCCATGGAATGCCCAGATAGCACAAAACCCCCCCAAATGACCCCATTTTGGAAAGTAGACACCCCAAGCTATTTGCTGAGAGGTATTGTGAGTATTTTGCAGATCTCGCTTTTTGTCACAAAGTTTTGAAAATTGAAAAAAAAAATATATATATATATATATATTTTCTTTCTTCATTTTCAAAAACAAATGAGAGCTGTAAAATACTCGCCATTCCTCTCAGCAAATAGCTTGGGGTGTCTATATTCCAAAATGGGGTCATTTGGGGGGGGTTTTGTGCGATTTTGGCATTTTATGGCCTTCGAAACTGTGATAGGTAGTGAGGAGTGAAATCAAAAATTTGTGCCTAGAAATCCTGAAGGCGGTGCTTGGTTTTCGGGGTCCCGTACGCGGCTAGGCTCCTAAAAAGTCCCACACATGTGGTATCCCCGTACTCAGGAGAAGCAGAAAAATGTATTTTGGGGTGTAATTCCACATATAACCATGGCATGTGTGAGCAATATATCATTTAGTGACAACTTTTTGTAATTTTTTTATTTTTTTTTGTCATTATTCAATCACTTGGGACAAAAAAAATATATTCAATGGGCTCAACAGGCCTCTCAGCAATTTCCTCGGGGTGTCTACTTTCTAACATGGGGTCATTTGGGGGGGTTTTGTGCTATTTTGCCATTTTATGGCCTTCGAAACTGTGATAGGTAGTGAGGAGTGAAATCAAAAATTTGCGCCCTTAGAAATCCTGAAGGCGGTGCTTGGTTTCCGGGGTCCCGTACGCGGCTAGGCTCCCAAAAAGTCCCACACATGTGGTATCCCCGTACTCAGGAGAAGCAGCAAAATGTATTTTGGGGTGAAATTCCACATATAACCATGGCATGTGTGAGCAATATATCATTTAGTGACAACTTTTTGTAATTTTTTTTTTTTTTTTTTTTTTTAGTCTTTATTCAATCACTTGGGACAAAAAAATAAAAAATTCAATGGGCTCAACATGCCTCTCAGCAATTTCCTTGGGGTGTCTACTTTCCAAAATGGGGTCATTTGGGGGGGGTTTTGTACTGCCCTGTCATTTTAGCACCTCAAGAAATGAGATAGGCAGTCATAAATTTAAAGCTGTGTAAATTTCAGAAAATGTACCCTAGTTTGTAAACTCTATAACTTTTGCGCAAACCAATAAATATACGCTTATTGACATTTTTTTACTAAAAACATGTGGCTGAATACATTTTGGCCTAAATGTATGACTACATTTGAGTTTATTCGATTTTTCTTATAACAAAAAGTAGAAAATACCATTTTTTTTCAAAATTTTCGGTCTTTTTCCGTTTATATCACAAAAAATAAAAATCGCAGAGGCAATCAAATACCATTAAAAGAAAGCTCTATTTGTGGGAAGAAAAGGACGCAAATTTAGTTTGGGTACAACATTGCATGTCCGCACAATTTACAGTTAAAGCAGCACAGTGCAAAATTCTGAATTCACCTCTGGTCCTCTAGCTACCAAATGGTCCGGGGCTTAAGTGGTTAATGATGCATAAAGTGAAAAAAAAAAAGTCAAATATTCCTTTAAATATTGTACCTTGGGGGTGTCTAAAGTATGCCTGTGAAGTGCCACGTGTTTCCCGTGTTTAGAACTGTCCCTGCACAAAATGACATTTCTAAAGGAAAAAAAAGCCATTTAAAACTGCTTGCGGCTTTAATGTAATGTCTGGTTCCGGTAATATGGATGAAAATCTTTAAGAAAAATGGCATAGCTACCCCATCACCCCCCCCCCCTACCCCAGCCCATTACCAGCCCCTTTGGGTCTTGTATGGATATTAAGGGGAACCCCGCACACAAAATAAAAAAGGCCCTATATACTCTGAACAGCCGTATACAGGCGGTGCATACAAGACAGGGACTGTAGGTTTGTTCTTATGTTGAATCTGTTTGTAATTTTGAACAGCTACATTGTTTAAGTGTAGCTCCAGCCCAAATACCTATTTTTAAGCTTTTTGGAAAACATAGGGAAGGGTTATCACCCCTGTAACATTTGTTTTGCTGTCTGTGCCCCTGTTCAGAACATTTCACCTCACTTTGCGTCCCAATGACAACTGATTTTGAAATGTGGTGTTTTTATTGAAACAAGGATTGGTGATAAAGCATCAGTAGAGAGGAGACACCTTTCTCCCATATTAATTCTTACAGGAGAGAATTTTCCTTCCAAGGGGTAGATTTCCTCTCACTTCCTGTTGTCTTCTTCTGTTTGCAAGTAGTAGTCGTTTGTAAGTTGGATGTTTGAAAGTAGGGACCTGCCGTATATACTCTGCAGAAATTGGCCCCTTAGGTGTTGGTGTTGGCACAACACTGTAAGCACTCACAGTTACTCTTGGTGGGTGCTGGAACGCCCTGCTGTCAACTATTATATCAGGAATTGTAATAACATATAATTGTTGAACAGTGGTAGTAAAAATTGGGCCTTTGATGGTGGTGCTGGTGCCACAACACTGTAAGCCCTGACAGTTACTCTTGGTGGGTGCAGCAATGGGCCCTGCTGTGAATTATTAGATCAAGAATTGTAATTGCATGCCCCTGTTGAACAGGGGCTGAAAAATTGGGCCTTTGGTGGTGGTGGTGGTGGTGGTGGTGGTGGTGTTGACATAACACTGTAAGGCCTGACAGTTACTCTTGGTGGGCGCAGCAATGGGCCCTGCTGTGAATTATTAGATCAATAATTATAATTGCATGCCCCTGTTGAACAGGGGCTGAAAAATTGGGCCTTTGGTGGTGGTGGTGTTGACACAACACTGTAAGGCCTGACAGTTACTCTTGGTGGGCGCAGCAATGGGCCCTGCTGTGAATTATTAGATCAATAATTATAATTGCATGCCCCTGTTGAACAGGGGCTGAAAAATTGGGCCTTAGGCACTGGTGGCACAACACTGCAACCCCTCACAGATACTGTACTTGGAGCACAGCAATGAGGCCTGTTGCAAAGTATTGCATCAAAAATTGTAATTACACGCCCCTGTTAAACAGGGGCTGAAAAATTGGGCCTTAGCCACTGGTGGCGGCACCCATAAACCAAAATGATCTTCCAAGCTATCATCATTAATCGGATCATTGAGGAGGAGGAGGAGGATAGCTAGTCAACATAACAGCACAGGAACTCAGCATCAGCATCAGTCTTGAAGGGATGTGACATTTTAAAATCAATTAGTCTGTTATATCAGCATCAGGTGTGTGGTAGCTGGTGGTGATCCAAGACTGGTTCATCTTGATGAAAGTCAATCGATCAACCGAGTCGGTGGACAGGCGCACCCTGTGATCCGTGACAAATCCTCCAGCAGCACTGAATGTGCGTTCTGAAAGAACGCTGGATGCAGGACAGGCCAGTAGCTCAATTGCATACTGTGCAAGCTCTGGCCAGTGATCCATCCTCAAGACCCAGTAAGCCAGAGGATTTTCGGTGGGGAAGGTGTCCAAGTCTGACCTTGCCCCTAGGTATTCCTGCACCATGTATATCAGACGCTGGCGATGGTTGCTGGAAACGATCATACTTTGGGGCTACGGACAAAAGAATTGTCTGAACGCATCGGTCAGACGGCCACCTTCCCCACCGCTCCTTCTTTGACTGCCCGAAGCCTCAGCAACTCGTTGTCCAGGACCAGGAGTTTGTAACCTCCCAGTCTCTGGGAACGCGTTGCACAGACCTTTCTGCAAGGCCTCCCGGAGTTGTCTCATCCTCTGCTCCCTCTGCGACGGTAACATAAGGTCCGCAACCTTACCCTTGTACCGTGGATCAAGGAGAGTGGCCAGCCAGTAATGGTCCCTCTCCTTGATCCG
The DNA here is from genome assembly GCA_029206835.1 of Rana muscosa. Lineage (NCBI taxonomy): Eukaryota > Metazoa > Chordata > Amphibia > Anura > Ranidae > Rana > Rana muscosa. The sequence continues at coordinate 827,839,739 of CM055116.1, forward strand.
AAGAATACGAGGATCCTTCCGCAGACTTTGCAGGATCAGGGAGGCCATGCAGCGTAGGTTAGCTGAGGCATTCAGTCCGGAGTCCTCTGGGTCACTAAGGACGACATGATCCGCAGCCACCTCCTCCCAGCCACGTACAAGTCCACTGGTTTCTTGGGACTGTAAATCATCCCTAAAAGACTGCTGCTGATGATGCTGAGTGCCAGCCTCCACCTCCATGCTGACACAATCCTCCTCCTCCTCCTCCTCCTCCTCTTCCTGTGCGATGGGTGGGACAGAAGGAACACTGTCAGGGTAAAGGGGGCCTTGAGAGGCAAGGAAGTCCTCCTCTTCCTGCCTCTGTTCTGCCTCAAGTGCCCTGTCCATTATTCCACGCAGCGTGTGCTCCAACAGGTGGACAAGAGGTACAGTGTCACTGATGCATGCACTGTCACTGCTCACCATCCTCGTGGCCTCCTCAAATGGTGCCAGGACAGTGCATGCATCCCTGATCATGCCCCACTGGCGTGGTGAAAAAACCCGAGCTCCCCTGACCCTGTCCTGGTGCCGTAGTCGCACAGGTACTCATTGATGGCCCTCTGCTGCGTGTGCAGCCGCTGCAGCATGGCCAACGTTGAGTTCCACCTGGTGGGCATGTCACATATAAGGCGGTTCTTGGGCAGGTTCAACTCCTTTTGCAGCTCAGCCAGGCGAGCACTGGCATTATAAGATCTGCGGAAATGAACACAGACTTTCCTGGCCTGCCTCAGGACATCCTGTAAGCCCGGGTACCTGCCCAAGAACCGCTGCACCACCAGGTTAAGGACGTGAGCCATACAGGGCACATGGGTCAGTTGTCCCTGTCGGAGGGCGGAGAGGAGGTTGGTGCCATTGTCGCAAACCACCATTCCTGGCTTAAGCTGGCGTGGCGTCAACCACCTCTCGGCCTGCCCCTGCAGAGCAGACAGGACCTCTGCCCCAGTGTGGCTCCTGTCCCCCAAACACACCAGTGCAAGCACGGCATGGCATCTTTTTGCCTGCGTACTTGCGTAGCCCCTTGAACGCCTACGGAGCACCGCTGGTTCCGAGGACAAACCACAGGAAGAGGCCATGGAGGAAGAAGAAGAGGAGGGGGTGGAGGAGAGAGGTGTGTCACAACCAGTAGTAGCATTTTGGAGGCGTGGCGGTGGAACAACCTCCAACACTACTGCACCTTGTCCTGCATCCTTCCCAGCTGCCAAAAGAGTGACCCAATGGGCCGTGAAAGAAAGGTAATGTCCCTGTCCATGCCTGCTGGACCATGAGTCAGCGGTAATATGCACCTTACCGCTGACCGCCCTGTCCAGCGAGGCCAAGACATTGCCTTCCATATGCCTGTAGAGAGCCGGAATCGCCTTCCGTGAGAAAAAGTGGCGTTTGGGAACCTGCCACTGAGGAACCGCACATTGCACAAACTCACGGAAGGGGGCCGAGTCTACCAACTGAAAAGGCAGCAGTTGAAGCGCTAGCAATTTAGCCAAGCTAGCATTCAACCGCTAGGCATGTGGATGGCTGGGAGTGAACTTCTTTCGACGGTCCAGCAGCTGGGGCAGGGAAATTTGCCTGCTAGAATCGGACGTCGGTGTACTGCTAGCAGAGTGCCCGCAAGTACTTGGCTGTGACACACCTAATTCTACACCTTCATTCCTCTCAGAGCAGGTTTCAGAGAGGACTGAAGGTATAGTGGGGTTGGAGATCCCAGCTGATGCGGTGCAAGAAGAGGTCAGCTTTGTTCTTTGGTGTGGGTCTTTAAGGTAGGCTTGCCAACGAGCTGCATGGCAGGTCAACATATGTCTGATCAAGCATGTGGTGCCCAAACGGCTGATGTTTTGGCCACGCGATATACGCTTGAGACATATGTTGCAAACAGCAGCTGTGCGATCTGATGCACTCGCCTCAAAAAAGGCCCACACCAAAGAACTTTTTGAATGACGGGCAGAGGCAGCGCCCTGCACAGGCGGAGCTCTGCGGTGTGATTCCGTCGGTGTGCTGCCCATACGCTGGCCACCCAAGGGCATCCTGCCTCGTTGGAGATGTGCCTCCTCCTCATCCTCCTCCTCTCTCCTATTAGGCACCCACGTGGAGTCAGTGACCTCATCATCCCCTCCCTCCTCATCACTGGAGCCAATCTGGCAGTATGCTGCAGCTGCTGGAGCATGACTGCCAGATTGGTGTCCTTCTTGAGCATCCCCTCTCTCTGCTCTCACGCTACTGCCTTCCTCTATCTGGGTATCATCATCAGATCTTTCGAAACGCTGGGCATCCTCCTGGAGCATGTACCCAACACTGTGCTCAAACAGTTCGGGGGACTCCTCAGGAGGAGGACATGGTGGGTCTAGGGAAGGATTGACTAATGAAGATAATGATACCAGAGAAGAGGACGCTTTGGCAGCTGCTTTGCCAGTACCCTGAGCCTGGGTGAGAGAGGATGAGGAGGATGAGGTGGGCTTGGTCATCCACTCTACCAAGTCTTCGGCATGATGTGGCTCAACATGTCCAGCTGCCGAAAAGAAGGACAAGCGTGTCCCATGGCCATGTGCTGATGACAATGCACCGCGTCCACGACCAGCACTGTTGCCCCCAGACACAGAGCCTGCTTGCCCTCTTTTTTTGCCTCCTGACTGTCTGCCTCTCCTTGTTTGCCTTCCAGACATTTTAATGGATGGCCTGCAGGGAGATGGGAAAAACAGCAATAAGGGCTACCTTCAGGTGTATACTGTGCAGGAGGCTTAGCAACAATGACACTGACACTGTCCCCTGCCTATCCTTCTCTGTCCCTAAACACAAGGATTTGCAATATGCTTCAGCAAGATTGGTTTAGCACAGAATAGCACACTGTCAGTTTCACTCACTGTCCTACTCTGTCCCTACAAACAAGATTTAGCACAGAATAGCACACTGATAGTTTCCACGAGTGTCCTTCTCTGTCCCTAAACTCAAGGATTTCAAATATGGTTCAGCAAGATTGGTTTAGAACAGAATAGCACACTGACACTTTCCCTCACTGTACCTCTCTGTCCCTAAACTCAAGGATTTCAAATATGGTTCAGCAAGATTGGTTTAGAACAGAATAGCACACTGTCAGTTTCACTCACTGTCCTACTCTGTCCCTACAAACAAGATTTAGCACAGAATAGCACACTGATAGTTTCCACGAGTGTCCTTCTCTGTCCCTAAACTCAAGGATTTCAAATATGGTTCAGCAAGATTGGTTTAGAACAGAATAGCACACTGACACTTTCCCTCACTGTACCTCTCTGTCCCTAAACTCAAGGATTTCAAATATGGTTCAGCAAGATTGGTTTAGAACAGAATAGCACACTGTCAGTTTCACTCACTGTCCTACTCTGTCCCTACAAACAAGATTTAGCACAGAATAGCACACTGATAGTTTCCACGAGTGTCCTTCTCTGTCCCTAAACTCAAGGATTTCAAATATGGTTCAGCAAGATTGGTTTAGAACAGAATAGCACACTGTCAGTTTCACTCACTGTCCTACTCTGTCCCTACAAACAAGATTTAGAATAGAATAGCACACTGATAGTTTCCACGAGTGTCCTTCTCTGTCCCTAAACTCAAGGATTTCAAATATGGTTCAGCAAGATTGGTTTAGAACAGAATAGCACACTGTCAGTTTCACTCACTGTCCTACTCTGTCCCTACAAACAAGATTTAGCACAGAATAGCACACTGATAGTTTCCACGAGTGTCCTTCTCTGTCCCTAAACTCAAGGATTTCAAATATGGTTCAGCAAGATTGGTTTAGAACAGAATAGCACACTGTCAGTTTCACTCACTGTCCTACTCTGTCCCTACAAACAAGATTTAGCACAGAATAGCACTCTGATAGTTTCCAAGAGTGTCCTTCTCTGTCCCTAAACTCAAGGATTTCAAATATGGTTCAGCAAGATTGGTTTAGAACAGAATAGCACACTGTCAGTTTCACTCACTGTCCTACTCTGTCCCTACAAACAAGATTTAGCACAGAATAGCACACTGATAGTTTCCACGAGTGTCCTTCTCTGTCCCTAAACTCAAGGATTTCAAATATGGTTCAGCAAGATTGGTTTAAAACAGAATAGCACACTGACACTTTCCCTCACTGTACCTCTCTGTCCCTAAACTCAAGGATTTCAAATATGGTTCAGCAAGATTGGTTTAGCACAGAATAGCACACTGTCAGTTTCACTCACTGTCCTACTCTGTCCCTACAAACTAGATTTAGCACAGAATAGCACACTAATAGTTTCCACGAGTGTCCTTCTCTGTCCCTAAACTCAAGGATTTCAAATATGGTTCAGCAAGATTGGTTTAGAACAGAATAGCACACTGTCAGTTTCACTCACTGTCCTACTCTGTCCCTACAAACTAGATTTAGCACAGAATAGCACACTGATAGTTTCCACGAGTGTCCTTCTCTGTCCCTAAACTCAAGGATTTCAAATATGGTTCAGCAAGATTGGTTTAAAACAGAATAGCACACTGACACTTTCCCTCACTGTACCTCTCTGTCCCTAAACTCAAGGATTTCAAATATGGTTCAGCAAGATTGGTTTAGAACAGAATAGCACACTGTCAGTTTCACTCACTGTCCTACTCTGTCCCTACAAACTAGATTTAGCACAGAATAGCACACTAATAGTTTCCACGAGTGTCCTTCTCTGTCCCTAAACTCAAGGATTTCAAATATGGTTCAGCAAGATTGGTTTAGAACAGAATAGCACACTGTCAGTTTCACTCACTGTCCTACTCTGTCCCTACAAACTAGATTTAGCACAGAATAGCACACTGATAGTTTCCACGAGTGTCCTTCTCTGTCCCTAAACTCAAGGATTTCAAATATGGTTCAGCAAGATTGGTTTAAAACAGAATAGCACACTGACACTTTCCCTCACTGTACCTCTCTGTCCCTAAACTCAAGGATTTCAAATATGGTTCAGCAAGATTGGTTTAGCACAGAATAGCACACTGTCAGTTTCACTCACTGTCCTACTCTGTCCCTACAAACTAGATTTAGCACAGAATAGCACACTAATAGTTACCACGAGTGTCCTTCTCTGTCCCTAAACTCAAGGATTTCAAATATGGTTCAGCAAGATTGGTTTAGAACAGAATAGCACACTGTCAGTTTCACTCACTGTCCTACTCTGTCCCTACAAACAAGATTTAGCACAGAATAGCACACTGATAGTTTCCACGAGTGTCCTTCTCTGTCCCTAAACTCAAGGATTTCAAATATGTTTCAGCAAGATTGGTTTAGAACAGAATAGCACACTGTCAGTTTCACTCACTGTCCTACTCTGTCCCTACAAACAAGATTTAGCACAGAATAGGACACTGATAGTTTCCACGAGTGTCCTTCCCTGTGCCTAAACTCAAGGATTTCAAATATGGTTCAGCAAGATTGGTTTAGAACAGAATAGCACACTGTCAGTTTCACTCACTGTCCTACTCTGTCCCTACAAACAAGATTTAGCACAGAATAGCACACTGATAGTTTCCACAAGTGTCCTTCTCTGTCCCTAAACTCAAGGATTTCAAATATGGTTCAGCAAGATTGGTTTAGAACAGAATAGCACACTGTCAGTTTCACTCACTGTCCTACTCTGTCCCTACAAACAAGATTTAGCACAGAATAGCACACTGATAGTTTCCACGAGTGTCCTTCTCTGTCCCTAAACTCAAGGATTTCAAATATGGTTCAGCAAGATTGGTTTAGAACAGAATAGCACACTGTCAGTTTCACTCACTGTCCTACTCTGTCCCTACAAACAAGATTTAGCACAGAATAGCACACTGACACTTTCCCTCACTGTACCTCTCTGTCCCTAAACTCAAGGATTTCAAATATGGTTCAGCAAGATTGGTTTAGAACAGAATAGCACACTGTCAGTTTCACTCACTGTCCTACTCTGTCCCTACAAACAAGATTTAGCACAGAATAGCACACTGACACTTTCCCTTACTGTACCTCTCTGTCCCTAAACTCAAGGATTTCAAATATGGTTCAGCAAGATTGGTTTAGAACAGAATAGCACACTGTCAGTTTCACTCACTGTCCTACTCTGTCCCTACAAACAAGATTTAGCACAGAATAGCACACTGACATTTTCCCTCACTGTACCTCTCTGTCCCTAAACTCAAGGATTTCAAATATGGTTCAGCAAGATTGGTTTAGAACAGAATAGCACACTGACACTTTCCCTCACTGTACCTCTCTGTCCCTACAAACAAGGTTTAGCACAGAATAACACACTGACACTCTCCCTACCTATCCTTATTTGTCCCTAAACACAAGGAATCCAGGATTAGTAAAGGAAAAAAAAATGACACTGTCCCTGCCTATGCTTCTCTTTCCCTGCTCCGGAACACACTACACAAGGCCGGCCCGCTGGCGGCCTTTTATAGTGTGGGGCGTGTACTAAACCCCCTCAAGAATAATTGGCCACAGGCATCCTGCCTGTGGCCAATCATTGCTCTCCTCGCTGCCGGCACTGTGATTGGCCAAGCATGCGGGGTCACAGTGCATGCTTGGCCAATCACAGCGCCTGGATGACACTGCGATGGCGTAGTGCATTGTGGGCCGTTCGCGTCACTCGAATTTGGCGCGAACGGCCCAAATCGTTCGATCTTCGTCGAACGATCGAACACAAAGCTCATCCCTAATTAACAGTAATGACCAGGCATAAGATTACATTTGACATCCAGATCAGTATAAACAGTAGCAAGGCCACCTCAAGTGCAGCAGTGAGCAGTAGTAAAGTTTAATCTATCGAGTGTTGGAACTATACTCTCACATGGTGACAATGCTAGTCCTAGACAGATTGGGTATGCACTGTCCAAAAGAAAAGGAGGATGGTAGCAGAAGGGGCAGGGGAACAAAGGGGGCTTGCAGAATAATTATTACAAGAGGGGCAGTCCTTTGAGATGTGTTTCTGCTGGCTATTGCTGGGGCCCTTTAAGAATGTTTTTTTCACTTAACGACAATCCTTGTTAACCTGTATGCAGTATAGGTACAATATAGTCTCAGCTCAGGTGCAAGGTAGATGTGGTTGAGATGCGGTAAAGGTTCAATATATTGCGGTACAGGGTTGGTAGAGATGCAGTCTAGGTTTGGAATGAGTGAGGTATGGAGTGCAGCATGGGTGTGGTATGGATTGGGTACACTTTGTGCCCTGCTCTCAGTGACTCAGTCACTGATAGCAGTATCAGCAATGGGCAAATTGCCCTCTCAACAGTCATGTGCGACTGATGACTGAGCTGCAATGGCCTCTCACTGTAGAAGGGGGGTCCCCTCAGTCTCTCCCCAAAAGCCTCTGATAATCAGTGCTGGGAAGCAGAGGCTGCCCCCCAGTTCACTCCCAGTTTCATGCTCGGATCCAGGGCTGCTGTTAGAGATCATGGGGCCCCGTAAAGTCTTCCTGATGGGGCCCCATCCCCAAATTCTCACCTACACATTGGCACCCCCAGTCTACTGCTGCCCCCACGCAGTCTTTATAGGCTAGTTCACACTATTGCTCTCTGAAGAGTGATCTGCACCGGGATTGCTCTGCAGAGAACATTTGGCAGGTAGTGAGCAGGTAGTGTTGCATCACCTTCTCACCCGCCTTGTATAACCACTTAAAAACCCTAAAACCGGTTGAACAGGATTGTGCTTAGCAGGCAAAATGGTGGGTGGTGACATTTGGGATAATTTTTTGCTGCACAGAAAGCATAGTGTTTGTGGCATGCATTCTCCACTGCATTTGCATCATAAGGGCTCTTTCATACTGAGCCATTCTGCTCAGTAGGGGATCCATGAGTGGAGTGCCAACAAAAATTCAGCTTAGCCACATCTTTACTGCCCCCCAACACAAGTGTAAACTAGCATCCCCTGCTAGAAAACATCCTTTTTATAATGAACACAGGACAGCAGGTCCCCTCTGGCTCTGTGTCAGTGTCACATGGTTGTTGGGTACTGGCTTTGTTATGGCTGTCCTAAGTGTGTTAGACTAACACTGTACAGCTATAACAAAGTCAATACCCAACAGCCATGTGACACTGACACAGAGCCATTAAGGGAGCTGCTGTCCTGTGTTCATTATAATGATAATGTCAAATAGCACACCATGGGGTGTCTGGGGACTGTACCTTCCATTTAGGCATGCTGCCTGTCACTGTGTGTTGCTTGCCTGTGCACCGCCACCCGCCGCTGGGGTTGCCGATCTGTGCCCTCTCAGTCACCTCACACAAGCCCATACCTCGCTCCATGGCACCTGCTGAGGGAGTGGAGGGACAAAGAATCACTCCGCCAGGGAGGGCATAGCATAGGCAGTGGGCGGACAGCCGTAACTATAACGTGCAGCAGGACATGCGGACGCACTTAATGTACCTACGCCTGAAAATGAAAAACAAGTTAATGCTCTGCTCCAGCCTCCCGGACCCCTCTATTGACCTGATGGGGCCCAGGTAAATTTAATTTGAGCCCTGGGTTGTAAGTAGAAGTGAAAGTGTGGGCTACTAAAATCAATTTATTATTACGATTCAATATTATTTATTAAGTATAGTAAGAATATAACAAACATACATTCATTACACACATTGCGCATTTGTTGTTCGGGTATATCAAGTACAGATACAACATGTTTAAGTAAGCTAAGTTGTCCACTATAAGCTGTATATAGCAAGAAACAGTAAGACGCTATGAGCTGAATATAGCAAGAAACAATTAATAGATTTTGTATTTATCAGTCCACAATCTCCATTTAGAGTCAAAATTGTTACACTTCAGGGAGTTAATAGCCAGTAGGCACTCGAATGTGTGGTTTCTGTTAACTAGTTTGATCACTTCCGAGAGGTTGATGGCCAATGAGTTTTTCCAGTTTCTAAGAATAAGGGTACGTGAGGCTAACAGTATATGGGTGACGATTGGTCTAAGTTCCTGGGGATATTGATCTACACCAATGTGAAGAATTGCTAATGCAGGGTTTGGGGTTGTTAGTATTCCAGTGATTGATGAAATCAACTTGAACACTTTGTTCCACAGACCTGTTATACTAGGACATGTCCATAAGGTGTGCAATAGGTTGCCTATGTGACCGCATTTCCTCCAGCATAGAGGCGATGAATCTGGGTAAAAGGTTGCTAACCTATAGGGCGTGTAGTGCCATCTGTTAGTAAGTTTAAGCGTCATTTCCCAGTGTGATACACAGTGGGAATGTTTGTGTATTTCCCTGAAGGCGTGTGTTCATTGTTCCTCAGAGAAAGTTTTGTTGAGGTCTATTTCCCACTTCCTAAGTGCAGCTGATTTCTTAAAAGTTTGTTTATCATGGATGAGGTTATAAAATATTGATATGCCTTTAGCAGATTGAGGAGCTTTTGTATAAAAACGCCATGCTTTAGCAGATAGTTTTATTTTTGGTATAGAATGTGCCCTTAGGAAGTGGGAGATGCGTATGCAGGAGAATAACATATTGCTGGGTAAGTGGTGGTCGGTCACCATTTGCTTTATTGATTTTGGTGTTTGTCCAGTATATAAATCTTGTATATGTTGAATTCCCAGTGCGTGGAATCTCGTGGTTGGAAGCATAGGTATTTTTGCCCTTAAGAGTGCAATGGGGAAGTCGTACTGTACAGGTCCTTCTCAAAAAATTAGCATGTTGTGATAAAGTTCATTATTTTCTGCAATGTACTGATAAACATTAGACTTTCATATATTTTAGATTCATTACACACAACTGAAGTAGTTCAAGCCTTTTCTTGTTTTAATATTGATGATTTTGGCATACAGCTCATGAAAGCCCATAAATCCTATCTCAAAAAATTAGCATATTTCATCCGACCAATAAAAGAAAAGTGTTTTTAATACAAAAAAAGTCAACCTTCAAATAATTATGTTCAGTTATGCACTCAATACTTGGTCGGGAATCCTTTTGCAGAAATGACTGCTTCAATGTGGCGTGGCATGGAGGCAACCAGCCTGTGGCACTGCTGAGGTGTTATGGAGGCCCAGGATGCTTCGATAGCGGCCTTAAGCTCATCCAGAGTGTTGGGTCTTGTGTCTCTCAACTTTCTCTTCCCAATATCCCACAGATTCTCTATGGGGTTCAGGTCAGGAGAGTTGGCAGGCCAATTGAGCACAGTAATACCATGGTCAGTAAACCATTTACCAGTGGTTTTGGCACTGTGAGCAGGTGCCAGGTCGTGCTGAAAAATGAAATCTTCATCTCCATAAAGCTTTTCAGCAGATGGAAGCATGAAGTGCTCCAAAATCTCCTGATAGCTAGCTGCATTGACCCTGCCCTTGATAAAACACAGTGGACCAACACCAGCAGCTGACATGGCACCCCAGACCATCACTGACTGTGGGTACTTGACACTGGACTTCAGGCATTTTGGCATTTCCCTCTCCCCAGTCTTCCTCCAGACTCTGGCACCTTGATTTCCGAATGACATGCAAAATTTGCTTTCATCCGAAAAAAGTACTTTGGACCACTGAGCAACAGTCCAGTGCTGCTTCTCTGTAGCCCAGGTCAGGCGCTTCTGCCGCTGTTTCTGGTTCAAAAGTGGCTTGACCTGGGGAATGCGGCACCTGTAGCCCATTTCCTGCACATGCCTGTTCACGGTGGCTCTGGATGTTTCTACTCCAGACTCAGTCCACTGCTTCCGCAGGTCCTCCAAGGTCTGGAATCGGTCCTTCTCCACAATCTTCTTCAGGGTCCGGTCACCTCTTCTCGTTGTGCAGCGTTTTCTGCCACACTTTTTCCTTCCCACAGACTTCCCACTGAGGTGCCTTGATACAGCACTCTGGGAACAGCCTATTCGTTCAGAAATTTCTTTCTGTGTCTTACCCTCTTGCTTGAGGGTGTCAATGATGGCCTTCTGGACAGCAGTCAGGTCGGCAGTCTTACCCATGATTGCGGTTTTGAGTAATGAACCAGGCTGGGAGTTTTTAAAAGCCTCAGGAATCTTTTGCAGGTGTTTAGAGTTAATTAGTTGATTCAGATGATTAGGTTAATAGCTCGTTTAGAGAACCTTTTCATGATATGCTAATTTTTTGAGATAGGAATTTTGGGTTGTCATGAGCTGTATGCCAAAATCATCAATATTAAAACAAGAAAAGGCTTGAACTACTTCAGTTGTGTGTAATGAATCTAAAATATATGAAAGTCTAATGTTTATCAGTACATTACAGAAAATAATGAACTTTATCACAATATGCTAATTTTTTGAGAAGGACCTGTATTTCCTGCAGATCATCACTGTCCAATGTCTGGAGGAATCGCCATGCCTGTAAAGACACTTGTACGGAGGGTGATAGACCCTTAGTTGCCCACGGTTCCTATATGTCGCCCATGAGGAAAGTGGTCGTATTCCTGGTCGGGATAGCCGAACGTTCTATTTCCACCCATAGGGGATTGTCAGTGGTGTGAAACCAGTGTTTAAGTTGGTCAAGTCTCGTAGCCCACAGGTAGTCTTGGATATCTGTTAATCCCGCCCCCCCCACTTTCCTATGTGGAAGAAGGTTGTTCCGTGGACACCTAGCTTTTTTGCCTCCCCATGTGAATTTCCATACAATTTTTGATAACGTGCTTAGGTAGCGGGACGGTATGGGAATTAATAGGGAGCGGAAAATATAGAGAATTTGTGGTAGTATGGACATTTTAAATGCCGCTATTTTACCTAACCAGGATATCTCCCTCTTGGATATGTCCATTAGTTGTAGTTCAATTTTGCCTATTAGCGGTTTAAAGTTGGCCTCTGCTAAGGATGCAGTATTGTCGGTTAGGGTGATGCCTAGGTACGAAATGCCCTTTGCGCTCCATGAGTAGGGTAGAGAGTTTTGCAGATTTTTTTTGAAGTGTGTGAAACTCCTAAGTTAAGAATCTGGGACTTCCTAAAGTTGACCTTATAATAAGATACTGCGCCAAAGTCGGACAGAACTTGGTGGGCCTGCGGGAGGGAGGAGTTCGGTTGCGTCAGTATGAGGATGACGTCGTCAGCGAATAAGTTTATGACGTGTTTGTCCGAAAGTGAAGCCTGTGATGCCAGTGTGTGCTCTAATGGATTCGGCCAGGGGTTCTATCATAAGATTGAATATTGTGGGGGAGAGAGGGCAACCCTGGCGTGTGCCATTTGATATGCGGAACGGTTTGGATAGGAGACCTGAGGTATAAACTTGTGCCGATGGGCAGGAATATAGAGCCAGTATTGCCTTGAGGATCGGGCCTGTAAAGCCGAATTTAGCCAACACCATTTCCATGTATGTCCAGTGGACCCTATCAAACGTCTTCTCTGTGTCTATAGATAGCAGCAGAGAAGGCGTTCTCATTTGAACAGCGTGATGAATAATATTAATGATACTGTCATGGATATGCATTAATGTCTGTCTGCCATCTTACCTTTCCTCCTCATGTGTTCATCTTAGAGGCCAGAACCCTTTTCACCTGGCTTCCTTTATAATCTCCTCCCAGCCTGACTCCACCCCAGGCCCTATCACAGAACACTATATTAACCTGTGCACTGCAAGCCTGCTTTGCTGATCAACGTGTTTGTTAGGCATTGTGTGTTTGGGTTCCTGCCTGCCGTGTGCTACGTCTGTCTCTCTGTTACATATTTGGCTTGTCCCCGACTATCCCTGCCTGCTCGTGACCCTTGACCTTCGGCTCGTTCTTTCGTTATCCTTGTCTGCTTGTGGCCCCTGACCTTCAGCTTGTTATTCGTTTCTCTCATATCTTGTGCTGCTGCTTCCCCTCTTTTCCCCTTATCCTACGGGGCGTGAGCTAGGAAACTCCAGGGGCCGCGACCTGGTCCCAGCCTGCAGCATAACATCCTCACCACTAGAGGCTCTGGAGAAGACCTGCTGGGTCTTAGACTCCGCGCCCTGGGGAATCTTGGCTCTAGCTTCCGTTAGGATCCCGGTTGTGCTCCTCTGGTCCCGCTTTCCACAACCACCCAGTTTCCTATCCGCAGAAGCCAGCCATAGGGTTCACTACCTTGCGGTGCACTCCTGTCCCCCTACGGTGTGCATCTGTCACCTGGCCACAGGTGACCTTGACAGTTTGATCAGCCATGAACCCGGCTGACATCCCGCTCCCCGCGGATGATCCATTGCAGGGCATAGTTCGCAGACTTGAAACCCAGGAATCAAATCAGACTCAGGTGATGCGATTCCTCCAGGATCTGGCTTCTCGATTCGAGCAGCTTCAGGCCTCCTTGGGAACCCCGAATCCGCAACCTCAAGTACAACCAGCGGCTGTACCTATCGCACCAGTCGCAGCCTCACACTCACTAAGATTGCCAGCTCCGTTCCGTTTCTCTGGGGACTCCAAGGCCTGCAGGGGGTTTCTCAGCCAATGCACAATTCATTTTGAGCTTCAGCCTCAAAGCTTCCTGTCTGACCGGGCTAAGGTAGCCTATATCATTTCCCTACTCTCCGGTGAAGCTTTGGCCTGGGCTGCCCCCCTGTGGGAGAGGAATGATCCGGTGGTTTCCAGCCTGTCTGATTTCTTGAAGCTCTTTCGTAATATCTTCGAAGAGCCGGCTCGGGCTTCTTCAGCGGCTAGTGCTGTCTTACGTCTTCTCCAAGAATCTAGTTCAATGGGGCAATATGCTCTTCAGTTCCGTATCCACACAGCTGAATTGAGCTGGAATAATGAGGCCCTGGTCACTACCTTTTTACATGGCCTCTCTGACCGAGTGAAAGACGAATTAGCGGGAAGAGCCATTCCCGTCGGTCTGGACGATGTAATTTCATTATGCAACCAGATCGACATTCGTTTTCAAGAGAGGTCCTTAGAAAAAAGACGCCAGCACTCTCTGGGTCCTAGCCAGTCTGAGCTCCCCTCCCTTCATCCCGTGGAGCATCCTCTACCTGCTGAAGAACCTATGCAGCTGGGCCGGACCAGACTAACCCCCGAAGAACGTGCTAGGCGCAGAACTCTGGGCTTGTGCCTCTATTGTGGGGGCAAGGGTCATTTTCGTGACTCCTGCTCGCTTCGTCCGGGAAACGCTCGGGTCTAATACATTTGGAAGGTGGAGTATTGGACCCAGAAACATCACCTTCTCGCCTGCTCTTGCCGGTGTTCCTTCATGTAGGCACTTCTCCTCAGTCAACCCTTGCATACCTGGATTCCGGGGCTGCCGGCAATTTTATGGATTGGAGAACTGCTTCTTCTATGAAGCTTACCCTTTCACCTCTCACTACCCCATTGGTAGTCTCGGCAATTGATGGCACTGTTCTCCCAGGGGGCCCTATTCGCTTCCAGACGCTACCCATTAGGATGTCGGTAGGGATTCTCCACCAGGAGTGGATATCCTTTCTTATTCTACCCAAGGCCTCTACCCCAGTTGTATTGGGCCTCCCTTGGCTACAGCTCCACTCTCCACATGTGGACTGGGTCTCTGGGCAGATCCTGGCCTGGGGTTCCTCATGTTTCTCGTCGTGTCTTCTCAAGGTGACCCCCAAGGAGAGTCTTCCGGTTGCTGCCACTTCTGTTTCTTCTGATCTTCCTGCTGCATACAGCGATTACCGGGATGTGTTCTGTAAGAAATCAGCTGAGGTGCTTCCTCCCCACAGGTCTTTTGACTGTGCTATTGATCTTGTCCCCGGAGCAACTCTACCCAGGGGTCGTACCTACCCTCTGTCCATCCCAGAGACCCAGGCCATGTCTGAGTATGTCGCAGAGAATCTGGAGAGAGGTTTCATCCGGAAATCCTCATCGCCTGCAGGGGCAGGGTTCTTTTTTGTTGCCAAAAAGGATGGTACCTTAAGACCCTGCATCGATTATCGGGGTTTAAATGCGGTTACTATTAAAAATCGATACCCCTTACCCTTAATATCTGAGCTATTCGATAGGTTGAAGGGTGCCTCCATTTTTACCAAGTTGGATCTCAGAGGCGCGTACAATCTCATTCGAATACGGGAGGGTGACGAATGGAAGACTGCATTCAACACTAGAGACGGACATTACGAATATCTGGTGATGCCTTTTGGTCTGTGTAATGCTCCAGCCGTGTTTCAAAACTTTGTCAATGAAATCTTCAGAGATCTGCTGTACCAGTTTGTTGTCATCTATCTGGATGACATTCTGATCTTTTCTGAAAATCTGCTCGTCCACAGAAACCATGTCCGCACTGTACTTCAGCGTCTTAGAGAGAACAATCTCTATGCCAAGCTGGAGAAATGTTCCTTTGAATGTTCTGAGGTCCTGTTTTTGGGGTGCTTTGTCTCATGTTCGGGTCTTCGCATGGACCCTGGGAAGGTCTTGGCTATCACCAACTGGCCTCTTCCTGCTAGCCTCAAGGCCACACAGCGCTTTCTTGGCTTCACTAATTATTATAGGCAGTTCATAAGGAATTACTCTTCCATTGCCGCGCCTATTATCGCTTTGACCAAGAAGGGTGTGAATGCCAGAGACTGGCCTCCCGAAGCTGTCTCTGCATTTCACAACCTGAAACAGGCCTTTGTTTCTGGCCCCCTCTTGAGGAGACCAAATCCTGGGAATGCATTTTTTATTGAAGTGGACGCTTCCTCAATGGGGGTGGGAGCTGTGCTTCTTCAAATCTTTGAGAAGAGACGCCAACCATGTGCGTTCTTCTCCAAAAAAAATTCTCAGGCAGAGAGGAATTATGCCATCGGTGATCGGGAACTTCTTGCAATTAAATTGGCGTTAGAGGAGTGGCATCATCTCTTGGAGGGTTCCCCTCACTCCATAACGATCTTTACCGATCACAAAAATTTACAGTATCTACAGAATGCTAAACGTCTGAATCCTAGACAGGCCAGGTGGAGTCTCTTCTTTGCCCGTTTTAATTTCACGATTACCTACAAACCTGGTTCCTGCAACGGTCGGGCTGATGCGCTCTCTAGGTCATTTGACACTTTGGACGAGGAGTCCACCCCTGAACCTGAGCCGATCATTCCAACCTCATGCATTGTTGCCCACTCTACCACCCTGAAGTCAAAAATTCTGCCTGGTAAGACCTTTGTCCCCACTGAGCTAAGAGCTAAGATCCTTCGTTGGGGACATGATTCCAAGGTGGCAGGTCATTCTGGATTCCTCCGATCCTTCCTACTCATCAGTCGTCACTACTGGTGGCCTAATCTCCGCTCAGACGTCAAAGACTACGTTAAAGCTTGTCATGTCTGTGCTCAGTCCAAATCCTCCACACAAGCTCCTGCTGGTCTCCTCATGCCCTTGCCCATTCCTAAGGAACCCTGGGCCCATATTGCCATGGATTTTATCACCGACCTCCCACTGTCTGAGAATAATACAGTCATTTGGGTGGTAATCGATCGGTTCTCCAAGATGGCTCATTTTGTTCCTCTTCCTGGTCTTCCTTCTGCCCCTGCCTTGGTTCCCATTTTCATTCGAGAAATTCTCCGCCTACATGGGGTCCCTTCTCATATTGTTTCCGACAGGGGAGTCCAATTCACGTCTCGTTTTTGGAGAGCCTTTTGCAAATCCCTCAATATTGTCTTGGATTTTTCTTCTTCTTACCATCCCCAATCCAATGGACAGACTGAGAGGGTTAATCAGGAGTTAGAGGTCTTTCTTCGCACCTTTGTGTCTTCTCACCATGACGATTGGTCCTCTCTACTCCCGTGGGCAGAATTCTCCCATAACAATCATGTGAATACCAGTTCGCAGAAGACACCCTTTTTCACAGTTTATGGAAAACACCCTTAACTTCCTCTTCCCATGATCTGTTCTCCAGACATTCCAGCTTTGGCTTCGATTCAGGAGTCTCTCAATTCCGTTTGGGGTCACGTTCATGATTCCCTCCGGGCAGCTGCTGAAAAATTCAAAGGCTTTGCCGACCGCCGCAGGCGTAAACCGCCTTCTCTTCAGCCAGGGGACAAAGTCTGGCTCTCTACCAGGAACATCAAGCTCCGAGTTCCTTCTCTGAAGTTTGCTCCACGATTCATCGGTCCATACACGGTAACTGCTAAACTGAATCCGGTTTGTTTCAAACTCCAGATTCCTAAGAGCCTCAAAATCACTAACTCCTTTCATGTTGCTCTTCTAAAGCCTTTAGTCCTCAATAAATTCTCTCGTCCTCTCCCTACCGTGGCGCCTGTCTCTGAGGATAATCAGGAGTACGAGATCAGTCAAATTCTGGACTCCCGACTCTGTAAAGGCGTTCTTCAGTACCTCGTTCATTGGAAAGGGTTTGGTCCTGAGGAGAGGTCTTGGATCACTGCATCTGAGGTCTTTGCACCTCGTCTGTTAAAGGAGTTTCATCTGAAGTTTCCCTCTAAACCTGGGCCCAGGCGGGGAAGGGGGAGGCCTCGTAAGAGGGAGGGTACTGTCATGGATATGCATTAATGTCTGCCTGCCATCTTACCTTTCCTCCTCATGTGTTCATCTTAGAGGCCAGAACCCTTTTCACCTGGCTTCCTTTATAATCTCCTCCCAGCCTGACTCCACCCCAGGCCCTATCACAGAACACTATATTAACCTGTGCACTGCAAGCCTGCTTTGCTGATCAACGTGTTTGCTAGGCATTGTGTGTTTGGGTTCCTGCCTGCCGTGTGCTACGTCTGTCTCTCTGTTACATATTTGGCTTGTCCCCGACTATCCCTGTCTGCTCGTGACCCTTGACCTTCGGCTCGTTCTTTCGTTATCCTTGTCTGCTTGTGGCCCCTGACCTTCAGCTTGCTATTCGTTTCTCTCATATCTTGTGCTGCTGCTTCCCCTCTTTTCCCCTTATCCTACGGGGCGTGAGCTAGGAAACTCCAGGGGCCGCGACCTGGTCCCAGCCTGCAGCATAACATCCTCACCACTAGAGGCTCTGGAGAAGACCTGCTGGGTCTTAGACTCCGCGCCCTGGGGAATCTTGGCTCTAGCTTCCGTTAGGATCCCGGTTGTGCTCCTCTGGTCCCGCTTTCCACAACCACCCAGTTTCCTATCCGCAGAAGCCAGCCATAGGGTTCACTACCTTGCGGTGCACTCCTGTCCCCCTACGGTGTGCATCTGTCACCTGGCCACAGGTGACCTTGACAGATACATCTAGTAGCATCTGAGGTCTGTCTCCCCCTCACAAATCCCATCTGATCACGTTTTATGATTAGAGGAATAATATCCGACAATCTCTTGGCTAGCAATTTTGAGTAAATTTTTATGTCGGTATTAAGAAGAGATATCGGCCTAAATTTTGCTGGTGTAGTAGGATCTTTCCCCGGTTTGGGTAATGTGACAATGTGGGCTCTCAGCATCTCTTGTGGGAAAGCAGAAGTTTCTTCCGCCTTTGTGAATACCCGTTGTAAGTGAGGAGCAATGATTTCTTTAAATGTTTTGAAATACTCGTTTGCGAAACCATCCGGTCCCGGTGACTTACCATTAGGCAATGTCGATGTAATCTGTTTGATTTCTTGAGGGGAGAAAGGGGTGTTCAACTTCCTAAGTTGGTCCTCTGTCAGTGACGGGAGTTGGATTTTCTGTAAGAAGCGTTGTATGGTGTCTGTGGTTGGTTGTGGTGTGGCCGTATTATCACGTAAGTTGTACAGTGCCCCATAATAGTCTGCAAATTGATTTGCTATGTCTTGTGGGTTAGTGATTTTGTGGTGTAAGGTGTCATGAAGGAGGTATGCTATTTTCGATTTTGTGCGCGCAGCCTTAATTCTATTAGCCAGGTACTTTCCTGCTCTATTTGCATTAGCGTAGTAATTCACTTGTAAGCGTCTGAGGTGCTTGTCATATTGTTGAGTGAGAATCTCCCTCAGGCTTTCTCTAAGCGTAGAAAGTGTATTTGCCACTGCCGTTGTTGGAGACTTTTTGTCATGGGTTTCTAATCTGTTAATGTCAGACAGTACTTGATTGAGTTTGGCAGCATGTCATTTCTTTTCCCTAGCCCCTAACTGTATTAATATGCCTCTCATGTACGCCTTATGAGCGTTCCATAGCATGAAGGGATCTATCGTTGGTGTGCAATTGTGTTGGAAAAAATCTTGGAGATGCTGAGAGATCACAGGGAGAATTCGGGGTTCTTGTAAGAGCCTAACATTACAACGCCAGACATGGGATGAGGGGGAGACACCCTTTTCAGCAATAGTCATAGACACTGCGGTGTGGTCTGACCACGTAATATCCCATATTTGTGTGGCCTGAACACGTTGTAAAAGCCACTGGTCAGTGATAAACATATCTATTCGTGAGTACGAACAGTGTCTAGCGGAAAAAAAAGTGTAATCTCTTTCGTTGGCATGGAGGCACCTCCATGCATCGAACAGTTCCTGTGTATGTAGAAGATTGCGGAGGTGTGCAGATCTCTTCGGTTTATCCGTAGTAGTGTCCAAATTGGGATCTGTTATTAGGTTAAAGTCGCCTCCTATAATGATATTACCGTATTGCATGGACTTAGTCCTTTTGATCACTTTCCTTAGGAAGCAGATTTGGTGGGTGTTCGGGGCGTATAAAGTAACCAACGTGTACGGATTAGAGTTAATGTCTCCAGTTACTATAATATATCTGCCCCCTTCATCAATATAAGAGTCTTTGAGTCGGAAAGATAGAGAGTTCCTTAAGGCTGGCATCACTCCTCCTTTTTTGCTATCCGGTGTGCATGCCGAAAACACGTGGGGATATTCCCTGTGAGTACATTTAGGGGTTTTTTGTTTCTGAAAGTGGGTCTCCTGTAGGCATAGAATATCAGCCCGGTGCTTACAGGCCTCCTTCCATACAGAGAATCTCTTGGCCGGGTGATTCAGGCCTTTTGCGTTAATTGATAGACAGGTGATAGTCATTTGTGGTGTTGTAGAGTGTGGTGACTGGTAGCGTGGTGCAAGTACTCACTGTGTCACCGGGCGTGATTCATAACAGCTTTTCCATTTAGGCCTGAGGCTGTAGGAGACTCATCTTCTGTACGTAGTGGAAGTTCCTTGCTATGAAGATTGCTGTGTGCAATAAACTGGTAACGTAGAAAGCAAAAAAGAGAAGGAAAAAACAAGAAAGACCAAAAAACGTAAGAAAGCAACTTTGAATGTGTAAAAAGGGATCTTACAACGGATCCGCGTGCAGACATAACTGCTGAACTCGTTAACGGGGGTTATAGGAGGATATTTTTAAACTCCTTTTTACCTGAGAGATAAGAGAGTAATTTTGCGGTTCTGTTATGAACCTCCGCTGGCTTGTTTCTTATTGGTGCGTTTGTGTGACACCACTTGCCATTCGTTTTGGAGCATCTGCGGTTGTGGAGTAGGGTTTAATTGTAAGGCCTGGTCTGGGAGTATTCCCCATTGGCGCAGGCTTGTAAGACCTTCCTCCAATGTGTTTACGGAAGTTGTGGTCCCATTGTGAGTGATGGAAAGGGTGGCAGGATACTTCCATTTGTGCAGGATTTTGTGGTTCCTCAGGGCCTTGGTTATGGTCGCCAAGTTGTGACGCCTCTGTAGTGTGTGCCTGGATAGGTCTGGCAACAATTGGAGGTTAGCGTACTGCGGAGGGACAGTGTCAGGCCTGCGTGCTGCTTGTAGGATTTGTTCCTTTACATGGAAGAAATGGACTCTCATTAGTATGTCCCTTGGAGTGCCTTCTGGCAGGAAGGATGGTTTAGGAATCCTGTGGATTCTGTCTATTATGAGGTCCTGCGCAGTCAGTGCTGGGACCAGGGTGGAGAACAAAGCGTGGACATACTGTAGGAGTTGAGTGGCTGGAACAGATTCTGGTAACCCTCGCAGCTTTAGATTGTTCCTCCTTGACCTGTCCTCGAGGTCAGCGACCTTGTCCTTTAGCCACGCTATGTCCTCTCTCTGGGCCGCATGTGCATCCACCATAGTATTGTATGTAGCAGTGTACTCGTCCATCCTCTGTTCTACTCTATCCACTCTGACCCCAATAGCCTGCACCTCCTTGTGACACTGGTTAATCCCTCTGACTAAGTCTGTTTGGAGGTAGGATCTGAGTGATAGCAGCATTTCCTTTAGCACAGTGTCTGAAATAGGCCTGTCGGCAGTAGGAAAGTCCACTATGGGGTCAGCTGTGTGTTGGACCTGAGCAGCGGTGGTGCCTGGTGTCCCGCTTACCTCCATGTCCTGTGTGCAGAACTGCCTGACAGGGGAGTCCATCCTCGGCTTTGACTTAGCTGGGCCCTGAGTGGATGGGCTGGACGAGCCTGAGGACGATCCACTGTGCAGGGGGTCACGAGAGGACTGTATACGGGGCCCTCCATGTCCGTTGCTGTGGATCGCAGCCTTGTTCGCCTGTTGTTGTTCAGACGAGCCGCCGCCATTTTGTTGGAGCCCGCGGGGCTTCATCGCAAAGATGTTTGTCAGTTTCTGCGGCATCGGCGGGTTCTTTCTGCGCCTCGTCATTCCCCGGTCCTCTGGCAGTCAGGCTGGGGTGTTTTTAGCCGCGGATGTGCCTGGGAGGCTCTGATGTATCTGGATCTCTCCGACGGCCGAGCGGAGCTCTCAGCTAGATGTCCATCTTGTAGCTCGGTCGCCACGCCCCCACCAAATCAATTTATTATTATAGGCAGGAATTAACAATGAAGTTGCCTGGGCCTCCCTGTCTTGCTGATGGTGCCTGGGCCCAGTACAACAAGGCTGGCTGTACTGCCTTATCAGCGGCCCTGCTCGGATCTCCAATGGTATAGTCTCCTGCTGGCAGGTGAATACCCAGACAGAGGTGCTCTTTTTCTAACTCCCTACTCCCTCAGTGCTAGGGATGAGCTTCGTGTTCGAGTCGAACATACGTTCGACTCGAACATCGGCTGTTCGATCGTTCGACGAAGATCGAACGATTTGGGCCGTTCGCGCCAAATTCGAGTGACGCGAACGGCCCACAATGCACTACGCCATCGCAGTGTCATCCAGGCGCTGTGATTGGCCAAGCATGCACTGTGACCCCGCATGCTTGGCCAATCACAGCGCCGGCAGCGAGGAGAGCAATGATTGGCCACAGGCAGGATGCCTGTGGCCAATTATTGCTGAGGGTGTTTAGTACACGCCCCACACTATAAAAGGCCGCCAGCACGGCGGCCTAGTGTAGTGTGTTCCGGAGCAGGGAAAGAGAAACATAGGCAGGGACAGTGACATTTATTTTTTTCTTGCTTAACCTGGATTCCTTTAGTTTAGGGAAAGAGAAGGATAGGTAGGGAGAGTGTCAGTGTGTTTTACTGTGCGAATCCTTGTTTCTAGGGACAGGGAAGGACAGTGAGGGAATTCTCCTTGTGCTATAGTGTGCTTTAAAAAAACATTTTTTCTAGGGACAGAAAACTATAGGTAGGGAGAGTGTCAGTGTCTTTTACTGTGCGAATCCTTGTTTCTAGGGACAGGGAAGGACAGTGAGGGAATTCTCCTTGTGCTATAGTGTGCTTTAAAAAAACATTTTTTCTAGGGACAGAAAACTATAGGTAGGGAGAGTGTCAGTTTCTTTCACTGTGATAATCCTTGTTTCTAGGGACAAAGAAGGAAAGTGAGTGAAATTCTCCTTGTGCTATAGTGTGCTTTAAAAAAACATTTTTTTCTAGGGACAGAAAACTATAGGAAGGAAGAGTGTCAGTTTCTTTCACTGTGATAAACCTTGTTTCTAGGGACAAAGAAGGAAAGTGAGTGAAATTCTCCTTGTGCTATAGTGTGCTTTAAAAAAACATATTTTCTAGGGACAGAAAACTATAGGTAGGGAGAGTGTCAGTGTCTTTTACTGTGCGAATCCTTGTTTCTAGGGACAGGGAAGGACAGTGAGGGAATTCTCCTTGTGCTATAGTGTGCTTTAAAAAAACATTTTTTCTAGGGACAGAAAAATTTGGTAGGGAGAGTGTCAGTTTCTTTCACTGTGATAATCCTTGTTTCTAGGGACAAAGAAGGAAAGTGAGTGAAATTCTCCTTGTGCTATAGTGTGCTTTAAAAAAACATTTTTTTCTAGGGACAGAAAACTATAGGTAGGGAGAGTGTCAGTGTCTTTTACTGTGCGAATCCTTGTTTCTAGGGACAGGGAAGGACAGTGAGGGAATTCTCCTTGTGCTATAGTGTGCTTTAAAAAAACATTTTTTCTAGGGACAGAAAACTATAGGTAGGGAGAGTGTCAGTGTCTTTTACTGTGCGAATCCTTGTTTCTAGGGACAGGGAAGGACAGTGAGGGAATTCTCCTTGTGCTATAGTGTGCTTTAAAAAAACATTTTTTCTAGGGACAGAAAAATTTGGTAGGGAGAGTGTCAGTTTCTTTCACTGTGATAATCCTTGTTTCTAGGGACAAAGAAGGAAAGTGAGTGAAATTCTCCTTGTGCTATAGTGTGCTTTAAAAAAACATTTTTTTCTAGGGACAGAAAACTATAGGTAGGGAGAGTGTCAGTGTCTTTTACTGTGCGAATCCTTGTTTCTAGGGACAGGGAAGGACAGTGAGGGAATTCTCCTTGTGCTATAGTGTGCTTTAAAAAAACATTTTTTCTAGGGACAGAAAACTATAGGTAGGGAGAGTGTCAGTGTCTTTTACTGTGCGAATCCTTGTTTCTAGGGACAGGGAAGGACAGTGAGGGAATTCTCCTTGTGCTATAGTGTGCTTTAAAAAAACATTTTTTTCTAGGGACAGAAAACTATAGGAAGGAAGAGTGTCAGTTTCTTTCACTGTGATAAACCTTGTTTCTAGGGACAAAGAAGGAAAGTGAGTGAAATTCTCCTTGTGCTATAGTGTGCTTTAAAAAAACATTTTTTCTAGGGACAGAAAACTATAGGTAGGGAGAGTGTCAGTGTCTTTTACTGTGCGAATCCTTGTTTGTAGGGACAGGGAAGGACAGTGAGGGAATTCTCCTTGTGCTATAGTGTGCTTTAAAAAAACATTTTTTCTAGGGACAGAAAACTATAGGTAGGGAGAGTGTCAGTGTCTTTTACTGTGCGAATCCTTGTTTGTAGGGACAGGGAAGGACAGTGAGGGAATTCTCCTTGTGCTATAGTGTGCTTTAAAAAAACATTTTTTCTAGGGACAGAAAACTATAGGTAGGGAGAGTGTCAGTGTCTTTTACTGTGTGAATCCTTGTTTCTAGGGACAGGGAAGGACAGTGAGGGAATTCTCCTTGTGCTATAGTGTGCTTTAAAAAAAACATTTTTTCTAGGGACAGAAAACTATAGGTAGGGAGAGTGTCAGTGTCTTTTACTGTGCGAATCCTTGTTTCTAGGGACAGGGAAGGACAGTGAGGGAATTCTCCTTGTGCTATAGTGTGCTTTAAAAAAACATTTTTTCTAGGGACAGAAAACTATAGGAAGGAAGAGTGTCAGTTTCTTTCACTGTGATAAACCTTGTTTCTAGGGACAAAGAAGGAAAGTGAGTGAAATTCTCCTTGTGCTATAGTGTGCTTTAAAAAAACATTTTTTCTAGGGACAGAAAACTATAGGTAGGGAGAGTGTCAGTGTCTTTTACTGTGCGAATCCTTGTTTCTAGGGACAGGGAAGGACAGTGAGGGAATTCTCCTTGTGCTATAGTGTGCTTTAAAAAAACATATTTTCTAGGGACAGAAAACTATAGGAAGGAAGAGTGTCAGTTTCTTTCACTGTGATAATCCTTGTTTCTAGGGACAGGGAAGGACAGTGAGGGAATTCTCCTTGTGCTATAGTGTGCTTTAAAAAAACATTTTTTCTAGGGACAGAAAACTATAGGTAGGGAGAGTGTCAGTGTCTTTTACTGTGCGAATCCTTGTTTCTAGGGACAGGGAAGGACAGTGAGGGAATTCTCCTTGTGCTATAGTGTGCTTTAAAAAAACATTTTTTTCTAGGGACAGAAAACTATAGGAAGGAAGAGTGTCAGTTTCTTTCACTGTGATAAACCTTGTTTCTAGGGACAAAGAAGGAAAGTGAGTGAAATTCTCCTTGTGCTATAGTGTGCTTTAAAAAAACATTTTTTCTAGGGACAGAAAACTATAGGTAGGGAGAGTGTCAGTGTCTTTTACTGTGCGAATCCTTGTTTGTAGGGACAGGGAAGGACAGTGAGGGAATTCTCCTTGTGCTATAGTGTGCTTTAAAAAAACATTTTTTCTAGGGACAGAAAACTATAGGTAGGGAGAGTGTCAGTGTCTTTTACTGTGTGAATCCTTGTTTCTAGGGACAGGGAAGGACAGTGAGGGAATTCTCCTTGTGCTATAGTGTGCTTTAAAAAAACATTTTTTCTAGGGACAGAAAACTATAGGTAGGGAGAGTGTCAGTGTCTTTTACTGTGCGAATCCTTGTTTCTAGGGACAGGGAAGGACAGTGAGGGAATTCTCCTTGTGCTATAGTGTGCTTTAAAAAAACATTTTTTCTAGGGACAGAAAACTATAGGAAGGAAGAGTGTCAGTTTCTTTCACTGTGATAAACCTTGTTTCTAGGGACAAAGAAGGAAAGTGAGTGAAATTCTCCTTGTGCTATAGTGTGCTTTAAAAAAACATTTTTTCTAGGGACAGAAAACTATAGGTAGGGAGAGTGTCAGTGTCTTTTACTGTGCGAATCCTTGTTTGTAGGGACAGGGAAGGACAGTGAGGGAATTCTCCTTGTGCTATAGTGTGCTTTAAAAAAACATTTTTTCTAGGGACAGAAAACTATAGGTAGGGAGAGTGTCAGTGTCTTTTACTGTGCGAATCCTTGTTTGTAGGGACAGGGAAGGACAGTGAGGGAATTCTCCTTGTGCTATAGTGTGCTTTAAAAAAACATTTTTTCTAGGGACAGAAAACTATAGGTAGGGAGAGTGTCAGTGTCTTTTACTGTGTGAATCCTTGTTTCTAGGGACAGGGAAGGACAGTGAGGGAATTCTCCTTGTGCTATAGTGTGCTTTAAAAAAACATTTTTTCTAGGGACAGAAAACTATAGGTAGGGAGAGTGTCAGTTTCTTTCACTGTGATAATCCTTGTTTCTAGGGACAAAGAAGGAAAGTGAGTGAAATTCTCCTTGTGCTATAGTGTGCTTTAAAAAACATTTTTTTCTAGGGACAGAAAACTATAGGAAGGAAGAGTGTCAGTTTCTTTCACTGTGATAAACCTTGTTTCTAGGGACAAAGAAGGAAAGTGAGTGAAATTCTCCTTGTGCTATAGTGTGCTTTAAAAAAACATTTTTTCTAGGGACAGAAAACTATAGGTAGGGAGAGTGTCAGTGTCTTTTACTGTGCGAATCCTTGTTTCTAGGGACAGGGAAGGACAGTGAGGGAATTCTCCTTGTGCTATAGTGTGCTTTAAAAAAACATATTTTCTAGGGACAGAAAACTATAGGTAGGGAGAGTGTCAGTGTCTTTTACTGTGCGAATCCTTGTTTGTAGGGACAGGGAAGGACAGTGAGGGAATTCTCCTTGTGCTATAGTGTGCTTTAAAAAAACATTTTTTTCTAGGGACAGAAAACTATAGGAAGGAAGAGTGTCAGTTTCTTTCACTGTGATAAACCTTGTTTCTAGGGACAAAGAAGGAAAGTGAGTGAAATTCTCCTTGTGCTATAGTGTGCTTTAAAAAAACATTTTTTCTAGGGACAGAAAACTATAGGTAGGGAGAGTGTCAGTGTCTTTTACTGTGTGAATCCTTGTTTCTAGGGACAGGGAAGGACAGTGAGGGAATTCTCCTTGTGCTATAGTGTGCTTTAAAAAAACATTTTTTCTAGGGACAGAAAACTATAGGTAGGGAGAGTGTCAGTGTCTTTTACTGTGCGAATCCTTGTTTCTAGGGACAGGGAAGGACAGTGAGGGAATTCTCCTTGTGCTATAGTGTGCTTTAAAAAAACATTTTTTTCTAGGGACAGAAAACTATAGGAAGGAAGAGTGTCAGTTTCTTTCACTGTGATAAACCTTGTTTCTAGGGACAAAGAAGGAAAGTGAGTGAAATTCTCCTTGTGCTATAGTGTGCTTTAAAAAAACATTTTTTCTAGGGACAGAAAACTATAGGTAGGGAGAGTGTCAGTGTCTTTTACTGTGCGAATCCTTGTTTGTAGGGACAGGGAAGGACAGTGAGGGAATTCTCCTTGTGCTATAGTGTGCTTTAAAAAAACATTTTTTCTAGGGACAGAAAACTATAGGTAGGGAGAGTGTCAGTGTCTTTTACTGTGCGAATCCTTGTTTGTAGGGACAGGGAAGGACAGTGAGGGAATTCTCCTTGTGCTATAGTGTGCTTTAAAAAAACATTTTTTCTAGGGACAGAAAACTATAGGTAGGGAGAGTGTCAGTGTCTTTTACTGTGTGAATCCTTGTTTCTAGGGACAGGGAAGGACAGTGAGGGAATTCTCCTTGTGCTATAGTGTGCTTTAAAAAAAACATTTTTTCTAGGGACAGAAAACTATAGGTAGGGAGAGTGTCAGTGTCTTTTACTGTGCGAATCCTTGTTTCTAGGGACAGGGAAGGACAGTGAGGGAATTCTCCTTGTGCTATAGTGTGCTTTAAAAAAACATTTTTTCTAGGGACAGAAAACTATAGGAAGGAAGAGTGTCAGTTTCTTTCACTGTGATAAACCTTGTTTCTAGGGACAAAGAAGGAAAGTGAGTGAAATTCTCCTTGTGCTATAGTGTGCTTTAAAAAAACATTTTTTCTAGGGACAGAAAACTATAGGTAGGGAGAGTGTCAGTGTCTTTTACTGTGCGAATCCTTGTTTCTAGGGACAGGGAAGGACAGTGAGGGAATTCTCCTTGTGCTATAGTGTGCTTTAAAAAAACATATTTTCTAGGGACAGAAAACTATAGGAAGGAAGAGTGTCAGTTTCTTTCACTGTGATAATCCTTGTTTCTAGGGACAGGGAAGGACAGTGAGGGAATTCTCCTTGTGCTATAGTGTGCTTTAAAAAAACATTTTTTCTAGGGACAGAAAACTATAGGTAGGGAGAGTGTCAGTGTCTTTTACTGTGCGAATCCTTGTTTCTAGGGACAGGGAAGGACAGTGAGGGAATTCTCCTTGTGCTATAGTGTGCTTTAAAAAACATTTTTTTCTAGGGACAGAAAACTATAGGAAGGAAGAGTGTCAGTTTATTTCACTGTGATAAACCTTGTTTCTAGGGACAAAGAAGGAAAGTGAGTGAAATTCTCCTTGTGCTATAGTGTGCTTTAAAAAAACATTTTTTCTAGGGACAGAAAACTATAGGTAGGGAGAGTGTCAGTGTCTTTTACTGTGCGAATCCTTGTTTGTAGGGACAGGGAAGGACAGTGAGGGAATTCTCCTTGTGCTATAGTGTGCTTTAAAAAAACATTTTTTCTAGGGACAGAAAACTATAGGTAGGGAGAGTGTCAGTGTATTTTACTGTGCGAATCCTTGTTTGTAGGGACAGGGAAGGACAGTGAGGGAATTCTCCTTGTGCTATAGTGTGCTTTAAAAAAACATTTTTTCTAGGGACAGAAAACTATAGGTAGGGAGAGTGTCAGTGTCTTTTACTGTGTGAATCCTTGTTTCTAGGGACAGGGAAGGACAGTGAGGGAATTCTCCTTGTGCTATAGTGTGCTTTAAAAAAACATTTTTTCTAGGGACAGAAAACTATAGGTAGGGAGAGTGTCAGTGTCTTTTACTGTGCGAATCCTTGTTTCTAGGGACAGGGAAGGACAGTGAGGGAATTCTCCTTGTGCTATAGTGTGCTTTAAAAAAACATTTTTTCTAGGGACAGAAAACTATAGGAAGGAAGAGTGTCAGTTTCTTTCACTGTGATAAACCTTGTTTCTAGGGACAAAGAAGGAAAGTGAGTGAAATTCTCCTTGTGCTATAGTGTGCTTTAAAAAAACATTTTTTCTAGGGACAGAAAACTATAGGTAGGGAGAGTGTCAGTGTCTTTTACTGTGCGAATCCTTGTTTGTAGGGACAGGGAAGGACAGTGAGGGAATTCTCCTTGTGCTATAGTGTGCTTTAAAAAAACATTTTTTCTAGGGACAGAAAACTATAGGTAGGGAGAGTGTCAGTGTCTTTTACTGTGCGAATCCTTGTTTGTAGGGACAGGGAAGGACAGTGAGGGAATTCTCCTTGTACTATAGTGTGCTTTAAAAAAACATTTTTTCTAGGGACAGAAAACTATAGGTAGGGAGAGTGTCAGTGTCTTTTACTGTGTGAATCCTTGTTTCTAGGGACAGGGAAGGACAGTGAGGGAATTCTCCTTGTGCTATAGTGTGCTTTAAAAAAAACATTTTTTCTAGGGACAGAAAACTATAGGTAGGGAGAGTGTCAGTGTCTTTTACTGTGCGAATCCTTGTTTCTAGGGACAGGGAAGGACAGTGAGGGAATTCTCCTTGTGCTATAGTGTGCTTTAAAAAAACATTTTTTCTAGGGACAGAAAACTATAGGAAGGAAGAGTGTCAGTTTCTTTCACTGTGATAAACCTTGTTTCTAGGGACAAAGAAGGAAAGTGAGTGAAATTCTCCTTGTGCTATAGTGTGCTTTAAAAAAACATTTTTTCTAGGGAAAGAAAACTATAGGTAGGGAGAGTGTCAGTGTCTTTTACTGTGCGAATCCTTGTTTCTAGGGACAGGGAAGGACAGTGAGGGAATTCTCCTTGTGCTATAGTGTGCTTTAAAAAAACATATTTTCTAGGGACAGAAAACTATAGGAAGGAAGAGTGTCAGTTTCTTTCACTGTGATAAACCTTGTTTCTAGGGACAAAGAAGGAAAGTGAGTGAAATTCTCCTTGTGCTATAGTGTGCTTTAAAAAAACATTTTTTCTAGGGACAGAAAACTATAGGTAGGGAGAGTGTCAGTGTCTTTTACTGTGCGAATCCTTGTTTCTAGGGACAGGGAAGGACAGTGAGGGAATTCTCCTTGTGCTATAGTGTGCTTTAAAAAAACATATTTTCTAGGGACAGAAAACTATAGGAAGGAAGAGTGTCAGTTTCTTTCACTGTGATAAACCTTGTTTCTAGGGACAAAGAAGGAAAGTGAGTGAAATTCTCCTTGTGCTATAGTGTGCTTTAAAAAAACATTTTTTCTAGGGACAGAAAACTATAGGTAGGGAGAGTGTCAGTGTCTTTTACTGCGTGAATCCTTGTTTCTAGGGACAGGGAAGGACAGTGAGGGAATTCTCCTTGTGCTATAGTGTGCTTTAAAAAAACATTTTTTCTAGGGACAGAAAACTATAGGTAGGGAGAGTGTCAGTGTCTTTTACTGTGCGAATCCTTGTTTCTAGGGACAGGGAAGGACAGTGAGGGAATTCTCCTTGTGCTATAGTGTGCTTTAAAAAAACATTTTTTCTAGGGACAGAAAACTATTGGTAGGGAGAGTGTCAGTGTCTTTTACTGTGCGAATCCTTGTTTCTAGGGACAGGGAAGGACAGTGAGGGAATTCTCCTTGTGCTATAGTGTGCTTTAAAAAAACATATTTTCTAGGGACAGAAAACTATAGGAAGGAAGAGTGTCAGTTTCTTTCACTGTGATAAACCTTGTTTCTAGGGACAAAGAAGGAAAGTGAGTGAAATTCTCCTTGTGCTATAGTGTGCTTTAAAAAAACATTTTTTCTAGGGACAGAAAACTATAGGTAGGGAGAGTGTCAGTGTCTTTTACTGTGCGAATCCTTGTTTCTAGGGACAGGGAAGGACAGTGAGGGAATTCTCCTTGTGCTATAGTGTGCTTTAAAAAAACATATTTTCTAGGGACAGAAAACTATAGGAAGGAAGAGTGTCAGTTTCTTTCACTGTGATAAACCTTGTTTCTAGGGACAAAGAAGGAAAGTGAGTGAAATTCTCCTTGTGCTATAGTGTGCTTTAAAAAAAACATTTTTTCTAGGGACAGAAAACTATAGGTAGGGAGAGTGTCAGTGTCTTTTACTGTGTGAATCCTTGTTTCTAGGGACAGGGAAGGACAGTGAGGGAATTCTCCTTGTGCTATAGTGTGCTTTAAAAAAACATTTTTTCTAGGGACAGAAAACTATAGGTAGGGAGAGTGTCAGTGTCTTTTACTGTGCGAATCCTTGTTTCTAGGGACAGGGAAGGACAGTGAGGGAATTCTCCTTGTGCTATAGTGTGCTTTAAAAAAACATTTTTTCTAGGGACAGAAAACTATAGGTAGGGAGAGTGTCAGTGTCTTTTACTGTGTGAATCCTTGTTTCTAGGGACAGGGAAGGACAGTGAGGGAATTCTCCTTGTGCTATAGTGTGCTTTAAAAAAACATTTTTTCTAGGGACAGAAAACTATAGGTAGGGAGAGTGTCAGTGTCTTTTACTGTGCGAATCCTTGTTTCTAGGGACAGGGAAGGACAGTGAGGGAATTCTCCTTGTGCTATAGTGTGCTTTAAAAAAAAAAAAAATTCTAGGGACAGAAAACTATAGGAAGGAAGAGTGTCAGTTTCTTTCACTGTGATAAACCTTGTTTCTAGGGACAAAGAAGGAAAGTGAGTGAAATTCTCCTTGTGCTATAGTGTGCTTTAAAAAAACATTTTTTCTAGGGACAGAAAACTATAGGTAGGGAGAGTGTCAGTGTCTTTTACTGTGCGAATCCTTGTTTCTAGGGACAGGGAAGGACAGTGAGGGAATTCTCCTTGTGCTATAGTGTGCTTTAAAAAAACATATTTTCTAGGGACAGAAAACTATAGGAAGGAAGAGTGTCAGTTTCTTTCACTGTGATAAACCTTGTTTCTAGGGACAAAGAAGGAAAGTGAGTGAAATTCTCCTTGTGCTATAGTGTGCTTTAAAAAAACATTTTTTCTAGGGACAGAAAACTATAGGTAGGGAGAGTGTCAGTGTCTTTTACTGTGTGAATCCTTGTTTCTAGGGACAGGGAAGGACAGTGAGGGAATTCTCCTTGTGCTATAGTGTGCTTTAAAA
Organism: Rana muscosa; assembly: GCA_029206835.1. Taxonomy (NCBI): domain Eukaryota; kingdom Metazoa; phylum Chordata; class Amphibia; order Anura; family Ranidae; genus Rana; species Rana muscosa. The sequence goes on from CM055116.1 coordinate 827,871,394, forward strand.
AAACATATTTTCTAGGGACAGAAAACTATAGGAAGGAAGAGTGTCAGTTTCTTTCACTGTGATAAACCTTGTTTCTAGGGACAAAGAAGGAAAGTGAGTGAAATTCTCCTTGTGCTATAGTGTGCTTTAAAAAAACATTTTTTCTAGGGACAGAAAACTATAGGTAGGGAGAGTGTCAGTGTCTTTTACTGTGTGAATCCTTGTTTCTAGGGACAGGGAAGGACAGTGAGGGAATTCTCCTTGTGCTATAGTGTGCTTTAAAAAAACATTTTTTCTAGGGACAGAAAACTATAGGTAGGGAGAGTGTCAGTGTCTTTTACTGTGCGAATCCTTGTTTCTAGGGACAGGGAAGGACAGTGAGGGAATTCTCCTTGTGCTATAGTGTGCTTTAAAAAAACATATTTTCTAGGGACAGAAAACTATAGGAAGGAAGAGTGTCAGTTTCTTTCACTGTGATAAACCTTGTTTCTAGGGACAAAGAAGGAAAGTGAGTGAAATTCTCCTTGTGCTATAGTGTGCTTTAAAAAAGCATTTTTTCTAGGGACAGAAAACTATAGGTAGGGAGAGTGTCAGTGTCTTTTACTGTGCGAATCCTTGTTTCTAGGGACAGGGAAGGACAGTGAGGGAATTCTCCTTGTGCTATAGTGTGCTTTAAAAAAACATATTTTCTAGGGACAGAAAACTATAGGAAGGAAGAGTGTCAGTTTCTTTCACTGTGATAAACCTTGTTTCTAGGGACAAAGAAGGAAAGTGAGTGAAATTCTCCTTGTGCTATAGTGTGCTTTAAAAAAACATTTTTTCTAGGGACAGAAAACTATAGGTAGGGAGAGTGTCAGTGTCTTTTACTGTGTGAATCCTTGTTTCTAGGGACAGGGAAGGACAGTGAGGGAATTCTCCTTGTGCTATAGTGTGCTTTAAAAAAACATTTTTTCTAGGGACAGAAAACTATAGGTAGGGAGAGTGTCAGTGTCTTTTACTGTGCGAATCCTTGTTTCTAGGGACAGGGAAGGACAGTGAGGGAATTCTCCTTGTGCTATAGTGTGCTTTAAAAAAACATATTTTCTAGGGACAGAAAACTATAGGAAGGAAGAGTGTCAGTTTCTTTCACTGTGATAAACCTTGTTTCTAGGGACAAAGAAGGAAAGTGAGTGAAATTCTCCTTGTGCTATAGTGTGCTTTAAAAAAGCATTTTTTCTAGGGACAGAAAACTATAGGTAGGGAGAGTGTCAGTGTCTTTTACTGTGCGAATCCTTGTTTCTAGGGACAGGGAAGGACAGTGAGGGAATTCTCCTTGTGCTATAGTGTGCTAAAGCATTCCTCATCAACCATCTTTGAAATCCTTGTTTTTTTGGACAGTCAGGGAAATTGTCGTTGTGCTATTCTGTGCAAAAGCAATCATCCTCAACCATATTTAGAAATCCTTAAGTAAAGGGACAGAGAAGGACACCTGAAGGTAGCCCTTATTGCTTTTTTCCCATCTCCCTGCAGCCCATCTATTAGAATGTCTGGAAGGCAAACAAGGAGAGGCAGACAGTCAGGAGGCAATAAAAGAGGGCAAGCAGGCTCTGTGTCTGGGGGCAACAGTGCTGGTCGTGGACGCGGTGCATTGTGATCAGCACATGGCCATGGGACACGCTTGTCCTTCTTTTCGGCAGCTGGACATGTTGAGCCACATCATGCCGAAGACTTGGTAGAGTGGATGACCAAGCCCTCCTCCTCCTCCTCATCCTCTCTCACCCAGGCTCAGGGTACTGGAAAAGCAGCTGCCAAAGTGTCCTCTTCCCTGGTATCAATGTCAGACTCATCATCAGTCACTCCTTCCCTAGACCCACCATGTCCTCCTCCTGAGGAGTCCCCCGAACTGTTTGAGCACAGTGTTGGGTACATGCTCCAGGAGGATGCCCAGCGTTTCGAAGGGTCTGATGATGAAACCCAGCTAGAGGAAGGCAGTAGCGTGAGAGCAGACAGAGGGGATGCTCAAGAAGGACACCAATCTGGCAGTCATGTTCCAGCAGCTGCAGCATACTGCCAGATTGGCTCCAGTGATGAGGAGGGAGGTGATGATGAGGTCACTGACTCCACGTGGGTGCCTAATAGGAGAGAGGAGGAGGAGGAGGATGAGGAGGAGGCACATCTCCAACGAGGCAGGATGCCCTTTGGTGGCCAGCGTAAGGGCAGTACACCGACGGAATCACACCGCAGAGCTCCGCCTGTGCAGGGCGCTGCCTCTGCCCGTCATTCAAAAAGTTCTTTGGTGTGGGCCTTTTTTGAGGCGAGTGCATCAGATCGCACAGCTGCTGTTTGCAACATATGTCTCAAGCGTATATCGCGTGGCCAAAACATCAGCCGCTTGGGTACCACATGCCTGACCAGACATATGTTGACCTGCCATGCAGCTCGTTGGCAAGCCTACCTCAAAGACCCACACCAAAGAACAAAGCGGACCTCTCCTTGCACCGCATCAGCTGGGATCTCCAACCCCACTATAACTTCAGTCCTCTCTGAAACATGCACTGAGAGGAATGAAGGTGTAGAATTAGGTGTGTCACAGCCAAGTACTTGCGGCCACTCTGCTAGCAGTACACCGACGTCCGATTCTAGCAGGCAAATTTCCCTGCCCCAGCTGCTGGACCGTCGAAAGAAGTTCACTCCCAGCCATCCACATGCCCAGCGGTTGAATGCTAGCTTGGCTAAATTGCTAGCGCTTCAACTGCTGCCTTTTCAGTTGGTAGACTCGGCCCCCTTCCGTGAGTTTGTGCAATGTGCGGTTCCTCAGTGGCAGGTTCCCAAACGCCACTTTTTCTCACGGAAGGCTATTCCGGCTCTCTACCGGCATGTGGAAGGCAATGTCTTGGCCTCGCTGGACAGGGCGGTCAGCGGTAAGGTGCATATTACCGCTGACTCATGGTCCAGCAGGCATGGACAGGGACGTTACCTTTCTTTCACGGCCCATTGGGTCACTCTTTTGGCAGCTGGGAAGGATGCAGGACAAGGTGCAGTAGTGTTGGAGGTTGTTCCACCGCCACGCCTCCAAAATGCTACTACTGGTTGTGACACACCTCTCTCCTCCACCCCCTCCTCTTCTTCTTCCTCCATGGCCTCTTCCTGTGGTTTGTCCTCGGAACCAGCGGTGCTCCGTAGGCGTTCAAGGGGCTACGCAAGTACGCAGGCAAAAAGATGCCATGCCGTGCTTGCGCTGGTGTGTTTGGGGGACAGAAGCCACACTGGGGCAGAGGTCCTGTCTGCTCTGCAGGGCCAGGCCGAGAGGTGGTTGACGCCATGCCAGCTTAAGCCAGGAATGGTGGTTTGCGACAATGGCACCAACCTCCTCTCCGCCCTCCGACAGGGACAACTGACCCATGTGCCCTGTGTGGCTCACGTCCTTTACCTGGTGGTGCAGCGGTTCTTGGGCAGGTACCCGGGCTTACAGGATGTCCTGAGGCAGGCCAGGAAAGTCTGTGTGCATTTCCGCAGATCTTATAATGCCAGTGCTCGCCTGGCTGAGCTGCAAAAGGAGTTGAACCTGCCCAAGAACCGCCTTATATGTGACATGCCCACCAGGTGGAACTCAACGTTGGCCATGCTGCAGCGGCTGCACACGCAGCAGAGGGCCATCAATGAGTACCTGTGCGACTACGGCACCAGGACAGGGTCAGGGGAGCTTGGTTTTTTTTCTCCACGCCAGTGGGGCATGATCAGGGATGCATGCACTGTCCTGGCACCATTTGAGGAGGCCACGAGGATGGTGAGCAGTGACAGTGCATGCATCAGTGACACTGTACCTCTTGTCCACCTGTTGGAGCACACGCTGCGTGGAATAATGGACAGGGCACTTGAGGCAGAACAGAGGCAGGAAGAGGAGGACTTCCTTGCCTCTCAAGGCCCCCTTTACCCAGACAGTGTTCCTTCTGTCCCACCCATCGCACAGGAAGAGGAGGAGGAGGAGGAGGAGGATTGTGTCAGCATGGAGGTGGAGGCTGGCACTCAGCATCATCAGCAGCAGTCTTTTAGGGATGATTTACAGTCCCAAGAAACCAGTGGACTTGTACGTGGCTGGGAGGAGGTGGCTGCGGATCATGTCGTCCTTAGTGACCCAGAGGACTGCGGAGCGAATGCCTCAGCAAACCTACGCTGCATGGCCTCCCTGATCCTGCAAAGTCTGCGGAAGGATCCTCGTATTCTTCGGATCAAGGAGAGGGACCATTACTGGCTGGCCACTCTCCTTGATCCACGGTACAAGGGTAAGGTTGCGGACCTTATGTTACCGTCGCAGAGGGAGCAGAGGATGAGACAACTCCGGGAGGCCTTGCAGAAAGGTCTGTGCAACGCGTTCCCAGAGACTGGGAGGTTACAAACTCCTGGTCCTGGACAACGAGTTGCTGAGGCTTCGGCCAGTCAAAGAAGGAGCGGTGGGGAAGGTGGCCGTCTGACCGATGCGTTCAGACAATTCTTTAGTCCGCAGCCCCAAAGTATGATCGGTTCCAGCAACCATCGCCAGCGTCTGATAAACATGGTGCAGGAATATCTAGGGGCAAGGTCAGACTTGGACACCTTCCCCACCGAAAATCCTCTGGCTTACTGGGTCTTGAGGATGGATCACTGGCCAGAGCTTGCACAGTATGCAATTGAGCTACTGGCCTGTCCTGCATCCAGCGTTCTTTCGGAACGCACATTCAGTGCTGCTGGAGGATTTGTCACGGATCACAGGGTGCGCCTGTCCACCGACTCGGTTGATCGACTGACTTTCATCAAGATGAACCAGTCTTGGATCACCACCAGCTACCACACACCTGATGCTGATATAACAGACTAATTGATTTTAACATGTCACATCCCTTCAAGACTGATGCTGATGCTGAGTGCCTGTGCTGTTATGTTGACTGGCTATCCTCCTCCTCCGAGTCCTCAATGATACGATTGATGATGATAGCTTGGAAGATCATTTTTGTTTATGGGTGCCGCCACCAGTGGCTAAGGCCCAATTTTTCAGCCCCTGTTTTACAGGGGCGTGTAATTACATTTTTTTTAGCAATAATTTGCCATAGGGCTCATTGCTGTGCTCCAAGTACAGTATCTGTGAGGGGTTGGAGTGTTGTGGCACCAGTGCCTAAGGCCCAATTTTTCAGCCCCTGTTTAACAGGGGCGTGTCATTACAATTTTTGAAGCAATACTTTGCAACAGGGCTCATTGCTGTGCTCCAAGTACAGTATCTGTGAGGGGTTGTAGTGTTGTGCCACCAGTGCCTAAGGCCCAATTTTTCAGCCCCTGTTCAACAGGGGCATGCAATTACAATTCTTGATCTAATAATTCACAGCAGGGCCCATTCCTGCACCCACCAAGAGTAACTCTGAGGGCTTACAGTGTTGTGGCAACACAACCACCACCACCACCACCACGAAAGGCCCAATTTTTCAGCCCCTGTTCAACAGGGGCATGCAATTACAATTCTTGATCTAATAATTCACAGCAGAGCCCATTGCTGCACCCACCAAGAGTAACTGTCAGGGCTTACAGTGTTGTGGCACCAGCACCACCATCAAAGGCCCAATTTTTACTACCACTGTTCAACAATTATATGTAATTAAAATTCCTGATATAATAGTTGACAGCAGGGCGTTCCAGCACCAACCAAGAGTAACTGTGAGTGCTTACAGTGTTGTGCCAACACCAACAACTAAGGGGCCTATTTCTGCAGAGTATATACGGCAGGTCCCTACTTTCAAACATCCAACTTACAAACGACTCCTACTTGCAAACGCAGGAAGACAACAGGAAGTGAGAGGAAATCTACCACTAGGAAGGAAAATTCTCTCCCGTAAGAATAAATATGGGAGAAAGGTGTCTCCTCTGTACTGATGCTTTATCAGCAATCCTTGTTTCAAGAAAAACACCACATTTCAAAAACAGTTGTCATTGGGACGGAAAGTGAGGTGAAATGTTCTGAACAGGGGCACAGACAGCAAAACAAATGTTACAGGGGTGATAACCCTTACCTATGTTTTCCAAAAAGTTTAAAGATAGATTTTTGGGCTGGAGCTACACTTCAACAATGTACCTGTTCAAAATTACAAACAGATTCTACATAAGAACAAACCTACAGTCCCTGTCTTGTATGCACCGCCTGTATACGGCTGTTCAGAGTATATAGGGCCTTTTTTATTTTATGTGCGGGGTTCCCCTTAATATCCATACAAGACCCAAAGGGGCTGGTAATGGGCTGGGGTAGGGGGGGGGTCATGGGGTAGCTATGCCATTTTTCTTAAAGATTTTCATCCATATTACCGGGACCAGACATTACATTAAAGCCGCAAGCAGTTTTAAATGGCTTTTTTTCCTTTAGAAATGTAATTTTGTGCAGGGACAGTTCTAAACACGGGAAACACGTGGCACTTCACAGGCATACTTTAGACACCCCCCAGGTACGATATTTAAAGGAATATTTGACTTTTTTTTTTTCACTTTATGCATCATTAAAATGACTGCTACCGAAAAACGACCGTTTTTAAAACTTCTTTTTGCATTGATACATGTCCCCTGGTGCACAACCCGGGTTCCCAAACCCTTTTTAGGACAATAACATGCATAATAGTTGTTATAATTAGCACTTTAGAATTCGAACGTTCGCATCCATTGTATTTAATAGGGTTCTAATGTTCGTACGAACTTTCGGTCCGTTCGCGGGTTCTGGTGCGAACCGAACCCGGGGGTGTTCGGCTCATCACTACTCAGTGCCAAGAGGAAGAGCATTCCCAGGCAGTTTAATAAAAATTATCTCTCCACCCCCCCCCCCCCCACTGTAAAGTGCTTATTGGGATTTGTATTGTAAGGAGTCTATTCATCCCATTATATGGCTGTGGCTCTGTATCAAAGTTTATGGGCTTGCTTGACTTTAGCTCTCCCCCTGCTGGCCAGCGGAGAATGATGCAGAATAACATCATTATCTCAGTGGAGGGAGAGAAGAATAAAAGGCAATGTCTCCTTCTCTATATTGCTGTAGCCCAGCACTTGGCTACACCTGCATGAAAGGTTCTGATAGAAACAGTCACATGTGAGTTCTAGGGCAGTGATTTTACGAAAACAATGAATAATATTGACTTGGTGAGGGGGCGTGGCCAGATGCGAGTGTTCGGAGGACACTTTGGTGGGAGCTCCCTGACCAACTTATCCTGCTGAATCCTGTTGATATCAGAGTCATCCTGCTATCAAGGACTACCTTTCCCCCCTCCTTTAATGAGGCACATGTGATTCTCTTGGCCAACCCAGGCAAGGATTCCCTCCACTGTAGGTCCATATCTCTATTAAACATAGTTTACGAAAATGTCTCTTTACTTACATTACTGTTTTTTTGTGCCAGAAATCGTATAATTCTCTTGTGGGAAAAAACACACTACCCTCTGTGTCCACCTGGAAAGGGTTAATTAATAAAGCCTTACCTCTATACAAGGCCACATACTCCAGCAGAGGGATGCCAGCTAAATTTGACAAGGTATGGGGGGGGGGAGTAACACCATGTCTACGGTTTCTGATTGAATAGTCTGGTTATTTTGAGATTCTCTGATGTAAGCAATGGCTATGGTTATCGAGCCCTGTGCCCACCTTTTGGGCCCCCTTCAGGGGGTCTTTGAGGTGGGACAAGGCTGCCTTGTACTCTTTGTGGGATGGTAGCTTTATGTTAGTAATATTTTACTCAGATATGGAAGATTAATAACTTCTTGGATTCTCTATCATATGTCCTTGAGTTTATTTGCATAAATGTATTATTTGTACTTCAAGGCCCCTTTGGCTTATTGGCTTCTGGTGCTGTAGCATTGTACTTTCTGTTTAGTGTTGTTACGGTTGTAACTACTGTTTCTGTTTTGAACTTAAAAAAGCAATAAAAAATAAATCTAAAAATATATATATATATATATATATATATATATATATATATATATATATATACACACACACCGTGTTTCCCCGAAAATAAGACCTACCCCTAAAATAATACCTAGCGTTATTTTCCAGGAGGGCTGCAATATAAGCCCTACCCCGAAAATAAGCCCTATAATCCACTCTATTACAGTAGTATATAATGTACAATGTGTGTGTTTCTGTAATATAATTGTGGGGAAGAGAGCTCAGGCGGGCCACAGAAGCAAAGAACGGTGCTATAACGAAGGCATTTGGCACAATTATATTACAGAAACACACACATTGTACATTATATACTACTGTAATAGAGTGGATTATATGATTTTACAAGCATTTTAACTCAGTTCACACTGGGGATTCCTGTCAGGCAGGGAGAGAGAGGGGGAGAGAAGACAGCACATTACATGTTAAGACGCACCCCGAAAATAAGCCCTACTGTGTCTTTTGTTGCCAAAATTAATATAAGACCCAGGCTTATTTTTGGGGAAACACGGTAAATATATATTTTGACTTAGCGAAGTGGATATTTACTTAGCTTAGTGAATAATAATGATAAGTGAACTGCAAAAAGTTTGGTTCTCTGCATGTTCTGAAGCTAAATCCTGAAAAAAGTGTAAATGCTGTTCAGCAGTAGGGATGAGCCGAACACCCCCCTGTTCGGTTCGCACCAGAACCTGCGAACAGACCTAAAGTTCGCGTGAACTTTAGAACCCTAATAAATACAATGGACTCGAACGTTCGAAATCAAAAGTGCTAATTATAAAGGCTAATGTGCAAGTTATTGTCCTAAAAAGGGTTTGGGGACCCGGGTCCTGCCCCAGGGGACATGTATCAATGCAAAAAAAAGTTTAAAAAAAGGTCAGTTTTTTCGGGAGCAGTGATTTTAATAATGTATAAAGTGAAAAATAAAAAGGGGGGTGTATAGTATGCCTGTAAAGCAGCGCTTGTTTCCCGTGTTTAGAAATGTCCCTGCACAAAATGTCATTTATGAAGGAAAAAAAGTCATTTAAAACCACTCGCGGCTATAATGAATTGTCGGCTCCCGGCAATACAGAGAAAAGTTATTGATAAAAAGAATAAATAAATGCGTGGGGGTCCCCCCAAATTCAATTACCAGGCCCTTCAGGTCTGGTATGGATATAAAGGGGAACTCCACCCCAAATAAAAAAAAAATGGCGTGGAGTTCTCCCAAAAATCCATACCAGACCCTTTATCAGAGCATGCAACCTGGCAGGCCACAGGAAAAGAGGGGGGGACGAGAGAGTGCCACCCTCCTGAACCTTACCAGGCCACATGCCCTCAACATGGGGAGGATGTCCCCATGTTGATGGGGGCAAGGGCCTCATCCCCACAACCCTTGCCCAGTAGTTGTGGGGGTCTACGGGCAGGAGGCTTATCGGAATCTGGAAGACCCCTTTAACAAAGGGGACCCCCAGATCCCGGCCCCCCTATGTGAATTGGTAAGGGGTACATTGTACCCCTACCATTTCACGAAGAAAGTGTAAAAAAAATGTAAAAAAAAAAAAAAAAAACAGACACCTTGGAAAAGTCCTTTATTAAAAATAAAAAATGAAAATAAAAAACACATTCAAGCAATGTAATCCAATGTCCTGCAGTGATCCGATGTCCAGTGCTGCAGTCTCTCCACTCGAAATGTCATTGGCTGAGCGGACCTACACTGTGGAGGAAGTTCCCCATCAGGTCCGCTCAGCCAATGACGTAGGGGGGGGCTGAGGTACGAGGGGGTGGGGCGCCCTCGTATCTCAGACCCCGCCTACGTCTTGGCTGAGCGGACCTGATGGGGAACTTCCTCTTCAGTGTAAAAAAATGAATAGACCCGCCCCTTCTCACGTTCCCCATCAGGTCCGCTCCTGATGAGGAACGTGAGAAGGGGCGGGTCTATTCATTTTTTACACTGAAGAGAATGTTCCCCATCAGGTCCGCTTAGCCAATGACGTAGGTGGGGTCTGAGATACGAGGGCGCCCCGCCCCCTCATACCTCAGACCCCACCTACGTCATTGGCTGAGCGGACCTGATGGGGAACTTCCTCCACAGCGTAGGTCCGCTCAGCCAATGGCGTTTCGAGTGGAGACTGCAGCGCTGGACATGGAATCGACGCGGGACATTGGATTACATCGCTGGAATGTGTTTTTATTTTTTTATTTTTAATAAAGGACTTTTCCAAGGTGTCTGTGTGTTTTTTTTGACATTTTTTTTACACTTTCTTTGTGAAATGGTAGGGGTAAAATGTACCCCTTTCCAATTCAAATAGGGGGGGGGGCGGGATCTGGGGGTCCCCTTTGTTAAAGGGGTCTTCCAGATTCCGATAAGCCCCCTGCCCGCAGACCCCCACAACCACCGGGCAAGGGTTGTGGGGATGAGGCCCTTGTCCCCGTCAACATGGGGACATCCTCCCCATGTTGAGGGCATGTGGCCTGGTACGGTTCAGGAGGGGGGCGCTCTCTCGTCCCCCCCTCTTTTCCTGTGGCCTGCCAGGTTGCGTGCTCTGATAAAGGGTCTGGTATGGATTTTTGGGGGAACTCCACGCCATTTTTTTTTAAATTTGGGGTGGAGTTCCCCTTAAAATCCATACCAGACCTGAAGGGTCTGGTAATTGAAATTGGGGGGACCCCCACGCAATTCATTATAGCCGCGGGTGCTTTTAAATGACTTTTTTTCCTTCAGAAATTATATTTTGTGCAGGGACAGTTCTAAGCAAGGGAAACAAGCGCTGCTTTACAGGCATACTATACACCCCCCCCCCAGGTACGAAATTTAAAGGAATATTTCACTTTTATTGTTTCACTTTAAGCATTATTAATATCACTGCTCCCGAAAAAAACTGCAGTTTTTAAAACTTTTTTTTGCATTGATACATGTCCCCTGGGGCAGGACCCGGGTCCCCAAACACTTTTTATGACAATAACTTGCATATAAGCCTTTAAAATGAGCACTTTAGATTTCTCCCATAGACTTTTACAGGGTGTTCAGCGGCTTTTCAAATTTGCCGCGAACACCCCAAATTGTTCGCTGTTCGGCGAACAGGCAATGTTTGAGTCGAACATGAGTTTGACTCAAACTCGAAGCTCATGCCTATTCAGCAAGTAGAGGGGTTTTAAATGTAATTTAAAGAACAATACAAGTACACAAATCCTTTACATAACATTGTTTGGGAATGCTTTAACCTGCACAAGTTGCAGATGTGGTACTCCTTAAAAAGTGTCATTGTTTGTATACACACAGAGGCAGAGGATCCTGGATAATGACTTGACCAAGTATTACCATTGCAATGACAGATCCCTGTAGGCTTCTGTGTCTAAACAAGCCAGCATGGAGCCTGGGTGACATTATTGACCAAATATAGTCATAAACATATTTGGTCAATGACATCACCTAGGATTCCTGTAGACTTATTTACAAAAGCTGGCTGGGGATCTGTCATGTCACTCAGCAGCAGTAGTGCTGCCACCTCTAAATGACAACGTTTCCCGAACCGCAAAAAGGCTGGGTTCAGGTTGAACTCATAAGGACCTGAACCTGAAGTTTATCCATAGCAAATGTGTTGAAAAGGTGAATTTAAGATTTGGTAAAAACCAAATCATGTCCAAAAAAATAAATATCAAACAGACTCTTGGTTGCAAATAGTGTTGAGCGAACCCGAACTGTAAAGTTCGGGTCCGTACCGAACTTTAGCTTTTTCCCGAACCCGAACCCGGACTTTGCCCAAAAGTCCGGGTTCGGGTTCGGCAATCTAATAACGCATTTAGAAATGCTTCAGGGGCCAGCCAATCACCTTTTGATTAGCTGGTGTGCCCTTAGAGGCCATCATAGCCATGCCTACTAATGGCATGGCTGTGATTGGTCAGTGCAACATGTGACCCAGCTTCTATATAAGCTAGAGGCACACAGCACACATGTCACTCTGCTTCAGAATAGATAGGGAGAGGATCTAGTCTGCTGCTGCTGCTGCTTTTAGGGAGAGATAGAAAAATAGATGAGGTAGTCCTGATTCTACAATCTGAGGGAAAAGATAGAGAGATAGTGTAGTGTAGGGCCAGGTTCCTGTGTTGGTGCTTTCAGGGAGAGAGAATATTATATAGGAGTCCAGATTCAGAGATTAAAATCAGCGATCTGCATAGGTTTACCTGTTTGTGTTGCAGTGCAGTCTTTTTGCACTGCCATGAGCCCAGTGTCAGAGAAAATCTAACTTTTAGGGGGAAAAAAAAGGCACTTTATTGTGCTCTTTTCCAAAAGACCCATAGGGCAAAAAAAAAAAAGCATTTTATTTTGCTAGTGCAAAAAAAGACCCGTTTAGGGCAAAAAAAAAATAAATAAAAATTTGCACTTTAATGTACGCTTGCAAAAAGAGCCATTCAGGGGCACAAAAAAAAAGTTTGCGGTGTGTTATACATATTTTGAGGTGTGTGAAATAAACAATTTCTATATCGTTTTCTCCTACTGTGCTATACTAAAAAAACAACATTTTTTTTGAATAGCATTTTCTGCAGTTCTGTAGCTGTGCGATTCAGCGGTTACGTACTGTGGGTGTGTTCTGCTCTTCCAAAAAACGCCGTTTAGGGGCTCAAAAAAAAGTTTGCAGTGTGTTATACATATTTTGAGGTGTGTGAAATAAACAATTTCTATATAGTTTTCTCCTACTGTGCTATACTAAAAAAAAACATTTTTTTTGAATAGCATTCTCTGCAGTTCTGTAGCTGTGCGATTCAGCGGTTACGTACTGTGGGTGTGTTCTGCTCTTCCAAAAAACGCCGTTTAGGGGCACAAAAAAAAGTTTGCAGTGTGTTATACATATTTTGAGGTGTGTGAAATAAACAATTTCTATATAGTTTTCTCCTACTGTGCTATACTAAAAAAACAACATTTTTTTTGAATAGCATTTTGTGCAGTTCTGTAGCTGTGCGATTCAGCGGTTACATACTGTGGGTGTGTTCTGCTCTTCCAAAAAACGCCATTTAGGGGCACAAAAAAAAAGTTTGCAGTGTGTTATACATATTTTGAGGTGTGTGAAATAAACAATTTCTATATAGTTTTCTCCTACTGTGCTATACTAAAAAAACAACATTTTTTTTGAATACCATTTTCTGCAGTTCTGTAGCTGTGCGATTCAGCGGTTACGTACTGTGGGTGTGTTCTGCTCTTCCAAAAACACCCATTTAGGGCAAGATCCTAAATTTTGGAAAATATGAGGAGAAGGTCAAAGGGACGTGGTGGCCCCGGTCGTGGTGCTGCTGGTGGAGCTCCTGTTGCAGGGAGAGGACGTGGTGGATCTGTGCCAGATACACACACAAGTGAAACACCTTCCTCAGGTGCGAGTAGGCGACCGAGCCTGCGGCGGTATTTTGTCGCGCCTAATGAGGCTGTACGAATGTTTAGGCCAGGACAAGTACAGGCGATAGTAGATTGGGTTGCTGACAGTGCCTCGGGTTCCTTCACATTGTCTCCCACCCACTCTTCTGATGAAAGAACAGAGTTGGCACCTGAAACCCATGTCCATCAGTCTTTTACCTCACCCCCTTGCAAATCAGCCAAGCAGTCTGAGCCCCAAATCATGCAGCAGTCTCTTCTGCTTTTCGATGACTCTGTTAGCAGGGTTTCCCAGGGCCATCCACCTAGCCCTGCCCCAGAAGTGGAAGAGATTGAGTGCACCGATGCCCAACCACTTATGTTTCATGATGAGTACATGGGAGGACCATCGCAGTACGTCTCGGATGATGACGAAACACAGGTGCCAACTGCTGCTGCTTTCGCAATTGTGCAGACAGACAAGGAGGGCAGGGGTGAAGACTGGGTGGAAGATGATGTGGAGGACGATGAGGTCCTCGACCCCACATGGAATGAACGTTATGCAGGTGACCAGTGTAGTTTGGAGGAAGAGGCGGTGGTCGCACAGAGCCACCAGCACAGCAGAAGAGGGAGCAGGGTGCAAAAGCGGAGCGTCTGTCAGCTAGACAGTATGTCTGCTACTGCCCAATGCAGCAAGGGACCGAGCACACCAAAGCCAGGTCCAAGGAGTTCCCTAGCGTGGCAGTTTTTCACACAATGTGCTGATGACAAGAAACGAGTGGTTTGCACGCTGTGCAATCAGAGGCTGAAGCGAGGCATAAACGTTCTCAACCTGAGCACAACCTGCATGACCAGGCATCTAAGTGCAAAGCACGAGCTGCAGTGGAGTAGACACCTCAAAAACCAAGAAAGGTCTCTGGCTCCTCCTGCTTCCTCTTCTGCTGCAGTCTCGGCCTCTTCATCCACCTCTGTAGTGACAGTGGCACCTGCCACCCTGCAAACAGAGGATCTGCCAGCAACACTACCACCTGGGTCACCAACCATCTCCACAATGTCCCATGGAAGCGTTCAGCTCTCTATCTCCCAAACATTGGAGCGGAAGAGGAAGTACCCCCCTAGCCACCCGCGATCCCTGGACCTGAATGCCAGCATTTCAAAACTCCTGGCCTTTGAAATGCTGTCATTCCGTCTGGTGGAGATGCAGAGTTTTAAAAGCCTGATGGCATTGGCTGTCCCACAGTACGTCGTGCCCAGCCGCCACTATTTTTCCAGGTGAGCCATCCCTTCCCTGCACAACCAAGTGGGGGACAAAATCAGGTGTGCACTGCGCAACACCATCTGTGGCAAGGTCCACCTAACTACGGATGCGTGGACCAGTAAGCATGGTCAGGGACGTTATATCTCCCTAACAGCACACTGGGTAAATGCAGTGGCGGCTGGGCCTGAGGCAGATAGCAGTTTGGCGCATGTCCTTCCACCACCAAGGATTGCAGGGCGCTTCAGTTTGCCTCCTGTTGCTAACTCCTCCTACTCCGCTTCCTCATCCTCTACCGCCTCCTCATCCGGTCAGCGTAACACCTTCACCACCAACTTCAGCACAGCCAGGGGTAAACGACAGCAGGCAGTTTTAAAACTTTCCTGTTTGGGGGAAAAACCCCACACCGCACAGGAGTTGTGGAGGGACATGGAACAACAGACCAATGAGTGGTTGCTGTCAGTGAGCCTCAAGCCCGGCCTGGTGGTGTGCGATAATGGGCGAAATCTCGTAGCAGCTCTGGGCCTAGCCGGTTTGACGCACATCCCTTGCCTGGCGCATGTGCTGAACTTGGTGGTCCAGAGGTTCCTTAAAAATTACCCCAATATGCCAGATCTGCTGCAGAAAGTGCGGGCTGTGTGCGCGCACTTTCGGCGTTCTCACCCTGCTGCTGCTCGCCTGTCAGCGCTGCAGCGTAACTTCGGCCTTCCCGCTCACCGCCTCATATGTGACGTGCCCACAAGGTGGAACTCCACCTTGCACATGCTGGCCAGACTGTGCGAGCAGCAGCAGGCGATAGTGGAGTTTCAGCTGCAGCAATCACGCGTGAGTCGCTCTGCGGAACAGCACCACTTCACCACCAATAACTGGGCCTCCATGCGAGACCTGTGTGCCTTGTTGCGCTGTTTCGAGTACTCCACCAACATGTCCAGTGCCAATGACGCCGTTCTCAGCGTTACTATCCCAGTTCTATGCCTCCTTGAAAAAACGCTTCAGGCGATGATGGAAGAGGATGTGGCACAGGAGGATGAGGAGGAGGAGGAGGAAGCGGTATCATTTTAAAGGCTTTCAGGGCAGTCTTTCACAAGTGGCTACGAGGGTGGGTTCCTGCACCAACAAACGCCAGGTACACAATTGTCCGGCAGAAAGGGCACAGTTCTGGAGGATGACGAGGTGGAGGAGGAGATGGAGGAGGAGGAGGAGGAGGAGCCATTTTCACAGCAGGGTGGCACCCAGACCAGCTCATTGCCATCACTGGTGCGTGGCTGGGGGGATACAGAGGACACAGACGATACACCTCCCACAGAGGACAGCTTTTCTTTGCCTCTGGGCAGCCTGGCACACATGAGCGATTACATGCTGCAGTGTTTCCGCAATGACCGCCGAGTTGCCCACATTTTAACTGGTGCTGATTACTGGGTGGCCACCCTGCTGGATCCCCGTTACAAGGACAACGTACCGTCCTTAATTCCCTCACTGGAGCGGGATCGTAAGATGCGCGAGTACAAGCGCACGCTGGTAGACGCGCTGCTGGTGGCATTCCCACCTGACAGCGGGCATACGGTGGAAGCACAAGGCGAAGGCAGAGGAGAAGGAAGAGGTCGCCAATGCAGCCGGGGCACCGGCAGCACCTCAGAAGGCAGGGTTAGCATGGCTGAAATGTGGAAAAGCTTTGTCAGCACGCTACAACAACCAGCACCACCAGCTGAGATGGAACGTCTTAGCAGGAGGCAGCATTTCACCAACATGGTTGAGCAGTATGTGTCCACAGGCCTACACGTACTGGATGATGGGTCTGCCCCCTTTAACTTCTGGGTCTCCAAATTGGGCACATGGCCTGAGCTTGCCCTTTATGCCTTGGAGGTGCTGGCCTGCCCTGCAGCCAGTGTATTATCTGAACGTGTATTTAGCACGGCAGGGGGCGTTATCACAGACAAGCGCAGCCGCCTGTCCAGAGCCAATGTGGACAATCTCACGTTCATTAAAATGAACCAGGCATGGATCCCACAGGACTTGTCCGTACCTTGTGCAGAATAGACATGTATACCGGTGTTGTGACAAAAACTGTCCGGCCATCGGATTGTGTCCGGCCCATACTGCGAAGGCGCAGCGCTTGCGCAGTACAGAGGACAAGGAGATTCACGAAATCTCCGAAGATGAACAGCGCCTGCGCTGTGAGTGCAGGTTCAAGCCCCACCATCCAAGTGGACATACTGTAGCACATAGTAACACGGCCCCTCACGGGCTCGGTTCGATCGCCACGCTTCGGGCACGGCCTCACTTGGCTCGGCTTGAACCACGGATGGTGTGGCCTTCACCACGCAGGCGCCGTTCATCTTGGGAGATTTTAGAAATCCCCTTGTCCTACATACTGAGCAAGCGCAGTACAGGGTGGACACTATTTGACGGGGGACAGAATTCGACACATCACCGGCCTTACCCAGCCATTGTTGTATTTTTGAATCAGTGTTGGCTACCTCGTCCTCCTCCACCGCCGCTTCCACCTACACAGCCACATCCACCGCCACCTCAACCTCCTACTCCATATGGACCTCGTCCTCCTAGGTCAAGATTATTATTTTTTATTTTTATTTTTTTTATGTTATTTTAAGTTATTTCCCTATCCACATTTGTTTGCAGAGCACTTGCCATGCTCTTAACAACATTTTGCTGCCATTTTCAGCCCTCTAGCCCTTTCCATTACTTTTTTAGAGCCTTTTTAGTCCTTAGAAGTCCGGGTCCCCATTAACTTCAATGGGGTTCGGGTTCGGGTCCGGGTTCGGGTTAAAGTTCGGTCCCGAACCCGACCTTTTTTCCGAAGTTCGGCCGAACCCGTCGAACCTGAACATCCAGGTGTCCGCTCAACTCTAGTTGCAAATGATTGACCAATTAAAGAAACCATTGTAACACATTATTCATTAAGTTAAGTGGATATTCAGAGTAAAAAGCTTTTTATATATTAATAAAATATGATGAAAACAAATATCTGTATTACTAATAACACATATATACTATATTATTGATTAGATATAACAACTATAGTGCAATTAACAAAGAAATAGCTAACCAATTTATTTTTACTTTTAATTACTTTTAGTAAAGAAACTAATCAGCTGTTGTATTAGGTAATTTATTTCTGAGGCATGATGTAATCCTCAGACTATACTCAATTGATCTCAGTGGCACACAGGCAGCGTTCAATTAGGCTGGTGCCCAAGAGAGGCATGTGTTTGCAACAATCTTTTCTGTTGACATCTCCATAGGTCTAATTAGATATAATTTTTTGTTTAACAACTCTTAATTAATGCCTATTTCTCTGTGAAGCTTAGGGACCAATTAGGATGCTAAAAACTTCACGTTCGTTGGGGAAATTAGTCAAACAGGTGAACTGAAGTAACCTCTGTACAGTAATGGAGAATCATAATATAACTTTTAATGTAGACTTTGACAGAAATAGAAAGATAGATAGATAGATAGATAGATAGATAGATAGATAGATAGATAGATAGATAGATAGATAGATAGATAGATAGATAGATATGCATAGCTCCCAACTGTCCCTGATTTGGACCAATGTCCCTCTGTCCCTCATTCCTCCTCATGTGTCCCTCATTTTGGTCTGATTGTATATAAAATGCACTTTTTATCTTTCAAAAAGTGTTTCCAAGTGCTAAACCTTTCATCCAAATTCTAAATTGCTGAATTTGTAAATTTTTGAAAGCCAATATAAAGGATATAGTAGTGGTAAAAAAAGAAAACTTTTTGGGTTAAAGTGGAAGTAAACCCTCCTATCATTTTCAGGCAAGAAAGCTGCCATCTTGGCCTCTGTTTAATCTTCAACTGCCATGATGCTGCACATGTGATCAGTTATGACACCAGCCATTGGATGGTTTGACAGTTTGGTTGAGAGCACAACCAATGTGACAGTTAGCACTCCCAGCATGCCGGGAATGTAACTGCTTTTTGAAACTGTTAAATCGATGGGTTTACTTCCGCTTTAATTCTCCTTTAAGGGGGTGTGACAGGGGGTGTGTCTTATGCCTGCATACATTTTGCTAGTAGGTGTCCCTCATTCCCATCTCAAAATGTTAGGAGGTATGGATATGTAGATAGGCCTCTCTTTAACCCAGAGTCTTTTTTTCATATGCTATACTTCATATTCCCATTGCACACATTCCTGGATGAGCTCCGAAAATAGGGTGCTGCAGCAACAACCAGCTGGAAACTGGTTCAAATCACAATGTAGATATTTGCAAGCACACCATGGAACGACATGAACAGCGTCCAAACGGATGATTTATTGCATGATCACAACACAAGGAGAGTGCAACTTTTCGGAGTCACGCAGGACCCCTTCTTCAGGCATGTGATGATGAAGGGGTCCTGTATGACTCCGAAACGTTGCACTCTCCTTGTGTTGTGATCATGCAATAAATCATCCGTTTGGACGCTATTCGTGTCGTTCCATGGTGTGCTGGCAAATATCTACATAATTTTTTTTTTCATAAGCTTGGCATTATGTTTCACTGTGTACATTGCTAACAACTGCTCCTGGTCAGGTAAATAACAAGAGTAAATTATTTGACGGAAAGGCTGATCCAGACCCCTCTCTATAAAATGGTGGGCTCACAGATGCAATATTGTTGGTGCATATGGGAGCTAAGTGGGAGACCCAATAATTCTGTGTGGGGGTGATTCTGTTTTTCTTTAATTTATTTAATTTTGGCATTAGTAAATGTCCACTGTGGCAGTGCCTGTCTTCCTATGTCTTTTGTTTGTCAATAGCTTGATTACTTGCTTGATAAATAGCCATAAATGGATAACATGAATCACCCCTAATAGACTTCACTGATGTTTGCCCAAAAGTTTGCAGTAAGGTTCTCAGGTTTTCCAGTCTACTTGAATAAAGTTATACCAACTATAAACCTGTTGTTTCTGCCTGCTGTCTCATATACATGCCAACAACTAATACCAATTGCAAGACTTTTTTTATCTCCATAGACTGCTGTGCATCCAACTAATACATGTGAGAGGCCCTGTTGCTGTTATGGCATGGAAGAGAGGTCACATTGCCTTGCACCTGTGAACATTCTTTGACCCTGTCGCCACATTTGTCCCTTAGTATTGGATGAGTGATTGGGCTCAGATTTACTGCCTCAGAATTAGTATGAAACACTTGAATCAGGGAATGGCTGCTTCCGTCACAGCCCTAATAACATGGGTGTTTTGCTTTATGATACATTTCTATTGTGTTAATCAGATTGACCGATCATTACAAAGAGCAGAATTTAATTGGCTATTAGTGATACTGACAAAATGGTAGGGAGTAAAATATGGTGTAGAAATGTCATACTTCCAAGGACACATTGGGGAAATTAATAAAAGTTCTATCCCAACTGGTGTCATTGCCCATAGAAACCCATCAGAAAATTAAACTTTAACCACTTGCCTACAGAGCGCTTACACCCCCTTCCTGCCCAAGCCATTTTTCAGCTTTCAGCGCTGTCGCATTTTGAATGACGATTGCGCGGCCACGCAACACTGTACCCAAACAATTTTTTATAATTTTCTTCACACAAATAGATCTTTCTTTTGGTGGTATTTAATCACTGCTGGGTTTTTAATTTTTTACAAATTTAGAAAAAAATTTTTTTTACTTAGTTTCTGTCAGTAAATTTTGTAACTAAGTAATTTTTCGCCTTCACTGATGTGCGCTGAGGAGGTGGCACTGATGGGCACTTATAGGCTGAACTGGTGGGCATTGATGAGGTGGCACTTATGGGCACTGATGAGGCGGCACATATGGACACTGATTAGGTGGCACTGATGAGGAGGCACTAATATGCCGCACTTATGGGCACTGATAGGTGGCACTGATATGTGGCAGGGATGATCACTGATAGGCGGCACTGATGGGCACTGTTAGGTGGCACTGGTGGGCACTGATATGTGGCACTGGTGGGCACTGATAGGCGACATGGATAGGCAGTACTGATGGGCACTGATGGGCATTGATGGGTGGCACTGATGGACGACACTGATCGGCATTGATCGACAGCAGTGATGGGCATCGATGGGCAGCACTGATAGGCGGCACTGACAGCCAGCACTGACTGTCATCACTAATGGGCACTGATTGGTGGCACTTGTGGGCAGGGGTGGGCACTGATTGCTGCCACTAGTGGGCACTGATTACTGCCACTGGTGGGCAATGGTGGGCACTGATTGGTGACACTAAATTGTAATACAGTAATCAGGGCACTGATGATCAGTCCCCTGATTACATTCCTAGATGTCCCCCTGTGAGGAGATGCTGCCGATCGTCTCTCCTCCCCACACTCTCTGTCAGTGTGAGGCGAGGAGAGCCAATTACTGGCATCTCTGTGTTTACATGTGACCAGCTGTGATTGGACACAGTCGATCACATGGTTAAAGAGCCGCGGACGCGGCTCTTTACAGAGATCGGGGTCGCTCCTTGTCCTAGCAACAGCCCCGACTGCCGGGCAGTGTGCCCCCGCGGGCGTGCGAGAGCATCCGTTCTGGGACGCCATCATATGACGTCATCCCAGAACAAAAGCTGCACCGCCCCGCCGTCATTTGACGGTGGGTGGGCGGCAACTAGCTAAAAACCAATTGGCTGTGCTACAGTTGAGAATTTTTTTGTCTCAGACTCTTTCTAATAATTCCCTCCATTGTGTTCACTTGATAATGGTGACAGACACACTCTTGACAGAAAGCTATCAAATGCGCAGTCTGGGCACACTGAGCTACATGACAGTTCCTGCATCATTTCAACATCAATGCCAATGCCTTTCCTGGAAGAGCTAGCAGTGCAGAACCAGCAGGTAAGTACCGTATATACTCGAGTATAAGCCGAGATTTTCAGCCTTTTTTTTGGGCTGAAAGTCCCCCCCTCGGCTTATACTCGAGTCAGCGAAATTTAACATTGTAAATTGTACCTGAAAAAAAGAGAGGCTGCGGCGTCCATCGTTTAAATCTCGCGGTCTCTTCCTGGTCCCTTCCGTGATAGGCGGAGAGTGCCTGCTGAGAATCGTCTATCACGAACGTTCTCTCATCCTCACCCATCCCAGCAGACACTGTGTTCAGTGTTCCGCCAATCACAGACGTCTGCTGGGAAACTGAGGATGAGAGAACGTTCGTGATAGGCAGAACTGTGTGCTTAGAAAACGCCTATCACGGAAGGGAAGAGGAAGAGACCGCGAGTTTTAAACGATGGATGCCGCAGCCTCTCAATTTTTTTTCAGGTACAATTTACAATGTTCAATGTAAACAGTGAGCTAGGGAACAGTGAGCTAGGGAACAGTGAGCTAGGGAACAGTGAGGATAGGAACAGTGAGGTGAGGAACAGTGAGGTGAGGAACAGTGAGGTGAGGAACAGTGAGGAACAGTGAGGATGGGAACAGTGAGGAACAGTGAGGATGGGCACAGTAAGGATGGGAACAGTGAGGATGGGCACAGTAAGGTGGCAATGGGCAGTGACAATGGGCTTAGTGAAGTTGCAATGGGCACAGTGAGGCGTGCAAATGGGCATTGTTGACCCTCGGCTTATACTCGAGTCAGTAAGTTTTCCCAGTTTTTTGTGGTAACATTAGGGTCGGCTTATACTCGAGTATATACGGTAACCAATGACACCAGGAACAGTTTTAACTCACCACTAGACATGTGCAATTCGTTTTGTTCCAAATTAGTTTTTTAACAAATTTAGACAAATTTGTTCATTTGGAAACATCCGAATTAACAAAAACCCGTTTAACGAATATTTGAAAATTCAAAATTCAAAATTTTGGGAATTTACTAATTTGTAAATTCAAAAATTAGTAAATTCGTACATTTGAAAATCGTAAATTTGAAAATTCGTAAATTTGTAAATTCTAAATTCGAAAATCCGAAAACCCGAAAATCTGAAATAATAACCAACTATTAAATTCTAGGTATTGGAATTTTCTTTAAAATTTGGCTGTTAGTGAACGTAATGAATACGAATTTATCCGAAGTTACGAATTGTCCGAAATAACAAATGCCGTATGTAAACGAATGGAATGTAACGCATTAATAATAATAAATAACAATAATAATAATAATAATAAAAACGTTTTAATAATATTATTTATTATTAATTTGTTCCATTTCATTTGTTTAGATGTGGCATTCGTTATTTTGAATAATTCGTAACTTCGGATAAATTTGCATTTGTTACGTTCACTAACAGCCAAATTTGAAAGGAAATTCTATAATTTAATAGTTAGTTATTATTAGTTAGTTATTTATCATTTAGAATTTTTGGATTTCGTTCTTTCGAATTCTCTGATTTTCTCTCTTATTATCAGATTTTTGAATTTACGAAATGTATGATTTTTTGTATTTACGAATTTATGAATTTCGTAAATAAAAAAATTTGTAAATTTGAATATTCGAAAATCCATAAATTCTAAATTTTCTAATATACAAATTGTGATCATAACGAACGACTCGAAAAACGAAAAAAAAAAAAAAAAAATGAAACGAAAACTAACTCATTTTTCAGCAGTGCACATACTTACCACCATAGTAAGGGCACATGACATCTCTGCTGGCTGCTACTCAAAATGGTGAACTATAAGATTGCCGAACTCTGTAATGTACACTGTACTGCACATTCATACAACTGGGTTTTTTAGGAATACAGTATTTCACTTGTATTAAGGGTACTCTCTGAAAACATTGCTATGTTATTCCCTTTCAATTATGTACCATAATTTAAGTGCTCCTGTGCCCAGACTATGGACTTTAAATTAATTGCATTTTTGTACCTTGCAGTAAGAAAAGCTAAAAAGCTTTAACGCTAAATTCTAGGTATTGATATGTTTACGTAGTTAAATTGGTCCAGATTGAAACATGCAACTATGCAAACACAATTTAACTATGCAATAGAGGAAGTCACTCACTCGGCACGGGTGGCATTTAGAGAACACTTTTCATTTTCTAAAAGAAAGCCAAGCATTGTGGAGAGTCGGACAGTAACATTATGATCTCCATCTCATCCAATCAGGGAACACTTTGCATTCATTGAAAAAATGCAAAGTTTTCTTTGAATGGCGTCCATGTCAAGTGAGCAACCTACTGTGTTCACTAATCAGTAGTGCAGCCACTTGGCATGGTACCCGAAATCTAGTGGTGCCTACTGCAGTGATCTCCATATTTCACAGGGATCTTTCAGGTATTTAATATGCATACTTACCATGGTCCGATCTTCCTGGCTGCTTTTAAGACCCCTTCACACGGGAGCGTTTTGCAGGCGCTATAGCGTTAAAAATAGCGCCTGCAAAACGCTGCAAAACTGCTGCCCCATCCATTCCAGTGTGCCCGAGGGCTTTTACACTGGAGCGTTGCGCTAGCAGGACGTTAGAAAAAGTCCTGCTAGCCGCAACTTTGCAGCGGTGAAGGAGCAGTGTGTTTACCGCTCCTCCACCACTGCTGCCGATTGAAATGAATGGGACAGCGCGGCTATACCGCCCGCAATGCGCTGCTGCAGGCGGTTTTAACCCTTTCTCGACCGTTAGCGCGGGGTAAAACCGCCCCGCTAGCGGCCAAAATGCGCCCATAGCGTCGGCGGTAAAAATAGCGGCATTTTACCGCCGACGCTATGGGCACTCCAGTGTGAAAGGGCTCTAATGTAAGGTAATTCAATAAAGTGGATCTCAACATACATTTATTTTTTTTGGAGGGGGCAGTGCCATTCTAGTCTAGGTTAAAAGCAGTGGCGGCCAGTGGAATTTTTTCTGGAGGGGCGGAAAACAGTATGCCAACCCCCCCGGTCGGTCGGCAGCACTTACCCCATCACCGGCGGCTTTCCCTGCTTGGCGGCGGCGGCCTCTCGTTCTCCTGCTCTCCACGGGCCATCGCGGCGACGGCTTACATTTCCTCCCTCCTCCTTGGCAGCCAATTGGGAGTCTTCTCTTTTTGGCCATTCGGAAAACGGGTCTCACACACGCATCTGATTGGCCGGATTGAGGATCAGTGTTTCAACAGAGAATATTCACCTCCCAAGCCCTCCAAACATAATACAATGAATATGCATATCACAATGGCCTAATCCCTTGGAAGAACATATGGCATATGCAGCAGGGATACTTTGCTTTTTCACAATTATTTCAAGAGATATCTTTGGCGCAAATATTCGCAAGACAGAATGGGATTAGGAATAGACAAGTATTCTTACAAAGGTGTGGAACTTGAGGAGGAGAGGGATGTCAAAACTTTGAAGGTTTGACAAATTGATACCAGGGTGACACTTTCAAGAACATCAGAGAATGAAAAAGGCTATTCTCTATGAGCCCTTTCACATTGGGGAGGTTTGCAGGCGCTATTGCGCTAAAAATAGCGCCTGCAAACTGACCTGAAACCGCAGCTGCTATTTCTCCAGTGTGAAAGCCCGTGGGTAAAAAAAGTCCTGCTAGCCGCATCTTTGGAGGGTGAAAGAGAGGCGTGTTTACCGCTCCTCCACCGCTCCAGCCCATTGAAAGCAATGGGACACCGCGACTATATCGGCGGAGTAGCGCCTCTGCAGAATTTTTAACCCTTTTTTGGCCAATAGCGGGGGGTAAAACCGCTGCGCTAGCGGCCGAATACTGACGCAAAATTAGCAGTAAAGCGCCTCTAAATATAGCGGCACTTTACCGCCACCGCCGCTACCACCCCGGTGTGAAAGGGGCCTAACAAGTAGACACGTGCAATTAGTTTAGTTTCTAATTCGCTTTTTATCGAATTTAGACAAATTTGTTAATTCGGAAATGTCCGAATTAACGAAAACCCATTTAACCAATTTTCCGAATGTTCGTAATTTGAATATTTGAAAATGCGCAAACCCAAAAAATTTAAAATCTGACATAATAACTAACTAATATTAACGTAACTATTGCTAACTATTCACCCCAAAAGTGTAGCTGCTGACTAGGGATGAGCCGAACACCCCCCCGGTTCGGTTCGCACCAGAACCTTTGAACGGACCGAAAGTTTGCGCGAACGTTAGAACCCTATTAAATACAATGGACGCGAACGTTCGAAATCTAAAGTGCTAATTATAACGACTAATATGCATGTTATTGTCCTAAAAAGGGTTTGGGGACCCGCGTTCTGCCCCAGGGGACATGTATCAATGCAAAACGAAGTTTTAAAAACGGACGTTTTTCGGGAGCAGTCATTTTAATGATGCATAAAGTGAAAAAAAAAAAGTGAAATATTACTTTAAATATCGTACCTGGGGGGTGTCTAAAGTATGCCTGTGAAGTGGCATGTGTTTCCAGTATTTAGAACTGTCCCTGCACAAAATGACATTTCTAAAGGAAAAAAAGCCATTTAAAACTGCTTGCGGCTTTAATGTAATGTCTGGTCCCGGTAATATGGATGAAAATCTTTGAGAAAAATGGCATGGCTACCCCTTTAGCTCCCCCCCCTACCCCAGCCCATTACCAGCCCCTTTGG
The DNA here is from genome assembly GCA_029206835.1 of Rana muscosa. Classification (NCBI taxonomy): domain Eukaryota; kingdom Metazoa; phylum Chordata; class Amphibia; order Anura; family Ranidae; genus Rana; species Rana muscosa. Next base: position 827,897,349 of record CM055116.1, read on the forward strand.
GTCTTGTATGCATATTAAGGGGAACCCTGCACACAATAATAAAAAAGGCCCTATATACTCTGAACAGCAGTATACAGGCAGTGCAAACAAGACAGGGACTGTAGGTTTGTTCTTAAGTAGAATCTGTTTGTAATTTTGAACACGTACATTGTTTAAGTGTAGCTCCAGACAAAAAATCTATTTTTAAGCTTTTTGGAAAACATAGGGAAGGGTTATCACCCCTGTAACATTTGTTCTGCTGTCTGTGCCCCTTGTTCAGAACATTTCACCTCACTTTCCGTCCCAATGACAAAAGTTTTGGAAAAGTGGGGTTTTTATTGAAACAAGGATTGGTGATAAAGCATCAGTAGAGAGGAGACACCTTTTTCTCATATTAACTTTTACAGGAGAGAATTTCCCTTCCTAGGGGTAGATTTCCTCTCACTTCCTGTTGTCTCCTTCCGTTTGCAAGTAGGAGTCGTTTGTAAGTTGGATGTTTGAAAGTAGGGGCCTGCCGTATATACTCTGCTGAAATTTGCCCCTTACATGTTGGTGTTGCCACAACACTGTGAGCCCTTACAGTTATTCTTGGTGGGCGCTGGAACGCCCTGCTGTGAACTATTATATCAGGAATTGTATTTACATGCCATTGTTGAACAGTAGTAGGAAAAATTGGGCCTTTGGTGGTGGTGCTGGTGCCACAACACTGTAAGCCCTCACAGTTACTCTTGGTGGGCGCATAAATGGGCCCTGCTGTGAATTATTAGATCAAGAATTGTAATTGCATGGCCCTGTTGAACAGGGGCTGAAAAATTGGGCCTTTGGTGGTGGTGGTGGTGGTGGTGTTGTCACAACACTGTAAGCCCTCACAGTTACTCTTGGTGGACGCATGAATGGGCCCTGCTGTGAATTATTAGATCAAGAATTGTAATTACATGCCCCTGTTAAACAGGGGCAGAAAAATTGGGCCTTAGGCACTGGTGCCACAACACTGCAACCCCTCACAGATACTGAACTTGGAGCACAGCAATGAGCCCTGTTGCAAAGTATTGCATCAAAAATTGTAATTACACACCCCTGTTAAACAGGGGCAGAAAAATTGGTCCTTAGGCACTGGTGCCACAACACTGCAACCTCTCCCAGATACTCTAGTTCAGTGGTTCTCAACTCCAGTCCTCAGGACCCACTAACAGGCCAGGTTTGCAAGATAACTGAAATGCATCACAGGTGATATAATTTGCTGCTCAGGGATAGCAGTATTCTAGTTTGCATCTCCCCCAAGGTAATACTTAAAATCTGGCCTGTTAGTGGGTCCTGAGGACAGGAGTTGAGAACCACTGCTCTAGTTGGAGTGCAGGAATGAGCCCTGCTGCAAAGCATTGCATAAAAAATTGCAATTACATGCCCCTGTTAAACAGGGGCTGAAAAATTGGGCCTTAGCCACTGGTGGCGGCACCCAGAAACAAAAAAGTTCTTCCAAGCTATCATCAAGAATCGGATCATTGAGGAGGAGGAGGAGGAGGATAGTCAGGCAACATAACAGGACAGTCACTCTGCATCAGCATCAGTCTTGAAGGGATGTGACATTTGAAAATAAATTATTCTGTTATATCAGCTTCAGGTGCTTGGTAGCTGGTGGTGATCCAAGACTGGTTCATCTTTATGAAGGTCAGTCGATCAACCGAGTCGGTGGACAGGCGCACCCTGTGATCCGTGACAAAGCCTCCAGCAGCACTGAATGTGCGTTCCAAAAGAACGCTGGATGCAGGACAGGCCAGTAGCTCAATTGCATACTGTGCAAGCTCTGGCCAGTGATCCATCCTCAACACCTAGTAAGCCAGAGGATTTTCAATGGGAAAGGTGTCCAAGTCTGACCTTGCCCCTAGGTATTCCTGCACCATGTATATCAGACGCTGGCGATGGTTGCTGGAACCGATCATACCTTAGGGCTGCAGACTAAAAAATTGTCTGAACGCATCGGTCAGACAACCACCTTCTCCACCGCTCCTTCTGCTACTGACCGAAGCCTCAGCAACTCGTTGTCCAGGACCAGAATTTTGTAACCTCCCAGTCTCTGGGAACGCGTTGCACAGACCTTTCTGCAAGGCCTCCCGGAGATGTTTCATCCTCTGCTCCCTCTGCGACGGCAAGATAAGGTCCGCAACCTTACCCTTGTACCGTGGATCAAGGAGAGTGGCCAGCCAGTAATGGTCCCTCTCCTTGATCCGAAGAATACGAGGATCCTTTCGCAGACTTTGCAGGATCAGGGAGGCCATGCAGCGTAGGTTAGCTGAGGCATTCGGTCCGAAGTCCTCTGGGTCACTAAGGACGACATGATCCGCAGCCACCTCCTCCCAGCCACGTACAAGTCCACGGGTTTGTTGGGACTGTAAATCATCCCTAAAATACTGCTGCTGTTGATGCTGAGTGCCATGCTCCACCTCCATGCTGACACAATCCTCCTCCTCCTCCTCCTCCTCTTCCTGTGTGATGGGTGGGACAGAAGGAACACTGTCTGGGTAAAGGGGGCCTTGAGAGGCAAGTAAGTCCTCCTCTTCCTGCCTCTGTTCTGCCTCAAGTGCCCTGTACATTATTCCACGCAGCGTATGCTCCAACAGGTGGACAAGAGGTACAGTGTCACTGATGCATGCACTGTCACTGCTCACCATCCTCGTGGCCTCCTCAAATGGTGCCAGGACAGTGCATGCATCCCTGATCATGCCCCACTGGCGTGGTGAAAAAAAACAAAACTCCCCTGACCCTGTCCTGGTGCCGTAGTCGCACAGGTACTCATTGATGGCCCACTGCTGCATGTGCAGCCGCTGCAGCATGGCCAACGTTGAGTTCCACCTGGTGGGCATGTCACATATGAGGCGGTTCTTGGGCAGGTTCAACTCCTTTTGCAGCTTAGTCAGCCGAGCACTGGCATTATATGATCTGCGGAAAAGCACACAGACTTTCCTGGCCTGCCTCAGGACATCCTGTAAGCCCGGGTACCTGCCCAAGAACCGCTGCACCACCAGGTTAAGGACGTGAGCCACACAGGGCACATGGGTCAGTTGTCCCTGTCGGAGGGCGGAGAGGAGGTTGGTGCCATTGTCGCAAACCACTACTCCTGGCTTAAGCTGGCATGGCGTCAACCACCTCTCGGCCTGCCCCTGCAGAGCAGACAGAACCTCTGCCCCAGTGTGGCTCCTGTCCCCCAAACACACCAGCGCAAGCACGGCATGGCATCTTTTTGCCTGCATACTTGCATAGCCCCTTGAACGCCTACGGAGCACCGCTGGTTCCGAGGACAAAGCACAGGAAGAGGCCATGGAGGAAGAAGAAGAGGAGGGGGTGGAGGAGAGAGGTCTGTCACAACCAGTAGTAGCATTTTGGAGGCGTGGCGGCGGAACAACCTCCAACACTACTGCACCTTGTCCTGCATCCTTCCCAGCTGCCAAAAGAGTGACCCAATGGGCCGTGAAAGAAAGGTAACGTCCCTGTCCATGCCTGCTGGACCATGAGCCAGCGGTAATATGCACCTTACCGCTGACCGCCCTGTCCAGCGAGGCATGGACATTGCCTTCCACATGCCGGTAGAAAGCCGGAATCGCCTTCCGTGAGAAAAAGTGGCGTTTGGGAACCTGCCACTGAGGAACCGCACATTGCACAAACTCATGGAAGGGGGCCGAGTCTACCATCTGAAAAGGCAGCAGTTGAATTGCTAGCAATTTAGCCAAGCTAGAATTCAACCGCTGGGCATGTGGATGGCTGGGAGTGAACTTCTTTCGACGGTCCAGCAGCTGGGGCAGGGAAATTTGCCTGCTAGAATCGGACGTCTGTGTACTGCTAGCAGAGTGCCCGCAAGTACTTGGCTGTGACACACCTAATTCTACACCTTCATTCCTCTCAGTGCAGGTTTCAGAGAGAACTGAAGGTACAGTGGGGTTGGAGATCCCAGCTGATGAGGAGCAAGGAGAGGTCCGCTTTGTTCTTTGGTGTGGGTCTTTAACCAGTTAACGACCCCTTCACGCCAATATACGTCGGCAGAATGGCTCGTACAGGCACAATCACGTACCTGTACGTGGCCCTTTAACTGCCGACGTCGGGGTCGCGCGAGCTTCAGGTGTATATTTTGCAGGAGGCACACTACGCCCACTGTAAGTGCTGCAGATGCCTGCCTGTGTTACACAACAGGAAAACACAGCAATAAGGGCTAGCTTCAAGTGTATATTTTGCAGGTAGCACACTACGCCCGCTGTAAGTGCTGCAGATGCCTGTTAGTGTAACACAAAAGAAAAAGACCACGAGCAATAAGGGCTAGCTTCAGGTGTATAATGTGCAGGAGGTACACTACGCCAGCTGTAAGTGCTGCAGATGCCTGCCTGTGTTACACAACAGGAAAACACAGCAATAAGGGCTAGCTTTGTCATGGATATGCATTAATGTCTGTCTGCCATCTTACCTTTCCTCCTCATGTGTTCATCTTAGAGGCCAGAACCCTTTCACCTGGCTTCCTTTATAATCTCCTCCCAGCCTGACTCCACCCCAGGCCCTATCACAGAACACTATATTAACCTGTGCACTACAAGCCTGCTTTGCTGATCAACGTGTTTGTTAGGCATTGTGTGTTTGGGTTCCTGCCTGCCGTGTGCTACGTCTGTCTCTCTGTTACGTTATTGGCTTGTCCCGGACTATCCCTGTCTGCTCGTGACCCTTGACCTTCGGCTTGTCTTTCGTTATCCTTGTCTGCTTGTGGCTCTTGACCTTCAGCTTGTTATTCGTTCCTCTTATATCTTGTGCTGCTGCTTCCACTCTTGTCCCCTTATCCTACGGGGCGTGAGCTAGGAGACTCTAGGGGCCGCGACCTGGACCCAGCCTGCAGCATAACATCCTCACCACTAGAGGCTCTGGAGAAGACCTGCTGGGTCTTAGACTCCGCGCCCTGGGGAATCTTGGCTCTAGCTTCCTATAGGATCTCGGTTGTGCTCCTCTGGTCCCGCTTTCCACAACCACCCAGTTTCCTATCCGCAGCAGTCAGCCATAGGGTTCACTACCTTGCGGTGCACTCCTGTCGCCCTACGGTGTGCATCTGTCACCTGGCCGTAGGTGACCTGACAGTTTGATCAGCCATGAACCCGGCTGACATGCCGCTCCCCGCGGATGATCCATTGCAGGGCACAGTTCGCAGACTTGAAACCCAGGAATCGAATCAGACTCAGGTGATGCGATTCCTCCAGGATTTGGCTTCTCGATTCGAGCAGCTTCAGGCCTCCTTGGGAACCCCGAATCCGCAACCTCAAGTACAACCAGCGGTTGTACCTATCGCACCAGTCGCAGCCACACACTCACTAACACTGCCAGCTCCGTTCCGTTTCTCTGGGGACTCCAAGGCCTGCAGGGGGTTTCTCAGCCAATGCACGATTCATTTTGAGCTTCAGCCTCAAAACTTCCTGTCTGACCGGGCTAAGGTAGCCTATATCATTTCCCTCCTCTCCGGTGAAGCTTTGGCCTGGGCTGCCCCCCTGTGGGAGAGGAATGATCCGGTGGTTTCCAGCCTGTCCGACTTCTTGAAGCTCTTTCGTAATATCTTCGAAGAGCCGGCTCGGGATTCTTCAGCGACTAGTGCTGTCTTACGTCTTCGCCAAGAATCTAGTTCAGTGGGACAATATGCTCTTCAGTTCCGTATCCACACAGCTGAATTGAGCTGGAATAATGAGGCCCTGGTCGCTACCTTTTTACATGGCCTCTCTGACCGAGTAAAAGACGAATTAGCGGGAAGAGCCATTCCCGTCGGTCTGGACGATGTAATTTTGTTATGCAATCAGATCGACATTCGTTTTCAAGAGAGGTCCATAGAAAAAAGACGCCAGTACTCTCTGGGTTCTAGCCAGTCTGAGCTCCCCTCCCTTCGTCCCGTGGAGCATCCTCTACCTGCTGAGGAACCTATGCAGCTGGGCCGGACCAGACTAACCCCCGAAGAACGTGCTAGGCACAGAACTCTGGGCTTGTGCCTCTATTGTGGGGGCAAGGGTCATTTTCGTGACTCCTGCTCGCTTTGTCCGGGAAACGCTCGGGTCTAATACATTTGGAAGGTGGAGTATTGGACTCAGAAACATCACCTTCTCACCTTCTCTTGCCGGTGTTCCTTCATGTAGGCACTTCTCCTCAGTCAACCCTTGCATATCTGGATTCCGGGGCTGCCGGCAATTTTATGGATTGGAGAACTGCTTCTTCTATGAAGCTTACCCTTTCACCTCTCACTACCCCATTGGTAGTCTCGGCAATTGATGGCACTGTTCTCCCAGGGGGCCCTATTCGCTTCCAGATGCTACCCATTAGGATGTCGGTAGGGATTCTCCACCAGGAGTGGATATCCTTTCTTATTCTACCCAAGGCCTCTACCCCAGTTGTATTGGGCCTCCCTTGGCTACAGCTCCACTCTCCACATGTGGACTGGGTCTCTGGGCAGATAGATCCTGGCCTGGGGTTCCTCATGTTTCTCGTCATGTCTTCTCAAGGTGACCCCCAAGGAGAGTCTTCCGGTTGCTGCCACTTCTGTTTCTTCTGATCTTCCCGCTGCATACAGCGATTACCGGGATGTGTTCTGTAAGAAATCAGCTGAGGTGCTTCCTCCCCACAGGTCTTTTGACTGTGCTATTGATCTTGTCCCCGGAGCAACTCTACCCAGGGGTCATACCTACCCTCTGTCCATCCCAGAGACCCAGGCCATGTCTGACTATGTCGCAGAGAATTTGGAGAGAGGTTTCATCCGGAAATCCTCTTCGCCTGCAGGGGCAGGGTTCTTTTTTGTTGCCAAAAAGGATGGTACCTTAAGACCCTGCATCGATTATCGGGGTTTAAATGCGGTTACTATTAAAAATCGATACCCCTTACCCTTAATATCTGAGCTATTCGATAGGTTGAAGGGTGCCTCCATTTTCACCAAGTTGGATCTCAGAGGCGCGTACAATCTCATTCGAATACGGGAGGGTGACGAATGGAAGACTGCATTCAACACTAGAGACGGGCATTACGAATACCTGGTGATGCCTTTTGGTCTGTGTAATGCTCCAGCCGTGTTTCAAAACTTTGTCAATGAAATCTTCAGAGATCTGCTGTACCAGTTTGTTGTCATCTATCTGGATGACATTCTGATCTTTTCTGAAAATCTGCTCGTCCACAGAAACCATGTCCGCACTGTACTTCAGCGTCTTAGAGAGAACAATCTCTATGCCAAGCTGGAGAAATGTTCCTTTGAATGTTCTGAGGTCCTGTTTCTGGGGTGCTTTGTCTCATGTTCGGGTCCTTGTATGGATCCTGGGAAGGTCTTGGCTATTACCAACTGGCCTCTTCCTGCTAGCCTCAAGGCCACACAGCGCTTTCTTGGCTTCACTAATTATTATAGGCAGTTCATAAGGAACTACTCTTCCATTGCCGCGCCTATTATCGCTTTGACCAAGAAGGGTGTGAATGCCAAAGACTGGCCTCCCGAAGCTGTCTCTGCATTTCACAACCTGAAACAGGCCTTTGTTTCTGGCCCCCTCTTGAGGAGACCAAATCCTGGGAATGCATTTTTTATTGAAGTGGACGCTTCCTCAATGGGGGTGGGAGCTGTGCTTCTTCAAATCTTTGAGAAGAGACGTCAACCATGTGCGTTCTTCTCCAAAAAGTTTTCTCAGGCAGAGAGGAATTATGCCATCGGTGATCGGGAACTTCTCGCAATTAAATTGGCGTTAGAGGAGTGGCGTCATCTCTTGGAGGGTTCCCCTCACTCCATAACGATCTTTACCGATCACAAAAATTTACAGTATCTACAGAATGCTAAACGTCTGAATCCTAGACAGGCCAGGTGGAGTCTCTTCTTTGCCCATTTTAATTTCACGATTACTTACAAACCTGGTTCCTGCAACGGTCGGGCTGATGCGCTCTCTAGGTCATTTGACACTTTGGACGAGGAGTCCGCCCCTGAACCTGAGCCGATCATTCCAACCTCATGCATTGTTGCCCACTCTACCACCCTGAAGTCAAAAATTCCGCCTGGTAAGACCTTTGTCCCCACTGAGCTAAGAGCTAAGATCCTTCGTTGGGGACATGATTCCAAGGTGGCAGGCCATTCTGGATTCCTCCGTTCCTTCCTACTCATCAGTCGTCACTACTGGTGGCCTAATCTCCGCTCAGACGTCAAAGACTACGTTAAAGCTTGTCATGTCTGCGCTCAGTCCAAATCCTCCACACAAGCTCCTGCTGGTCTCCTCATGCCCTTGCCCATTCCTAAGGAGCCCTGGGCTCATATTGCCATGGATTTTATCACCGACCTCCCACTGTCTGAGAATAATACAGTCATTTGGGTGGTAATCGATCGGTTCTCCAAGATGGCTCATTTTGTTCCTCTTCCTGGTCTTCCTTCTGCCCCTGCCTTGGTTCCCATTTTCATTCGAGAAATTCTCCGCCTTCATGGGGTTCCTTCTCATATTGTTTCCGACAGGGGAGTCCAATTCACGTCTCGTTTTTGGAGAGCCTTTTGCAAATCCCTCAAGATTGTCTTGGATTTTTCTTCTTCTTACCATCCCCAATCCAATGGACAGACTGAGAGGGTTAATCAGGAGTTAGAGGTCTTTCTTCGCACCTTTGTGTCTTCTCACCATGACGATTGGTCCTCTCTACTCCTGTGGGCAGAATTCTCCCATAACAATCATGTGAATACCAGTTTGCAGAAGACACCCTTTTTCACAGTTTATGGAAAACACCCTCAACTTCCTCTTCCCATGATCTGTTCTCCAGATATTCCAGCTTTGGCTTCGGTTCAGGAGTCTCTCAATTCCGTTTGGGGTGACGTTCATGATTCCCTCCGGGCAGCTGCTGAAAAATTCAAAGGCTTTGCCGACCGCCGCAGGCGTAAACCGCCTTCTCTTCAGCCAGGGGACAAAGTCTGGCTCTCTACATCAAGCTCCGAGTTCCTTCTCTGAAGTTTGCTCCACGATTCAATGGTCCATACACGGTAACTGCTAAACTGAATCCGGTTTGTTTCAAACTCCAGATTCCTAAAAGCCTTAAAATCACTAACTCCTTCCATGTTGCTCTTCTAAAGCCTTTAGTCCTCAATAAATTCTCTCGTCTTCTCCCTACCGTGGCACCTGTCTCTGAGGATAATCGGGAGTACGAGATCAGTAAAATTCTGGACTCCCGACTTTGTAAAGGCGTTCTTCAGTACCTCGTTCATTGGAAAGGGTTTGGTCCTGAGGAGAGGTCTTGGATCACTGCATCTGAGGTCTTTGCACCTCATCTGTTAAAGGAGTTTCATCTGAAGTTTCCCTCTAAACCTGGGCCCAGGCGGCGAAGGGGGAGGCCTCGTAAGAGGGAGGGTACTGTCATGGATATGCATTAATGTCTGTCTGCCATCTTACCTTTCCTCCTCATGTGTTCATCTTAGAGGCCAGAACCCTTTCACCTGGCTTCCTTTATAATCTCCTCCCAGCCTGACTCCACCCCAGGCCCTATCACAGAACACTATATTAACCTGTGCACTGCAAGCCTGCTTTGCTGATCAACGTGTTTGTTAGGCATTGTGTGTTTGGGTTCCTGCCTGCCGTGTGCTACGTCTGTCTCTCTGTTACGTTATTGGCTTGTCCCCGACTATCCCTGTCTGCTCGTGACCCTTGACCTTCGGCTTGTCTTTCGTTATCCTTGTCTGCTTGTGGCTCTTGACCTTCAGCTTGTTATTCGTTACTCTTATATCTTGTGCTGCTGCTTCCCCTCTTGTCCCCTTATCCTACGGGGCGTGAGCTAGGAGACTCTAGGGGCCGCGACCTGGACCCAGCCTGCAGCATAACATCCTCACCACTAGAGGCTCTGGAGAATACCTGCTGGGTCTTAGACTCCGCGCCCTGGGGAATCTTGGCTCTAGCTTCCTATAGGATCCCGGTTGTGCTCCTCTGGTCCCGCTTTCCACAACCACCCAGTTTCCTATCCGCAGCAGTCAGCCATAGGGTTCACTACCTTGCGGTGCACTCCTGTCCCCCTACGGTGTGCATCTGTCACCTGGCCGTAGGTGACCTGACAAGCTTCAGGTGTATATTTTGCAGGAAGCACACTACGCCCACTGTAAGTGCTGCAGATGCCTGTTAGTGTAACACAAAAGAAAAAAAACTTGAGCAATAAGGGCTAGCTTCAGGTGTATACTGTGCAGGAGGCACACTACTCCCACTGTAAGTGCTGCAGATGCCTGCCTGTGTTACACAACAGGAAAACACAGCAATAAGGGCTAGCTTCAGGTGTATATTTTGCAGGAAGCACACTACGCCCGCTGTAAGTGCTGCAGATGCCTGTTAGTGTAACACAAAATAAAAAAAACACAAGCAATAAGGGTTAGCTTCAGGTGTATACTGTGCAGGAGGCACACTACGCCCACTGTAAGTGCTGCAGATGCCTGCCTGTGTTACACAACAGGAAAACACAGCAATAAGGGCTAGCTTCAGGTGTATATTTTGCAGGAAGCACACTACGCCCGCTGTAAGTGCTGCAGATGCCTGTTAGTGTAACACAAAAGAAAAAAACCACGAGCAATAAGGGCTAGATTCAGGTGTATAATGTGCAGGAGGCACACTACGCCCGCTGTAAGTGCTGCAGATGCCTGCCTGTGTTACGCAACAGGAAAACACAGCAATAAGGGCTAGCTTCAGGTGTATATTTTGCAGGAAGCACACTATGCCCGCTGTAAGTGCTGCAGATGCCTGTTAGTGTAACACAAAAGAAAAAAACCATGAGCAATAAGGGCTAGCTTCAGGTGTATAATGTGCAGGAGGCACACTACGCCCGCTGTAAGTGCTGCAGATGCCTGCCTGTGTTACACAACAGGAAAACACAGCAATAAAGGCTAGCTTCATGTGTATACTGTGCAGGAGGCTTAGCAAAGGATATCACTGACACTGTCCCTGCCTATCCTTCTCTCTCCCTGCACACAAGGTTTAGCAAAGAATATCACTGACACTGTCCCTGCCTATCCTTCTCTCTCCCTGAACACAAGGTTTAGCAAAGAATATCACTGGCACTGTCCCTGCCTATCCTTCTCTCTCCCTGCACACAAGTTAAATGAACAAATAGCACTGACACTGTCCCTGCCTATCCTTCTCTCTCCCTGAACCGGAACACACTACACAAGGCCGCCGCGCTGGCGGCCTTTTATAGTGTGGGGTGTGTACTAAATCCCCCTGAGCTATAATTGGCCACAGGCATCCTGCCTGTGGCCTATTATGGCTCTCCTCGCTGCCGGCGCTGTGATTGGCAAAGCATGCGGGGTCACAGTGCATGCTTGGCCAATCACAGCTCCTGGATTGCACGGCGATGGCGTAGTGCATTGTGGGTCGTTCGCGTCACTTGAATTTGGCGTGTTCGACTCGAACACCAAGCTCATCCCTACTGCTGACTTTTAATAATCAGACACTCACCTGTCCCATGGTCCAACGATGCGGCGTACAAAGCCTCGCTCCTCTCCCCCTCCTCTCTGCGGTGCCGGTGTTCTGCCAATGAAAGTCCCCCCGGCGGATAATGACCCCCTGTACTGCGCAGGCGCAGCGCTTGCGCAGTTCGAAGCACAACGGAACCACTGAAAATAGCCAAAGATGTAGAGCTGTGAGTCAGCTGTACACGGCGCCTGCGCAATGACAATGAGGGGCGCGTGTATTACTGTTATATTGTGTAAGGGGCGGACAAGGGCGGGTGTATTACTGTTATATCGTGTAAGGGGCGGAAAAGGGGCAGGTGTATTACTGTTATATTGTGTAAGGGGCGGATGGCTACAAAAGAGGGCGAATTTTAAATTGATGGGCAGAGCTGATAACTTGGGGGTGGTTTTAGCAATAAACTACACGTCTTTGTAGGCATCCATCCCTTACACGATACAACAGTAATACACCAGCCCCTTGTCCGCTCCTTACACGTTATAACAGTAATACACCCGCCCCTTACACGATACAACTGCCCCTCGTCGTCATTGAGCAGGCGCCGTGTACAGCTGACTCAGAGGTGTCCATCTTCGGCTATTTTCGTCGGTTTCGTTGTGGTTCGTACTGCGCAAGTGCTGCGCCTGCGCAGTACAGGGGGGTCATTATCTGCCGGGGGACCTTTTTCGGCAGGACACCGGCATTCTTACTGTGGGCTCCCAGCTGTGGCTTCAAAGCCGGGCACGCACTGCGCATTGCTAGCCGCACTGTGAATAGCCGGGCAATCTTCTGGGACCTGTGACGTGTCCCATACGATTGCAGGGAGGTAGGGGGGAGAGGTGATCTTCCGGCGCTGCAGGGAGGAAGTGGAAGCTGAATGCCTCTAAAAAGAGGGTATCCGCTCCCCCCCCAAAAAAAATTACATGCCAAATGTGGCATGTCTGGGGGTCACCGTCACTTAAAGCGGAAGTTCCATTTTTGGGTGGAACTCTGCTTTAAGTAAGTTTTGGTTGTGCCACCTCATTTTTTATTCAGCAATAATTGGCTTGAATTAAATGGTAGAAATAGCAGCCACAACATATCCAAAAGCTATAGAAAAGTTTACTTTTAATATAAAAAAAAGCTAAATCATATAAATTGTCCAGTTCAAATGCAGTTTTGTAGTATAGTTCATGAGGTTTCCGGATTTAACTGTACCACACTGCATTGCCTTTAATAAAATGAAAAAAAAAAACACAACCCCAATTTCCCCAAATATCCTTCTCCCATCCTCTTATCCCCAAATGTTTCCAAAATATTAAAAATAAAGATTTATCATATGTGTTAGAAATTGACTAGTTTAAGGCAATACACTAATGCCGCATACACACGATCGGAATTTCCAACAACAAATGTTCGATGTGAGCTTTTGCTCGGATATTCCGACCGTGTGTAGGCTCCATTGGACATTTGCTGTCGGAATTTCCGACAACAAATGTTTGAGAGCTGGTTCTCAATTTTTCTGACAACAAAAGTTGTTGTCGGAAATTCCGATCGTGTGTAGCCAATCCTGACGCACAAAAATTCTATGCATGCTCGGAATCAATTCAACGAATGATCGGAATCATTGAACTTTTTCTCAGCTCGTCGTAGTGTTGTACGTCACCACGTTCTTGACGTTCGGAATTTCCGAGCAACATTTGTGTGACCATGTGTATGCAAGACAAGTTTGAGCCAACATCCGTCTGAAAAAAATACACGGTTTTGTTGTCGGAAATTCCGATCGTGTGTACGAGGCATAACATTTAAAAAGGCACCAGGTAGAAAGAGCTCTGCAATATGGGCCATTTATATCTGCTACTGACAGCACCATTGTAGTCTGTAGCTTCTGTCTGCAGAGTATCTGTCATGGTAAAAGTACCAGCCTTTTGGGTACCGCATGCATGGGGAAACACAAGACTTTGCACCACTTGGAGGTAGTAGGCTTTCTATTTTTTTATAAACAGTATTTACAATTTTCTTCTTCGTTTATTTCTTCTTGTCACCAAAATTAACTGTTTGTTGAAGAGCATGTAAGGATGCCTAAAATATGATTTGTATCTCAATGCAGACTTCTGGTAAAATCAGTGAACCAACAATACAAGCAGGAAACGAATTTTCTGAGGTGGGGGGATTTGGCAGTTTGGTTACATACACCATCTGTGTATAATTGATTTTATTTTTAGTTTTTTCTATGAAGGCCATCTCTACCCTTGTTGTCAAGCAAACATGGGTGGGGATGAAAAGGCTGTAACTAAACCACTTACCAGAAATCATTATGCTGGAGGTGGCCCAATATGCGTTTGAGCTACTAGTCTGCCCTGTTGCATGTACCATGTCAGAGAGGACTATCAGAACAGGGGGGCTTATGACTGAGAAACCAAAAATTGGTTCTAAAGGCTGAAGGTTTTTTACCTATATGCATTGTATGTGCAACTCCCGCCCTCAGCCACACTCTCATAGACACAAAGAGGCAGCTCAGGAGCGAGCATGGACGAGTGCCCCCATAGTAAGCAACCTGCTATGAGGGCACTCAGCAGGGAGGAGGGGCCAGGAGCACTGACGAGAACCCGAAAGGAGGAGGCTCGAGGCAGCTCTGTGCAAAACCATTGCACAGAACACGTAAGTATGACTAGTTTGTTATTTAACAAAAAAAAAGCTCATCTTTAAAAAAAAAAAACTTTGTATTTCTATAACCTGGGGTGAGAGTGCAATGTTGTGGATGCACAACAAAAAAGGTAGCTCTTGGTTGGACTGGACTGTCAGCAACAACTGTCTCATGCACTCAAATTACCCCAAGCTAAAAGTTATTATTAAAAAAGAACTGGCCAGCAGCAGAACATATTTATTTAGGCCGGGTTCACACTAATGCAATTTCAGGTGCTACTTGGGTTGCACTAAATTGCAAGACAAGGAAGTAATATTGCTTCTGTAGTGGGATTGCAGAGTCGTCCCCCCCCCCCCCCCCCCGGGGACAGCAGATATGAGCAGCAGGGGGAACAATGGAATGGCTGTGCTGCAGACAATGGAACGGGGATACAGGTGCGGCTCTGGTGGGGCAGTGGGGCAGTAACAGAGGATCTGTTAGTGTCTCCTTCCCTCGCTCGCCTCTCCCCCACCCCATTTCTGTCACAGCATGGGAGAAGGAGGAGAGAGACAGAGTGTCTCTGTGGATTCCTGCCACCAAAACCCCAGTACCTCTCCCACTGGCTGCAGCGGGGGGAGGGGAAATCACTAGGAGAGAAAAGAGGATCATGGGACAGGTAGTCCCAAGGACAAGTGGCCCCACTGTGGACCACAGGGGGTAAGCTGCAGTCCCCAGCAGACATGGCTGGAAGGGGAGGTGTACAGCCTGGAGCCCAAAAAGTTAGGTGAGGAGGAGCGTGTGTGTGTATGTGTGAGGGGAAGGAGCTGAGGTGCCAGAGTGAGGAGAGAGACATACGCTGAAACCAGGGACTTTGTGATCCAACAAAGGTGAGAAAGCCACGCTTCTCTTGAGACTACCGGGGAGAGTTACTGTGAGGAGAGGGGATAGAGGACAGGAGTGCTGAGTGACGGGACTGTGTGGTGGAACTTCAACTGAGAGAGAGAGAGAGAGAGAAACACTGTCTACCAGCATCTGAGAGAGAGAGAGTCACGCTTTTCCAGAGACAGACTGCTGCCAGGAGACTGAGGAGAGAGGACGGCTGAGAGGAGCCAGGAATAGAGACACCCACATGGTTAGCCACCGTTCAGCCCAGGGACCCTGTTCAGCAATCCAGTGCCGCCCAGCAGAGACGACCAACACTGCTTCAGGGATCGCAATACCCATCTAGGTGTCCAGTCGGCCACTGTCCGGTCAACTTGCCAGTTTAGCTACCAGCCATGGAAAAAGACACACCGGCCGCTCCAGGTGAGACCAGGACACCTAATGATCCAGTAGGTGCTCACCTCGGCTCGCCTCCGCACACAATGAAATTAGAAAGATAATAAATGTGGCGCCTAAAATAGTGAAAAAAGCCCAGAGACACGTATGAATCTAGGTATGTAGTGGGTGAAGAAATAAGTGACTTCAAGTGATCTGGTGAACTGATAACCAGGTGCAGATACACAAATCATAAATTCACACCAAAATCTATATGTCACAATGTAATACGAACATATAACAAAAACAGTTCAGTGAAAATGTCCATTATGAAAACTAGAATCAAAAGAGTAGGTGAACATCAGAGCGTGGTCTCCACATATGGCATCAAGCTGGCTTATGGTTCATACATAGCATTACTTCAGACCGTTGTGGCACCCAGGGATGTGACTCCAACACCAGGAAGGGGGAGAAGAAATGAATACTCTTACCCCTAAACGTGGACTCACACACCAGCGGTGAGGACGCGGTGTCATACGTCGCTCCGACCATTTTCATTGGCTGTGTCACCTACTCTTTTGATTCTAGTTTTCATACTGGACATTTTCACTGAACTGTTTTTGTTATATGTTCGTATTACATTGTGACATATAGATTTTGGTGTGAATTTATGATTTGTGTATCTGCACCTGGTTATCAGTTCACCAGATCACTTGAAGTCACTTATTTCTTCACCCACTACATACCTAGATTCATACGTGTCTCTGGGCTTTTTTCACTATTTTAGGCGCCGCATTTATTATCTTTATATTTTCCTTTGCATTGTGTCTGATTGCTGATGCTGGCAGCCTTATATATATATGTGTATATATATATGGGTATATATATATATATATATATATATATATATATATATATATATATAAAAATTTACTTGTTTCATTTAGTAGCACAACTTTTTTCCCCATTCTGTATTTTCAATGAAATTAGAAGAAATGGCCGCACACCACTGTAGATCAAAATTCTTTTTATTTGGACATCTCAAAAACGACAGGAATCAGAATGCTGGGTAGACGCGTTTCGCACACTTCACGTTCGCTAAGTCATTACACAGATATGTTAGCAAAACAGTTCTTATATAGTCCCACCTATAACAGGTGTCACCCGGTACTAATTGCAGACTTCCTGTTACATAGACTACACATGTGAAAAAAGAGACCCATGAATATATAATTATATATAACACATATAAACAAAAGAAACAAATAACCAAAAATGTATATGTGCTCTAACAAGACAAAGTGTTGTTCTGTAAAGACTAAATATAAAAAATATAAAAAAACATTGTCATAAAACACCATATAGCCTTGTGTCACCCCGTGTCCTTATTCTCTAAAACAATTAACCAATAGACAACAGTATCCTCTCACACCCTGATATAAACAACCATCAATACATATAAGCACATACATATCAATGGATGGGGGATCTCCCAACATAGGAACGGGAAAAAACAAACAGCACAGGACACAAAGAGACAGAAAAGACAATTGACACACAAATATAACGTATATTGCAAAACCCATGTACGATGCGGCTGCCATCTGTGAAAGACAGATGGGGCACCATTGCATATGATGTTGGTAGGACAGACAACCAGGAACGGGCAATGGAGATGGGCGGCACAAATTTGGGAAAAAAATAAAAAAAGTGAACCACAATATTACCGCCCATCCATGTGTCCCTTTATTTATAACCCAGTGGATAGTAAATGTCCAAATGGGTCAGAAATAAATGGAAGAAGCATGTGTATCAAGATGCATGCCTGGACATTGCTTCCATGCACAGAAACAGCAGAATGTTGTGTAGCACATCACAGTGTTTAGACAACCAGAAATGGACAATGGAAATGGGCGGCACAAATTTGGGTAAAAAAAAAAAACAGTGAACCGCAATATTACCGCCCATCCATCTGTCCCTTCATTTATAACCCAGTGACTAGTAAATGTCCAAATGGGTCAGAAATAAATGAAAGAAGAATGTGTATTGAAATGCATATGAAAACAAAAAGAAAGGAAAACGAGTCCTGTGGGTTCACCCAATCATCGATTTGATGATTCAAATCATGGTACCGCTTACCAAATTTGGTACTGTCACTATAGCCAAACACTAAGCATACAAAAAAGAAAAGAAAAAACGCAGGTATTGCTACTAAGGTAAAAAGGGGCTACTATTAGGACAAGGGTATGAAAATAGATTGGGATTCCAAGAAAAATTACTAATTTATTATTATAAAAAACGCACATAAACTAAATTCCAAAATAGTGCAATAAAATGGTGGTAACAGCTTCAATCAAAAGTTATTATTGGCGATCTCCTTCCGGCAGGAAGGAACCCCAACAATGTTTAAAATTGGACAAAAAATGGAAGGGACTGACGAGACAACAATAACAAAAAACAGAAAACAAAAAGGGAGTCCGGACACCAGCATATCATTCAGAGTGGAGCTGTAAAGCGATACAAACCACTTACAGTTGGTTAAAGCACCATTTTATAATCAAAATCATATAATTAATTACATACAGCTTCACTGTGAATAGCCCTGGGGATGTGAGTTCAAGTTGGAAATATATATGTTACTAGCCCTGGATCTAATGCTAGGTAAGACTGCTTAGGTAAGTGGTTCCAATGGTTCAGTCAGATGAATTGATTTCTGTATATCAAAGTCAATCAATATTGATGAAAAAGAGGTAATCAAATAATAGTCCACATTAGTTCATAGGTATTTGGCCTCCATGGTATGATGTCGGTACATTGGCTGCTGGGTTGTCACCCATTGCCTAAACATAGGATATTTACTGAAACTAAGTGTATTTCATATAAACATACAGTCAGGTCCATAAATATTGGGACATCGACACAATTCTAATCTTTTGGGCTCTATACACCACCACAATGGATTTAAAATGAAACGAACAAGATGTGCTTTAACTGCAGATTTCAGCTTTAATTTGAGGGTATTTACATCCAAATCAGGTGAACGGTGTAGGAATTACAACAGTTTGTATATGTGCCTCCCACTTTTTAAGGGACCAAAAGTAATGGGACAATTGGCTGCTCAGCTGTTCCATGGCCAGGTGTGTTTTATTCCCTCATTATCCCATTTACAAGGAGCAGATAAAAGGTCCAGAGTTTGTTTCAGGTGTGCTATTTGCATTTGGAATCTGTTGCCGTCAACTCTCAATATGAGATCCAAAGAGCTGTCACTATCAGTGAAGCAAGCCATCATTAGGCTGAAAAAACAAAACAAACCCATCAGAGAGATAACAAAAACATTAGGTGTGGCCAAATCAACTGTTTGGAACATCCTTAGAAAGAAAGAACGCACCGGTGAGCTCAGCAACACCAAAAGACCTGGAAGACCACGGAAAACAACTGTGGTGGATGACCGAAGAATTCTTTCCCTGGTGAAGAAAACACCCTTCACAACAGTTGGCCAGATGAAGAACACTCTCCAGGAGGTAGGTGTATGTGTGTCAAAGTCAACAATCAAGAGAAGACTTCACCAGAGTGAATACATAGGGTTCACCACAAGATGTAAACCATTGGTGAGCCTCAAAAACAGGAAGGCCAGATTAGAGTTTGCCAAAAAACATCTAAAAAAGCCTTCACAGTTCTGGAACAACATCCTATGGACAGATGAGACCAAGATCGACTTGTACCAGAGTGATGGGAAGAGAAGAGTATGGAGAAGGAAAGGAACTGCTCATGATCCAAAGCATACCACCTCATCAGTAAAGCATGGTGGTGGTAGTGTCATGGCGTAGGCATGTATGGCTGCCAATGGAACTGGTTCTCTTGAATTTATTGATGATGTGACTGCTGACAAAATCAGCAGGATGAATTCTGAAGTGTTTTGGGCAATATTATCTGCTCATATTCAGCCAAATGCTTCAGAACTCATTGGATGGCGCTTCACAATGCAGATGGACAATGACCCAAAGTATACTGCGAAAGCAACCAAAGAGTTTTTTAAGGGAAAGAAGTGGAATGTTATGCAATGGCCAAGTCAATCACCTGACCTGAATCCGATTGAGCATGCATTTCACTTGCTGAAGACAAAACTGAAGGGAAAATGTCCCAAGAACAAGCAGGAACTGAAGACAATTGCAGTAGAGGCCTGGCAGAGCATCACCAGGGATGAAACCCAGCGTCTGGTGATGTCTATGCGTTCCAGACTTCAGGCTGTAATTGACTGCAAAGGATTTGCAAACAAGTATTAAAAAGTGAAAGTTTGATTTATGATTGTTAATCTGTCCCATTACTTTTGGTCCCTTAAAAAGTGGGAGGCACATATACAAACTGTTGTAATTCCTACACCGTTCACCTGATTTGGATGTAAATACCCTCAAATTAAAGCTGAAAATCTGCAGTTAAAGCACATCTTGTTCGTTTAATTTTAAATCAATTGTCGTGGTGTATAGAGCCAAAAAGATTAGAATTGTGTCGATGTCCCAATATTTATGCACCTGACTGTATGCATCAATTGGTAGCATTTAATGTGTGTAACACTGGTATTGCTGTAATAAAAAGAAAATCTGATTTCACCTCCATACAGATACTGAGAAGCATGAAGTTCACCTGGAAACCGGTATTGATGACAGTTCTAATTCAGGGACCAAAGCCAATCTTAGATTTGCAATAGAAAGCCTGTCCATACATTACCGAGCTGCCATGACCGGTTAACACAGCGTCCTGTTAAACGTTGGTTTTGATAGTGAGCCAGGCTCCGTGATGTGCACGGCCTTGGACCAACAGAGACCACTCGGCTGCTGTGGGGTCTCCACCGTGCAGGATCTGCTGGTCCACTCCGTCCTCAATAACTATCGGGTGTCCGTCATGTTATGCTATGCGATAAGAGGATGTATGGTAGGCGCTATTTCCAAGCCGCGGCTAGATTTGAACGGGGTCTTCCGTATCTGGCGTCACGTGACTGACTGCTGTGACGTCAACGCGTTTCGCTAGAAGGTAGCGTAGCTTCGTCTGGACTTAAGGGGGGGTGGGCACTGGCGGTTCCTTATATAGATGCATTCGTACCGACAGTCCATCCCCAATTTAAAGGAGAAAACAAGCAAGCAGTCCTCCCGTTCTTTGGGAAAAAGGAAGGTGATTCACACACGATAAAGAGATATTGTAGTTATTGGGTATACATCCTAACTCCACCTTAATAGAAGCGGCAGCTAGGTCTTGATGTCTCCTCTTCACATCTACACATTCCTCTCCTATTACATGAAATCATCTTTCTATTTTTTCTCTAACTGGTCCCGATATTGTAAATAAACAATAATAAATGACTCACTTTGAATAATTATACCAAAACCAAGAGAACCTTTTCTATCTAATAGACATGTAAATGATAAACATCTGAGAGGAAGGAAAAAAGGGACAAGTAGACATTCAATAATAGGAAAAAGGGAAGAAGAAGAGCAGAAACAGATGAGCCATAAAACCGTAAATTTATAGAACTGGGCCATTAGTATAGAATACCCATTCGGGTATAATCTTCCAATGGAAGTGGCCCAATTAAAGATTTTCATAGACTATGCAAAAGAAAGGGAAAAGAAAGGAGAAGAGGTAGAGTCAAGGAGGAGAGAAATATTTTGGTAAGGATTAGTCTGTACTTAGGGCATAGAATCTATACACTAGACAGGACATAAACAAAATTGGGCACAAGTACCACAGAGCATAGGGGGGAGTACTGCATCAAAAGATGCTAATGACTAGTATATACTTATGCACCTGACTGTATGCATCAATTGGTAGCATTTAATGTGTGTAACACTGGTATTGCTGTAATAAAAAGAAAATCTGATTTCACCTCCATACAGATACTGAGAAGCATGAAGTTCACCTGGAAACAGGTATTGATGACAGTTCTAATTCAGGGACCAAAGCCAATCTTAGATTTGCAATAGAAAGCCTGTCCATACATTACCGAGCTGGCATGACCGGTTAACACAGCGTCCTGTTAAACGTTGGTTTTGATAGTGAGCCAGGCTCCGTGATGTGCACGGCCTTGGACCAACAGAGACCACTCGGCTGCTGTGGGGTCTCCACCGTGCAGGATCTGCTGGTCCACTCCGTCCTCGATAACTATCGGGTGTCCGTCATGTTATGCTATGCGATAAGAGGATGTATGGTAGGCGCTATTTCCAAGCCGCGGCTAGATTTGAACGGGGTCTTCCGTATCTGGCGTCACGTGACTGACTGCTGTGATGTCAACGCGTTTCGCTAGAAGGTAGCGTAGCTTCGTCTGGACTTAAGGGGGGGTGGGCACTGGCGGTTCCTTATATAGATGCATTCGTACCGACAGTCCATCCCCAATTTAAAGGAGAAAACAAGCAAGCAGTCCTCCCGTTCTTTGGGAAAAAGGAAGGTGATTCACACACGATAAAGAGATATTG
Organism: Rana muscosa; assembly: GCA_029206835.1. NCBI lineage: Eukaryota > Metazoa > Chordata > Amphibia > Anura > Ranidae > Rana > Rana muscosa. The sequence goes on from CM055116.1 coordinate 827,919,080, forward strand.
TAGTTATTGGGTATACATCCTAACTCCACCTTAATAGAAGCGGCAGCTAGGTCTTGATGTCTCCTCTTCACATCTACACATTCCTCTCCTATTACATGAAATCATCTTTCTATTTTTTCTCTAACTGGTCCCGATATTGTAAATAAACAATAATAAATGACTCACTTTGAATAATTATACCAAAACCAAGAGAACCTTTTCTATCTAATAGACATGTAAATGATAAACATCTGAGAGGAAGGAGAAAAGGGACAAGTAGACATTCAATAATAGGAAAAAGGGAAGAAGAAGAGCAGAAACAGATGAGCCATAAAACCGTAAATTTATAGAACTGGGCCATTAGTATAGAATACCCATTCGGGTATAATCTTCCAATGGAAGTGGCCCAATTAAAGATTTTCATAGACTATGCAAAAGAAAGGGAAAAGAAAGGAGAAGAGGTAGAGTCAAGGAGGAGAGAAATATTTTGGTAAGGATTAGTCTGTACTTAGGGCATAGAATCTATACACTAGACAGGACATAAACAAAATTGGGCACAAGTACCACAGAGCATAGGGGGGAGTACTGCATCAAAAGATGCTAATGACTAGTATATACAGTTTGAAAGAGAAAAAATCCTTATATTGCAATAGGAGGGGCAGGAGCATATGGAGAAAAGAAGGAAAAACTCATAAGTTCCTAGCTAGCAAGTAGCATACACGGATGATGGAATCACCCATTTAGAAAAACCTGAAGATTAAGTTCGGTGTTGAGTCCCTGGGGTACTAAAGACCCCAGCCGGAATATCCACCACTTTTCTTTTTGGAGAAAGATGCGATTAAAATCGCCCCTTCTCTTAGGTAGTTTAAGCACATATATACCTTTAACCTTTAAACCATCAGGTTTCCCATCATGACATAAGGCAAAGTGTTTAGCCAGTGGTTTCTCCTGACCTTTCTCTGGATCCCTTTCCTTTTATTTTTTAATGTCTTGTAGGTGCTCCCCAATCCTGACTTTTAAAGGTCTTTTTGTTTTGCCTATGTACATTTTTGGACAAGGACAGGTAATCATGTATACTACTCTACTTGTAGAACAATTGACAAGATCACAGATATCAAAAGATTCCTGTCCATGTACATCAGTAAAGGTGGCCGTTCGGTCCACAAAGGGACACACCTGGCATTTGTTGCAAGGGAACATTCCCTTGCTTCTAGGGTATTCAGATAGCCAGTTAGAACTGGGTTCCTTGACAAATTCGGAATGTATTAGGATGTCACCCAAATTCCTAGCCCTTCTGGCTACATACTTGGGCAGTGGTCCCACTATGTCACTTAATCCTGGGCAATTCAGAAGGATCCCCCAGTGTCTTTCAAGTACTAGACGGACAACGTCCCATTGTGCTCCATAGGGGGTGATTACTCTCACTGGCCATGAATCTTGTTTTGGAACTATTACATCTGGATTACAAAAGAGGAGACTTTGTCTATCTTGACAAGCTGCTCTTGTCTTGGCCTTCCGAATTTGTCGATTGGAATACCCACGTTCACGGAATCTAGTATAGAGCTTAGCACCCTTCCTCCTTAGGTCTTCCTTTTTACTGCAATTCCTCTTAATTCTCAAGAACTGTCCTATTGGGATTCCGTTTTTAAGTGACTGGGGATGGTGACTATCTGCTCTTAGGAGGGTATTAGCTGCAGTTTCCTTCCAGAATGTACGGGTACATAATCTTCTTTCCTTAACATAAATCCAGAGGTCGAGGAAGGAAATCTGCTCACTGTCGGCCACATAAGTTAGACGGATGTTCCGATCGTTCTTATTTAGTTGATCGATGAACAGATTCCACTTTACTACCCTTCCAAATCACCAGCACGTCGTCAATGTACCTTAGCCAAGAATGCACATGGTCTATGTACATTGGCGACATAAAAACGTCTTCTTCATCCCAGAGGCCAAGATGTAGGCAAGCGTAAGCTGGTGCCCACGCTGCCCCCATTGAGATGCCTCTAATATGCTGGAAGTAATGTATAGTGAATTTTAAAAAAAATATTAATCAAAGCAAACTAGATGTGAAGAGGAGACATCAAGACCTAGCTACAGCTTCTATTAAGGTGGAGTTAGGATGTATACCCAATAACTACAATATCTCTTTATCGCGTGTAAATCACCTTCCTTTTTCCCAAGGAATGGGAGGACTGCTTGCTTGTTTTCTCCTTTAAATTGGGGATGGACTGTCAGTACGAATGCATCTACAGGTCCTTCTCAAAAAATTAGCATATTGTGATAAAGTTCATTATTTTCTGTAATGTACTGATAAACATTAGACTTTCATATATTTTAGATTCATTACACACAACTGAAGTAGTTCAAGCCTTTTCTTGTTTTAATATTGATGATTTTGGCATACAGCTCATGAAAACCCAAAAATCCTATCTCAAAAAATTAGCATATCATGAAAAGGTTCTCTAAACGAGCTATTAACCTAATCATCTGAATCAACTAATTAACTCTAAACACCTGCAAAAGATTCCTGAGGCTTTTAAAAACTCCCAGCCTGGTTCATTACTCAAAACCGCAATCATGGGTAAGACTGCCGACCTGACTGCTGTCTAGAAGGCCATCATTGACACCCTCAAGCAAGAGGGTAAGACACAGAAAGAAATTTCTGAACGAATAGGCTGTTCCCAGAGTGCTGTATCAAGGCACCTCAGTGGGAAGTCTGTGGGAAGGAAAAAGTGTGGCAGAAAAGGCTGCACAACGAGAAGAGGTGACCGGACCCTGAAGAAGATTGTGGAGAAGGACCGATTCCAGACCTTGGAGGACCTGCGGAAGCAGTGGACTGAGTCTGGAGTAGAAACATCCAGAGCCACCGTGAACAGGCGTGTGCAGGAAATGGGCTACAGGTGCCGCATTCCCCAGGTCAAGCCACTTTTGAACCAGAAACAGCGGCAGAAGCGCCTGACCTGGGCTACAGAGAAGCAGCACTGGACTGTTGCTCAGTGGTCCAAAGTACATTCGGAAATCAAGGTGCCAGAGTCTGGAGGAAGACTGGGGAGAGGGAAATGCCAAAATGCCTGAAGTCCAGTGTCAAGTACCCACAGTCAGTGATGGTCTGGGGTGCCATGTCAGCTGCTGGTGTTGGTCCACTGTGTTTTATCAAGGGCAGGGTCAATGCAGCTAGCTATCAGGAGATTTTGGAGCACTTCATGCTTCCATCTGCTGAAAAGCTTTATGGAGATGAAGATTTCATTTTTCAGCACGACCTGGCACCTGCTCACAGTGCCAAAACCACTGGTAAATGGTTTACTGACCATGGTATTACTGTGCTCAATTGGCCTGCCAACTCTCCTGACCTGAACCCCATAGAGAATCTGTGGGATATTGGGAAGAGAAAGTTGAGAGACGCAAGACCCAACACTCTGGATGAGCTTAAGGCCGCCATCGAAGCATCCTGGGCCTCCATAACACCTCAGCAGTGCCACAGGCTGGTTGCCTCCATGCCACGCCGCATTGAAGCAGTCATTTCTGCAAAAGGATTCCCGACCAAGTATTGAGTGCATAACTGAACATAATTATTTGAAGGTTGACTTTTTTTGTATTAAAAACACTTTTCTTTTATTGGTCGGATGAAATATGCTAATTTTTTGAGATAGGATTTTGGGGTTTTCATGAGCTGTATGCCAAAATCATCAATATTAAAACAAGAAAAGGCTTGAACTACTTCAGTTGTGTGTAATGAATCTAAAATATATGAAAGTCTAATGTTTATCAGTACATTACAGAAAATAATGAACTTTATCACAATATGCTAATTTTTTGAGAAGGACCTGTATATAAGGAACCGCCAGTGCCCACCCCCCCCCTTAAGTCCAGACGAAGCTACGCTACCTTCTAGCGAAACGCGTTGACGTCACAGCAGTCAGTCACGTGACGCTAGATACGGAAGACCCCGTTCAAATCTAGCCGCGGCTTGGAAACAGCGCCTACCATACATCCTCTTACCGCATAGCATAACATGACGGACACCCAATAGTTATCGAGGACGGAGTGGACCAGCAGATCCTGCATGGTGGAGACCCCGCAGCCGCCGAGTGGTCTCTGTCGGTCCAAGGCCGTGCACATCACGGAGCCTGGCTCACTATCAAAACCAACGTTTAACAGGATGCTGTGTTAACCGGTCATGCCAGCTCGGTAATGTATGGACACGCTTTCTATTGCAAATCTAAGATTGGCTTTGGTCCCTGAAATAGAACTGTCACCAATACCGGTTTCCAGGTGAACTTCATGCTTCTCAGTATCTGTGTGGAGGTGAAATCAGATTTTCTTTTTATTACAGCAATACCGGTGTTACACACATTAAATGCTACCAATTGATGCATATGTTTAAATGAAATCCACTTAGTTCCAGTAAATATCCTATGTTTAGGCAATGGGTGACAACCCAGCAGCCAATGCACCAACATCATACCATAGAGGCCAAATACCTATGAACTAATGTGGACTATTATTTGATTACCTCTTTTTCATCAATATTGATTGACTTTGAAATACAGAAATCAATTCATCTGACTGAACTATTGGAACCACTTACCTAAGCAGTCTTACCTAGCATTAGATCCAGGGCTAGTAACATATATATTTATATATTTCCAACTTGAACTCACATCCCCGGGGCTATTCACAGTGATGCTGTATGTAATTAATTATATGATTTTGATTATAAAATGGTGCTTTAACCAATTATAAGTGGTTTGTATCGCTTTACAGCTCCACTCTGAATGGTATGCTGGTGTCCAGACTCCCTGTTTGTTTTCTGTTTTTGTTATTGTTGTCTCGTCAGTTTCTTCCATTTTTTGTCCAATTTTAAACATTGTTGGGGTTCCTTCCTGCCGGAAGGAGACCGCCAATAATAACTTTTGATTAAAGCTGTTACCACCATTTTATTGCACTATTTTGGAATTTAGTTTATGTTTGTTTTTGATATTAATAAATTAGTATTTTTTCTTGGAATCCCAATCTATTTTCATACCCTTGTTCTTATAGTAGCCCCTTTTTACCTTAGTAGCAATACCTGGGTTTTTTCTTTTTTGCATTGAAATGCATGCCTGGACATTGCTACCATGTACAAAAACAGTGGATGGTTGTGTAACACATCACAGTGTTTGGTACAATCGTAACAGATGAATGATAATGATAAAAATTACAATATCAAATATGTGAATATAGTGCATCATTAAACACCCTCTCCACAAATAAAAAACTCACCATATTGATGTGTATCAGTTGCTGCCAGAGGGAGGAAAAACGATACTACTCATAAAAGTGACTCACATCCTACTTGAAGTTTAACCCCTGCGGGATGCAAGTCTGGAGCTGGAAAATCCAGAATACCTCCCTCCGGCAGAGCAAACGAAACACATCACCACCTCTATTAGGGGCCCTCACTTTTTCGATGACCTGCACATGTATGGCTGAAACCTTCCCACTGTGGCAAAAATTGAAATGTTTAGCCACATTAGTTTATTAGTTTTTAGCCACACTGTATATATGCTCATTAAAACGATCCCAGAGACGTCTCGTCGTCCTGCCTACATATTGAATATGGCATATGTCACAAGTGAGCAGGTACACAACATAATTGGTGTTGCAATTATGGAAAGAATTGATGTCATATTCTTTCTGTGTAACTGATGAGAGGAATTTGTTGCCACCCTTGATATGTCCACAGCATGAACATCCTGTGTCTCCACACTTAAAGTTGCCCTTAAAGTGTAGACATGTAACTGATTTCATGATCTTACTGGCAAAGAAACTGGGAGATAAGGAGCGGCCCAATGTGGGGGCCTTCCGGGGTACTATATTGATACCTCCCTGCAATATATTTGCACATACAGTACATTGTCCACAAACAAAACAGGGAGATGTTTATTAATAATATCCTTAATGTCTCCAAATTCAATGCTAAACGGAGTCGATGGGGTCATTTTGTTTTGGTGAGGACTGCCTTTGTCCTGTACCCTTTTACCTACAAGAGTTTTCCTATCTGCTTTGTGCAATTTCCAAGGCTCTATTATTCATCCACCTCGGGTACCTTCTCTGTAGGAAATTACCATATAGGGCAGCTGCCTCACGCTCAAAATCTGAATCATCCCTACATATTAATCTTACCCGTACGAACTGTCCACAGGTATACCTTTGATGGTATGCCTTGGATGTCCTGACTGTGCCCACAGGAGGGAATTGCCAGATAGTGGTTTTCTATATAGAGTGGTATTAACCCTCCATTCGGCACCTGTCAGGAGAACATCCAAAAAGTGGATCTCTCTATGTTGTTGCAGTTAAGATATTCCAAGAATGGAGTCAAGTTGTGTGTCCCATCCGCCATAATAAATATCAAATAATCTATAAACCTAAAAAATTATTTAATGGAGGGCCTAAAGGGGTTCTCCACTAAAGAGGTTCTCCCACCAACCCATATAAAGGTTTGCTCCGCACCTCTGGAGGTAGAACTCTCCATCAAAACAAAAATAATTGTGGGACAACAAGTACTCCAAATATATTCCAGAATATAGTCTCTTTGTTCAATAGGTAGATCTGTGCATGTCTCTAAATAAAAAGAGACTGATAGCACAGCAAGGTTATGGGGAATTGATGAATACAAGCTTGCAACGTCACATGTGACCCACGAGTAAAAGCTCTCCCATTCAAAATCCTCCACAACTTTAAGAAGGTGACTGGTATCCTTCAAATACCCAGGGAGTTGCTGGACCAAGGGCTGTAGTTGTTTTCCAGCCATTGCCCCAGTCTCTCATTAAGGGAATTGGTACCCGATATAATGGGCCCGTCCAAACAGGGGATTTAACCCCTTATGTGTTTTGGGCAAGTGATAAAATGTAGGGATGTTGGCACACTCAGGTATAATTTGTGTGACTTCTTTTTGGTTGAAAACACCCACCTTGATCCCTCTCCCCACCAGCCCTGCAAGCAATGCTCTATACTGCTTAGTGGGATCTCCCCTAAGCCTAATATAGGTACGGGTATCAGACAGTTGGCGGATAGCCTCCTCTCTATAGGAGGTTGTATTCATAACAACTATAAGGCCTCCCTTATCGGAGTTACGAATGATGATGGAGTCATCTTCTTCTATATCTTTTAAAGATTTCCTTTCCTCTCTAGTTAGGTTATCACGCCATTCTGTAGTGCCTCCCATTGCCTGCTGGGCTAGTGCCGTCAAATCTAATGCTCCACTGATTTTCTAAATTTGGTCATATATCAGGGGTGCAGGAATTGACAGGATAGATATCAGATTTGTTATTAAAGATAACCGATCTGACGGCACCAGCGTCAGCAGCTGGTGCAATGGGTAGGCTATTAAGAGATAATAAGTCTTCCATATCTCTAACTGCACATAATTCCCTGAAACAAAAATCTATACCCTCCAATTCACCGTTAATAGGCCCAGGCACCGATGAGATAGAATTATCAACACTTCCTGCTGAAAAATAATGTTTTTTAATCGTAAGATTTCTAATAAATCTATTAACATCAAGAATAGTGTCAAATAAATTCAAATGTCTCTGTGAACAAAAATGAAGTCCCTTAGATAATAAAGATTTTTCACTACCCACAAGAACTCTATCAGATAGATTAAAAACATTGGAATAATCATTTACAACTTGCGTGACTGCCTGCGTGATGGATACCTCTTCTGCTCCCTCATCTTTCCTTCCTCTGCGGCTTCGACATGTTTTTTCGTACTTTGATTCCGTCCCCTCTTGTGGTACTTGCGCTTTCTTGTCCTGTTTTTTGCCGCTGTGGAAGGGGTAGAGCCAGATTGTGCACCTCTAATGGCTGGACAAGATGGTGATTGATCAGAATCTGATCCAGCTAGCGTGCTATTCCAGGGTTCACCCTCCGTGTCTGAAAAGCTGACATGTTTAGCTGTTCCTCCAGCTGATTGAGATGTTCCACTCCAATGAGGTCTCCTTTTGCAAATATACAGTACACGTTATTTGTGTCGTAGTCGATTTTGTCTCGTCTCGTAACATTTTTTCTTTTTTGCCTGAAATCATTTATTTTCCAAGCGATTCAATTTCTCATTCAAACATAAATCAAATTCAGCAAACTGTGTGTTACCACCCATCCTGATCGCCCGACAGGAGGTGATCCGGTGCCTTACAACATTGCTTGGAGCCTGAATCAGCATTTGGAATCTCCGTTGTGTCATCGTACAGAGGATTGGTGAGCAGGTGAAAACCCAAACATCCTTCTTAACACAGTACAGATACTGCATGCAGACACCTATTCCCCATTTTAGTGTCAGAGGATGCTTGTTTGGAGCTGTCACTTTTAGTCATTCTGTTCTTACAAACCACTACCTAACAGGATATCCTAGAGGATTACTGTCTCACTTTTGCTTGATTAAACCTACTCTCTTTACAAAGGGCACCAACATTTGCTAGCAGAAGACACTAGTACTCTTCAACCCAGGACCTGTTGTCAGGGCTGGGCTCAGCCTTCCCTTCTCAGAACTCAGGCTGCTCAGCTGTCAGTTAATTGCCAATACTCTTTATTCCACAGTGACTCACCTGATGATCATATCCTGATCGTCAATCAGCCTGCTGGCTATTTAAGCTGTTTGCATCAGATCTCCTGTGCCTCACATTGGTCACCATATCCGGATACTCTCTGCTGTGTTTTCCTGTGAAAGACTGTTGCCTGGATGATTTCCCTTCTGGTTCCTGATCCTGTTTGCTGCCTCTGACTATGCTGATCTCTGGATTCCTGTCTTACTGGCTTGTTCTGACTACCTACTCTGGTTACCGAACCCTGGCTATGTTTTGACTACGTTTGCACTGTTTGTACCATTTTAGTAAAGTGTGATTTTTACTGCACTTCTATCTCAGTCTAATTCCTGGTTCCTGACACCTGTAATGTTACAGAACTGTGCTTACTGTACCTGTTAACCCATTTCTTATTTTTTTTTTTTTTGCTACTTTCAATGGTGTTTGTGGCCCAGGAGGAGCTGAGAAGTTGACAAACCTTCGCTCCTCCCTCTCAGCGCCTGTGCATTGGACATATAGATTATTGTGCTTTGTTTTCTATATTTACAGTTGCTAAATACAGGCGGTCCCCGAGATACAAACAAGATAGGGTCTGTAGGTTTGTTCTTAAGTTTAATCTGTTTGTAAGTCAGAACAGGTAAATTTTTTAAGTGTAGCTGCCCCCCCAAAAAAAAATATTTTAAAGCTTTTTGGATAGCATAGGGAAAGGTTACCACCCCATGGAATGTTTGTTTTGCTGTCTGTGCACCTGTTCAGAAGATTTCACCTCACTTTCTGCCCCAATGACAATTGGATTTTGAAAAATTTGGGTTGTTGTATAAACAAGCCTTGGTGATAAAGTATCAGTGGAGACACCTTTTTCCCATAATAACTCTTACAGGAGTGAATTTCCCTGCCTATGGGTAGATTTCCTCTCACTTCCTGTTGTCTCCCTCGGTTTCTAAGTAGGAGTCGTTTGTAAGTTGGATGTTTGTAACTAGGGGACCGCCTGTATTAGAGATTGTCGTTTCTATTGTATTGATACTCTGCAGCAAGGTTCAACAGTGCTTTAAGTTTCCAAGTATTTTTTTGTGATAATATATTCTGCTCATTTGTCACTACCAGTTGTGTCTGTCTGTTTCTGGTATCAATCCACAGCCAGCATATTGGTATTTTCTTTACTTGCATTCTTAAAAGTGTTTGCAGTAATTAATTATATATTAAACCAGGTGTGCCAGGGGGGCTGAGGCCATTCTTGGAGTTGAGGCGCAGAACAGAGAACCCAAAATCACCAAGCGGCTTCTTCAGGGGTAGCGCTACTGTTCCAATGGCTCGCATCAATGCAGCGCAGCTGTGATGCAAATTTGGGAAAGTGTCCTGTCAACTTTGATGTGAGTCAAAATTGCATCATAGTGGTTTAGACTGAACCTTAGGGAGACGTTTTTTACTACAAGAGATCAGAGACTGCAGATGAAAATTTACTAGAGAAAATGAGCACAGGCTTAGGCTTTACTACAAAAATTTATTTAGCACTACCCCCCGCAGGAGCTGCTGGTTTTAATTTGGGCCTTGCACGTTACCTCAATATTCGTTGTCTAGGGGAAGAAAGTCTGTAGGAACTCCAGTGTCCACACAAGATGTAAAACCCTCCGAAGTTAGGTTTTATTTTCCTTTGCATAAAACGTATGAAGAATAGTAGAAGGGTGAAGGGAAGGGGTAGGTTCAGGTACACAGTACAGATCACTGGGGAACAACTCCTCAACTATACAGTCATTCACCACTCTTCCTGGAGTGGGTATTGCTCACCCGGATAGGCCCCTCTCACCTGGCCCAGCAGCTGGTATGATGCACAAACAATAATCAGAACCAGTCTCTGCCACAGACTGGTGGTTCACAGAATTGGATAATCCGGGATCCTCTGCCACAGGACTTAACTCCCGAACTTCCAGCCAAACAGTCAAGAGCCTTTAAGCCGACCCGGCAGACTGCAAGGTAAACTTTAGTTGCGGTGCATCCTCCAATAGAATTACCAGGTCCTCCTCAAGACACCAGCCTTCCGCTTGGTCTTTTCCAGGACGGGTCCTCCCCTGGTTTCCTCCATTGAGTGGCTTCCTCCCTCAGGACAGACAGCACAGGATCACCTTCAAAGGGTAGGCCCCAGTCAGCATAACTGGGCCTACTCGGCAGAGTTGCAGCCTCGGACCAACATGGCTCAGAGGCTGAAATCACACATAATACCTCTCACGCCAGGAGGGCCGCGGGGGGACGAAGGACCCCAAAAGATGGCGTCTGCCCCTTAAGTACCCTTCCCCAGCATGCTCAGTGGGTATACCACGCCCACTGAACTGTTCCCGGGGGAAGATACCCAATGCACTCTGACTTGTCAATCTTCCACATCGGCCCGAGGTGGCAACGCCACCCACAGGCAGACAGTGGGAAGTTTTCCAACACAGCCATAGCCGGAAAATAGGCTAATTTAACATTAATCCTTTACATCTGAGTCCAACTATTGGCTAAGATACCCTCTAAATTTAACATAGCGCCCACTTATTGGGAGCAGGGCGCTACATTAAGATACCATGAAAAATATGGTAATGTAAAATTGGACAGCAGCAGGAAAGATTTAATCAGGAATAATAAGCCTAAAGGCCACGTACACACGGTCGGAATTTCCAACAACAAATGTTCGATGGGAGCTTGTTGTCGGAAATTCCGACCGTGTGTAGGCTCCAGTGATATTTGCTGTCGGAATTACCAACAACAAAAATTTGAGAGCTGGTTCTCAAATTTTCTGACAACAAAGCTTGTTGTCGGAAATTCCGACCGCGTGTACACAATTTCGACACACAAAAGTCCACACATGCTCGGAATCAAGCAAAAGAGCCGCACTGGCTATCGAAATTATTTTTTCTCGGCTCGTCGAACGTGTTGTACGTCACCGCGTTCTTGACGTTCGGAATTTTCGACAACATTTCTGTGACCGTGTGTATGCAAGACAAGTTTGAGCGAACATCCATCTGAAAAAAATCCACGGTTTTGTTGTCGGAATGTCCGATTGTGTGTAAGCGGCAAAACTGCTGTTTGCCTAAATTTAGTTTAATGGGGAGAGGGATGACTGTGAGTGATGTAACTTGAGGTAATTAGGTTTTGACTATTGAAGAACTGACTATCAATCAACTGTTGCAAACAGATATAGGTCCTTTAAAGGATTTTTGTGTGTACAGATCTACATCAACGGACAGGGCACATAAAAAAAAACCTGTCCCATTACTGAAATTCAAAAAACTCAAGCATAAGTTTTTAAAGTAGCTGTAAACTTTAGAAGCCCCTAAACGTTTTCCTTGCAAACTGCATTTGCCAATTCTAAAGTTTGCCCTTTCTTTTACAGAGTTTACAGCTCCATCGTGGTTTAGAGTCACAATTTAGAAATCAACATATGCCTTATCTAAATACCCCGTAATAGACATTTTGAAATCACAGGGCCCTAAAGGGTCAGTCTCTATTTTGTACTCCCATGTGTTAAATAATTTTTAAAGTTAAGAGGGGGAATGCTAACTTCTATGTCACAATTTAATTGCTTTCTGTTTTCCTGTTGTTGAACTTCCCTCATTTCCTCTCTGGTAAAATGTTGTCCCCAAAACAGGAAGTGAGTGGAAATCTCTCCAACAAAGCCCTGAATAGAAGTAAAAATCGACAGGAGCTGTAACCTTTATACACTCGGTTCCTAAATATCTACTATATATGTGCTTTAAATGCTAAGCTATAGTTAATACCCCATGCATAACCTATCATTTGCTTTTAGAGCCTCTAGTTAAATACCCATAATTTTTTCTCAGACTAATCCTATTTATTCATAAACATACCAGGATAAGAGATTGACAGTTTAATATAAAAATAATAATAATAACGCAAACTATTAGAGCCTGCTAAAAACAACAAAAGTACCAAAAAAAATATTATATAATTGGAGATAACATTTAACAGAATTATTGAGGTCAGCAAAGAGTGGAGATGTATTAAAAAAATGCAAGCGATATAGTAATGCCCACCAGATAGAGAACTCCAATAAGCAAATGTTTCTAATAAAATCTTAAAAGTTTATAAGCACACAACACCAAAATGCTACCTGTGTTGATAGCCATTTCCATTAAGAATATAATATAATTGTGTGTGCGTGTTTTTTTTTGTTGTTTTGTTTTGTTTTTGTTTTTAATTCAAGCCTAGTTATGCCCGATTTGTTGATGTAATATTATCTTTAAAAGCTTAATAAAAATAATTAATAAAAAAAAAAAAGAATATGTGTCTCAAAATTTGGTTGGTATCTATTGAACACAAGAAGTCAGTCCCATGCCTTATGATTTTCTCTAGAAGCCCACTATATTATGACAGTTTCTATAATTAAACCTATTAAAATGTGCATGATCAGGATTACAGGCAAATGTGAACAGTTATTAAACAAGCAAACATAAAGTTGACCTTGTGTCAAAGTAATTATTATGATGTAAAGAGGTAGAAAATGAGCAGATTCAATTTCTCATTCAAACATAAATCAAATTCAGCAAACTGTGTGTTACCACCCATCCTGATCGCCCGACAGGAGGTGATCCGGTGCCTTACAACATTGCTTGGAGCCTGAATCAGCATTTGGAATCTCCGTTGTGTCATCGTACAGAGGATTGGTGAGCAGGTGAAAACCCAAACATCCTTCTTAACACAGTACAGATACTGCATGCAGACACCTATTCCCCATTTTAGTGTCAGAGGATGCTTGTTTGGAGCTGTCACTTTTAGTCATTCTGTTCTTACAAACCACTACCTAACAGGATATCCTAGAGGATTACTGTCTCACTTTTGCTTGATTAAACCTACTCTCTTTACAAAGGGCACCAACATTTGCTAGCAGAAGACACTAGTACTCTTCAACCCAGGACCTGTTGTCAGGGCTGGGCTCAGCCTTCCCTTCTCAGAACTCAGGCTGCTCAGCTGTCAGTTAATTGCCAATACTCTTTATTCCACAGTGACTCACCTGATGATCATATCCTGATCGTCAATCAGCCTGCTGGCTATTTAAGCTGTTTGCATCAGATCTCCTGTGCCTCACATTGGTCACCATATCCGGATACTCTCTGCTGTGTTTTCCTGTGAAAGACTGTTGCCTGGATGATTTCCCTTCTGGTTCCTGATCCTGTTTGCTGCCTCTGACTATGCTGATCTCTGGATTCCTGTTTTACTGGCTTGTTCTGACTACCTACTCTGGTTACCGAACCCTGGCTATGTTTTGACTACGTTTGCACTGTTTGTACCATTTTAGTAAAGTGTGATTTTTACTGCACTTCTATCTCAGTCTAATTCCTGGTTCCTGACACCTGTAATGTTACAGAACTGTGCTTACTGTACCTGTTAACCCATTTCTTATTTTTTTTTTTTGCTACTTTCAATGGTGTTTGTGGCCCAGAAGGAGCTGAGAAGTTGACAAACCTTCGCTCCTCCCTCTCAGCGCCTGTGCATTGGACATATAGATTATTGTGCTTTGTTTTCTATATTTACAGTTGCTAAATACAGGCGGCCCCCGAGATACAAACAAGATAGGGTCTGTAGGTTTGTTCTTAAGTTTAATCTGTTTGTAAGTCAGAACAGGTAAATTTTTTAAGTGTAGCTGCCCCCCCAAAAAAAAATATTTTAAAGCTTTTTGGATAGCATAGGGAAAGGTTACCACCCCATGGAATGTTTGTTTTGCTGTCTGTGCACCTGTTCAGAAGATTTCACCTCACTTTCTGCCCCAATGACAATTGGATTTTGAAAAATTTGGGTTGTTGTATAAACAAGCCTTGGTGATAAAGTATCAGTGGAGACACCTTTTTCCCATAATAACTCTTACAGGAGTGAATTTCCCTGCCTATGGGTAGATTTCCTCTCACTTCCTGTTGTCTCCCTCGGTTTCTAAGTAGGAGTCGTTTGTAAGTTGGATGTTTGTAACTAGGGGACCGCCTGTATTAGAGATTGTCGTTTCTATTGTATTGATACTCTGCAGCAAGGTTCAACAGTGCTTTAAGTTTCCAAGTATTTTTTTGTGATAATATATTCTGCTCATTTGTCACTACCAGTTGTGTCTGTCTGTTTCTGGTATCAATCCACAGCCAGCATATTGGTATTTTCTTTACTTGCATTCTTAAAAGTGTTTGCAGTAATTAATTATATATTAAACCAGGTGTGCCAGGGGGGCTGAGACCATTCTTGGAGTTGAGGCGCAGAACAGAGAACCCAAAATCACCAAGCGGCTTCTTCAGGGGTAGCGCTACTGTTCCAATGGCTCGCATCAATGCAGCGCAGCTGTGATGCAAATTTGGGAAAGTGTCCTGTCAACTTTGATGTGAGTCAAAATTGCATCATAGTGGTTTAGACTGAGCCTTAGGGAGACGTTTTTTACTACAAGAGATCAGAGACTGCAGATGAAAATTTACTAGAGAAAATGAGCACAGGCTTAGGCTTTACTACAAAAATTTATTTAGCACTACCCCCCGCAGGAGCTGCTGGTTTTAATTTGGGCCTTGCACGTTACCTCAATATTCGTTGTCTAGGGGAAGAAAGTCTGTAGGAACTCCAGTGTCCACACAAGATGTAAAACCCTCCGAAGTTAGGTTTTATTTTCCTTTGCATAAAACGTATGAAGAATAGTAGAAGGGTGAAGGGAAGGGGTAGGTTCAGGTACACAGTACAGATCACTGGGGAACAACTCCTCAACTATACAGTCATTCACCACTCTTCCTGGAGTGGGTATTGCTCACCCGGATAGGCCCCTCTCACCTGGCCCAGCAGCTGGTATGATGCACAAACAATAATCAGAACCAGTCTCTGCCACAGACTGGTGGTTCACAGAATTGGATAATCCGGGATCCTCTGCCACAGGACTTAACTCCCGAACTTCCAGCCAAACAGTCAAGAGCCTTTAAGCCGACCCGGCAGACTGCAAGGTAAACTTTAGTTGCGGTGCATCCTCCAATAGAATTACCAGGTCCTCCTCAAGACACCAGCCTTCCGCTTGGTCTTTTCCAGGACGGGTCCTCCCCTGGTTTCCTCCATTGAGTGGCTTCCTCCCTCAGGACAGACAGCACAGGATCACCTTCAAAGGGTAGGCCCCAGTCAGCATAACTGGGCCTACTCGGCAGAGTTGCAGCCTCGGACCAACATGGCTCAGAGGCTGAAATCACACATAATACCTCTCACGCCAGGAGGGCCGCGGGGGGACGAAGGACCCCAAAAGATGGCGTCTGCCCCTTAAGTACCCTTCCCCAGCATGCTCAGTGGGTATACCACGCCCACTGAACTGTTCCCGGGGGAAGATACCCAATGCACTCTGACTTGTCAATCTTCCACATCGGCCCGAGGTGGCAACGCCACCCACAGGCAGACAGTGGGAAGTTTTCCAACACAGCCATAGCCGGAAAATAGGCTAATTTAACATTAATCCTTTACATCTGAGTCCAACTATTGGCTAAGATACCCTCTAAATTTAACATAGCGCCCACTTATTGGGAGCAGGGCGCTACATTAAGATACCATGAAAAATATGGTAATGTAAAATTGGACAGCAGCAGGAAAGATTTAATCAGGAATAATAAGCCTAAAGGCCGCGTACACACGGTCGGAATTTCCAACAACAAATGTTCGATGGGAGCTTGTTGTCGGAAATTCCGACCGTGTGTAGGCTCCAGTGATATTTGCTGTCGGAATTACCAACAACAAAAATTTGAGAGCTGGTTCTCAAATTTTCTGACAACAAAGCTTGTTGTCGGAAATTCCGACCGCGTGTACACAATTTCGACACACAAAAGTCCACACATGCTCGGAATCAAGCAAAAGAGCCGCACTGGCTATCGAAAATATTTTTTCTCGGCTCGTCGAACGTGTTGTACGTCACCGCGTTCTTGACGTTCGGAATTTTCGACAACATTTCTGTGACCGTGTGTATGCAAGACAAGTTTGAGCGAACATACATCTGAAAAAAATCCACGGTTTTGTTGTCGGAATGTCCGATTGTGTGTAAGCGGCAAAACTGCTGTTTGCCTAAATTTAGTTTAATGGGGAGAGGGATGACTGTGAGTGATGTAACTTGAGGTAATTAGGTTTTGACTATTGAAGAACTGACTATCAATCAACTGTTGCAAACAGATATAGGTCCTTTAAAGGATTTTTGTGTGTACAGATCTACATCAACGGACAGGGCACATAAAAAAAAACCTGTCCCATTACTGAAATTCAAAAAACTCAAGCATAAGTTTTTAAAGTAGCTGTAAACTTTAGAAGCCCCTAAACGTTTTCCTTGCAAACTGCATTTGCCAATTCTAAAGTTTGCCCTTTCTTTTACAGAGTTTACAGCTCCATCGTGGTTTAGAGTCACAATTTAGAAATCAACATATGCCTTATCTAAATACCCCGTAATAGACATTTTGAAATCACAGGGCCCTAAAGGGTCAGTCTCTATTTTGTACTCCCATGTGTTAAATAATTTTTAAAGTTAAGAGGGGGAATGCTAACTTCTATGTCACAATTTAATTGCTTTCTGTTTTCCTGTTGTTGAACTTCCCTCATTTCCTCTCTGGTAAAATGTTGTCCCCAAAACAGGAAGTGAGTGGAAATCTCTCCAACAAAGCCCTGAATAGAAGTAAAAATCGACAGGAACTGTAACCTTTATACACTCGGTTCCTAAATATCTACTATATATGTGCTTTAAATGCTAAGCTATAGTTAATACCCCATGCATAACCTATCATTTGCTTTTAGAGCCTCTAGTTAAATACCCATAATTTTTTCTCAGACTAATCCTATTTATTCATAAACATACCAGGATAAGAGATTGACAGTTTAATATAAAAATAATAATAATAACGCAAACTATTAGAGCCTGCTAAAAACAACAAAAGTACCAAAAAAAATATTATATAATTGGAGATAACATTTAACAGAATTATTGAGGTCAGCAAAGAGTGGAGATGTATTAAAAAAATGCAAGCAATATAGTAATGCCCACCAGATAGAGAACTCCAATAAGCAAATGTTTCTAATAAAATCTTAAAAGTTTATAAGCACACAACACCAAAATGCTACCTGTGTTGATAGCCATTTCCATTAAGAATATAATATAATTGTGTGTGTGTGTTTTTTTTTTGTTGTTTTGTTTTGTTTTTGTTTTTAATTCAAGCCTAGTTATGCCCGATTTGTTGATGTAATATTATCTTTAAAAGCTTAATAAAAATAATTAATAAAAAAAAAAAAAGAATATGTGTCTCAAAATTTGGTTGGTATCTATTGAACACAAGAAGTCAGTCCCATGCCTTATGATTTTCTCTAGAAGCCCACTATATTATGACAGTTTCTATAATTAAACCTATTAAAATGTGCATGATCAGGATTACAGGCAAATGTGAACAGTTATTAAACAAGCAAACATAGAGTTGACCTTGTGTCAAAGTAATTATTATGATGTAAAGAGGTAGAAAATGAGCAGATATCGTCCTATAGCGCTGCTAAACGCAGACACAAAATTGTACGCTAAAATATTGGCAACGAGATTAAAAAACCTAATGCCGGAACTGATAAACGTAGACCAGGCGGGCTTTGTATCTGGAAGCGAGGGAAGAGATAATAGCATAAGAACGGTCTTGCTAATGCGTAAAGGGAAAGAGAAAAAACCCCCAGTCATACTCATGTCAATTGATGCTGAAAAAGCATTTGACCGAGTCGACTGGGGGTTTATGATGGATACACTCCGGAATATAGGTATAGGGCCTAGATTTATGAGATGGGTAAATAATTTATACAACCATCCTACAGCTAGGGTTAAGGTCAATGGGAGTGTGTCGTCTGTTTTTGAGATGTTCAAAGGAGCAGGACAGGGATGCCCGCTCTCACCTCTCCTATATGTAATATCATTAGAACCATTACTGGCAAAAATACGGAATAACCCGGATATGAGGGGGGATGAGAGTGGGGGAGGAAGAGCACAAGGTGGCCACATATGCAAACAATATACACCTATGCCTAACTAAACCTAGACTATCACTGCCCAACGTAATAAGAGAAAAAAAATATGGAGAACTTTCAAACTTTAAAATCAACCCTATAAAAACCGTAATCTTAAATTTAGGAGTAGACAAAAAGGAGGAAAAAGCGCTACAGAAGGAATTTCCATTCACCTGGGAGACCAAAGCATTAACATACCTAGGGATAAAAATAACACCAACCTTAGAAAAACTCTATGCGGCCAATTATATCCCCTTAATTAATGAAATCAAACTAGAAACGAAAAATACCATGAGGAGACTTATCTCTTTGATAGGAAGGGTCAACGTACTAAAAATGATGATCCTACCAAAAATAACCTATAAATTCCAAATGCTCCCAATTGAAATACAACAAAGCTTTTTTAAGGTGATTAAAACTATAATCTTGAAATATATTTGGCAGGGTAAAAAGGCCAGAGTAAACTATGCACTTTTAAGCCGGAAAAAAGGGGGGTTGGCACTCCCAGACGTACAGAGATATTACAAAGCAGTTATATTAGCAAGGTTAGCAGAATGGGCAAATCCACACACCAAAAATAAGTGGGTACAAATGGAAGACATATTAGGTAAGACATACCTACATAAAAACATCTGGATTCCTCCAAAACTAAGAACACTGGACACTGAAATACACAGCATAACTAAAAATGTATTCAAAGTATGGGACACAATTCACCACTAATTCCACTAGCTGGCACAATTTTTTTTATTCCAGGGAACAGGACACGGTTAGGTAAGCAACTGGAATCCATATTACTAAAAGACATAACGACATTGGGCAAAATAAAGACAAGAGCTAAAAATGATACACGGGGATCAGCAGTTTAGCGAATGGGAATACCTGCAGCTAACACAAAACCCCTGGACATGTTTATTCCATGGAACAAACACAACAAAAAAACAATACGAAAGAACCTTGGTCCCGTTGCTGCTCAACGCGGCAAAGGGACTAATTCTGAAAAAATGGCTATATACAACAAAACCAACTATAAAAGAGTGCATACAACGAGTAGACTATATAGCCGAAATGGAGTACATTAGCCGCGGGGAGCAGGGAATGGACGAAAGATATAGTGCAATATGGGAGAAATGGAGAGTTTTCAAAAGGTCAGACAAATACGTACAGGGAATGGCTGAAACAGACAGATGATAAAGTAGAAAATTAGGTGAGGATGGCGGATCAGGGGAGGGGTAGGGAGGGATAGGGCAATGGGAAAGGGGGGGAATGGGTAATAGGGAAAACTGGAAATATGAATGTTCGTATGTTTTTTTCTTCTTTTGAAATCTTTTTACACCAATGTTGGTGAGCTTTGTACTATTTTATGGTCCTATGATTTGCTCATTTAAAGCTGACAGCCTTTTTCAAAGCTTGCTTAATATCATTGTTTCTCAAACTGTATATAAGTGGATTGATCATTGGAGTGATAACAGAGTAAACTAAAGACACAGATTTGTTAAAATTTAAAGCATTAAGAGTCCTTGGCCGA
Organism: Rana muscosa; assembly: GCA_029206835.1. Classification (NCBI taxonomy): domain Eukaryota; kingdom Metazoa; phylum Chordata; class Amphibia; order Anura; family Ranidae; genus Rana; species Rana muscosa. The sequence continues at coordinate 827,939,147 of CM055116.1, forward strand.
ACATATGTAAAAATGGTAGTGCCATAGAATATAGATACAATAATCAGATGAGATGCACAAGTGGAAAATGTTTTCTTGCGTCCATCTGCAGTAGGGATTTTAAGTATCGTTGAGATTATATTAATGTAAGAAACCATTGTAAGCAGCAATGAAGTTAACAGAATTAGTGAACCCAAGATAAAATTGATGACCTCAATGGTATTAATATTCTGACACGAGAGCTTCAGTAATGGAGGTGCATCACAAAAGAAATGGTTAATAATGTTTGAGCCACAGAAAGGTAGCCGAAATACAAATATGGTTGGAATCAGGGGTGATAAAATTCCAGCCGTCCAACAACCACCTGCAAATTTAGAACAAGCTTGTTTGTTCATAATTCCATTATAATGAAGAGGGGAACAGATAGCCAAATATCTGTCATATGCCATGGCAGTCAGTAAAAAACATTCTGTGCTACCTAGGGCAAAAAATATGTACAGCTGAGAAAAACAGGCATGGATGGAGATTGTCTTTATCCTTGTTAGGAGACCTGAGAGCATTTTGGGTACAGTAACCGTGACATAACTTATCTCCAGAAATGAGAGGTTGTTCAGGTAAAAATACATAGGTGTGTGAAGATGACAATCCAGATTAATAACAATAATAATAGCTGCATGTTGTGTAAAGGTCAGTATATACATTACCAAAAAAATGGTAAACAAGGTCAGTTGAATCTCCCTTACATCAGAAAATCCTTCAATTATGAACTCTTTTATCCTTGGTTTGTTTGTTGCGTTCATGATAGCTGTAATGGACAAGAAGAGGTCAATTATGTTTTTTTTTTTTAAATATTAAAACAGTAAGTATGACTTTGTGATAGCTTTGTTTATGTATTTACAATTTAAGTACATAGAGATAAATTATTTAACACAATAATCTCACTTATAATAGCTGTTTTGTGTAATTTTTCTTGTACACACTGTATATGGTCATATATATTTTGGGAAATGATGATTGATTTTATATGGATTTTTAATTAACCAATATAAGGGTGTGATAATATTTATATATTTCACATGATTCACTATTAATATGAATATAACCAAATTGTGACATGAGGTCTAATAATGTCTGGCCATTAGTATTGGTAATAGTGTAAATAGAGTACATACATAACTCTATATTGAGTTACTACATCTATTGATCTTAGAGGTCAAACATCTATACATCTATTTTATGTAAACAGTTAAAAACTAAGATCAGACAGTTTATATTATAATAGTAATACAGATCAAGTAAATGTAAATTACAAAATCAATGCAGGAAAGCTTGGCCAGCATAAAAATCACTTCAGTAAATATCTTCCTTAGTATGAGTGGTATTCTCAGTTTATTAAAGCCTAATACCTGCTTTAAGAAAACTTACAAAATATAGTTCATTATACAAAAATCTCTTACTTGTTTACACTCTTTTAGTGTTTTTATAAAATATACAGTATATATTAATTCCAGTAAGTCACACTTTTATTAAAAAATATGTTTACAGTTACTTACATTTTGGTTATAGATTTAGATTACAGATAGGTGCTTGACATCAACACCACTGACAGACTACATGGTTGACATTTCATTAAGTCCTTGTAAAAGAAACATATTGGCTGTAGTTGGCCAGTAAATGACAAGGTAGTCAGGAATGGAAGATCTAAATACTAGTGTAATCCTCCACTGGGGAGCCCTATGTTCCCAACATACTATGTTATTCACTGTGCTAATAGGTTTGTTTTTGTTTTATCTGCACTGGTCTCTGTGACCTCATGTTTTACTGATTACAATAATCAGAACAGTTCTCAATATTATATAAAAAAAGTTTTAATAAAGTTTTGCATGAGTAAGTATTTTTTATAGCTCATCTTATACGTTATGTTTAAGACTGGAGATATTAACCTGATCAAGGGCTAAAAATATAGAGTCAAATAGCAATGGTAACATGGGATCACGAATTATAGATTTTACCAAATTCCTTCTCCCAGCTTTCCACTCTCCCAGCACCTCACCAAATCCAACACTCAATTAGGCTCTATGCACACTAGCATTTTTTTTAAGTTAAAAAAACGCTGGAAAAAATGCTGGATAAAAAACGCTGGTAAAAGCTTTTTGTAGTAGCGTTTTAGCAATGTTTTAGAAGTATTTAGGAGCGCTGTCATTTTATTTGTCTTTTTGCAGTACAAGGGGAAAAAAAAACGCAGAAAATGCTATTAGTAGCGTTTAGGAGCGTTTAGAAGTGTTTAGCATTTAGGAGAATTTCTTCTGGAAAAACGATTCAATTAACTCTACAAAAACATTTTTTTTTCTGCTCCTAGACGCTGAAGCTCAAAAAACGCTATTAGCCTAAAGTAGTGTGCATGGACACATAGGATAACACTATTTAGCTTCTAGGAGCAGAAAAAATGCTAATAACAGCTTCTGTGAGCTTAACAAAAACGCTAGTGTGCATGGAACCTTAATCTAATATGAATTTTAGTTAGGGTCTATCGATGGGAAGAAGAAAGTCATTCCATAGATGACAGACTTTATGCAATTTAATAGGGTGTTTGCTCTTACGGAAAATAATTGTCATGTCACCTGAGTCCAGGTGACAGATGCACCCGGTTGGGGTCTGGAATGCACCACAAGGTAGTGGGCCCTATGGCTGACTGCTGCGGATGGAGCCCTGGGTGGTTCAGGAAAGCAGGTACTCTGGAGCACCAACACGGATCACACTGGGAGCTAGAGCATGAGATTTCAGAGGGTGTGGATTCTAAGACCCAGCGGGTGTTCACCAGGGCCCCTGATGGTGGGGATGGACTTTGCTGCAGTCTGGCTCCAGGTCGCGGCCCCCAGGGTCTCCTAGATCCTTAAGATTTTGTTGCCTGGGCCTCCTAAACGTATGGCTCTATCACCAATTAGTTAGGTTTGTCCATATACAGTATAGCTCAATGACAAACCTCCAGACCTGACATCCCTTGGCTTCACTTTGAGTCATCCTCTAAATTTGCTTACCACCTTCTAGAGCTCATATAGTCCATATCTGTTCTATAGAAAGACCTTATTCTGCTGTGACCCAGTCTTTTCATCCTATGAGATTTATACAAGTGTTCATATGGTTTGGCCTCCCTAGCTCTGCATCTAGTTTCCTGCTTGGGTGACCCTTCATTTCCCACTGTGTATCAGCATAGATGAGACTTTGCTAGATTCACCCATTTCCCTCTGACAACTCTTGGTGATCTTCAGAGTGATGCTACAATTGCCTTATTTGAGACTCTAGCTCAGGGCCAGATTCGATGAAGTGAACATGGGTGAGGGCCGACCATTTTGCCTGACATTCTTTGAACCCTTAAAATTTGGTCTAAGTATGTTCGTCTGAGCACTAATACACTGCCCAACAAGAATTCTCTTGCTTTTGTGGCCGTGTGTGGTGAAGAGATGAGCTCAGGCATGTTATTTGGATATATATATATATATTGTGAGCCAAAAGAATCCCCGAGCGCCGCTCTGGACTAAGGATGAGCTTGGGCGTGTTATTTGGATATACCGTATTTATCGGCGTATAACACGCACCTTAATTTTAAGAGGGAAGTTTCAGAAAAAAACGAACATTTTAAATAAAGAACTGTGAAGCAAAATAAGGGTCAGTGCCCATCAATGCAGTCTAATCATTGTCCATCTGCACCCTCACCACTGCGATGAATGCAGCCTCAACATTGCCATAAATGCAGCCTCACCATTGCCATAAATGAATCCTCATAATTGCCATAAATGCAGCCTCACCATTGCCATGAATGCAGCCTCACCATTGCCATGAATGCAGCCTCACCATTGCAATCAATGCAGCCTCACCATTGCGAATCAATGCAGCCTTACCGTTGTCATGAATGCAGCCTCACCGTTGCCATGAATGCAGCCTCACATGTGCCATGAATGTAGCCTCACCATTGCCATCAGTGCAGCCTGGTCAATGCCCATCTGCAGCCTTGGAGGAAACAGGGAGGGGCGGGGTGAAAGCCATCAGATTATATACAGGAGAATCTCCTGTTTACACGGCGGCCTCTTTAATACAAAGTCTCACCTCCTATGATAGACAGAACAGTTGTCCAATGGCAGCCCAGGAGATGGGACTTCCTATTACAGACGCCGCCGAGTAAACAGGAGATTCTCCTGTATGTAATCTGACGACGCTGGTCCTGCCCACTCCCTGTCCCCTCCGAGGCGGCAATGGTAAATATAACATATATCTTTTGTGGCCCTGGGGGCCACAAAGGATATATATGTCCAAATTACAGGGGGGGGCACAATAAACCGGAACCCGGGCCGCAATTGGCCCGCGGGCCGGACTTTGGACATGCCTGCTCTAGCCACTTAAGGACCGCCGCCTGTACGTATACGTCAGCAGAGCGGCATGGGAAGGCAAAACCACGTACCAGTACGTGGCTGCTTTCCAGCGGGTGGGGGGTCCGATCGGACCCCCCCAGTGCCCGCGGCGGTCCGTTTCGCTTCAGGAGCGATCCACGATGAGGGGGCGGCCATTGATTTCTGGCCACCCCCTCGAGATCGCTCCTGGTGAATGAGCAGCTTCCCCTGCCTGTGAACTGTAAACACAGGCAGGAGGAAGTGATGTCACCTCTCCTCATGGCGGTCTTTTCGTCCGGCGCCGAGGAGAGGAAGACATCTAATAGTAAGTGCACAACAGTCCACTGACAAGAGTACATGTAGGCACATAAAACACCCCCCGATCACCCCCCAATCACCCCCCAGATCACCACCTGCACCCCCAGTCACAGTGTCACTGATTGCAGTGGTCATTTATTTACTGATCACTGCATGCAGTGTCATTTGTGACTGTAAAAAGTGTCAGGGCAGTTAGCTTTAGGCCCCTTTAGGTCCAGGGTAGCCCCCTACCTCCCCTAAAAAAGGTTTAACCCCTTGATCGCCCCCCAGGTAACCCTTTCACCCTCTTTCGCCAGTGTCACTAAGCAATCTTTTTTCTGATCGACGTATTAGTGTCGCTGGTGCCGCTAGGTAGCCAGTTATTTGTTTAGGTTCACCGCCAGGTTTCTATAGCATCAGGTTCCCCCATATATTGCCTAATAAAGGTTTTAACCCCCTGATTGCCCCTAGAGTTAACCCTTTCACCAGTGATCACTGTATAAGTGTCACTGGTGACGCTGGCTAGCCAGTTAGTTATTTCGTTATTTAGGTTCACCCCCAGGTTTTTATATAGTGTCAGGTACCCCCATATATTACCTAATAAAGGTTTTAACCCCCTGATTGCCCCCTAGTTAACCCTTTCACCAGTGATCACTGTACTGTATAAGTGTTACGGGTGACGCTGGTTAGTTAGTTTGCTGTTTATAGCATCAGGGCACCCGCCGTATATAACCCAATAAAGGTTTAACCCCCTGATCACCCGGCGGTTTAGGTCAAATAGGGTCTGCGTTGCCCCAGGCAGCGTCAGGTTAGTGCCAGTAGCGCTAACACCCACGCACGAAGCATACACCTCCCTTAGTGGTATAGTATCTGAACATATCAATATCTGATCTGATCAGATCTTTACTAGCATCCCTAGCTGTTTAGGGTTTCCAAAAACGCATTGTTAGTGGGATCAGCCCAGATACCTGCTAGCACCTGCTTTTAGCCCCTCCGCCCAGCCCAGCCCACCCAAGTGCAGTATCGTTCGATCACTGTCATTTGCAAAACACTAAACACATAACTGCAGCGTTTGCAGAGTCGGGCCTGATCCCTGCGATCGCTAACAGTTTTTTTATACAGTTTGTAACAGTTTTTTTATACAGTCGCTGACAGTCAGGTGCTTTTTTACCTGTGAATCCTTACTACTGTACCAGTAAATTTAGAGCCCAAAATGGCAAATCGAAGGTACACTAGTAAAGAGGCCTATGAGTTTCTGAGCATGACAGATAGTGAAGAGGAGGTCACGCATCTGTCAGATTCAGGCTCACAATACGATCCCGTAGACGACAGCGGCTCCATGACAGATAGCTCTGGCGACAAAGGTGAGGTCCCTGCTAAGGTCAGGCGTACCCGACCCCATTCTGCTTTTGTTGAGGTGCAAGAACCGCAAGGCTCTCGTATGGAGCAGAGAAGTACTAGTGCCGCTCATCCTTCTGGTGAACTGGCAAGCACCAGTGGCATAGTACACCCTGGTCGTACATCCAGCACTGCAGTAACACTTGGTGACGTGGCGAGTCCCATAAGTGCAGTTCAAGCTGGCGAGGTGGCAAGCATAAGTAGTGTCCCGCTGCCACCAAGAAGACAAAGGCAGGCCCGTCGTGCCCATAGTGTCCTTCCTGCAGAATTCGCCAATCCTGATTGGGTGCCCACCACTTCTGCAGAACCCGTACTTCCCCCATTCACTGGTCAACCCGGAATTCAGGTGGAAACAGCTGATTTTACGCCACTTGATTTTTATTCGCTGTTTTTCACGGAAGATCTCTATAGATCTATTGTGGACCAAACTAATTTGTATGCTGGTCAATTCATCGCCGCTAATCCCCAGTTGCCTTACCTTGCCAGAGATTGGAAACCAGTTACGGTTTCCGAATTTAAGACCTTTCTTGGCCTTTCCCTCAACATGGGCATACATAAATTGACGATGTTGCGGACATATTGGTCCAAACACCCCATTCACCATATGCCCGTGTTCTCTGCCTCCATGGCCAGGGCACAATACGAGCAGATCTTGCGGTTCATGCACTTCAACGACAATGAACTTTGTCGTCCTCGTGGAGACCCTGAATACGATCGGCTCTACAAAATTCGGCCCCTCATAAACCACTTCAACAAACATTTTGCAGCCTTGTTTACTCCTCATCAAGTTTTCTGTGTTGACGAGTCCCTGATTACATTTTCTGGCCGCTTGTCTTTCAAACAGTACCTTCCCAGCAAGCGTGCCAGATACGTGGTCAAGCTCTATAAGTTCTGTGACAGGGCAACAGGCTATGTATTGAGCTTTACGGTTTATGAGGGAAAAGATAGTCACGTAGAGCAAGAGAACTGCCCAAATTACATAGGGAGCGCTGGCAAGATTGTGTGGGACTTGGTGTCGCCCTTATTCGGAAAGGGGTACCACTTGTATGTGGACAATTACTACACGGGCATGCCACTTTTTAGTCACTTGTTTGATCATCAGATTGGCGCATGTGGCACCGTGCGATCTAATTGCCAGGGCTTTCCCCAGCGGCTTGTAGATTCCCGTCTTAGGCTGGGGGAGAGAGCCTGCTTGAAGTGTAATAATTTGCTCACTGTGAAGTGGAGGGATAAAAGGAATGTTTTCATTCTTTCCTCCCTTCACGCAGACACGACAGTCCAAATTCCTACGGTGACTGGTGTTGTGGAGAAACCCCTCTGTGTCCACGAATATAACCCTAACATGGGAGGGGTGGACCTCAACGACCAGTTGTTGGCGCTGTACCTAGTTGCCCGTAAGGCCAGACACTGGTACAAAAAATGGTCTGTTTACTTATTTCAATTGGCTTTGCTGAATGCTCATGTGCTATACAGAGCTTCAGGACAGACTTTATCCTTCCTTGACTCCCAGGAAGAGATCGTCACACACCTCCTGTATCCAGGCGGTGCTGCACCTCACTATTCCCAACCAAATGCAGTAAGTCGGCTGCATGAGAAGCATTTTCCGTATGTCCTCGAGAGTACCCTCCAAAGAAGATGTCGTGTCTGTAGCAAGCGCGGATATAGGCGTGACACACGTTATTATTGTCCACGCTGTCCTGACAATCCTGGTCTTTGCATTGGTGAATGTTTTGAACGCTACCACACACTAGTGAAGTTTTAGCATAGGGTACAGAATTTCACAGACTAAGACACAATTACACAGGGTCTCCCAAGATGCCATCTCATTTTGAGAGATCCGAACCGTTACAGTTGTTATGCCGCGTACACACGATCGATTTTCTCGACTGTGAAAACACGGTCGAGAAAATCGACGGGAAAAACGAGGAACGGCTTGTTCCCCTACACACGGCCGTTTTCCCGTCATTTTTTCTCTTGGTCGAGAAAAACGACCGTGTGTAGGCTTCCCTATGGGAAAACTGCCGTGGAAAAAAATGCAGTGAATCACACCCCAAGCTATTTGCTGAGAGGTATGGTGTGTATTTTGCAGATCTCGCTTTTTGTCACAAAGTTTTGAAAATTGAAAAAAGAAAAAAAATATTTTTTATTTTCTTTCTTTATTTTAAAAAACAAATTAGCTCACCATGCCTCTCAGCAAATAGCTTGGGGTGTCTACTTTCCAAAATGGGGTCATTTGGGGGGGTTTTGTGCCATCTGGGCATTCCATGGCCTCCGAAACTGTGACAGGCAGTGAGGAGTGAAATCAAAAATTTACACCCTTAGAAATCCTGAAGGCGGTGCTTGGGTTTCGGGGTCTCGTTCGCGGCTAGGCTCCCAAAAAGTTCCACACATGTGGTATCCCCGTACTCAGGAGAAGCAGCAGAATGTATTTTGGGGTGTAATTCTACATATGCCCATGGCATGTTTGAGCAATATATCATTTAGTGACAACTTTGTGCAAAAAAAAAAAAAAAGTTTGTCATATTCCCGCAACTTGTGGCAAAATATAAAATATTCCATGGACTCAACATGACCCTCAGCAAATAGCTTGGGGTGTCTACTTTACAAAATGGGGTCATTTGGGGGGATTTTGTGCCATCTTGCATTTTATGGCCTTCAAAACTGTCATAGGTAGTGATAGGCAGTGAGGAGTGAAATCAAAAATTTATGCCCGTAGAAATCTTGAAGGCGGTGCTTGGTTTTCAGGGTCCCGTACATGGCTAGGCTCCCAAAAAGTCCCACACATGTGGTATCCCCGTACTCAGGACAAGCAGCAGAATGTATTTGGGGTGTAATTCCACATATGCCCATGGCATGTTTGAGCAATATATCATTTAGTGACAACTTTGTGCAAAAAAAAAAAAAGTTTGTAATTTTCCCACAACTTGTGGCAAAATATTCCATGGACTCAACATGCCTCTCAGCAAATAGCTTGGGGTGTCTACTTTACAAAATGGGGTCATTTGGGGGGGTTTTGTGCTATTTTGGCATTTTAAACTGTCATAGGTTGTGAGGAGTGAAATCAAAAATTTGCGCCCTTCGAAATCCTGAAGGCGGTGATTGGTTTTCGGGGCCCCGTACGCAGCTAGGCTCCCAAAAAGTCTCACACACGTGGTATCCCCGTACTCAGGATAAGCAGCAAAATGTATTTTGGGGTGTATTTCCACATGGCATGTGTGAGCAATATATCATTTAGTGGCAACTTTTTGTAAAAACATTTTTCTGTTTTTTTTTTATTATTCAATCACTTGGGACAAAAAATTAAAATATTCAATGGGCTCAACATGCCTCTCAGCAATTTCCTTGGGGTGTCTACTTTCCAAAATGGGGTCATTTGGGGGGGGGTTTGTACTGCCCTGCCATTTTAGCACCTCAAGAAATGAGATAGGCAGTCATAAACTAAAAGCTGTGTAAATTCCAGAAAATGTACCCTAGTTTGTAGACATTATAACTTTTGCGCAAACCAATAAATATACACTTATTGACATTGTTTTTACTAAAGACATGTGGCTGAATACATTTTAGCCTAAATGTATGACTAAAATTGAGTTTATTAGATTTTTCTTATAACAAAAAGTAGAAAATATATTTTGTTTTCAAAGTTTTCGGTCTTTTTCCGTTTATATCGCAAAAAAAAAATCGCAGAGGCAATCAAATACCATCAAAAGAAAGCTCTATTTGTGGGAAAAAAAGGATGCAAATTTAGTTTGGGTACAACATTGCATGACCGCGCAATTACCAGTTAAAGCAGCACAGTGCGAAATTGTAAAAAGACCTCTGGTCCTTAGGCTGACAAATGGTCCGGGGCTAAAGTGGCTAGAAAGTCTTTGGGAGCTGCCTGAAACAGAAAGGTGTATACTGTATATATATATATATATATACAGTGGGTACGGAAAGTATTCAGACCCCCGTACATTTTTCACTCTTTGTTATATTGCAGTCATTTGCTAAAATCATTTAAGTTCATTTTTTCCTCATTAATGTACACACAGCACCCCATATTGACAGAAAAATACAGAATTGTTGACATTTTTGCAAATCTATTAAAAAAGAAAAACTGAAATATCACATGGTCCTAAGTATTCAGACCCTTTGCTGTTACACTCATATATTTAACTCAGGTGCTGTCCATTTCTTCTGATCATCCTTGAGATGGTTCTACACCTTCCTTTGAATCCAGCTGTGTTTGATTATACTGATTGGACTTGATTAGGAAAGCCACACACCTGTCTATAAAAGGCCTTACAGCTCACAGTGCATGTCAGAGCAAATGATGAGGTCAAAGGAACTGCCTGAAGAGCTCAGAGACAGAATTGTGGCAAGGCACAGATCTGGCCATGGTTACAAAAAAAATTCTGCTGCACTTAAGGTTCCTAAGTAGGGATGAGCTCGGTGTTCGAGTCGAACATACGTTCGACTCGAACATCGGCTGTTCGACCGTTCGGCGAACATCGAACGATTTGGGCCGTTCGCGCCAAATTCGAGTGATGCGAATGGCCCACAATACACTGCGCCATCGCAGTGCAATCCCGGCGCTGTGATTGGTCAAGCATGCACTGTGACCCCGCATGCTTGGCCAATCACAGCGCCGGCAGCTAGGAGAGCCATAATTGGCCACAGGCAGGTTGCCTGTGGCCAATTATAGCTCAGGGGGTTTAGCACACGCCCCACACTATAAAAGGCAGTCAGCGCGGCGGCCTTGTGTAGTGTGTTCCGGCGCAGGGAAAGAGTTACATAGGCAGGGACAGTGTCAGTGTCATATTCTTTGCTAAACCTTGTGTGCAGGGAGAGAGAAGGATAGGCAGGGGACAGTGTCAGTGTCACATTCTTTGCTAAACCTTGTGTGCAGGGAGAGAGAAGGATAGGCAGGGAGAGTGTCAGTGTCATATTCTTTGATAAACCTTGTGTGCAGGGAGAGAGAAGGATAGGCAGGGAACAGTGTCAGTGTCATATACTTTGATAAACCTTGTGTGCAGGGAGAGAGAAGGATAGGCAGGGGACAGTGTCAGTGTCATATTCTTTGCTAAACCTTGTGTGCAGGGAGAGAGAAGGATAGGCAGGGAGAGTGTCACTGTCATATACTTTGATAAACCTTGTGTGCAGGGAGAGAGAAGGATAGGCCGGGGACAGTGTCAGTGTCATTGTTGCTAAGCCTCCTGCACATTATACACCTGAAGTTAGCCCGTATTGCTGTGTTTTCCTGGTGTGTTACACCAACAGGCATTTGCAGCACTTACAGCGGGCGGAGTGTGCCTCCTGCACCTTATACACCTGAAGTTAGCCTGTATTGCTGCGTTTTCCTGGTGTGTTACACCAACAGGCATTTGCAGCACTTACAGCGGGCGGAGTGTGCCTCCTGATCATATTACACCTGAAGTTAGCCTGTATTGCTGCTTTTTCCTGGTGTGTTACACCAACAGGCATTTGCAGCACTTACAGCGGGCGGAGTGTGCCTCCTGATCATATTACACCTGAAGTTAGCCATTATTGCTGTGTTTTCCTGGTGTGTTACACCAACAGGCATTTGCAGCACTTACAGCGGGCGGAGTGTGCCTCCTGCACCTTATACACCTGAAGTTAGCCTGTATTGCTGCGTTTTCCTGGTGTGTTACACCAACAGGCATTTGCAGCACTTACAGCGGGCGGAGTGTGCCTCCTGATCATATTACACCTGAAGTTAGCCTGTATTGCTGCTTTTTCCTGGTGTGTTACACCAACAGGCATTTGCAGCACTTACAGCGGGCGGAGTGTGCCTCCTGATCATATTACACCTGAAGTTAGCCCTTATTGCTGTGTTTTCCTGGTGTGTTACACCAACAGGCATTTGCAGCACTTACAGCGGGCGGAGTGTGCCTCCTGCACCTTATACACCTGAAGTTAGCCTGTATTGCTGCGTTTTCCTGGTGTGTTACACCAACAGGCATTTGCAGCACTTACAGCGGGCGGAGTGTGCCTCCTGATCATATTACACCTGAAGTTAGCCTGTATTGCTGCTTTTTCCTGGTGTGTTACACCAACAGGCATTTGCAGCACTTACAGCGGGCGGAGTGTGCCTCCTGATCATATTACACCTGAAGTTAGCCCGTATTGCTGTGTTTTCCTGGTGTGTTACACCAACAGGCATTTGCAGCACTTACAGCGGGCAGAGTGTGCCTCCTGCACCTTATACACCTGAAGTTAGCCTGTATTGTTTCTTTTTCCTGGTGTGTTACACCAACAGGCATTTGCAGCACTTACAGCGGGCGGAGTGTGCCTCCTGCACATTATACACTTGAAGTTAGCCTGTATTGCTGCGTTTTCCTGGTGTGTTGTCCGACGTTGTTCCTCTGGGTTGTTGACTAACCTCCCTCGCTCCTCTCCTCTCCTCATCATGAGCATTATTGAATGAATCTATCGTATGAATTTACCGCCAGCCTACAGCTTATAGAGGACAAGACAAGGACGGCCAGCTCTTGCCCCCTGAGGCTTAACCTGCAATTACACAGGCTTGCATACTCCCAGACGACACAGTCTGACGGCTCCAGTTTCAGCTATACGTGCAGCGCTGATGCGGACAAACGCAGTCATCGGATCACATGTGCCGCACGTGAGCCAACGAAGGGACGCACTTCATGTAGCAGTCTCCTACGAGCCGGCTGGATCTCTCCTCTGAGTAGCAGCACAACGTGAGTTATAGAGCTTAAGGACACCATTTAAAACTCATAGAGCTAAGGCCCATAGAGACATCGGTGTCGGGTAAATTACGGGACGGAGGTCATGGATTTTTAAGCCAGTACATCATTACATGGTTACCCTGTCCCTCCCCTCCCCTCTATCAAATATCATCACACCTGTTTCGGCCAGCATTGGGCTATGGTCTCTGTCCTTCTATAGACTGTCTGTTACAGACCAAAATCATAAGCAACTCCATGCTATTTTCTCTGAATATAATTCTGTGCTAATCAATCTATTCCATATGGATGCTGGTACTTTTATTTTCAATTACCAGCACATTTATTAGTACACGGAGTAGTGCTACACAAACTTTGACATCTGCAGGAATATTAGCCAACACGGCTTGATCTTCACACTCCAGACTGGAATCAGATCCAAGCTACTTTCCATTTTGCAGCCCAAACCCATATTGGTCTATACAGTCCTCTTACACAATAAGTGCTATAGGCTTCAGATATTGATATGATACATATCTGGCTATTCAGTGTTCATTCCCAGTAAGGACATTAGGAGCAGTAGAGCGGGCGACCTATGTCCACCCGGGCCATCTTTTTTACCTTTTCCAACAGTGCACTGTGTATGGTTTTTTTCATGTTTTTATTCTAATGTGCATATATTCAGGAGAAACCCTTTTCCCCTACATGAGTATATTCATACTGTTAGGTTGAAATGTGTTTATTTCATATAGCATTCAACCAATAAAGTTTATTTCAATTTTCTATTACCAAATGTATTGTGGTTGATTCACCCTATAACCGTCTATTGGGCCTTGTCCCAATCTCCCGTCCCCCCCTTTTCCCTTCCTTTTCATGTTACACCAACAGGCATTTGCAGCACCTACAGCAGGCGTAGTGTGATTCCTGAAAAATATACTCCTGAAGCTAGGCCTTATTGCTGGTTTTCCCATTTCCCTGCAGGCCATTAGAATGTCTGGAAGGCAAACAGGGAAAGGCAGACAGTCAGGAGCCAATAAAAGAGGGCAAGCAGGCTCTGTGTCTAGAGACAACAGTGCTGGTCGTGGACGCGGTTCATCGCCATCAGCACGTGGCCATGGGACACGCTTGTCCTTCTTTTCGGCAGCTGGACGTGTTGAGCCGCATCATGCCGAAGACTTGGTAGAGTGGATGACCAAGCCCTCCTCATCCTCCTCATCCTCTCTCACCCAGGCTCAGGGTACTGGCAAAGCAGCTGCCAAAGCGTCCTCTTCCCTGGTATCAATGTCATCATCAGTCACTCCTTCCCTAGACCAACCATGTCCTCCTGAGGAGTCCCCCGAACTGTTTGAGCACAGTGTTGGGTACTAGACATGTGCATTCGTTTTCGTCCGAATGCATTTTCGTCTGAATTTCAGCTATTTTCGTTATCGTTTTAACAAACGAAAGCACAGAATCCGAAAACCGAAAGATCCGACATAAACAAATGCTTTATTTTCATTTTCGTTGCTACAACAGTTCGATATAGATAGGAGATTCGACGTGACGCTGACAATAACAATCTGTGTCTATCGAACCTGTGGTCGAATGTGCCAAACCTTAACTCTATTAGTCCAAAATTATTCTACATAGGAGAGAAAAGATTCGACATTATAGAGAGAAAAGATTCGACATAGGAGAGAAAGATTCGACATAGGAGAGAAAAGATTCGACATAGGAGAGAAAAGATTCGACATAGGAGAGGAAAGATTCGACATAGGAGAGGAAAGATTCGACATAGGAGAGAAAAGATTCGACATAGGAGAGAAAAGATTCGACATAGGAGAGGAAAGATTCGACATAGGAGAGGAAAGATTCGACATAGGAGAGAAAAGATTCGACATAGGAGAGAAAAGATTCGACATAGGAGAGAAAAGATTCGACATTATAGAGAGAAAAGATTCGACATAGGAGAGAAAAGATTCGACATAGGAGAGAAAAGATTTGTTATTATAGAGAGAAAAGATTCGACATAGAGAGAAAAGATCACTGCTGGAATTGGGTGGGGGAAGTAAAATAAAAATAAAGTTGATGATGAATGTTATTGGCTGATTGTAACCAAAGAGGAGGAGCAGTAAAATAGCTAGAATGACGAAGATTCGACAAAGCATCGAAAGTTAGAAGATTCGACGGTGCAGCAAAACTGTACGATGCTGCAATCGTACATTTCCGGTCAAATGTATCCGCCCATAGGCTATAGAAGAATTCTAATGTTGGTTGACTAGTAATAGTAATGAATAAATATAATTATTACTAGTCATACAACATTAGAATTCTTCTATAGCTTGTGGGCGGAACATTCGACCGGAAATGTATGATTGCTGCGTCGTACAGTTTCACTGCTCCGTCGAATCTTCTTTGAACATTCGACAGACACCATAAGCCTTCAATGACAGATTCGACCTTAATTAATTCAGATTTTCGGACGAATGCAATTTCTAACGAAAAACGAAATAAATAAAAACGAATTTCGGGAGTAACTAAATAAATTTATTTTTCGGACAAAAACGAAATTCCGAAACGAAATATTTCAGTATGCACATGTCTATTGGGTACATGCTCCAGGAGGATGCCCAGCGTTTCGAAGGGTCTGATGATGATACCCGGCTAGAGGAAGGCAGTAGCGTGAGAGCAGAGAGAGGGGATGCTCAAGAAGGACACCAATCTGGCAGTCATGTTCCAGCAGCTGCAGCATACTGCCAGATTGGCTCCTGTGATGAGGAGGGAGGGGATGATGAGGTCACTGACTCCACGTGGGTGCCTAATAGGAGAGAGGAGGAGGAGGAGGATGAGGAGGAGGCACATCTCCAACGAGGCAGGATGCCCTCGGGGGGCCAGGGTAAGGGCAGCACACCGACGGAATCACACCATAGAGCTCCGCCTGTGCAGGGCGCTGCCTCTGCCCGTTATTCAAAAAGTTCTTTGGTGTGGGCCTTTTTTGAGTCGAGTGCATCAGATCGCACAGCTGCTGTTTGCAACATATGTCTCAAGCGTATGTCGCGTGGCCAAAACATCACCCGCTTGGGCACCACATGCTTGACCAGACATATGTTGACCTGCCATGCAGCTCGTTGGCAAGCCTACCTTAAAGACCCACACCAAAGAACAAAGCGGACCTCTCCTTGCACCGCATAAGCTGGGATCTCCAACCCCACTATACCTTCAGTCCTCTCTGAAACCTGCACTGAGAGGAATGAAGGTGTAGAATTAGGTGTGTCACAGCCAAGTACTTGCGGGCACTCTGCTAGCAGTACACCGATGTCCGATTCTAGCAGGCAAATTTCCCTGCCCCAGCTGCTGGACCGTCAAAAGAAGTTCACTCCCAGCCATCCACATGCCCAGCGGTTGAATGCTAGCTTGGCTAAATTGCTAGCGCTTCAACTGCTGCCTTTTCAGTTGGTAGACTCGGCCCCCTTCTGTGAGTTTGTGCAATGTGCGGTTCCTCAGTGGCAGGTTCCCAAACGCCACTTTTTCTCACGGAAGGCAATTCCGGCCCTCTACCGGCATGTGGAAGGCAATGTCTTGGCCTCACTGGACAGGGCGGTCAGCGGTAAGGTGCATATTACCGCTGACTCATGGTCCAGCAGGCATGGACAGGGACGTTACCTTTCTTTCACGGCCCATTGGGTCACTCTTTTGGCAGCTGGGAAGGATGCAGGACAAGGTGCAGTAGTGTTGGAGGTTGTTCCGCCGCCACGCCTCCAAAATGCTACTACTGGTTGTGACACACCTCTCTCCTCCACCCCCTCCTCTTCTTCTTCCTCCATGGCCTCTTCCTGTGCTTTGTCCTCGGAACCAGCGGTGCTCCATAGGCGTTCAAGGGGCTACGCAAGTACGCAGGCAAAAAGATGCCATGCCGTGCTTGCGCTGGTGTGTTTGGGGGACAGGAGCCACACTGGGGCAGAGGTTCTGTCTGCTCTGCAGGGGCAGGCCAAGAGGTGGTTGACGCCACGCCAGCTTAAGCCAGGAATGGTGGTTTGCGACAATGGCACCAACCTCCTCTCCGCCCTCCGACAGGGACAACTGACCCATGTGCCCTGTGTGGCTCACGTCCTTAACCTGGTGGTGCAGCGGTTCTTGGGCAGGTACCCGGGCTTACAGGATGTCCTGAGGCAGGCTCGGAAAGTCTGTGTGCATTTCCGCAGATCTTATAATGCCAGTGCTCGCCTGGCTGAGCTGCAAAAGGAGTTGAACCTGCCCAAGAACCGCCTTATATGTGACATGCCCACCAGGTGGAACTCAACGTTGGCCATGCTGCAGCAGCTGCACACGCAGCAGAGGGCCATCAATGAGTACCTGTGCGACTACGGCACCAGGACAGAGTCAGGGGAGCTCAGGTTTTTTTCACCACGCCAGTGGGGCATGATCAGGGATGCATGCACTGTCCTGGTACCATTTGAGGAGGCCACGAGGATGGTGAGCAGTGACAGTGCATGCATCAGTGACACTGTACCTCTTGTCCACCTGTTGGAACATACGCTGCGTGGAATAATGGACAGGGAACTTGAGGCAGAACAGAGGCAGGAAGAGGAGGACTTCCTTGCCTCTCAAGGCCCCCTTTACCCAGACAGTGTTCCTTCTGTCCCACCCATCGCACAGGAGGAGGAGGAGGAGGAGGATTGTGTCAGCATGGAGGTGGAGCCTGGCACTCAGCATCATCAGCAGCAGACTTTTAGGGATGATTTACAGTCCCAAGAAACCAGTGGACTTGTACGTGGCTGGGAGGAGGTGGCTGCGGATCATGTCGTCCTTAGTGACCCAGAGGACTCCGGACCGAATACCTCAGCTAACCTACGCTGCATGGCCTCCCTGATCCTGCAAAGTCTGCGGAAGGATCCTTGTATTCTTCGAATCAAGGAGAGGGACCATTACTGGCTGGCCACGCTCCTTGATCCACGGTACAAGGGTAAGGTTGCGGACCTTATCTTACTGTCGCAGAGGGAGCAGAGGATGAGACAACTCCGGGAGGCCTTGCAGAAAGGCCTGTGCAACGCGTTCCCAGAGACTGGGAGGTTACAAACTCCTGGTCCTGGACAACGAGTTGCTGAGGCTTCGGTCAGTCAAAGAAGGAGCGGTGGGGAAGGTGACCGTCTGACCGATGCGTTCAGACAATTCTTTAGTCCGCAGCCCCAAGGTATGATCGGTTCCAGCAACTATCGCCAGCGTCTGATATACATGGTGCAGGAATACCTAGGGGCAAGGTCAGACTTGGACACCTTCCCCACCGAAAATCCTCTGGCTTACTGGGTCTTGAGGATGGATCACTGGCCAGAGCTTGCACAGTATGCAATTGAGCTACTGGCCTGTCCTGCATCCAGCGTTCTCTCAGAACGCACATTCAGTGCTGCTGGAGGATTTGTCACGGAACACAGGGTGCGCCTGTCCACCGACTCGGTTGATTGACTGACCTTCAGAAAGATGAACCAGTCTTGGATCACCACCAGCTACCAAACACCTGAAGCTGATATAACAGACTAATTTATTTTCAAATGTCACATCCCTTCAAGACTGATGCTGATGCTGAGAGACTGTCCTGTTATGTTGACTGACTACCCTCCTCCTCCTCAATGATCCAATTGATGATGATAGCTTGGAAGAACATTTTTGTTTCTGGGTGCCGCCACCAGTGGCTAAGGCCCAATTTTTCAGCCCCTGTTTAACAGGGGCGTGTTATTACAATTTTTTATGCAATGCTTTGCAGCGGGGCTCATTCCTGCACTCCAACTAGAGTATCTGGGAGAGGTTGCAGTGTCGTGGCACTAGCACCAGTGGCTAAGGCCCAAATTTTCAGCCCCTGTTTAACAGGGGCGTGTAATTACAATTTTTGATGCAATATTTTGCAACAGGGCTCATTGCTGTGCTCCAAGTACAGTATCTGTGAGGGGTTGCAGTGTTGTGGCACCAGTGCCTAAGGCCCAATTTTTCTGCCCCTGTTTAACAGGGGCGTGTAATTACAATTTTTGATGCAATACTTTGCAACAGGGCTCATTGCTGTGCTCCAAGTACAGTATCTGTGAGGGGTTGCAGTGTTGTGGCACCAGTGCCTAAGGCCCAATTTTTCTGCCCCTGTTTAACAGGGGCATGTAATTACAATTCTTGATCTAATAATTCACAGCAGGGCCCATTCATGCGCCCACCAAGAGTAACTGTGTGGGCTTACAGTGTTGTGTCAACACCACCACCACCAAAGGCCCAATTTTTCAGCCCCTGTTCAACAGGGGCATGCAATTACAATTCTTGATCTAATAATTCACAGCAGGGCCCATTCATGCGCCCACCAAGAGTAACTGTGAGGGCTTACAGTGTTGTGGCAACACCAACATGTAAGGGGCAAATTTCAGCTGAGTATATACGGCAGGCCCCTACTTTCAAACATCCAACTTACAAACGACTCCTCCTTGCAAACGGAAGGATACAACAGGAAGTGAGAGGAAATCTACCCCTAGGAAGGCAAATTCTCTCCTGTAAGAGTTAATATGGGAAAAAAGTGTCTCCTCTCCACTGATGCTTTATCACCAATTCTTGTTTCAATAAAAACCCCAAATTTTCAAAAAACATTTGTCATTAGGACGAAAAGTGAGGTGAACTGTTCTGAACAGGTGCACACTGCACAGACAGCAAAACAAATGTTACAGGGGTGATAACCCTTCCCTATGTTTTCCAAAAAGCTTAAAAATAGATTTTTTGGCTGGAGCTACACTTAACCACTTAACGACCGCTCACTGTATATATACGTTGGCACAATGGCACCGACAGGCACAATCACGTAGAGTGTACGTGATTGCCTTTGTACAGTTGGGGGGTCCGATCGGACCCCCCTTCTGTACAGTGAGCGGTCGGAATTCGTCTGGGAGCGTTCCGAGATGGGGGGGTGGCCGTTCGATTCCGACCACCCCCCCGCGATCGCTCCCGGCGAATAGAAATGCCCCCTCTGTCTGTGTACTGTTTACACAGATAGAGAAAGCAGGAGGAAGTGATGTCATCTCCTGTGCGGCGCTCACATATACCGAGCGTCGTACAAGAGAAGACACACAGGTCAGTGCACTAACACTACACTAACACCAGCACACATAGGCACATAAATCGCCCCCCCAGGCCCCCCCAGATCACCCCCCAGCCCCCCCAGATCACCCCCCAGCCCCCAGTCACAGTGTCACTGATTGCAGTGACCATTTATTTACTGATCACTGCAATCAGTGACATTTGTGACTGTAAAAGTGTCACTACATTTAGTTTTAGGTCCAGTGTAACCCCCTAACCCCCCCCTAATAAAGGTTTAACCCCTTGATCACCCCCCAGATAACCCTTTCACCCCCTAGCACCGCCGTCGCTTGGCGATCATTTTTCTGATCGCTGTCTTGGCGTCGGTGATGCAGATCGGTACCCAGTAATTTTTTTTAGGTTCGCCGCAGGTTTTTATAGCGTCGGGTACCCCCATAAATTATCTAATAAAGGTTTAACCCCCTTGATCGCCCCCCAGGTAACCCTTTCACCCCTATCACCACTGTCACTAAGCGATCGTTTTTCTGATCGATGTCTTAGCGTCGGTGATGCTGATCGGTAGCCAGTATTTTTTTTTAGGTTCGCCGCAGGTTTTTATAGCGTCGGGTACCCCCATAAATTATCTAATAAAGGTTTAACCCCCTTGATCGCCCCCCAGGTAACCCTTTCACCCCCTATCACCACTGTCACTAAGCAATTGTTTTTTCTGATCGCTGTCTTGGCGTCGGTGATGCAGATCGGTACCCAGTAATTTTTTTAGGTTCGCCGCAGGTTTTTATAGCGTCGGGTACCCCCATAAATGATCTAATAAAGGTTTAACCCCCTTGATCGCCCCCCAGGTAACCCTTTCACCCCCTATCACCACTGTCACTAAGCGATCGTTTTTCTGATCGATGTCTTAGCGTCGGTGATGCTGATCGGTAGCCAGTATTTTTTTTTTAGGTTCGCCGCAGGTTTTTATAGCGTCGGGTACCCCCATAAATTATCTAATAAAGGTTTAACCCGCTTGATCGCCCCCCAGGTAACCCTTTCACCCCCTATCACCACTGTCACTAAGCAATTGTTTTTCTGATCGCTGTCTTGGCGTCGGTGATGCAGATCGGTACCCAGTAATTTTTTTAGGTTCGCCGCAGGTTTTTATAGCGTCGGGTACCCCCCATAAATTATCTAATAAAGGTTTAACCCCCTTGATCGCCCCCCAGGTAACCCTTTCACCCCCTATCACCACTGTCGCTAAGCGATCATTTTTCTGATCGATGTCTTAGCGTCGGTGATGCAGATCGGTAGCCAGTAATTTTTTTTAGGTTCGCCGCAGGTTTTTATAGCGTCAGGTACCCCCATATATTATCTAATAAAGGTTTTAACCCCCTAATTGCCCCTAGTTAACCCTTTCACCAGTAATCATCATATAAGTGTTACGGGTGACGCTGGTTAGTTAGTTTGCTTTTTATAGTGTCAGGGCACCCGCCGTATATAACCCAATAAAGGTTTAACCCCCTGATCGCCCGGCGGGTGATATCAATTAGGTTTTAGCGTCAGAGAGGGTCTGCGTCACACCCCAGGCAGCGTCAGGTTAGTGCCAGTAACGCTAACACCCACGCGTGAAGCATACACCTCCCTTAGTGGTATAGTATCTGAACAGATCAATATCTGATCTGATCAGATCTATACTAGCGTCCCCAGCAGTTTAGGGTTCCCAAAAATGCAGTGTTAGCGGGATCAGCCCAGATACCTGCTAGCACCTGCGTTTTGCCCCTCCGTCCAGCCCAGGCCACCCAAGTGCAGTATCGATCGATCACTGTCACTTGCAAAACACAACACACATAACTGCAGCGTTCGCAGAGACAGGCCTGATCCCTGCGACTCCAGTGCTGTAGGAGGTGATTTCACCACCACAGTTAAAAAAAAAAAGAAGCAAATATGCCGAAGCATTGGGGCAGCAGGGGCGGAGGAGCGATTTTGCTCCTAATGCCGCGTACATACGGTCGAAATTCCGACGGAGGCTTGCCCGTGGAAAAGTCCGACCATGTGTGTGCGGCATAACTTTTTTGCGGGAGGATGCCCCCATGCTTCGGCATATATAAATGGTGCATGTATGCCCATCATTAGAAGTGGGTGGATGAAGGGCGGTATTCTAATGGTGGGCATACCCACCGATCAATCTCTTTTTTCGTTCAGCCACCTGGCTGCATGAAAAAAAAAGATTACAATACATGTCCAACAAGGACCAGCAACGTACTGGTATGTTGCTGGACTTTGAATGGTTATACCAGATTGATGCCTGCAGGTTTAGGTATCATCTTGGTATCATTCTTTTCAGCCAGCGGCCGGCTTTAATGTAAAAGCAACCCTAGTGGCTAATTAGCCTCTGGACTGCTTTTACAAGCAGTGGGAGGAAATGCCCCCCCCCCGGATATAAAAAGCGCCATTGGGAAATTGGGAAAGCATTTTATCACACCGATCTTGGTGTGGTCAGATGCTTTGAGGGCAGAGGAAAGATCTACAGTCTAGACCCCAGTTTTTTCAAAAAAAGAGTACCTGTCACTACATATTATTATCATAGGGGATATTTACATTCCCTGAGATAACAATAGAAATGATAAAAAAAAAAAAACATGGAAGGAACAATTTAAAAATAAAATAAAAAAGCAAAATTAATAATAAAAAAAAAAAAAAAAAAAAAACCACCCCTCTCCTGCCCTGCTCTTGCCCAATGGCGAACGCAAGCATCGGTCTGGCGTCATATGTAAACAGCAATTGCACCATGCATGTGAGGTATCACCACCAAGGTCAGATCGAGGGCAGTAATTTTAGCAGTAGACCTCCTCTGTAAATCTAACGGGGTAACCTGTAATGGCTTTTAAAGGCTTTTAAAAATGTATGTAGTTTGTCGCCAATGCGCGTTTGTGCGAAATTTTAAAGCATGTCGTGTTTGGTATCTATGTACTCGGCCTAAGATCATCTTTTTTATTTCATCAAACATTTGGGCAATATAGTGTGTTTTAGTGCATTAAAATAAAAAAAGTGTATTTTTTCCCAAAAAAATGCGTTTGAAAAATCGCTGCGCAAATACTGTGTAGAAAAAAAAAATGCAACACCCACCATTTTATTCTGTAGGGCCTTTGCTTTAAAAATATATATAATGTTTGGGGGTTCAACATAATTTTCCTGCAAAAAAAAATATGTTTTCATGTAAACAAAAAGTGTCAGAAAGGGCTTTGTCTTCAAGTGGTTAGAAGAGTGGATGTAAGCTTCCTAATGTTGTGTATAAAATGCCAGAACAGTTCAAAACCCCCCCAAATGACCCCATTTTGGAAAGTAGACACCCCAAGCTATATACTGAGAGGCATGTCGAGTCCATGGAATATTTTATATGTTGACACAAGTTGCGGAAAAAAGACAATTTTTTTTTTTTTTTTTTTGCACAAAGTTGTCACTAAATGATATATTGCTCAAACATGCCATGGGCATATGTGGAATTACACCCCAAAATACATTCTGTTGCTTCTCCTGAGTACGGGGATACCACATGTGTGAGACTTTTTGGGAGCCTAGCCGCGTACGGGACCCCAAAAACCAATCACCGCCTTCAGGCTTTCTAAGGGTGTAAATTTTTGATTTCACTTCTCACTGCCTATTACAGTTTCGGAGGCCATGGAATGCCCAGATGGCACAAAACCCCCCCAAATGACCCCATTTTGGAAAGTAGACACCCCAAGCTATTTGCTGAGAGGTATTGTGAGTATTTTGCAGATCTCGCTTTTTGTCACAAAGTTTTGAAAATTGAAAAAAAAAAAAAGAAAAAAAAAAATTCTTTCTTAATTTTCAAAAACAAATGAGAGCTGTAAAATACTCACCATGCCTCTCAGCAAACAGCTTGGGGTGTCTACTTTCCAAAATGGGGTCATTTGGGGGGGTTTTGTGCTATTTTGGCATTTTATGGCCTTCGAAACTGTGATAGATAGTGAGGAGTGAAATCAAAAATTTGTGCCTAGAAATCCTGAAGGCGGTGATTGGTTTTCGGGGTCCCGTACGCGGCTAGGCTCCTAAAAAGTCCCACACATGTGGTATCCCCGTACTCAGGAGAAGCAGCAAAATTTATTTTGGGGTGCAGTTCCACATATAACCATGGCATGTGTGAGCAATATATCATTTAGTGACAACTTTTTGTAATTTTTTTTTTTTTTTGTCATTATTCAATCACTTGGGACAAAAAAAAATATTCAATGGGCTCAACAGGCCTCTCAGCAATTTCCTTGGGGTGTCTACTTTCTAAAATGGGGTCATTTGGGGGGGGTTTTGTGCTATTTTGGCATTTTATGGCCTTCAAAACTGTGATAGGTAGTGAGGAGTGAAATCAAAAATTTGCGCCCTTAGAAATCCTGAAGGCGGTGCTTGGTTTCCGGGGTCCCGTACGTGGCTAGGCTCCTAAAAAGTCCCACACATGTGGTATTCCCGTACTCAGGAGAAGCAGCAGAATGTATTTTGGGGTGCAATTCCACATATAACCATGGCATGTGTGAGCAATATATCATTTAGTGACAACTTTTTGTATTTTTTTTTTTTTTTTGTCATTATTCAATCACTTGGGACAAAAAATAAAAAATTCAATGGGCTCAACATGCCTCTCAGCAATTTCCTTGGGGTGTCTACTTTCCAAAATGGGGTCATTTGGGGGGGTTTTGTACTGCCCTGCCATTTTAGCACCTCAAGAAATGAGATACGCAGTCATAAATTTAAAGCTGTGTAAATTCCAGAAAATGTACCCTAGTTTGTAAACGCTATAACTTTTGCGCAAACCGATAAATATACACTTATTGACGTTTTGTTTACTAAAGACATGTGGCTGAATACATTTTGGCCTAAATGTATGACTAAAATTGAGTTTATTCGATTTTTCTTATAACAAAAAGTAGAAAATATCATTTTTTTTCAAAATTTTCGGTCTTTTTCCGTTTATATCGCAAAAAAGAAAAATCGCAGAGGCAATCAAATACCATTAAAAGAAAGCTCTATTTGTGGGAAGAAAAGGACGCAAATTTTGTTTGGGTACAACATTGCATATCCGCACAATTTACAGTTAAAGCAGCGCAGTGCAAAATTCTGAATTCACCTCTGGTCCTCTAGCTACCAAATGGTCCGGGGCTTAAGTGGTTAAACAATGTACCTGTTCAAAATTACAAACAGAATCTACATAAGAACAAACCTACAGTCCCTGTCTTGTATGCACCGCCTGTATACGGCTGTTCAGAGTATATAGGGCCTTTTTTATTTTGTGTGCGGGGTTCCCCTTAATATCCATACAAGACCCAAAGGGGCTGGTAATGGGCTGGGGTAGGGGGGGGGGCTGTGATGGGGTAGCTATGCCATTTTTCTTAAAGATTTTCATCCATATTACTGGGACCAGACATTACATTAAAGCCGCAAACAGTTTTAAATGGCTTTTTTTCCTTTAGAAATGTAATTTTGTGCAGGGACAGTTCTAAACACGGGAAACATGTGGCACTTCACAGGCATACTTTAGACACCCCCCAGGTACGATATTTAAAGGAATATTTGACTTTTTTTTTTTCACTTTATGCATCATTAACCACTTGACAACTGGGCACTTAAACCCCCTTCCTAACCAGACGAATTTTCAGCTTTCGGTGCTCTCACATTTTGATTGACAATTACTCAGTCATACAACACTGTACCCATATGAAATTTTTGTCCTTTTTTTTACACAAATAGAGCTTTCTTTTGGTGGTATTTAATCACTGTTGGGTTTTTTATTTTTTGCGCTATAAGAGAAAAAAGACTGAAAATTTTGTAAAAAAATGAATTTTTCTTTGTTTCCGTTATAACATTTTGCAAATTAGTATTTTTTCTTCATAAATTTTGTCCAAAATTTATACTGCTACATATCTTTGGTAAAAATAAGTACAAATTGGTGCATATTTTTTGGTCTTTGTGAAAGTTATAGAGTCCACAAGCTATGGTGCCAATATCTGAAAATTGATCACACCTGAAGTACTGACGGCCTATCTCTATTCTTGAGACCCTAACATGCCAGAAAAGTACAAATACCCCCCAAATGACCCCTTTTTGGAAAGAAGACATTCCAAGGTATTTAGAAAGAGTCATTGTGAGTTTTTTGAAGTTGTCATTTTTTCCCACAATTCTTTGCAAAAATCAAGATTTTTTTTTCACAAAATTGTCATATTAGCAGGTTATTTCTCACACACAGCATATGCATACCACAAATTACACCCCAAAACACATTCTGCTATTCCTCACGAGTATGGCGATACCACATGTGTGAGACTTTTACACAGCGTGGCCACATACAGAGGCCCGACATGCAGGGAGCACCTTCAGGCGTTCTGGAGCACCCAGGCCAATCATCATTTGTTTGCTAGAAAACTACATAGAACCCCAAAACATTATATATGTTTTTTTAGCAAAGACCTTAAAGAAAATAATGGTGGTCATTGCAACTTTTTATCTTGCACGGTATTTGCGCAGAAATTTTTCTAACACGTTTTTTATGGAAAAAAACAGTTTTGTGCTTAACCACTTAACGACCGCTCACTGTATATATACGTCGGCAGAATGGCACCGACAGGCACAATCACGTAGAGCATACGTGATTGCCTTTGTACAGTTGGGGGGTCCGATCGGACCCCCCTCCTATACAGTGAGCGGTGGCTAAGTGTCCGGGAGCGTTCCGGGATGAGGGGGCAGCCATTCGTTTCTGGCCACCCCCTCGCGATCGCTACCGGCGAATGGAAATGCCCCCTCTGTCTGTGTCAGACAGAGGGAGCAGGAGGAAGTGATGTCATCTCTGGTGCGGCGCTCACATATACCGAGCGCCGTACAAGAGAAGATATCAGGTCAGTGCACACAACACTACACTGACACCAGGACACATAGGGACATAAATCGCCCCCCAGGCCCCCCCAGACACCCCAGATCACCCCCCAGATCACCCCCCCAGCCCCCAGTCACAGTGTCACTGATTGCAGTGACCATTTATTTAGTGATCACTGCAATCAGTGACATTTGTGACTGTAAAAGTGTCACCAAAGTTTAGTCTTAGGTCCAGTGTAGCCCCCTAACCCCCCCTAATAAAGGTTTAACCCCCTGATCACCCCCCAGATAACCCTTTCACCGCCTATCACCACTGTCGCTTAGCGATCAATTTTCTGATCGCTGTCTTAGCGTCAGTGATGCCGATCGGCAGCCAGTAATTTTTTTTAGGTTCGCCGCAGGTTTTTATAGCGTCAGGTACCCCAATATATTATCTAATAAAGGTTTAACCCCCTTGATCGCCCCCCAGGTAACCCTTTCACCCCCTATCACCACTGTCACTAAGCGATCGTTTTTCTAAACGCTGTCTTAGTGTCTGTGATGCAGATCGGTAGCCGGTAATTTTTTTTAGGTTCGCCGCAGGTTTTTATAGCGTCAGGTACCCCAATATATTATCTAATAAAGGTTTAACCCCCTTGATCGCCCCCCAGGTAACCCTTTCACCCCCTATCACCACTGTCGCTAAGCAATTGTTTTTCTAAACGCTGTCTTAGTGTCGGTGATGCAGATCGTAGCCAGTAATTTTTTTTAGGTTCGCCGCAGGTTTTTATAGCGTCAGGTACCCCAATATATTATCTAATAAAGGTTTACCCCCTTGATCGCCCCCCAGGTAACCCTTTCACCCCCTATCACCACTGTCACTAAGCGATCGTTTTTCTAAACGCTGTCTTAGTGTCTGTGATGCAGATCGGTAGCCGGTAATTTTTTTTAGGTTCGCCGCAGGTTTTTATAGCGTCAGGTACCCCAATATATTATCTAATAAAGGTTTAACCCCCTTGATCGCCCCCCAGGTAACCCTTTCACCCCCTATCACCACTGTCGCTAAGCAATTGTTTTTCTAAACGCTGTCTTAGTGTCGGTGATGCAGATCGTAGCCAGTAATTTTTTTTAGGTTCGCCGCATGTTTTTATAGCGTCAGGTACCCCAATATATTATCTAATAAAGGTTTAACCCCCTTGATCGCCCCCCCAGGTAACCCTTTCACCCCCATCACCACTGTCGCTAAGCAATCGTTTTTCTAAACGCTGTCTTAGTGTCGGTGATGCAGATCGGTAGCTGGTAATTTTTTTTAGGTTCGCCGCAGGTTTTTATAGCGTCAGGTACCCCCATATATTATCTAATAAAGGTTTTAACCCCCTGATTGCCCCTAGTTAACCCTTTCACCAGTGATCACCATATAAGTGTTACGGGTGACGCTAGTTAGTTAGTTTGCTTTCTATAGTGTCAGGGCACCCGCCGTGTATATAACCCAATAAAGGTTTAACCCCCTGATCGCCCGGCGGGTGATATCAATTAGGTTTTAGCGTCAGAGAGGGTCTGAGTCACACCCCAGGCAGCGTCAGGTTAGTGCCAGTAACGCTAACACCCACACGTGAAGCATACACCCCCCTTAGTGGTATAGTATCTGAACAGATCAATATCTGATATGATCAGATCTATACTAGCGTCCCCAGCAGTTTAGGGTTCCCAAAAACACAGTGTTAGCGGGATCAGCCCAGATACCTGCTGGCACCTGCGTTTTGCCCCTCCGTCCAGCCCAGGCCACCCAAGTGCAGTATCGATCGATCACTGTCACTTACAAAACAAAAACACACATAACTGCAGCGTTCGCAGAGACAGGCCTGATCCCTGCGACTCCAGTGCTGTAGGAGGTGATTTCACCACCACAGTTAAAAAAAAAGCAAATATGCCGAAGCATTGGGGCAGCAGGGGCGGAGGAGCGATTTTGCTCCTAATGCCGCGTACATACGGTCGAAATTCCGACGGAGGCTTGCCCGTGGAAAAGTCCGACCATGTGTGTGCGGCATAACTTTTTTGCGGGAGGATGCCCCCATGCTTCGGCATATATAAATGGTGCGTGTATGCCCATCATTGGAAGTGGGTGGATGAAGGGCGGTATTCTAATGGTGGGCATACCCACCGATCAATCTCTTTTTTCGTTCAGCCAACTGGCTGCATGAAATAAAAAGATTACAATACATGTCCAACAAGGACCAGCAACGTACTGGTATGTTGCTGGACTTTGAATGTTTATACCAGAATGATGCCTGCGGGTTTAGGTATCATCTTGGTATCATTCTTTTCAGCCTGCGGCCGGCTTTCATGTAAAAGCAATCCTAGCGGCTAATTAGCCTCTGGACTGCTTTTACAAGCAGTGGGAGGGAATGCCCCCCCCGGATATAAAAAGCGCCATTGGGAAATTGGGAAAGCATTTTATCACACCGATCTTGGTGTGGTCAGATGCTTTGAGGGCAGAGGAAAAATCTAGGGTCTAGAAGACCCCAGTTTTTTCAAAAAAAGAGTACCTGTCACTACCTATTGCTATCATAGGGGATATTTACATTCCCTGAGATAACAATAAAAATGATAAAAAAAAAATACTTGGAAGGAACAATTTAAAAATAAAATAAAAAAGCAAAATTAATAATAAAAAAAAAAGAAAAAAAAAAAGCACCCCTGTCCTGCCCTGCTCTTGCCCAATGGCGAACGCAAGCGTCGGTCTGGCGTCATATGTAAACAGCAATTGCACCATGCATGTGAGGTATCACCGCGAAGGTCAGATCGAGGGCAATCATTTTAGCAGTAGACCTCCTCTGTAAATCTACTGGGGTAACCTGTAAAGGCTTTTAAAGGCTTTTAAAAATTTATGTAGTTTGTCACCAATGCGCGTTTGTGCGAAATTTTAAAGCATGTCGTGTTTGGTATCTATGTACTTGGCCTAAGATCATCTTTTTTATTTCATCAAACATTTGGGCAATATAGTGTGTTTTAGTGCATTAAAATTAAAAAAAGTGTATTTTTTAACCCCAAAAATGCGTTTGAAAAATCGCTGCGCAAATACTGTGTAGAAAAAAAAATGCAACACCCACCATTTTAATCTGTAGGGCCTTTGCTTTAAAAATATATATAATGTTTGGGGGTTCAACATAATTTTCTTGCAAAAAAAAAAATGTTTTCATGTAAACAAAAAGTGTCAAAAAGGGCTTTGTCTTCAAGTGGTTAGAAGAGTGGATGTAAGCTTCCTAATGTTGTGTATAAAAT
The DNA here is from genome assembly GCA_029206835.1 of Rana muscosa. NCBI lineage: Eukaryota > Metazoa > Chordata > Amphibia > Anura > Ranidae > Rana > Rana muscosa. The sequence goes on from CM055116.1 coordinate 827,969,046, forward strand.
GCCAGAACAGTTCAAAACCCCCCCAAATGACCCCATTTTGGAAAGTAGACACCCCAAGCTATATACTGAGAGGCATGTCGAGTCCATGGAATATTTTATATGTTGACACAAGTTGCGGAAAAACGACAATTTTTTTTTTTTTTTGCCACAAAGTTGTCACTAAATGATATATTGCTCAAACATGCCATGGGCATATGTGGAATTACACCCCAAAATACATTCTGTTGCTTCTCCTGAGTACGGGGATACCACATGTGTGAGACTTTTTGGGAGCCTAGCCACGTACGGGACCCCAAAAACCAAGCACCGCCTTCAGGCTTTCTAAGGGTGTAAATTTTTGATTTCACTTCTCACTGCCTATCACAGTTTCGGAGGCCATGGAATGCCCAGATAGCACAAAACCCCCCCAAATGACCCCATTTTGGAAAGTAGACACCCCAAGCTATTTGCTGAGAGGTATTGTGAGTATTTTGCAGATCTCACTTTTTGTCACAAAGTTTTGAAAATTGAAAAAAAAAAAATATATATATATATATATTTTCTTTCTTCATTTTCAAAAACAAATGAGAGCTGTAAAATACTCGCCATTCCTCTCAGCAAATAGCTTGGGGTGTCTATATTCCAAAATGGGGTCATTTGGGGGGGTTTTGTGCGATTTTGGCATTTTATGGCCTTCGAAACTGTGATAGGTAGTGAGGAGTGAAATCAAAAATTTGTGCCTAGAAATCCTGAAGGCGGTGCTTGGTTTTCGGGGTCCCGTACGCGGCTAGGCTCCTAAAAAGTCCCACACATGTGGTATCCCCGTACTCAGGAGAAGCAGAAAAATGTATTTTGGGGTGTAATTCCACATATAACCATGGCATGTGTGAGCAATATATCATTTAGTGACAACTTTTTGTAATTTTTTTTTTGTCATTATTCAATCACTTGGGACAAAAAAAAATATATTCAATGGGCTCAACAGGCCTCTCAGCAATTTCCTTGGGGTGTCTACTTTCTAAAATGGGGTCATTTGGGGGGGTTTTGTGCTATTTTGGCATTTTATGGCCTTCGAAACTGTGATAGGTAGTGAGGAGTGAAATCAAAAATTTGCGCCCTTAGAAATCCTGAAGGCGGTGCTTGGTTTCCGGGGTCCCGTACGCGGCTAGGCTCCCAAAAAGTCCCACACATGTGGTATCCCCGTACTCAGGAGAAGCAGCAAAATGTATTTTGGGGTGAAATTCCACATATAACCATGGCATGTGTGAGCAATATATCATTTAGTGACAACTTTTTGTAATTTTTTTTTTTTTTTAGTCATTATTCAATCACTTGGGACAAAAAAATAAAAAATTCAATGGGCTCAACATGCCTCTCAGCAATTTCCTTGGGGTGTCTACTTTCCAAAATGGGGTCATTTGGGGGGGTTTTGTACTGCCCTGTCATTTTAGCACCTCAAGAAATGAGATAGGCAGTCATAAATTTAAAGCTGTGTAAATTTCAGAAAATGTACCCTAGTTTGTAAACTCTATAACTTTTGCGCAAACCAATAAATATACGCTTATTGACATTTTTTTTACTAAAAACATGTGGCTGAATACATTTTGGCCTAAATGTATGACTACAATTGAGTTTATTCGATTTTTCTTATAACAAAAAGTAGAAAATATCATTTTTTTTCAAAATTTTCGGTCTTTTTCCGTTTATATCGCAAAAAATAAAAATCGCAGAGGCAATCAAATACCATTAAAAGAAAGCTCTATTTGTGGGAAGAAAAGGACGCAAATTTCGTTTGGGTACAACATTGCATGTCCGCACAATTTACAGTTAAAGCAGCGAAGTGCAAAATTCTGAATTCACCTCTGGTCCTCTAGCTACCAAATGGTCCGGGGCTTAAGTGGTTAAAAGAAAAATAAAACAGTAAAGTTAGCCCAATGTTTTTGCATAATGTGAAGGATGAAGTTACGCCGAGTAAATAGATACCTAACATGTCACCCTTCAAAATTGCACACGCTCGTGGAATGGCGCCAAACTTCGCTACTTAAAAATCCCCATAGGCAACGCTTTAAATATTTTTACTGGTTACATGTTTTGAGTTACAGAGGAGGTCTAGGGCCAAAATTATTGCTCTCGCTCTAAAGTTCGCAACGATACCTCACACCGCTTTCATATGTGGGCAGGTCTTACGTATGCGTTCACTTCTGCATGCGAGCTCGCGGGGGCAGGGGCGCTTTAAAAAAAAATATATATTTTATTGTTCATTTTACTTTATTTATTTTAGTTTGACATGTTTTTCCGCCCCAAATTTTTTTTTGATCACTTTTATTCCTATTACAAGGAATGTAAACATCCCTTGTAATAGGAATATGGCATGACAGGTCCTCTTTACAGTGAGATATGGGGTCAATAAGACCCCACATCTCACCTCTAGGCTGGGAAGCCTGAAAAAAAACCAAAAAAAAAAACAATCTTGGCTTTGATCGTAGCGGTGAGTCGGTAGAAGCACCGGAGGGCAGCGGAAGGGGGGGCATCCCCTCTCACCTTCCGTAAGAGCGATCAAGCGGTGGAACAGCCGCTATGATCGTTCTTATGGTGCAGGGAATCGCCAGCTGAAAAAGCGAATATCTGAATGATGCCTGTAGCTGCTCCCATCATTCAGATATACCCCCACAAAGTCAAGGACATCATATGACGGCCGGCGGGCGGGAAGTGGTTATTGCGGAGTATTTCCGGGTATTGAGGAGTATTGCAGGGTATTGAGGAGTATTGCAGGGTATTGAGGAGTATTGCAGGGTATTGCAGAGTATTGCCGGGTATTGCGGAGTATTGCCGGGTATTGCGGAGTATTGCGGAGTATTGCCGAGTATTGCGGGGTATTGCCGGGTATTGAGGAGTATTGCCGGGTATTGCGGAGTATTGCCGGGTATTGCCGGGTATTGCGGAGTATTGCCGAGTATTGCCGAGTATTGCGGGGTATTGCCGGGTATTGCCGGGTATTGAGGAGTATTGCAGGGTATTGTGGAGTATTGCAGGGTATTGTGGAGTATTGCCGGGTATTGTGGAGTATTGCCGGGTATTGTGGAGTATTGTCGGGTATTGTGGAGTATTGCCGGGTATTGAGGTGTATTGCAGGGTATTGAGGAGTATTGCAGGGTATTGAGGAGTATTGCGGAGTATGGCAGGGTATTGCGGAATATGGCAGAGTATTGCACAGTATGGCAGGGTATTGCACAGTATGGGCAGAGTATGGGCAGGGTATTGCACAGTATGGGCAGGGTATTGCAGAGTATTGGCAGGGTATTGCAGAGTATTGCACAGGGTATTGCAGAGTATTGCACAGGGTATTGCAGAGTATTGCACAGGGTATTGCACAGGGTATTGCAGAGTATTGCACAGGGTATTGCAGAGTATTGCACAGGGTATTGCAGAGTATTGCAGAGTATTGCAGAGTATTGCACAGGGTACTGCACAGGGTATTGCAGAGTATTGCACAGGGTATTGCACAGGGTATTGCAGAGGGTATTGCAGAGTATTGCACAGGGTATTTCAGAGTATTGCACAGGGTATTGCAGAGTATTGGCAGGGTGTATTGCAGAGTATTGGCAGGGTATTGCACAGGGATGGCTGAGCAGGGATGGATGGATGGCTGGATCTGTGACTGCAATTGTCACAGATCCAGCCCACAGCTGACATGATCTGACATGGGGGAGGGAGCGGACATGATCCGCTCCCTCCCCTCTCCTCTCACACTGTACCGATCGGTACAGAGAGGGGAGGGAGGAACCGGCGTCATCACATGACGCCGGTCTGTTTACAAGTGATCGCTCCGTCATTTGACGGAGCGATCACGTGGTAAACGGCCGCGATTAGCGGCCATCTACCGTGATCTGTGATGCGCCGGGTCTTCTGGACCCGGCGGTCACGGACATATCCTGGAGCGCGCCCCAGGGGGCGCGCGGGAGCAAGATTCTGTGAGGACGTCCCTGGGACGTCCACTCAGGATAACTCGACCGCGCTTTGGACGTCTTTCGTACATTTCGCGGTCGGCAAGTGGTTAAAATGACTGCTCCCGAAAAACGGCCGTTTTTAAAACTTTTTTTTGGATTGATACATGTCCCCTGGTGCAGAACCCGGGTTCCCAAACCCTTTTTAGGACAATAACATGCATAATAGTCATTATAATTAGCACTTTAGATTTTGAACGTTCGCATCCATTGTATTTAATAGGGTTCTAAAGTTCGTGCGAACTTTCGGTCCATTCGCGGGTTCTGGTGCGAACCGAACCCGGGGGTGTTCGGCTCATCACTATTCCTAAGAGCACAGTGGCCTCCATAAATGGAAGACGTTTGGGACGACCAGAACCCTTCCTAGAGCTGGCCGTCCAGCCAAACTGAGCTATCGGGGGAAAAGAGCCTTGGTGAGAGAGGTAAAGAAGAACCCAAAGATCACTGTGGCTTAGCTCCAGAGATGCAGTCGGGAGATGGGAGAAAGTTGTAGAAAGTCAACCATCACTGCAGCCCTCCACCATTCGAGGCTTTATGGCAGAGTGGCCCGACTGAAGCCTCTTCTCAGTGCAAGACACATGAAAGCCTGCATCCAGTTTGCTAAAAAACACCTGAAGGACTCCAAGATGGTGAGAAATAAGATTCTCTGATGAGACCAGGATAGAACTTTTTTGGCCTTAATTCTAAGCGGTATGTGTGGAGAAAACCAGGCACTGCTCATCACCTGTCCAATACAGTCCCAACAATGAAGCATGGTGGTGGCAGCATCATGCTGTGGGGGTGTTTTTCAGCTGCAGGGACAGGACGACTGGTTGCAATCAAGGGAAAGATGAACGCGGCCAAGTACAGGGATATACTGGACGAAAACCTTCTCCAGAGTGCTCAGGACCTCAGACTGGGCCGAAGGATGACGTCTAGTGACGAAACGCGTAAGTCAGAGCTACGCAAATTACGTCATCATGCCGGAAGTTCCCGAGAGCAGTGGTTGGAACGCAAGGTGAACGCAAGGAACACAAGGTGAATCGCATGCCGCGATACCTATGCTCAGGACAGCAGAGATTGTTCATTTGCTATTTTTATACCTGCTGTAGCTGTTGTTTAGTACCGCTGTTTTTTTTAACATTTGTTGTTTTAATTTTAATAATTAAAAAAAAAAAAAAAAACTACCGTCTCTATGGATTACACTATGGGAGTTTTTTGGTCTCTGCCCATGTGAGGAACGTCTATCTGCCTTTGCCATTGGACCTGTTTGCTGATTATCTGTATGAGCCTACGAGTGACTGCTCCTGCCCGGATATAAGGACCCCCTGCGTGAAGACGCCGGAACTATACCTGATGTGCCTGATACCCCTGTAGGGGCTCTAGAATCTGGTAAGCGAGGACACAGTAGGGGTTCACTGAAGTCACCATTTGACCGCTGAGAGCACTATTGTCACTTGGAACTATTCTGAAGAATCTTTGGTCATTTGTCTATAAGGATGTATTTTAGCCATTGGATATAAACTACACTTTGAACTTTATGTCACACAGCTGCAGGCTATATTAGCCACATGTGTGCTGGATTGCTGATATACACAATTAATTACTGCACTGGACACTTTATTGTTTAAATATATATTTATTATTTTTATTTTTTATTGATGCACTTTAATGTTGATTGACTCTTATTCACCATATTGATGCACTTTGGTTGTATCTCAGCAGTGCATATCTGTACATGCATTTGGGATTGGTTTATGTGAATTAGCACTTTGTGTTGTGATTTACACACATAGAACGTATCAGTTGTTACACCTGCTCACATCAATTAGCCTCATCAGTAGGCTTTACTGCACTATTGGTAACTTATAGGAAGCCACATTTAATGATTTTTGTTTAGACACATTGTCTTCACTTAGACCTATTGGGTCATCTAGTGGGAGGTAGCGCCACCACCCCTCCTCATTATATCTTACCTTCCAACAAGACAATGACCCCAAGCACACAGCTAAAATAACGAAGGAGTGGCTTCACAACAACTCCGTGACTGTTCTTGCATGGCCCAGCCAGAGCCCTGACTTAAACCCAATTGAGCATCTCTGGAGAGACCTAAAAATGGCTGTCCACCAACATTTACCATCCAACCTGACAGAACTGGAGAGGATCTGCAAGGAGGAATGGCAGAGGATCCCCAAATCCAGGTGTGAAAAACTTGTTGCATCTTTCCCAAAAAGACTCATGGCTGTATTAGATCAAAAGGGTGCTTCTACTAAATACTGAGCAAAGGGTCTGAATACTTAGGACCATGTGATATTTTAGACATTAAGCCAAGCAGACAGATGGCTATAACCCAGCCCAGGCCTTTGGTTAGCACACCAGTGCTAAATTCTTCAGAGATGGTAGACTGCAGCAATGGAATGGTGACTCCACAATATGAGCAGGCATATGACTGCAAAAGTTTTTATGTGTAGAAAACAAAAAGGAAAAAACATAGCGTGATCCTGCCACACAAAATTATGTGGGATACATGACAACACCAAGTGTGTGGGATACATGACAACACCAAGTGTGTGATAGTTTATAAGAGTGAACCACCACCGTATAAGTAATCTCCTTACCAAACAAAACATATAATCAAGCCTTGACCAGTTTATATATGGTCATTCCCTACTGTATAGCTGATAGCTGACAGAAACCCAGGAACCCAGGATTTTTTTCAGCAGTTTCTTGGCTACTTGTTTAGCTCTCAAAGTTACACTACATCTGCCTCCCTGGTGTGGTCATGGCACATGAAGGTGTCCCGTGATCATGTCACGGAGCGGCAGAACAGAGGGAGATGCAAACAAGTCATTTCACTGTTCTGCCTAGTGACAGGACAGTGATCTACTGCTCCCTGTCATCGGGAGCAGTGATCACTGTCATGCCACTGGTAGGCCTGCCCCCACACAGTTAGAATCATTCCCTAGGACACACTTAACCCCTTCCTCGCCCCCTAGTGGTTAACCCCTTCCCTGCCAGTGTCAATTATACAGTAATCAGTGCATTTTTATAGCACTGATTGCTGTATAAATGACAATTGTCCCGAAATAGTGTCAAAAGTGTCCGATGTGTCCGCCGCATTATCGCAGTTACGGTAAAAATCGCTGATCGCCGCCATTACTAATAAAAGTGCCATAAAACTATCCCCTATTTTGTAGATGCTATAACTTTTGCGCAAACCAATCAATATACGCTTATTGTGATTTTTTTTTACCAAAAATATGTAGAAGGAATAGGGGGGGAGGGTTGGGACTTTGTGTGAGTTGTATGTGGTGGAACCAAACATGATTAAATGGGTATAGAAAGACCATTTATTGGTACACCAATGGTTGACATTTTAAAAACAATGTCGTTTGCATACAAGCTAAAAAATACATTATACTGATGGCATTATATAACAATACAGCACATAGTACAGAGGATTTTTTCACATATAGTCCCCCATATGATGGGTAGAAAAAGGTCACAGTAGGGATCTAACAGCATTATAAAACCATCTAAAATAGTTGAAATGTAGTAGATGCATCAGAAGTAATATCAGCGCATTTCGTGGGCTTATACCCACTCGTCAGGAGCACGATGCATCAAATTCTAAAAGAAAGGGAAAAGGGGAGACCCATGATACAATGTGACTCCCCGTATGGGGAAAATGGAGATAAATAGAAATAATGACTGTCCATGCCTACTCAATACTCACATTTGAATCAATGTGGGGGGCTGTGTGAAACCATGTGCCAGAGTCCGGCCAGGGAAGTCTCGCCCAGGAGCTGAAGAGGGGAACCAAGGAGAAAATGGGAGCAAATGCCCGGTTCCCCCAGAGTGTCCTAGGTGAAAGGTCTTTGTGGCGTGATTGGGTTTCTATGAAGTAAAAAATTGTTTGTATAAATGATGTGTACCATCAAAGTATATAATAATAGAAGGAGAGGGGTGACACCCATGATCACAGTGAAGGAAAGGTGTGGACCATCTAGCCAAGGTGACAGAGGAGATGAGGGAGCAGGCAACCCAGAAAGGAAGGATAAGTGTGTCAAAAGAAAAGGAAAAGATGAAAAGAATTAAGGTTGTTAAAATGTATGAAGGAAATAATGTGCACAGGAATGCTCACTGTGCAATTACCTTGGTGGAGCGTTACAAAAATGAATATGACGAATCCAGGCTAAGAAGGTATTGGTCTGGATGTCCAGGGCTGTGCCATCTTGTCAGTGAGCTATCAAATACTGGGGGCCAGGAAAGAGCCGGTTTTTAAAATGTCAACCATTGGTGTATCAATAAATGGTCTTTCTATACCCATTTAATCATGTTTGGTTCCACCACATACACCTCACACAAAGTCCCAACCCTTCCCCCCCTATACCTACAGACAGGGATGGGGGCGTGAACCTTTCCTCACGTCCCATATAAAGTCCCAACATATGCCCCCCCTTTTTTCTCAAAAATATGTGGAAAAATACATATCGGCCTAAACTGAGGAAAAAAAATGTTTTTTATATATTTTTGGGGGATATTTATTATAGCAATAAGTAAAAAATATTGCTTTTTTTTCAAAATTGTCGCTATTTTTTGTTTATAGCGCCAAAAATAAAAACCGCAGAGGTGATCAAATACCACCAAAAGAAAGCTCTATTTGTGGGAAAAAAGTACGTCAATTTTGTTTGGGTACAACCTCACACGACCACGCAATTGTCAGTTAAAGAGGATTGGTGAGCAGGTGAAAACCCAAACATCCTTCTTAACACAGTACAGATACTGCATGCAGACACCTATTCTCCATTTTAGTGTCAGAGGATGCTTGTTTGGAGCTGTCACTTTTAGCCATTCTGTTCTTACAAACCACTACCTAACAGGATATCCTAGAGGATTAGAAGGGGGGAAAAGTTGCGCAACCTAAATAATAAATACCAAAGTGCAAAATATAACAAATATGACTTAGTAAAGGTATATATACATAGTGAACAAACCAATTCAGTGAAAATAATTCCCAATAATTAAATTGATGAATCAATGTGAATGTCCACATAAGTCCATATAATCCATAAACCCTGATCAGTGAAAAAACTTTCAATCCGGAGTATCAAAAAGGAAAAGATTGTGACTTCCTATCCACACTAGAATCCACACGTGCACCACCACCAGTATAGTGTGCTTACCAGAGGCAAGCTTAAACAATGCCAGACTGCAAAGTAGCCCACTTCCTCGTAGCAGATGGACCCTCAGGGATGGAACTCCTGTGCTGTTTTGAACTCAATATCCGCCAATCATGGAAATGAAGAGGGGAAAACACATAGTGTGTACCGTCCAACAGCAATTTTAATAGATAAAAAGATGTCTACTTACATCAAACGATATAAAAGCAAGCATGAAAGAAGCCGGCCGGCATGCACTCTCCCGTTCAGCGATGATGTCAGCGCGTCAACCTCCCGTCGTACGTTTCGCTATAGATAGCGTTGTCTAGGGAACGTTCCTCAATAACTGGAGGGCCTATATAAATATTTATATATTTATACACCTTCCCCACCGCTCCTTCTTTGACTGACCGAAGCCTCAGCAACTCGTTGTCCAGGACCAGGAGTTTGTAACCTCCCAGTCTCTGGGAACGCGTTGCACAGACCTTTCTGCAAGGCCTCCCGGAGTTGTCTCATCCTCTGCTCCCTCTGTGACGGTAAGATAAGGTCCGCAACCTTACCCTTGTACCGTGGATCAAGGAGAGTGGCCAGCCAGTAATGGTCCCTCTCCTTGATCCGAATAAGACGAGGATCCTTCCGCAGACTTTGCAGGATCAGGGAGGCCATGGTTAGCTGAGGCATTCGGTCCGGAGTCCTCTGGGTCACTAAGGATGACATGATCCGCAGCCACCTCCTCCCAGCCACGTACAAGTCCACGGGTTTCTTGGGACTGTAAATCATCCCTAAAAGACTGCTGCTGATGATGCTGAGTGCCAGGCTCCACCTTCATGCTGACACAATCCTCCTCCTCCTCTTCCTCCTCCTCCTCCTCTTCCTGTGCGATGGGTGGGACAGAAGGAACACTGTCTGGGTAAAGGGGGCCTTGAGAGGCAAGGAAGTCCTCCTCTTCCTGCCTCTGTTCTGCCTCAAGTGCCCTGTCCATTATTCCACACAGCGTATGTTCCAACAGGTGGACAAGAGGTACAGTGTCACTGATGCATGCACTGTCACTGCTCACCATCCTCATGGCCTCCTCAAATGGTGCCAGGACAGTGCATGCATCACTGATCATGCCCCACTGGCGTGGTGAAAAAAAACAGAGCTCCCCTGACCCTGTCCTGGTGCCGTAGTCGCACAGGTACTCATTGATGGCCCTCTGCTGCGTGTGCAGCCGCTGCAGCATGGCCAGCGTTGAGTTCCACCTGGTGGGCATGTCACATATAAGGCGGTACTTGGGCAGGTTCAACTCCTTTTGCAGCTCAGCCAGGCGAGCACTGGCATTATAAGATCTGTGGAAATGCACACAGACTTTCCTGGCCTGCCTCAGGACATCCTGTAAGCCTGGGTACCTGCCCAAGAACCGCTGCACCACCAGGTTAAGGACGTGAGCCACACAAGGCACATGGGTCAGTTGTCCCTGTCGGAGGGCGGAGAGGAGGTTGGTGCCATTGACGCAAACCACCATTCCTGGCTTAAGCTGGCATGGCGTCAACCACCTCTCGGCCTGCCCTGCAGAGCTGACAGAACCTCTGCCCCAGTGTGGCTCCTGTCCCCCAAACACACCAGCGCAAGCACGGCATGGCATCTTTTTGCCTGCGTACTTGCGTAGCCCCTTGAACGCCTACGGAGCACCGCTGGTTCCGAGGACAAAGCACAGGAAGAGGCCATGGAGGAAGAAGAAGAGGAGGGGGTGGAGGAGAGAGGTGTGTCACAACCAGTAGTAGCATTTTGGAGGCGTGGCGGCTGAACAACCTCCAACACTACTGCACCTTGTCCTGCATCCTTCCCAGCTGCCAAAAGAGTGACCCAATGGGCCATGAAAGAAAGGTAATGTCCCTGTCCATGCCTGCTGGACCATGAGTCAGCAGTAATATGCACCTTACCGCTGACCACCCTGCCCAGCGAGGCCAAGACATTGCCTTCCACATGCCGGTAAAGAGCCGTGAGAAAAAGTGGCATTTGGGAACCTGCCACTGAGGAACCGCACATTGCACAAACTCACGGAAGGGGGCCGAGTCTACCAACTGAAAAAGCAGCAGTTGATGCACTAGCAATTTAGCCAAGCTAGCATTCAACCGCTGGGCATGTGGATGGCTGGAAATGTGAACTTCTTTCGACGGTCCAGCAGCTGGGGCAGGGAAATTTGCCTGCTAGAATCGGACGTCGGTGTACTGCTAGCAGAGTGCCCGCAAGTACTTGGCTGTGACACACCTAATTCTACACCTTCATTCCTCTCAGTGCAGGTTTCAGAGAGGACTGAAGGTATAGTGGGGTTGGAGATCCCAGCTGATGCGGTGCAAGGAGAGGTCCGCTTTGTTCTTTGGTGTGGGTCTTTAAGGTAGGCTTGCCAATGAGCTGCATGGCAGGTCAGCATATGTCTGGTCAAGCATGTGGTGCCCAAGCGGCTGATGTTTTGGCCACGCCATATACGCTTGAGACATATGTTGCAAACAGCAGCTGTGCGATCTGATGCACTCGACTCAAAAAAGGCCCACACCAAAGAACTTTAGGAATAACGGGCAGAGGCAGCGCCCTGCACAGGCAGAGCTCTGCGGTGTGATTCAGTCGGTGTGCTGCCCTTACGCTGGCCCCCCGAGGGAATCCTGCCTCGTTGGAGAAGTGCCTCCTCCTCATCCTCCTCCTCCTCCTCCTCCTCTCTCCTATTAGGCACCCACGTGGAGTCAGTGACCTCATCATCCCCTCCCTCCTCATCACTGGAGCCAATCTGGCAGTATGCTTCAGCTGCTGGAACATGACTGTCAGATTGGTGTCCTTCTTGAGCATCCCCTCTCTCTGCTCTCACGCTACTGCCTTCCTCTAGCTGGGTATCATCATCAGACCCTTCGAAACGCTGGGCATCCTCTTGGAGCATGTACCCAACACTGTGCTCAAACAGTTCGGGAGGAACGGCGTGCTGACGTCACCACGATACGAATCCCGGAAGCAACGGGCAGTGAGAGCCGGCCGGCCGCACATTAAACCACTGCTGTTTTTACTACAATACACTGTAAGTGAATTTTTATTTTTTTACAATAAATGCTTTTTATATACTGGATTACGCTATGGGGTTTTTCTCTTTCACCCTAAATGTAACCCACGGAGCTGCCTGGTGAACTAACAGATTGGAACCTAGAGGAATAGAGAGTACAGGGAGAGCCAATTATAGCCCTTGGCGGGGATAACAGCCACCCATTCAGACTGATCTCTTTCAGGGATCAGAATTTCCGGTAAGCAGCTTAAAAGGGATAAGGTGGTGGATTCCTTTCCTATCATATTATCACTCCTTCTATGGTGTTCCAACGTTTTGAAGTCACTTATGCAGTTTTGAAGAGCCTTGGAATCTTCTGTTTCTTTCTGGGGACTTTTTGCTATTTATGGACTATCCTTGAATCCTTTTTTGCATGCTAATACTAAGGAACATTGTTTAAGTACCATCTATTACCCAGAGACGCATAGAGCAATATCTTTACTCCATCATTTATATTGTTTATTCACGTTTTATACAGACATTATCATATTGTGTTTTCAGAACATTTTTGGTTTTTTGTATTTATACTTAGTTGCGCAACCTTAGTTCTTTTATTTTAATTGACTCCTCAGGAGGACATGGTGGGTCTAGGGAAGGAGTGACTGATGATGACATTGATACCAGGGAAGAGGACGCTTTGGCAGCTGCTTTGCCAGTACCCAGAGCCTGGGTGAGAGAGGATGAGGAGGATGAGGAGGGCTTGGTCATCCACTCTACCAAGTCTTCGGCATGATGCGGCTCAACACGTCCAGCTGCCGAAAATAAGGACAAGCGTGTCCCATGGCCACGTGCTGATGACGATGCACCGCGTCCAAGACCAGCATTGTTGTCTCTAGACACAGAGCCTGCTTGCCCTCTTTTATTGGCTCCTGACTGTCTGCCTCTCCTTGTTTGCCTTCCAGACATTCTAATGGCCTGCAGGGAGATGGGAAAACCAGCAATAAGGGGTAGCTTCAGGTGTATATTTTGCAGGAAGCACACTACGCCCGCTGTAAGTGCTGCAGATGACTGCCTGTGTTACACAACAGGAAAAAACAGCAATAAGGGCTAGCTTCAGGTGTTTAGTTTGCAGGAAGCACACTCCGCCCGCTGTAAGTGCTGCAAATGCCTGTTAGTGTAACACAAAAGAAAAAAAAAATTGGGGAAACTCCCGCGCTGCTCTAACGTGAAAACAATAAGTGAACCTATAACCTTGACAGAAACAAGGGGGGGGCACTGCTGCCAGACACCTGTGAATCCAATTCGGGAAAACTCAGAAAAATCTAGAACAGTGATGGTGTCAGCGCTGTGTTTAAACAAAGAAAGTGGGAAAGCTGGGAACAGTGTGACTGATAACACACTGGACCTAAATAATATTGTGACCTTGTATAGAATACTTAATAAACTCAAAATACAATCATGTGAATCAACGTGAACGTGTAGCCATATCCAAATAGTCCAATCGTGATCAATCCAAAGGAAAATGTGCTAATAAATACAATATATATATATATAATTGAAAAGTCCAAATAAATCCAGTTAGACCATGCAGTCCAGAAATATATTAAAAGTGATTCCCATCACCGAAAAAAGTGAGAAAAAAATCTAATAATATAAAACACACATTAGTTCAGTGCTCAAAAACTTGATTCCTCTTCAGTGCTCCACCTCTGTGCCTGTAAGCAGCTTACCTTGTTATTAATTAAGCTTAGCGTAGCCAGGTCACAGGTTAATTCCAAACTGGTGGGCAGTGGCTTAGATGACTTTGGTTGCTGCAATCCTCCCAAGTATCATATATAAATCAAAGGAGATGGATCATAGTGTAATGCCGCCAGTATTCAGAGATACACACACACGCCAGACAGGTACTCACTTTATATCTAAAGAGTATGGACGCATCTCCACGAACACTGAACTCGTCGTCCCTCTAGTTGTCTGTAGCTTTGTGTGGATCCCAGTACAGTGGTGTCTCAGATGAGCAGCGTATTCTGTGAGTGTGGATGTTATTATATTGGAAAAACGAAAAAACGAATTCCGGCAAATCAGCAGCACCTCCTCTTTTGAAAAAAGAAAAAAAGCTCCAGCAATAAGGGCTAGCTTCAGGTGTATAATGTGCAGGAGGCACACTCCGCCCGCTGTAAGTGTTGCAAATGCCTGTTAGTGTAACACACCAGGAAAACACAGCAATACGGGCTAGCTTCAGGTGTATATTTAGCAGGAAGCACACTCCGCCCGCTGTAAGTGCTGAAAATGCCTGTTATGCAGCGTACACACGATCGATTTTTTCGACGGTGGAAACACCGTCGAGAAAATCGACGTGAAAAACGAGGAACAGCTTGTTCCCCCCACACACGGCCGTTTTAAATGACATTTTTTTTTGGTCGAAAAAAACGACCGTGTGTGGGCTCCCCGGCAGTGTTTCCCTGTGGGAAAACTGCCGCGGCAAAAAACGACGGGAATCACGACGAGAAAAATTAGAGTATGTTCTAATTTTTCTCGTCGTGATTAATGCCGTTTTTCCCGTCGAGAAAAACGACAAAAAGCCCACAGACGGTAGTTTTTCTCGTCCAAAGGGAAAAATTTCATTTTTCTCGACGGGAAAAATGATCGTGTGTACGCGGCATTAGTGTAACACACCAGGAAAACAAAGCAATACGGGCTAGCTTCAGGTGTATATTTAGCAGGAAGCACACTCCGCCCGCTGTAAGTGCTGCAAATGCCTGTTAGTGTAACACACCAGGAAAACACAGCAATACGGGCTAGCTTCAGGTGTATAATGTGCAGGAGGCACACTCCGCCCGCTGTAAGTGCTGCAAATGCCTGTTAGTGTAACACACCAGGAAAACACAGCAATACGGGCTAGCTTCAGGTGTATATTTAGCAGGAAGCACACTCCGCCCGCTGTAAGTGCTGCAAATACCTGTTAGTGTAACACACCAGGAAAACACAGCAATACAGGCTAGCTTCAGGTGTATAATGTGCAGGAGGCACACTCCGCCCGCTGTAAGTGCTGCAAATGCCTGTTAGTGTAACACACCAGGAAAACACAGCAATACGGGCTAGCTTCAGGTGTATATTTAGCAGGAAGCACACTCCGCCCGCTGTAAGTGCTGCAAATGCCTGTTAGTGTAACACACTAGGAAAACACAGCAATACGGGCTAGCTTCAGGTGTATATTTAGCAGGAAGCACACTCCGCCCGCTGTAAGTGCTGCAAATGCCTGTTAGTGTAACACACCAGGAAAACACAGCAATACGGGCTAGCTTCAGGTGTATATTTAGCAGGAAGCACACTCCGCCCACTGTAAGTGCTGCAAATGCCTGTTAGTGTAACACACCAGGAAAACACAGCAATACGGGCTAGCTTCAGGTGTATATTTAGCAGGAAGCACACTCCGCCCGCTGTAAGTGCTGCAAATGCCTGTTAGTGTAACACACCAGGAAAACACAGCAATACGGGCTAGCTTCAGGTGCATAATGTGCAGGAGGCACACTCCGCCCGCTGTAAGTGCTGCAAATGCCTGTTAGTGTAACACACCAGGAAAACACAGCAATACGGGCTAGTTTCAGGTGTATATTTAGCAGGAAGCACACTCCGCCCGCTGTAAGTGCTGCAAATGCCTGTTAGTGTAACACACCAGGAAAACACAGCAATACGGGCTAGCTTCAGGTGTATATTTAGCAGGAAGCACACTCCGCCCGCTGTAAGTGCTGCAAATGCCTGTTAGTGTAACACACCAGGAAAACACAGCAATACGGGCTAGCTTCAGGCGTATATTTAGCAGGAAGCACACTCCGCCCACTGTAAGTGCTGCAAATGCCTGTTAGTGTAACACACCAGGAAAACACAGCAATACGGGCTAGCTTCAGGTGTATAATGTGCAGGAGGCACACTCCGCCCGCTGTAAGTGCTGCAAATGCCTGTTAAAGTAACACACCAGGAAAACACAGCAATACGGGCTAGCTTCAGGTGTATATTTAGCAGGAAGCACAGTCCGCCTGCGGTAAGTGCTGCAAATGCCTGTTAGTGTAACACACCAGGAAAACACAGCAATACGGGCTAGCTTCAGGTGTATAATGTGCAGGAGGCACACTCCGCCCGCTGTAAGTGCTGCAAATGCCTGTTAGTGTAACACACCAGGAAAACACAGCAATACGGGCTAGCTTCAGGTGTATACTGTGCAGGAGGCTTAGCAACAATGACACTGACACTGTCCCCTGCCTATCCTTCTCTCTCCCTGCACACAAGGTTTATCAAAGAATATGACACTGACACTCTCCCTGCCTATCCTTCTCTCTCCCTGCACACAAGGTTTAGCAAAGAATATGACACTGACACTCTCCCTGCCTATCCTTCTCTCTCCCTGCACACAAGGTTTAGCAAAGAATATGACACTGACACTGTCCCCTGCCTATCCTTCTCTCTCCCTGCACACAAGGTTTAGCAAAGAATATGACACTGACACTATTCCTGCCTATCCTTCTCTCTCCCTACACACAAGAATAGCACAAAGAATAGCACAATGACACTGTCCCTGCCTATCCTTCTCTTTCCCTGCGCCGGAACACACTACACAAGACCGCCGCGCTGGCGGCCTTTTATAGTGTGGGGCGTGTGCTAAACCCCCTGAGCTATAATTGGCCACAGGCAACCTGCCTGTGGCCAATTATGGCTCTCCTATCTGCCGGCGCTGTGATTGGCCAAGCATGCGGGGTCACAGTGCATGCTTGGCCAATCACAGCGCCGGGATTGCACTGCGATGGCGCAGTGTATTGTGGGCCGTTCGTGTCACTCGAATTTGGCGCGAACGGCCCAAAATACTTCGATCTTCGTCGAACGATCGAACAGCCGATGTTCGAGTCGAACGTATGTTCGACTCGAACACCGAGCTCATCCCTAATTTACAGTTGCTAAATACAGGCGGTCCCCGAGATACAAACAAGATAGGGTCTGTAGGCTTGTTCTTAAGTTGAATCTGTTTGTAAGTCAGAACAGGTACATTTTTTAAGTGTAGCTGCCCCCCAAAAAAAAATATTTTAAAGCTTTTTGGATAGCATAGGGAAAGGTTTCCACCCCATGGAATGTTTGTTTTGCTGTCTGTGCCCCTGTTCAGAAGATTTCACCTCACTTTCTGCCCCAATGACAATTGGATTTTGAAAAATTTGGGTTGTTGTATAAACAAGCCTTGGTGATAAAGTATCAGTGGAGACGCCTTTTTTCCATAATAACTCTTACAGGAGTGAATTTCCCTGCCTATGGGTAGATTTCCTCTCACTTCCTGTTGTCTCCCTCGGTTTCTAAGTAGGAGTCGTTTGTAAGTTGGATGTTTGTAACTAGGGGACCGCCTGTATTAGAGATTGTCGTTTCTATTGTATTGATACTCTGCAGCAAGGTTCAACAGTGCTGTAAGTTTCCAAGTATTTTTTTGTGATAATATATTCTGCTCATTTGTCACTATCAGTTGTGTCTGTCTGTTTCTGGTATCAATCCACAGCCAGCATATTGGTATTTTCTTTACTTGCATTCTTAAAAGTGTTTGCAGTAATTAATTATATATTTAACCAGGTGTGCCAGAGGGGCTGAGGCCATTCTTGGAGTTGAGGCGCAGAACAGAGAACCCAAAATCACCAAGCGGCTTCTTCAGGGGTAGTGCTACACTTCCAATAGCTCGCATCAATGCAGCGCAGCTGTGATGCAAATTTGGGAAAGTGTCCTGTCAACTTTGATGTGAGTCAAAATTGCATCATAGTGGTTTAGACTGAGCCTTAGGGAGACGTTTTTTACTACAAGAGATCAGAGACTGCAGATGAAAATTTACTAGAGAAAATGAGCACAGGCTTAGGCTTTACTACAAAAATTTATTTAGCACTACCCCCCGCAGGAGCTGCTGGTTTTAATTTGGGCATTGCATGTTACCTCAATATTCGTTGTCTAGGGGAAGAAAGTCTGTGGGAACTCCAGTGTCCACACAAGATGTAAAACCCTCCAAAGTTAGGTTTTATTTTCCTTTGCATAAAACGTATGAAGAATAGTAGAAGGGTGAAGGGAAGGGGTAGGTTCAGGTACACAGTACAGATCACTGGGGAACAACTCCTCAACTATACAGTCATTCACCACTCTTCCTGGAGTGGGTATTGCTCACCCGGATAGGCCCCTCTCACCTGGCCCAGCAGCTGGTATGATGCACAAACAATAATCAGGACCAGTCTCTGCCACAGACTGGTGGTTCACAGAATTGGATAATCCGGGATCCTCTGCCACAGGACTTAACTCCCTAACTTCCAGCCAAACAGTCAAGAGCCTTTAAGCCGACCCGGCAGACTGCAAGGTAAACTTTGGTTGCGGTGCATCCTCCAATAGAATTACCAGGCCCTCCTCAAGACACCAGCCTTCCGCTTGGTCTTTTCCATGACGGGTCCTCCCCTGGTTTCCTCCATTGAGTGGCTTCCTCCCTCAGGACGGACAGCACAGGATCACCTTCAAAGGGTAGGCCCCAGTCAGCATAACTGGGCCTACTCGGCTCCGAGGCTGAAATCACACATAATACCCCTCACGCCAGGAGGGCAGCGGGGGGACGAAGGACCCCAAAAGATGGCGTCTGCCCCTTAAGTACCCTTCCCCAGCATGCTCAGCGGGTAGACCACGCCCACTGAACTGTTCCCGGGGGAAGATACCCAATGCACTCTGACTTGTCAATCTTCCACATCGGCCCGAGGTGGTAACGCCACCCACAGGCAGACAGTGGGAAGTTTTCCAACACAGCCATAGCCGGAACAGAGGCTAATTTAACATTAATCCTTTACATCTGAGCCCAACTATTGGCTCAGATACCCTCTAAATTTAACATAGCGCTCACTTATTGGGAGCAGGGCGCTACATTAAGATACCATGAAAAATATGGTAATGTAAAATTGGACAGCAGCAGGAAAGATTTAATCAGGAATAATAAGCCTAATGCCGCGTACACACGGTCGGAATTTCCAACAACAAATGTTCGATGGGAGCTTGTTGTCGGAAATTTCGACCGTGTGTAGGCTCCAGCGACATTTGCTGTCGGAATTTCCGACAACAAAAATTTGAGAGCTGGTTCTCAAATTTTCTGACAACAAAGCTTGTTGTCGGAAATTCTGACCGTGTGTACACAATTTCGACACACAAAAGTCCACACATGCTCGGAATCAAGCCGCACTGGCTATCGAAAATAATTTTTCTCGGCTCATCGAACGTGTTATACGTCACCGCGTTCTTGACGTTTGAAATTTTCGACAACATTTCTGTGACCGTGTGTATGCAAGACAAGTTTGAGCGAACATCCATCGGAAAAAAATCCACGGTTTTGGTGTCAGAATGTCCGATTGTGTGTAAGCGGCAAAACTGCTGTTTGCCTAAATTTAGTTTAATGGGGAGAGGGATAACTGTGAGTGATGTAACTTGAGGTAATTAGTTTTTGACTATTGAAGAACTGACTATCAATCAGCTGTTGCAAACAGATATAGGTCCTTTAAAGGATTTTTGTGTGTACAGATCTACATCAACGGACAGGGCACATAAAAAAAAAACCTGTCCCATTACTGAAATTCTAAAAACTCAAGCATAAGTTTTTAAAGTAGCTGTAAACTTTAGAAGCCCCTAAACGTTTTCCTTACAAACTGCATTTGCCAATTCTAAAGTTTGCCCTTTCTTTTACAGAGTTTACAGCTCCATCGTGGTTTAGAGTCACAATTTAGAAATCAACATATGCCTTATCTAAATACCCCGTAATAGGCATTTTGAAATCACAGGGCCCTAAAGGGTCAGTCTCTATTTTGTACTCCCAAGTGTTATATAATTTTTAAAGTTAAGAGGGGGAATGCTAACTTCTATGTCACAATTTAATTGCTTTCTGTTTTCCTGTTGTTGAACTTCCCTCATTTCCTCCCTGGTAAAATGTTGTCCCCAAAACAGGAAGTGAGTGGAAATCTCTCCAACAAAGCCCTAAATAGAAGTAAAAATCGACAGGAGCTGTAACCTTTATACACTCGGTTCCTAAATATCTACTATATATGTGCTTTAAATGCTAAGCTATAGTTAATACCCCATGCATAACCTATCATTTGCTTTTAGAGCCTCTTGTTAAATACCCATCATTTTTTCTCAGACTAATCCTATTTATTCATAAACATACCAGGATGAGAGATTGACAGTTTAATATAAAAATAATAATAATAACGCAAACTATTAGAGCCTGCTAAAAACAACAAAAGTACCAAAAAAAATATTATATAATTGGAGATAACATTTAACAGAATTATTGAGGTCAGCAAAGAGTGGAGATGTATTAAAAAAATGCAAGCAATATAGTAATGCCCACCAGATAGAGAACTCCAATAAGCAAATGTTTCTAATAAAATCTTAAAAGTTTATAAGCACACAACACCAAAATGCTACCTGTGTTGATAGCCATTCCCATATAATATTATCTTTAAAAGCTTAATAAAAATAATTAATAAAAAAAAAAAAAAAAGAATATGTGTCTCAAAATTTGGTTGGTATCTATTGAACACAAGAA
The DNA here is from genome assembly GCA_029206835.1 of Rana muscosa. Classification (NCBI taxonomy): domain Eukaryota; kingdom Metazoa; phylum Chordata; class Amphibia; order Anura; family Ranidae; genus Rana; species Rana muscosa. The sequence continues at coordinate 827,989,764 of CM055116.1, forward strand.
GTCAGTCCCATGCCTTATGATTTTCTCTAGAAACCCACTATATTATGACAGTTTCTATAATTAAACCTATTAAAATGTGCATGATCAGGATTACAGGCAAATGTGAACAGTTATTATTAAACAAGCAAACATAGAGGGTTACAAGTTGACCTTGTGTCAAAGTAATTATTATGATGTAAAGAGGTAGAAAATGAGCAGATATCGTCCTATAGCGCTGCTAAACGCAGACACAAAATTGTACGCAAAAATATTGGCAACGAGATTAAAAAACCTAATGCCGGAACTGATAAACATAGACCAGGCGGGCTTTGTATCTGGAAGCGAGGGAAGAGATAATAGCATAAGAACGGTCTTGCTAATGCGTAAAGGGAAAGAGAAAAACCCCAGTCATACTCATGTCAATTGATGCTGAAAAAGCATTTGACCGAGTCGACTGGGGGTTTATGATGGATACACTCCGGAATATAGGTATAGGGCCTAGATTTATGAGATGGGTAAATAATTTATACAACCATCCTACAGCTAGGGTTAAGGTCAATGGGAGTGTGTCGTCTGTTTTTGAGATGTTCAAAGGAACAAGACAGGGATGCCCGCTCTCACCTCTCCTATATGTAATATCATTAGAACCATTACTGGCAAAATACGGAATAACCCGGATATGAGGGGGGTGAGAGTGGGGGAGGAAGAGCACAAGGTGGCCGCATATGCAAACAATATACTCCTATGCCTAACTAAACCTAGACTATCACTGCCCAACGTAATAAGAGAAAAAAAATATGGAGAACTTTCAAACTTTAAAATCAACCCTATAAAAACCGTAATCTTAAATTTAGGAGTAGACAAAAAGGAGGAAAAAGCGCTACAGAAGGAATTTCCATTCACCTGGGAGACCAAAGCATTAACATACCTAGGGATAAAAATAACACCAACCTTAGAAAAACTCTACGCGGCCAATTATATCCCCTTAATTAATGAAATCAAACTAGAAACGAAAAATACCATGAGGAGACTTATCTCTTTGATAGGAAGGGTCAACGTACTAAAAATGATGATCCTACCAAAAATAACCTATAAATTCCAAATGTTCCCAATTGAAATACAACAAAGCTTTTTTAAGGTGATTAAAACTATAATCTTGAAATATATTTGGCAGGGTAAAAAGGCCAGAGTAAACTATGCACTTTTAAGCCGGAAAAAAAAGGGGGGTTGGCACTCCCAGACGTACAGAGATATTACAAAGCAGTTATATTAGCAAGGTTAGCAGAATGGGCAAATCCACACACCAAAAAGAAGTGGGTACAAATGGAAGACATATTAGGTAAGACATACCTACATAAAAACATCTGGATTCCTCCAAAACTAAGAACACTGGACACTGAAATACACAGCATAACTAAACATGTATTCAAAGTATGGGACACAATTCACCACTAATTCCACTAGCTGGCACAATTTTTTTTATTCCAGGGAACAGGACACGGTTAGGTAAGCAACTGGGATCCATATTACTAAAAGACATAACGACATTGGGCAAAATAAAGACAAGAGCTAAAAACGATACACGGGAATCAGCAGTTTAGCGAATGGGAATACCTGCAGCTAACACATTTTGTAAGCACTTTACCACAACCAATTAGAGATGATAAAGCACTAGACCGAATGGAAAAACTTTGTAGTATAGAAAAGCCCTTGAAACACGGTATATCACAAACCTATGAAATATTAACAGAATTAGAAACACAGGGAACATTAGCATGTATAGAAAAATGGGGACAGGACATAGGCAAAAAACTGGAGGAACCACAAATGATCAGGGCTGTATTCAACACCGCATCGGACATAATGACCCTTGAAGCAAACTACAAGTGTATGTTACGCTGGCATTTGACCCCAGAGAGAATGAATAAAATTCACCCAAACAACTCCCCGTCATGCTGGAGGGACTGTAAACAAAAGGGAACAACAATGCACATATGGTAGGAGTGCCCAAAAATAAAAGAGTACTGGGGGGAAGTTTTAGAGTATATAGAAGATATAACTGGTGAGAAGATCCCACAAAACCCCTGGACATGTTTATTCCATGGAACAAACACAACAAAAAAACAATACGAAAGAACCTTGGTCCCGTTGCTGCTCAACGCGGCAAAGGGACTAATTCTGAAAAAATGGCTATATACAACAAAACCAACTATAAAAGAGTGCATACAACGAGTAGACTATATAGTCGAAATGGAGTACATTAGCCGCGGGGAGCAGGGAATGGACGAAAGATATAGTGCAATATGGGAGAAATGGAGAGTTTTCAAAAGGTCAGACAAATACGTACAGGGAATGGCTGAAACAGACAGATGATAAAGTAGAAAAATAAGTGAGGATGGTGGATAGTGATGAGCCGAACACCCCCGGGTTCGGTTCGCACCAGAACCCACGAACGGACCGAAAGTTCGCACGAACATTAGAACCCTATTAAATACAATGGATGCGAACGTTCGGATTCTAAAGTGCTAATTATAACGACTATTATCCATGTTATTGTCCGAAACAGAGTTTGGGAACCCGGGTTCTGCACCAGGGGACATGTATCAATGCAAAAAGAAGTTTTAAAAACGGACGTTTTCCCGGAGCACTCATTTTAATGATGCATAAAGTGAAAAAAAAAAGTCAAATATTCCTTTAAATATTGTACCTAGGGGGTGTCTAAAGTATGCCTGTGAAGTGCCACGTGTTTCCCGTGTTTAGAACTGTCCCTGCACAAAATAACATTTCTAAAGGAAAAAAAAGCCATTTAAAACTGCTTGCGGCTTTAATGCAATGTCTGTTCCCGGTAATATGGATGAAAATCTTTATGAAAAATGGCATAGCTACCCCATCAACCTTCCCCCCCTACCCCAGCCCATTACCAGCCCCTTTGGGTCTTGTATGGATATTAAGGGGAACCCCGCACACAAAATAAAAAAGGCCCTATATACTCTGAACAGCCGTATACAGGCGGTGCATACAAGACAGGGACTGTAGGTTTGTTCTTATGTAGAATCTGTTTGTAATTTTGAACAGCTGCATTGTTTAAGTGTAGCTCCATGCCAAATTCCTTTTTTTTAGCTTTTTGGAAAACATAGGGAACGGTTATCACCCCTGTCACATTTTTTTTGCTGTCTGTGCCCCTGTTCAGAACATTTCACCTCACTTTGCGTCCCAATGACAACTGTTTTTGAAATGTGGTGTTTTTATTGAAACAAGGATTGGTGATAAAGCATCAGTAGAGAGGAGACACCTTTCTCCCATATTAATTCTTACAGGAGAGAATTTTCCTTCCAAGGGGTAGATTTCCTCTCACTTCCTGTTGTCTTCTTCCGTTTGCAAGTAGTAGTAGTTTGTAAGTTGGATGTTTGAAAGTAGGGACCTGCCGTATATACTCTGCAGAAATTGGCCCTTTAGGTGTTGGTGTTGGCACAACACTGAAAGCACTCACAGTTATTCTTGGTGGGTGCTGGAACGCCCTGCTGTCAACTATTATATCAGGAATTGTAATAACATATAATTGTTGGTCAGTGGTAGTAAAAATTGGGCCTTTGATGGTGGTGCTGGTGCCACAACACTGTAAGGCCTGACAGTTACTCTTGGTGGGCGCAGCAATGGGCCCTGCTGTGAATTATTCGAACAATAATTATAATTGCATGCCCCTGTTGAACAGGGGCTGAAAAATTGGGCCTTTGGTGGTGGTGGTGGTGGTGGTGGTGATGGTGGTGCTGGTGCCACAACACTGTAAGGCCTGACAGTTACTCTTGGTGGGCGCAGCAATGGGCCCTGCTGTGAATTATTAGATCAATAATTATAATTGCATGCCCCTGTTGAAAAGGGGCTGAAAAATTGGGCCTTAGGCACTGGTGGCACAACACTGCAACCCCGCACAGATACTGTACTTGGAGTACAGCAATGAGGCCTGTTGCAAAGTATTGCATCAAAAATTTTAATTACACGCCCCTGTTAAACAGGGGCTGAAAAATTGGGCCTTAGCCACTGGTGGCGTCACCCATAAACCAAAATGATCTTCCAAGCTATCATCATTAATCGTATCATTGAGGAGGAGGAGGAGGATAGCCAGTCAACATAACAGCACAGGCACTCAGCATCAGCATCAGTCTTGAAGGGATGTGACCTTTTAAAATCAATTAGTCTGTTATATCAGCATCTGGTGTGTGGTAGCTGGTGGTGATCCAAGACTGGTTCATCTTGATGAAAGTCAGTCGATCAACCGAGTCGGTGGACAGGCGCACCCTGTGATCCGTGACAAATCCTCCAGCAGCACTGAATGTGCGTTCTGAAAGAACGCTGGATGCAGGACAGGCCAGTAGCTCAATTGCATACTGTGCAAGCTCTGGCCAGTGATCCATCCTCAAGACCCAGTAAGCCAGAGGATTTTCGGTGGGGAAAGTGTCCAAGTCTGACCTTGCCCCTAGGTATTCCTGGACCATGTATATCAGACGCTGGCGATGGTTGCTGGAACCGATCATACTTTGGGGCTGCGGACTAAAGAATTTTCTGAACGCATCGGTCAGACGGCCACCTTCCCCACCGCTCCTTCTTTGACTGCCCGAAGCCTCAGCAACTCGTTGTCCAGGACCAGGAGTTTGTAACCTCCCAGTCTCTGGGAACGCGTCGCACAGACCTTTCTGCAAGGCCTCCCGGAGTTGTCTCATCCTCTGCTCCCTCTGCAACGGTACGATAAGGTCCGCAACCTTACCCTTGTACCGTGGATCAAGGAGAGTGGCCAGCCAGTAATGGTCCCTCTCCTTGATCCGAAGAATATGAGGATCCTTCTGCAGACTTTGCAGGATCAGGGAGGCCATGCAGCGTAGGTTAGCTGAGGCATTCAGTCCGGAGTCCTCTGGGTCACTAAGGACGACATGATCCGCAGCCACCTCCTCCCAGCCACGTACAAGTCCACTGGTTTCTTGGGACTGTAAATCATCCCTAAAAGACTGCTGCTGATGATGCTGAGTGCCAGCCTCCACCTCCATGCTGACACAATCCTCCTCCTCCTCCTCCTCTTCCTGTGCGATGGGTGGGACAGAAGGAACACTGTCTGGGTAAAGGGGGCCTTGAGAGGCAAGGAAGTCCTCCTCTTCCTGCCTCTGTTCTGCCTCAAGTGCCCTGTCCATTATTCCACGCAGCGTGTGCTCCAACAGGTGGACAAGAGGTACAGTGTCACTGATGCATGCACTGTCACTGCTCACCATCCTCGTGGCCTCCTCAAATGGTGCCAGGACAGTGCATGCATCCCTGATCATGCCCCACTGGCGTGGTGAAAAAAACCCGAGCTCCCCTGACCCTGTCCTGGTGCCATAGTCGCACAGGTACTCATTGATGGCCCTCTGCTGCGTGTGCAGCCGCTGCAGCATGGCCAACGTTGAGTTCCACCTGGTGGGCATGTCACATATAAGGCGGTTCTTGGGCAGGTTCAACTCCTTTTGCAGCTCAGCCAGGCGAGCACTGGCATTATAAGATCTGCAGAAATGCACACAGACTTTCCTGGCCTGCCTCAGGACATCCTGTAAGTCCGGGTACCTGCCCAAGAACCGCTGCACCACCAGGTTAAGGACGTGAGCCATACAGGGCACATGGGTCAGTTGTCCCTGTCGGAGGGCGGAGAGGAGGTTGGTGCCATTGTCGCAAACCACCATTCCTGGCTTAAGCTGGCGTAGCGTCAACCACCTCTCGGCCTGCCCCTGCAGAGCAGACAGGACCTCTGCCCCAGTGTGGCTCCTGTCCCCCAAACACACCAGCGCAAGCACGGCATGGCATCTTTTTGCCTGCGTACTTGCGTAGCCCCTTGAACGCCTACGGAGCACCGCTGGTTCCGAGGACAAACCACAGGAAGAGGCCATGGAGGAAGAAGAAGAGGAGGGGGTGGAGGAGAGAGGTGTGTCACAACCAGTAGTAGCATTTTGGAGGCGTGGCGGTGGAACAACCTCCAACACTACTGCACCTTGTCCTGCATCCTTCCCAGCTGCCAAAAGAGTGACCCAATGGGCCGTGAAAGAAAGGTAACGTCCCTGTCCATGCCTGCTGGACCATGAGTCAGCGGTAATATGCACCTTACCGCTGACCGCCCTGTCCAGGGAGGCCAAGACATTGCCTTCTACATGCCTGTAGAGAGCCGGAATCGCCTTCCGTGCAAAAAAGTGGCGTTTGGGAACCTGCCACTGAGGAACCGCACATTGCACAAACTCACGGAAGGGGGCCGAGTCTACCAACTGAAAAGGCAGCAGTTGAAGCGCTAGCAATTTAGCCAAGCTAGCATTCAACCGCTGGGCATGTGGATGGCTGGGAGTGAACTTCTTTTGACGGTCCAGCAGCTGGGGCAGGGAAATTTGCCTGCTAGAATCGGACGTTGGTGTACTGCTAGCAGAGTGCCCGCAAGTACTTGCCTGTGACACACCTAATTCTACACCTTCATTCCTCTCAGAGCAGGTTTCAGAGAGGAGTGAAGGTATAGTGGGGTTGGAGATCCCAGCTGATGCGGTGCAAGAAGAGGTCAGCTTTGTTCTTTGGTGTGGGTCTTTAAGGTAGGCTTGCCAACGAGCTGCATGGCAGGTCAACATATGTCTGATCAAGCATGTGGTGCCCAAGCGGCTGATGATTTGGCCACGCGATATACGCTTGAGACATATGTTGCAAACAGCAGCTGTGCGATCTGATGCACTCGCCTCAAAAAAGGCCCACACCAAAGAACTTTTTGAATGACGGGCAGAGGCAGTGCCCTGCACAGGCGGAGCTCTGCGGTGTGATTCCGTCGGTGTGCTGCCCATACGCTGGCCACTCAAGGGCATCCTGCCTCGTTGGAGATGTGCCTCCTCCTCATCCTCCTCCTCCTCTCTCCTATTAGGCACCCACGTGGAGTCAGTGACCTCATCATCCCCTCCCTCCTCATCACTGGAGCCAATCTGGCAGTATGCTGCAGCTGCTGGAGCATGACTGCCAGATTGGTGTCCTTCTTGAGCATCCCCTCTCTCTGCTCTCACGCTGCTGCCTTCCTGTAGCTGGGTATCATCATCAGATCCTTCGAAACGCTGGGCATCCTCCTGGAGCATGTACCCAACACTGTGCTCAAACAGTTCGGGGGACTCCTCAGGAGGAGGAGGACATGGTGGGTCTAGGGAAGGATTGACTAATGAAGATAATGATACCAGAGAAGAGGACGCTTTGGCAGCTGCTTTGCCAGTACCCTGAGCCTGGGTGAGAGAGGATGAGGAGGATGAGGTGGGCTTGGTCATCCACTCTACCAAGTCTTCGGCATGATGTGGCTCAACATGTCCAGCTGCCGAAAAGAAGGACAAGCGTGTCCCATGGCCATGTGCTGATGACAATGCACCGCGTCCACGACCAGCACTGTTGCCCCCAGACACAGAGCCTGCTTGCCCTCTTTTTTTGCCTCCTGACTGTCTGCCTCTCCTTGTTTGCCTTCCAGACATTTTAATGGATGGCCTGCAGGGAGATGGGAAAAATAGCAATAAGGGCTACCTTCAGGTGTATACTGTGCAGGAGGCTTAGCAACAATGACACTGACACTGTCCCCTGCCTATCCTTCTCTGTCCCTAAACTCAAGGATTTGAAATATGGAACAGCAAAATTGGTTTAGAACAGAATAGCACACTGTCAGTTTCACTCACTGTACCTCTCTGTCCCTAAACTCAAGGATTGAAAATATGGTTCAGCAAAATTGTTTTAGAACAGAATAGGACACTTTCCCTCACTGTCCTACTCTGTCCCTCCCTACAAACAAGATTTAGCACAGAATAGCACACTGATAATTGCCACGAGTGTCCTTCTCTGTCCCTAAACTCAAGGATTGAAAATATGGAACAGCAAAATTGGTTTAGAACAGAATAGCACACTGACACTTTCCCTCACTGTCCTACTCTGTCCCTCCCTACAAAGAAGATTTAGCACAGAATAGCACACTGATAATTGCCACGAGTGTCCTTCTCTGTCCCTAAACTCAAGGATTGAAAATATGGAACAGCAAAATTGGTTTAGAACAGAATAGCACACTGACACTTTCCCTCACTGTCCTACTCTGTCCCTCCCTACAAACAAGATTTAGCACAGAATAGCACACTGATAATTGCCACGAGTGTCCTTCTCTGTCCCTAAACTCAAGGATTGAAAATGTGGAACAGCAAAATTGGTTTAGAACAGAATAGCACACTGACACTTTCCCTCACTGTCCTACTCTGTCCCTCCCTACAAACAAGATTTAGCACAGAATAGCACACTGATAATTGCCACGAGTGTCCTTCTCTGTCCCTAAACTCAAGGATTGAAAATGTGGAACAGCAAAATTGGTTTAGAACAGAATAGCACACTGACACTTTCCCTCACTGTCCTACTCTGTCCCTCCCTACAAAGAAGATTTAGCACAGAATAGCACACTGATAATTGCCACGAGTGTCCTTCTCTGTCCCTAAACTCAAGGATTGAAAATATGGAACAGCAAAATTGGTTTAGAACAGAATAGCACACTGACACTTTCCCTCACTGGCCTACTCTGTCCCTCCCTACAAACAAGATTTAGCACAGAATAGCACACTGATAATTGCCACGAGTGTCCTTCTCTGTCCCTAAACTCAAGGATTGAAAATATGGAACAGCAAAATTGGTTTAGAACAGAATAGCACACTGACACTTTCCCTCACTGTCCTACTCTGTCCCTCCCTACAAAGAAGATTTAGCACAGAATAGCACACTGATAATTGCCACGAGTGTCCTTCTCTGTCCCTAAACTCAAGGATTGAAAATGTGGAACAGCAAAATTGGTTTAGAACAGAATAGCACACTGACACTTTCCCTCACTGTCCTACTCTGTCCCTCCCTACAAACAAGATTTAGCACAGAATAGCACACTGATAATTGCCACGAGTGTCCTTCTCTGTCCCTAAACTCAAGGATTGAAAATATGGAACAGCAAAATTGGTTTAGAACAGAATAGCACACTGACACTTTCCCTCACTGTCCTACTCTGTCCCTCCCTACAAAGAAGATTTAGCACAGAATAGCACACTGATAATTGCCACGAGTGTCCTTCTCTGTCCCTAAACTCAAGGATTGAAAATATGGAACAGCAAAATTGGTTTAGAACAGAATAGCACACTGACACTTTCCCTCACTGTCCTACTCTGTCCCTCCCTACAAACAAGATTTAGCACAGAATAGCACACTGATAATTGCCACGAGTGTCCTTCTCTGTCCCTAAACTCAAGGATTGAAAATGTGGAACAGCAAAATTGGTTTAGAACAGAATAGCACACTGACACTTTCCCTCACTGTCCTACTCTGTCCCTCCCTACAAACAAGATTTAGCACAGAATAGCACACTGATAATTGCCACGAGTGTCCTTCTCTGTCCCTAAACTCAAGGATTGAAAATGTGGAACAGCAAAATTGGTTTAGAACAGAATAGCACACTGACACTTTCCCTCACTGTCCTACTCTGTCCCTCCCTACAAAGAAGATTTAGCACAGAATAGCACACTGATAATTGCCACGAGTGTCCTTCTCTGTCCCTAAACTCAAGGATTGAAAATATGGAACAGCAAAATTGGTTTAGAACAGAATAGCACACTGACACTTTCCCTCACTGGCCTACTCTGTCCCTCCCTACAAACAAGATTTAGCACAGAATAGCACACTGATAATTGCCACGAGTGTCCTTCTCTGTCCCTAAACTCAAGGATTGAAAATATGGAACAGCAAAATTGGTTTAGAACAGAATAGCACACTGACACTTTCCCTCACTGTCCTACTCTGTCCCTCCCTACAAAGAAGGTTTAGCACAGAATAGCACACTGATAATTGCCACGAGTGTCCTTCTCTGTCCCTAAACTCAAGGATTGAAAATGTGGAACAGCAAAATTGGTTTAGAACAGAATAGCACACTGACACTTTCCCTCACTGTCCTACTCTGTCCCTCCCTACAAACAAGATTTAGCACAGAATAGCACACTGATAATTGCCACGAGTGTCCTTCTCTGTCCCTAAACTCAAGGATTGAAAATATGGAACAGCAAAATTGGTTTAGAACAGAATAGCACACTGACACTTTCCCTCACTGTCCTACTCTGTCCCTCCCTACAAACAAGATTTAGCACAGAATAGCACACTGATAATTGCCACGAGTGTCCTTCTCTGTCCCTAAACTCAAGGGTTGAAAATGTGGAACAGCAAAATTGGTTTAGAACAGAATAGCACACTGACACTTTCCCTCACTGTCCTACACTGTCCCTCCCTACAAAGAAGATTTAGCACAGAATAGCACACTGATAATTGCCACGAGTGTCCTTCTCTGTCCCTAAACTCAAGGATTGAAAATATGGAACAGCAAAATTGGTTTAGAACAGAATAGCACACTGACACTTTCCCTCACTGTCCTACTCTGTCCCTCCCTACAAAGAAGATTTAGCACAGAATAGCACACTGATAATTGCCACGAGTGTCCTTCTCTGTCCCTAAACTCAAGGATTGAAAATATGGAACAGCAAAATTGGTTTAGAACAGAATAGCACACTGACACTTTCCCTCACTGGCCTACTCTGTCCCTCCCTACAAACAAGATTTAGCACAGAATAGCACACTGATAATTGCCACGAGTGTCCTTCTCTGTCCCTAAACTCAAGGATTGAAAATATGGAACAGCAAAATTGGTTTAGAACAGAATAGCACACTGACACTTTCCCTCACTGTCCTACTCTGTCCCTCCCTACAAAGAAGATTTAGCACAGAATAGCACACTGATAATTGCCACGAGTGTCCTTCTCTGTCCCTAAACTCAAGGATTGAAAATGTGGAACAGCAAAATTGGTTTAGAACAGAATAGCACACTGACACTTTCCCTCACTGTCCTACTCTGTCCCTCCCTACAAACAAGATTTAGCACAGAATAGCACACTGATAATTGCCACGAGTGTCCTTCTCTGTCCCTAAACTCAAGGATTGAAAATATGGAACAGCAAAATTGGTTTATAACATAATAGCACACTGACACTTTCCCTCACTGTCCTACTCTGTCCCTCCCTACAAACAAGATTTAGCACAGAATAGCACACTGATAATTGCCACGAGTGTCCTTCTCTGTCCCTAAACTCAAGGATTGAAAATATGGAACAGCAAAATTGGTTTAGAACAGAATAGCACACTGACACTTTCCCTCACTGTCCTACTCTGTCCCTCCCTACAAACAAGATTTAGCACAGAATAGCACACTGATAATTGCCACGAGTGTCCTTCTCTGTCCCTAAACTCAAGGATTGAAAATGTGGAACAGCAAAATTGGTTTAGAACAGAATAGCACACTGACACTTTCCCTCACTGTCCTACTCTGTCCCTCCCTACAAACAAGATTTAGCACAGAATAGCACACTGATAATTGCCACGAGTGTCCTTCTCTGTCCCTAAACTCAAGGATTGAAAATGTGGAACAGCAAAATTGGTTTAGAACAGAATAGCACACTGACACTTTCCCTCACTGTCCTACTCTGTCCCTCCCTACAAAGAAGATTTAGCACAGAATAGTACACTGATAATTGCCACGAGTGTCCTTCTCTGTCCCTAAACTCAAGGATGGAAAATATGGAACAGCAAAATTGGTTTAGAACAGAATAGCACACTGACACTTTCCCTCACTGTCCTACTCTGTCCCTCCCTACAAACAAGATTTAGCACAAAATAGCACACTGACACTTTCCCTCACTGTACCTCTCTGTCCCTAAACTCAAGGATTGAAAATATGGTTCAGCAAGATTGGTTTAGATTTAGAACAGAATAGCACACTGACACTTTCCCTCACTGTACCTCTCTGTCCCTACAAACAAGGATTAGCACAGAATAGCACACTGTCACTGACACTCTCCCTACCTATCCTTATTTGTCCCTAAACACAAGGAATCCAGGATTAGTAAAGGAAAAATAATGACACTGTCCCTGCCTATGCTTCTCTTTCCCTGCTCCGGAACACACTACACAAGGCCGCCGCGCTGGCGGCCTTTTATAGTGTGGGGCGTGTACTAAACCCCCTCAGCAATAATTGGCCACAGGCATCCTGCCTGTGGCCAATCATTGCTCTCCTCGCTGCCGGCGCTGTGATTGGCCAAGCATGCGGGGTCACAGTGCATGCTTGGCCAATCACAGCGCCTGGATGACACTGCGATGGCGTAGTGCATTGTGGGCCGTTCGCGTCACTCGAATTTGGTGCGAACGGCCCAAATCATTCGATCTTCGTCGAACGATCGAATAGCCGATGTTCGAGTCGAACGTATGTTCGACTCGAACACGAAGCTCATCCCTAATGGTGGATCAGGGGAGGGGTAGGGAGGGATAGGGCAATGGGAAAGGGGGGGAATGGGTAATAGGAAAAACTGGAAATATGAATGTTTGTATGTTTTTTTTCTTCTTTTGAAATCTTTTTACACCAATGTTGGTGAGCTTTGTACTTGATAACATTTTCCAATAAAAAGAAAAAAAGAAAAAAGAAAATGAGCAGATGATGAATACTAATTATTATTTTATGGTCCTATGATTTGCTCATTTAAAGCTGACAGCCTTTTTTAAAGCTTGCTTAATATCATTGTTTCTCAAACTGTATATAAGTGGATTGATCATTGGAGTGATAACAGAGTAAACTAAAGACACAGATTTGTTAAAATTTAAAGCATTAAGAGTCCTTGGCCGAACATATGTAAAAATGGTAGTGCCATAGAATATAGATACAATAATCAGATGGGATGCACAAGTGGAAAATGTTTTCTTGCGTCCATCTGCAGTAGGGATTTTAAGTATCGTTGAGATTATATTAATGTAAGAAACCATTGTAAGCAGCAATGAAGTTAACAGAATTAGTGAACCCAAGATAAAATTGATGACCTCAATGGTATTAATATTCTGACACGAGAGCTTCAGTAATGGAGGTGCATCACAAAAGAAATGGTTAATAATGTTTGAGCCACAGAAAGGTAGCCGAAATACAAATATGGTTGGAATCAGGGGTGATAAAATTCCAGCCGTCCAACAACCACCTGCAAATTTAGAACAAGCTTGTTTGTTCATAATTCCATTATAATGAAGAGGGGAACAGATAGCCAAATACCTGTCATATGCCATGGCAGTCAGTAAAAAACATTCTGTGCTACCTAGGGCAAAAAATATGTACAGCTGAGAAAAACAGGCATGGATGGAGATTGTCTTTATCCTTGTTAGGAGACCTGAGAGCATTTTGGGTACAGTAACCGTGACATAACTTATCTCCAGAAATGAGAGGTTGTTCAGGTAAAAATACATAGGTGTGTGAAGATGACAATCCAGATTAATAACAATAATAATAGCTGCATGTTGTGTAAAGGTCAGTATATACATTACCAAAAAAATGGTAAACAAGGTCAGTTGAATCTCCCTTACATCAGAAAATCCTTCAATTATGAACTCTTTTATCCTTGGTTTGTTTGTTGCGTTCATGATAGCTGTAATGGACAAGAAGAGGTCAATTATGTTTTTTTTTTAATATTAAAACAGTAAGTATGACTTTGTGATAGCTTTGTTTATGTATTTACAAATAATCTCACTTATAATAGCTGTTTTGTGTAATTTTTCTTATACACACTGTATATGGTCATATATATTTTGGGAAATGATGATTGATTTTATATGGATTTTTAATTAACCAATATAAGGGTGTGATAATATTTATATATTTCACATGATTCACTATTAATATGAATATAACCAAATTGTGACATGAGGTCTAATAATGTCTGGCCATTAGTATTGGTAATAGTGTAAATAGAGTACATACATAACTCTATATTGAGTTACTACATCTATTGATCTTAGAGGTCAAACATCTATACATCTATTTTTAAATAAACAGTTAAAAACTAAGATCAGACAGTTTATATTATAATAGTAATACAGATCAAGTAAATGTAAATTACAAAATCAATGCAGGAAAGCTTGGCCAGCATAAAAATCTCTTCAGTAAATATCTTCCTTAGTTTGAGTGGTATTCTCAGTTTACTAAAGCCTAATACCTGCTTTAAGAAAACTTACAAAATATAGTTCATTATACAAAAATCTCTTACATGTTTACACTCTTTTAGCGTCTTTATAAAATATACAGTATATATTAATTCCAGTAAGTCACACTTTTATTAAAAAATATGTTTACAGTTACTTACATTTTGGTTATAGATTTAGATTACAGATAGGTGCTTGACATCAACACCACTGACAGACTACATGGTTGACATTTCATTAAGTTCTTGTAAAAGAAACATATTGGCTGTAGTTGGCCGGTAAATGACAAGGCAGTCAGGAATGGAAGATTTAAATACTAGTGTAATCCTCCACTGGGGAGCCCTATGTTCCCAACATACTATGTTATTCACTGTGCTAATAGGTTTGTTTTTGTTTTATCTGCACTGGTCTCTGTGACCTCATGTTTTACTGATTACAATAATCAGAACAGTTCTTAATATTATATATAAAAAAAGTTTTAATAAAGTTTTGCATGAGAAAGTATTTTTTATAGCTCATCTTATACGTTATGTTTAAGACTGGAGATATTAATCTGATCAAGGGCTACAAATATAGAGTCAAATAGCAATGGTAACATGGGATCACGAATAATAGTTTTTACCAAATTCCTTCTCCCAGCTTTCCACTCTCCCAGCACCTCACCAAATTCAACACTCAGTTAGGCTCTATGCACACTAACTTTTATTTTATGTTAAAAAATCGCTGGGAAAAAATGCTAGATAAAAAACGCTGGTAAAAGCTTTTTGTAGTAGCATTTTAGCAATGTTTTAGAAGTATTTAGGAGCATTTAGGAGCGTCGGCATTTTATTTGTCTTTTTGCAGTAAAAGGGAAAAAAAACGCAGAAAATGCTATTAGTAGCGTTTAGGAGCGTTTAGAAGTGTTTAGCATTTAGGAGCATTTCTGCTGGAAAAACGCTTCAATTAACTCCACAAAAACATTTTTTTTTCTGCTCTTAGACGCTGAAGTTTAAAAAACGCTATTAGCCTAAAGTAGTGTGCATGGACACATAGGATAACACTATTTAGCTTCTAGGAGCAGAAAAAATGCTAATAACAGCTTCTAGGAGCTTAACAAAAACGCTAGTGTGCATGGAACCTTAATCTGATATGAATTTTAGTTAGGGTCTATCGATGGGAAGAAGAAAGTCATTCCATAGATGCCAGACTTTATGCAATTTAATAGGGTGTTTGCTGTTACGGAAAATAATTGTCATGTCACCTGAGTCCAGGTGACAGATGCACCCGGTTGAGGTCTGGAATGCACCACAAGGTAGTGGGCCCTATGGCTGACTGCTGCGAATGGAGCCCTGGGTGGTTCAGGAAAGCAGGTACTCTGGAGCACCAACACGGATCACAATGGGAGCTAGAGCATGAGATTTCAGAGGGCGTGGATTCTAAGACCCAGCGGGTGTTCACCAGGGCCCCTGATGGTGGGGATGGACTTTGCTGCAGTCTGGCTCCAGGTCGCGGCCCCCAGGGTCTCCTAGATCCTTAAGGTTTTGTTGCCTGGGCCTCCTAAACGTATGGCTCTATCACCCATTAGTTAGGTTTGTCCATATACAGTATAGCTCAATGACAAACCTCCAGACCTGACATCCCTTGGCTTCACTTTGAGTCATCCTCTATATTTGCTTACCACCTTCTAGAGCTCATATGGTCCATATCTGTTCTATAGAAAGACCTTATTCTGCTGTGACCCAGTCTTTTCATCCTATGAGATTTATATAAGTTTTCATATGGTTTGGCCTCCCTAGCTCTGCATCTAGTTTCCTGCTTGGGTGACCCTTCATTTCCCACTGTGTATCAGCATAGATGAGACTTTGCTAGATTCACCCATTTCCCTCTGACAACTCTTGGTGATCTTCAGAGTGATGCTACAATTGCCTTATTTGAGACTCTAGCCCAGGGCCAGATTCGATGAAGTGAACATGGGTGAGGGCCGACCATTTTGCCTGACATTCTTTGAACCCTTAAAATTTGGTCTAAGTATGTTCGTCTGAGCACTAATACACTGCCCAACAAGAATTCTCTTGCCTTTGTGGCCGTGTGTGGTGAAGAGATGAGCTCAGGCATGTTATTTGGATATATATATATTTTGTGGGCCAAAAGAATCCCCGAGCGCCGCTCAGGACTAAGGATGAGCTTGGGCATGTCATTTGGATATACCGTATTTATCGGCGTATAACACGCACCATAATTTTAAGAGGGAAGTTTCAGAAAAAAACTAACATTTTAAATAAAGAACTGTGAAGCAAAATAAGGGTCAGTGCCCATCAATGCAGTCTAATCATTGTCCATCTGCACGCTCACCATTGCAATGAATGCAGCCTCAACATTGCCATAAATGCAGCCTCACCATTGCCATAAATGCAGCCTCACCATTGCCATAAATGAATCCTCATAATTGCCATAAATGCAGCCTCACCATTGCCATGAATGCAGCCTCACCATTGCCATGAATGCAGCCTCACCATTGCAATCAATGCAGCCTCACCATTGCAATCAATGCAGCCTTACCGTTGTCATGAATGCAGCCTCACCGTTGCCATGAATGCAGCCTCACATGTGCCATGAATGTACCATTGCCATCAGTGCAGCCTGGTCAATGCCCATCTGCAGCCTTGGAGGAAACAGGGAGGGGCGGGGTGAAAGCCATCAGATTATATACAGGAGAATCTCCTGTTTAAACGACGGCCTCTTTAATACAAAGTCTTGCCTCCTATGATAGACAGAACAGTTGTCCAATGGCAGCCCAGGAGATGGGACTTCCTATTACAGACGCCGCCGAGTAAACAGGAGATTCTCCTGTATGTAATCTGACGACGCTGGTCCTGCCCACTCCCTGTCCCCTCCGAGGCGGCAGTGGTAAATATAACATATATCTTTTGTGGCCCTGGGGGCCACAAAGGATATATATATCCAAATTACAGGGGGGGCCACATTAAACCAGAACCCGGGCCGCAATTGGCCTGTGGGCCGGACTTTGGACATGCCTGCTCTAGCCACTTAAGGACCGCCGCCTGTACATATACGTCAGCAGAGCGGCATGGACAGGCAAAACCACGTACCAGTACGTGGCTGCTTTCCAGCGGGTGGGGGGTCCGATCGGACCCCCCCAGTGCCCGCGGCGGTCCGTTTCGCTTCAGGAGCGATCCGTGATGAGGGGGCGGCCATTGATTTCTGGCCACCCCCTCGCGATCGCTCCTGGCGAATGAGCAGCTTCCCCTGCCTGTGAACTGTAAACACAGGCAGGAGGAAGTGATGTCACCTCTCCTCATGGCGGTCTTTTCGTCTGGCGCCGAGGAGAGGAAGACATCTAATAGTAAGTGCACAACAGTACACTGACAAGAGTACACGTAGGCACATAAAACACCTTCCCCGATCACCCCCCAATCACCCCCCAGATCACCCCCTGCACCCCCAGTCACAGTGTCACTGATTGCAGTGGTCATTTATTTACTGATCACTGCATGCAGTGTCATTTGTGACTGTAAAAAGTGTCAGGGCAGTTAGCTTTAGGCCCCTTTAGGTCCAGGGTAGCCCCCTACCCCCCCTAATAAAGGTTTAACCCCTTTATCGCCCCCCAGGTAACCCTTTCACCCCCTTTCGCCGGTGTCACTAAGCAATCTTTTTTCTGATTGACGTATTAGTGTCGCTGGTGCCGCTAGGTAGCCAGTTAGTTTTTTTAGGTTCACCGCCAGGTTTCAATAGCATCAGGTTCCCCCATATATTTCCTAATAAAGGTTTTAACCCCCTGATTGCCCCTAGAGTTAACCCTTTCACCAGTGATCACTGTATAAGTGTCACTGATGACGCTGGCTAGCCAGTTAGTTATTTCGTTATTTAGGTTCACCCCCAGGTTTTTATATAGTGCCAGGTACCCCCATATATTACCTAATAAAGGTTTTAACCCCCTGATTGCCCCCTAGTTAACCCTTTCACCAGTGATCACTGCACTGTATAAGTGTTACGGGTGACGCTGGTTAGTTAGTTTGCTGTTTATAGCATCAGGGCACCCGCCGTATATAACCCAATAAAGGTTTAACCCCCTGATCACCAAACGGTTTAGGTCAGGTAGGGTCTGCGTTGCCCCAGGCAGCGTCAGGTTAGTGCCAGTAGCGCTAACACCCATGCACGAAGCATACACCTCCCTTAGTGGTATAGTATCTGAACATATCAATATCTGATCTGATCAGATCTTTACTAGCATCCCCAGCCGTTTAGGGTTCCCAAAAACGCATTGTTAACGGGATCAGCCCAGATACCTGCTAGCACCTGCTTTTAGCCCCTCCGCCCAGCCCAGCCCACCCAAGTGCAGTATCGATCGATCACTGTCACTTGCAAAACACTAAACACATAACTGCAGCGTTTGCAGAGTCAGGCCTGATCCCTGCGATCGCTAACAGTTTTTTTGTACAGTTTGTAACAGTTTTTTTATACAGTCGCTGACAGTCAGGTGCTTTTTTACCTGTGAATCCTTACTACTGTACCAGTAAATTTAGAGCCCAAAATGGCAAATCGAAGGTACACTAGTAAAGAGGCCTATGAGTTTCTGAGCATGACAGATAGTGAAGAGGAGGTCACGCATCTGTCAGATTCAGGCTCACAATATGATCCCGTAGACGACAGCGGCTCCATGACAGATAGCTCTGGCGACGAAGGTAAGGTCCCTGCTAAGGTCAGGCGTACCCGACCCCATTCTGCTTTTGTTGAGGTGCAAGAACCGCAGGGCTCTCGTATGGAGCAGAGAAGTACTAGTGCCGCTCATCCTTCTGGTGAACTGGCAAGCACCAGTGGCATAGTACACCCTGGTCGTACATCCAGCACTGCAGTAACACTTGGTGACGTGGCGAGTCCCATAAGTGCAGTTCAAGCTGGCGAGGTGGCAAGCACAAGTAGTGTCCTGCTGCCACCAAGAAGACAAAGGCAGGCCCGTCGTGCCCATAGTGTCCTTCCTGCAGAATTCGCCAATCCTGATTGGGTGCCCACCACTTCTGAAGAACCCGTACTTCCCCCATTCACTGGTCAACCCGGAATTCAGGTGGAAACAGCTGATTTTACGTCACTTGATTTTTATTCGCTGTTTTTCACGGAAGATCTCTATAGATCTATTGTGGACCAAACTAATTTGTATGCTGGTCAATTCATCGCCGCTAATCCCCAGTTGCCTTACCTTGCCAGAGATTGGAAACCAGTTACGGTTTCCAAATTTAAGACCTTTCTTGGCCTTTCCCTCAACATGGGCATACATAAATTGACGAAGTTGCGGACATATTGGTCCAAACACCCCATTCACCATATGCCCGTGTTCTCTGCCTCCATGGCCAGGGCACAATACGAGCAGATCTTGCGGTTCATGCACTTCAACGACAATGAACTTTGTCGTCCTCGTGGAGAACCTGAATACGATCGGCTCTACAAAATTCGGCCCCTCATAAACCACTTCAACAAACGTTTTGCAGCCTTGTTTACTCCCCATCAAGTTGTCTGCGTTGACGAGTCCCTGATTAAATTTTCTGGCCGCTTGTCTTTCAAACAGTACCTTCCCAGCAAGCGTGCCAGATACGGGGTCAAGCTCTATAAGTTCTGTGACAGGGCAACAGGCTATGTATGGAGCTTTACGGTTTATGAGGGAAAAGATAGTCACGTAGAGCAAGAGAACTGCCCAGATTACATAGGGAGCACTGACAAGATTGTGTGGGACTTGGTGTCGCCCTTATTCGGAAAGGGGTACCACTTGTATGTGGACAATTACTGCACGGGCATGCCACTTTTTAGTCACTTGTTTGATCATCAGATTGGCGCATGTGGCACCGTGCGATCTAATCGCCAGGGCTTTCCCCAGCGGCTTGTAGATTCCTGTCTTAGGCTGGGGGAGAGAGCCTGCTTGAAGTGTAATAATTTGCTCGCTGTGAAGTGGAGGGATAAAAGGAATGTTTTCGTTCTTTCCTCCCTTCACGCAGACACGACAGTCCAAATTCCTACGGTGACTGGTGTTGTGGAGAAACCCCTCTGTGTCCATGAATATAACCCTAACATGGGAGGGGTGGACCTCAACGACCAGTTGTTGGCGCTGTACCTAGTTGCCCCTAAGGCCAGACGCTGGTACAAAAAAGTGTCTGTTTACTTATTTCAATTGGCTTTGCTGAATGCTCATGTGCTATACAGAGCTTCAGGACCTTCCTTGACTCCCAGGAAGAGATTGTCACAGACCTCCTGTATCCAGGCGGTGCTGCACCTCACCATTCCCAACCAAATGCAGTAAGTCGGCTGCATGAGAAGCATTTTCCGCATGTCCTCGAGAGTACCCTCCAAAGAAGATGTCGTGTCTGTAGCAAGCGCGGATATAGGCGTGACACACGTTATTATTGTCCACGCTGTCCTGACAATCCTGGTCTTTGCATTGGTGAATGTTTTGAGCGCTACCACACACTAGTGAAGTTTTAGCGTAGGGTACAGAATTTCGCAGACTAGGACACACTTACACAGGGTCTCCCAAGATGCCATCTCATTTTGAGAGATCCGAACCGTTACAGTTGTTATGCCGCGTACACACGATCGATTTTCTCGACTGTGAAAACACAGTCGAGAAAATCGACGGGAAAAACGAGGAACGGCTTGTTCCCCTACACACGGCCGTTTTTCCCGTCATCCGTGAATCACACCCCAAGCTATTTGCTGAGAGGTATGGTGAGTATTTTGCAGATCTCGCTTTTTGTCACAAAGTTTTAAAAATTGAAAAAAGAAAAAAATATATTTTTTATTTTCTTTCTTCATTTTCAAAAACAAATTAGCTCACCATGCCTCTCAGCAAATAGCTTGGGGTGTCTACTTTCCAAAATGGGGTCATTTGGGGGGGTTTTGTGCCATCTGGGCATTCCATGGCCTCCGAAACTGTGATAGGCAGTGAGGAGTGAAATCAAAAATTTACACCCTTAGAAATCCTGAAGGCGGTGCTTGGGTTTCGGGGTCTCGTTCGCGGCTAGGCTCCCAAAAAGTTCCACACATGTGGTATCCCCGTACTCAGGAGAAGCAGCAGAATGTATTTTGGGGTGTAATTCTACATATGCCCATGGCATGTTTGAGCAATATATCATTTAGTGACAACTTTGTGCAAAAAAAAATAAAAAAAAGTTTGTCATATTCCCGTAACTTGTGGCAAAATATACAATATTCCATGGACTCAACATGCCTCTCAGAAAATAGCTTGGGGTGTCTACTTTCCACAATGGGGTCATTTGGGGGGGGGGGGTTTGTGCCATCTTGGCATTTTATGGCCTTCAAAACTGTCATAAGTAGTGAAAGGTAGTGAGGAGTGAAATCAAAAATGTATGCCCTTAGAAATCTTGAAGGCGGTGCTTGGTTTTCGGGGTCCCATGCGCGGCTAGGCTCCCAAAAAGTCCCACACATGTGGTATCCCCGTACTCAGGAAAGCAGCAGAATGTATTTTGGGGTGTAATTCCACATATGCCCATAGCATGTGTGAGCAATATATCATTTAGTGACAACTTTGTGCAAAAAAAAAAAAAAGTTTGTCATATTCCCGCAACTTGTGGCAAAATATAAAATATTCCATGGACTCAACATGACCCTCAGCAAATAGCTTGGGGTGTCTACTTTACAAAATGGGGTCATTTGGGGGGGTTTTGTGCCATCTTGCATTTTATGGCCTTCAAAACTGTCATAGGTAGTGATAGGCAGTGAGGAGTGAAATCAAAAATTTATGCCCGTAGAAATCTTGAAGGCGGTGCTTGGTTTCAGGGTCCCGTACATGGCTAGGCTCCCAAAAAGTCCCACACATGTGGTATCCCCGTACTCAGAACAAGCAGCAGAATGTATTTTGGGGTGTAATTCCACATATGCTCATGGCATGTTTGAGCAATATATCATTTAGTGACAACTTTGTGCAAAAAAAAAAAAGTTTGTAATTTTCCCACAACTTGTGGCAAAATATTCCATGGACTCAACATGCCTCTCAGCAAATAGCTTGGGGTGTCTACTTTCCAAAATGGGGTCATTTGGGGGGGGGGGTTGTGCTATTTTGGCATTTTAAACTGTCATAGGTTGTGAGGAGTGAAATCAAAAATTTGCGCCTTTTGAAATCCTGTAGGCGGTGATTGGTTTTCGGGGCCCTGTACGCAGCTAGGCTCCCAAAAAGTCTCACACACATGGTATCCCCGTACTCAGGATAAGCAGAAAAATGTATTTTGGGGTGTAATTCCACATATAATCATGGCATGTGTGAGCAATATATAATTTAGTGGCAACTTTTTGTAAAAACATTTTTTTTTTTATTCAATCACAAAAAATAAAAATATTCAATGAGCTCAACATGCCATTCAGCAATTTCCTTGGGGTGTCTACTTTCCAAAATGGGGTTATTTGGGGGGGGGTTGTATTGCCCTGCCATTTTAGCACCTCAAGAAATGAGATAGGCAGTCATAAACTAAAAGCTGTGTAAATTCCAGAAAATGTACCCTAATTTGTAGACATTATAACTTTTGCGCAAACCAATAAATATACGCTTATTGACATTGTTTTTACTAAAGACATGTGGCTGAATATATTTTGGCCTAAATGTATGACTAAAATTGAGTTTATTAGATGTTTCTTATAACAAAAAGTAGAAAATATATTTTGTTTTCAAAGTTTTCGGTCTTTTTCCGTTTATATCGCAAAAAAAAAAATCGCAGAGGCAATCAAATACCATCAAAAGAAAGCTCTATTTGTGGGGAAAAAAGGATGCAAATTTAGTTTGGGTACAACATTGCATGACCGCGCAATTACCAGTTAAAGCAGCGCAGTGCGAAATTGTAAAAAGACCTCTGGTCATTAGGCTGACAAATGGTCCGGGGCTAAAATGGCTAGAAAGTCTTTGGGAGCTGCCTGAAACAGAAAGGTGTATACTGTATATATATATATATATATACAGTGGGTACGGAAAGTATTCAGACCCCCATACATTTTTCACTCTTTGTTATATTGCAGCCATTTGCTAAAATCATTTAAGTTCATTTTTTTCCTCATTAATGTACACACAGCACCCCATATTGACAGAAAAATACAGAATTGTTGACATTTTTGCAAATCTATTAAAAAAGAAAAACTGAAATATCACATGGTCCTAAGTATTCAGACCCTTTGCTGTTACACTCATATATTTAACTCAGGTGCTGTCCATTTCTTCTGATCCTCCTTGAGATGGTTCTACACCTTCATTTGAGTTCAGCTGTGTTTGATTATACTGATTGGACTTGATTAGGAAAGCCACACACCTGTCTATAAAAGGCCTTACAGCTCACAGTGCATGTCAGAGCAAATGAAAATCATGAGGTCAAAGGAACTGCCTGAAGAGCTCAGAGACAGAAACTGAGCTATCGGGGGAGAAGAGCCTTGGTGAGAGAGGTAAAGAAGAACCCAAAGATCACTGTGGCTTAGCTCCAGAGATGCAGTCGGGAGATGGGAGAAAGTTGTAGAAAGTCAACCATCACTGCAGCCCTCCACCATTCGGGGCTTTATGGCAGAGTGGCCCGACTGAAGCCTCTTCTCAGTGCAAGACACATGAAAGCCTGCATCCAGTTTGCTAAAAAACACCTGAAGGACTCCAAGATGGTGAGAAATAAGATTCTCTGATGAGACCAGGATAGAACTATTTTGGCCTTAATTCTAAGCGGTATGTGTGGAGAAAACCAGGCACTGCTCATCACCTGTCCAATACAGTCCCAACAATGAAGCATGGTGGTGGCAGCATCATGCTGTGGGGGTGTTTTTCAGCTGCAGGGACAGGACGACTGGTTGCAATCAAGGAAGAGATGAACGCGGCCAAGTACAGGGATATACTGGACAAAAACCTTCTCCAGAGTGCTCAGGACCTCAGACTGGGCCGAAGGATGACGTCTAGTGACGAAACGCGTAAGGCAGAGCTACGCAAATTACGTCATTACGCCGGAAGTTCCCGAGAGCAGTGGTTGGAACGCAAGGTGAACGCAAGGAACACAAGGTGAAGCGCATGCCGCAATACCTATGCTCAGGACAGCAGAGATTGTTCATTTGCTATTTTTATACCTGCTGTAGCGGTTGTTTAGTACCGCTGTTTTTTTTAACATTTGTTGTTTTAATTTTAATAATAATAAAAAAAAACTACCGTCTCTATGGATTACACTATGGGAGTTTTTTTGTCTATGCCCATGTGAGGAACGTCTATCTGCCTTTGCCATTGGACCTGTTTGCTGATTATCTGTATGAGCCTACGAGTGACTGCTCCTGCCCGGATATAAGGACCCCCTGCGTGGAGACGCCGGAACTATACCTGATGTACCTGATACCCCTGTAGGGGCTCTAGAATCTGGTAAGCGGGGACACAGTAGGGGTTCACTGAAGTCACCATTTGTCCGCTGAGAGCACTATTGTCACTTGGAACTATTCTGAAGTATCTTTGGTCATTTGTCTATAAGGATGTATTTTAGCCATTGGATATAAACTACACTTTGAACTTTATGTCACACAGCTGCAGGCTATATTAGTCACATGTGTGCTGGAGTGCTGATATACACAATTAATTACTGCACTGGACACTTTATTGTTTAAATTTATATTTATTATTTTTATTTTTTATTGATGCACTTTAATGTTGATTGACTCTTATTCACCATATTGATGCACCTTGGTTGTATCTCAGCAGTGCATATCTGTACATGCATTTGGGATTGGTTTATGTGAATTAGCACTTTGTGTTGTATCAGTTGTTACACCTGCTCACATCAATTAGCCTCATCAGTAGGCTTTACTGCACTATTGGTAACTTATAGGAAGTCACATTTAATGATTTTTGTTTAGACACATTGTCTTCACTTAGACCTATTGGGTCATCGAGTGGGAGGTAGCGCCACCACCCCTCCTCATTATATCTTACCTTCCAACAAGACAATGACCCCAAGCACACAGCTAAAATAACGAAGGAGTGGCTTCACAACAACTCCGTGACTGTTCTTGCATGGCCCAGCCAGAGCCCTGACTTAAACCCAATTGAGCATCTCTGGAGAGACCTAAAAATGGCTGTCCACCAACATTTACCATCCAACCTAACAGAACTGGAGAGGATCTGCAAGGAGGAATGGCAGAGGATCCCCAAATCCAGGTGTGAAAAACTTGTTGCATCTTTCCCAAAAAGACTCATGGCTGTATTAGATCAAAAGGGTGCTTCTACTAAATACTGAGCAAAGGGTCTGAATACTTAGGACCATTTGATATTTCAGACATTAAGCCAAGCAGACAGATGGCTATAACCCCACCCAGGTCTTTGGTTAGCACACCAGTGCTAAATTCTTCAGAGATGGTAGACTGCAGCAATGGAATGATGACTCCACAATATGAGCAGGCATATGACTCCAAAAGTTTTCATGTGTAGAAAACAAAAAGGAAAAAACATAGTGTGATCCTGCCACACAAAATTATCCTAAAAGGGATAAATGCTATGGAGTGTGGGATACATGACAACACCAAGTGTGTGATAGTTGATAAGAGTGAACCACCACCGTATAAGTAATCTCCTTACCAAACAAAACATATATTCAAGCCTTGACCAGTTTATATATGGTCATTCCCTACTGTATAGCTGATAGCTGACAGAAACCCAGGAACCCAGGATTTTTTTCAGCAGTTTCTTGGCTACTTGTTTAGCTGTCAAAGTTACACTACATCTGCCTCCCTGGTGTGGTCATGGCACATGAAGGTGTCCCGCGACCATGTCACGGAGCGGCAGAACAGAGGGAGATGCCTATGTAAACAAGTAATTTCCCTGTTCTGCCTAGTGACAGGACAGTGATCTACTGCTCCCTGTCATCGGGAGCAGTGATCACTGTCGTGTCACTGGTAGGCCTGCCCCCACACAGTTAGAATCACTCCCTAGGACACACTTAACCCCTTCCTCGCCCCCTAGTGGTTAACCCCTTCCCTGCCAGTGTCAATTATACAGTAATCAGTGCATTTTTATAGCACTGATTGCTGTATAAATGACAATTGTCCCGAAATAGTGTCAAAAGTGTCCAATGTGTCCGCCGCATTATCGCAGTTACGGTAAAAATCGCTGATCGCCGCCATTACTAATAAAAGTACCATAAAACTATCCCCTATTTTGTAGATGCTATAACTTTTGCGCAAACCAATCAATATACGCTTATTGTGATTTTTTTTACCAAAAATATGTAGAAGGCATAGGCGGGGAGGGTTTGGACTTTGTGTGAGGTGTATGTGGTGGAACCAAACATGATTAAATGGGTATAGAAAGACCATTTATTGGTACACCAATGGTTGACATTTTAAAAACAATGTCGTTTGCATTTAAGCTAAAAAATACATTATACTGATGGCATTATATAACAATACAGCACATAGTACAGAGGATTTTTTCACATATAGTCCCCCATATGATGGGTAGAAAAAGGTCACAGTAGGGATCTAACAGCATTATAAAACCATCTAAAATAGTTGAAATGTAGTAGATGCATCAGAAGTAATATCAGCGTGTTTCGTGGGCTTATACCCACTCGTCAGGAGCACGATGCATCAAATTCTAAAAGAAAGGGAAAAGGGGAGACCCATGATACAATGTGACTGCCCGTATGGGGAAAATGGAGATAAATAGAAATAATGACTGTCCATGCCTACTCAATACTCACATTTGAATCAATGTGGGGGGCTGTGTGAAACCATGTGCCAGAGTCCGGCCAGGGAAGTCTCGCCCAGGAGCTGAAGAGGGGAACCAAGGAGAAAATGGGAACAAATGCCCGGTTCCCCCAGAGTGTCCTAGGTGAAAGGTCTTTGTGGCGTGATTGGGTTTCTATGAAGTAAAAAATTGTTCGTATACATGATGTGTACCATCAAAGTATATAATAATAGAAGGAGAGGGGTGACACCCATGATCACAGTGAAGGAATGGTGTGGACCATCTAGCCAAGGTGACAGAGGAGATGAGGGAGCAGGCAACCCAGAAAGGAAGGATAAGTGTGTCAAAAGAAAAGGAAAAGATGAAAAGAATTAAGGTTGTTAAAATGTATGAAGGAAATAATGTGCACAGGAATGCTCACTGTGCAATTACCTTGGTGGAGCGTTACAAAAATGAATATGACAAATCCAGGCTAAGAAGGTATTGGTCTGGATGTCCAGGGGTGTGCCACCTTGTCAGTGAGCTATCAAATACTGGGGGCTGGGAAAGAGCCGGTTTTTAAAATGTCAACCATTGGTGTATCAATAAATGGTCTTTCTATACCCATTTAATCATGTTTGGTTCCACCACATACACCTCACACAAAGTCCCAACCCTTCCCCCCCTATACCTACAGACAGGGATGGGGGTGTGAACCTTTCCTCACGTCCCATATAAAGTCCCAACATATGTCCCCCCCTTTTTTCTCAAAAATATGTGGAAGAATACATATCGGCCTAAACTGAGGAAAAAAAATGTTTTTTATATATTTTTGGGGGACATTTATTATAGCAAAAAGTAAAAAATATTGCTTTTTTTTTCAAAATTGTCACTATTTTTTGTTTATAGCGCCAAAAATAAAAAACCGCAGAGGTGATCAAATACCACCAAAAGAAAGCTCTATTTGTGGGAAAAAAAGTACGTCAATTTTGTTTGGGTACAACGTCACACGACCACGCAATTGTCAGTTAAAGAGGATTGGTGAGCAGGTGAAAACCCAAACATCCTTCTTAACACAGTACAGATACTGCATGCAGACACCTATTCCCCATTTTAGTGTCAGAGGATGCTTGTTTGGAGCTGTCACTTTTAGCCATTCTGTTCTTACAAACCACTACCTAACAGGATATCCTAGAGGATTACTGTCTCACTTTTGCTTGATTAAACCTACTCTCTTTACAAAGGGCACCAACATTTGCTAGCAGAAGACACTAGTACTCTTCAACCTAGGACCTGTTGTCAGGGCTGGGCTCAGCCTTCCCTTCTCAGAACTCAGGCTGCTCAGCTGTTAGTTAATTGCCAATACTCTTTATTCCACAGTGACTCACCTGATGATCATATCCTGATTGTCAATCAGCCTGCTGGCTATTTAAGCTGCTTGCATCAGATCTCCTGTGCCTCACATTGGTCACCATATCCGGATACTCTCTGCTGTGTTTTCCTGTTAAAGACTGTTGCCTGGATGATTTCCCTTCTGGTTCCTGATCCTGTTTGCTGCCTCTGACTATGCTGATCTCTGGATTCCTTTTTTACTGGCTTGTTCTGACTACCTACTCTGGTTACCGAACCCTGGCTATGTTTTGACTATGTTTGCACTGTTTGTACTATTTTAGTAAAGTGCGATTTTTACTGCACTTCTGTCTCAGTCTAATTCCTGGTTCCTGACACCTGTAATGTTACAGAACTGTGCTTACTGTACCTGTTAACCCATTTCTTCTTTTTTTTTTTGCTACTTTCAATGGTGTTTGTGGCCCAGAAGGAGCTGAGAAGTTGACAAACCTTCGCTCCTCCCTCTCAGCGCCTGTGCATTGGACATATAGATTATTGTGCTTTGTTTTCTATATTTACAGTAGGGATGAGCCGAACACCCCCGGGTTTGGTTCGCACCAGAACCCGCGAACGGACCGAAAGTTCGCACGAACTTTAGAACCCTATTAAATACAATGGATGCGAACGTTCTAAATCTAAATTGCTAATTATAACGACTATTATGCATGTTATTGTCCTAAAAAGGGTTTGGGAACCCGGGTTCTGCACCAGGGGACATGTATCAATGCAAAAAGAAGTTTTAAAAACGGCCGTTTTTCTGGAGCAGTCATTTTAATGATGCATAAAGTGAAAAAAAAAAGTCAAATATTCCTTTAAATATCGTGCCTGGGGGGTGTCTAAAGTATGCCTGTGAAGTGCCACGTGTTTCCCGTGTTTAGAACTGTCCCTGCACAAAATTACATTTCTAAAGGAAAAAAAGCCATTTAAAACTGCTTGTGGCTTTAATGTAATGTCTGGTCCCGGTAATATGGATGAAAATCTTTAAGAAAAATGGCATAGCTACCCCATCACACACCCCCCCCCCTACCCTAGCCCATTACCAGCCCCTTTGGGTCTTGTATGGATATTAAGGGGAACCCCGCACACAAAATAAAAAAGGCCCTATATACTCTGAACAGCCGTATACAGGCGGTGCATACAAGACAGGGACTGTAGGTTTGTTCTTATGTAGAATCTGTTTGTAATTTTGAACAGGTACATTGTTTAAGTGTAGCTCCAGGCAAAAAATCAATTTTTAAGCTTTTTGGAAAACATAGGGAAGGGTTATCACCCCTGTAACATTTGTTTTGCTGTCTGTGCAGTGTGCACCTGTTCAGAACAGTTCACCTCACTTTCCGTCCCAATGACAAATGTTTTTGAAAAGTAGGGTTTTTATTGAAACAAGGATTGGTGATAAAGCATCAGTAGAGAGGAGACACCTTTTTCCCGTATTAACTCTTACATGAGAGAATTTCCCTTCCTAGGGGTAGATTTCCTCTCACTTCCTGTTGTCTCCTTTCGTTTTCAAGTAGGAGTCGTTTGTAAGTTGGATGTTTGAAAGTAGGGGCCTGCCGTATATACTCTGCTGAAATTTGCCCCTTACATGTTGGTGTTGCCACAACACTGTAAGCCCTCACAGTTACTCTTGGTGGGCGCATGAATGGGCCCTGCTGTGAATTATTAGATCAAGAATTGTAATTGCATGCCCCTGTTGAACAGGGGCTAAAATTTTGGGCCTTTGGTGGTGGTGGTGGTCGTGTTGACACAACACTGTAAGGCCTCACAGTTACTCTTGGTGGGCCCAGGAATGGGCCCTGCTGTGAATTATTAGATCAAGAATTGTAATTACATGCCCCTGTTAAACAGGGGCAGAAAAATTGGGCCATAGGCACTGGTGCCACAACACTGCAACCCCTCACAGATACTGTACTTGGAGCACAGCAATGAGCCCTGTTGCAAAGTATTGCATCAAAAATTGTAATTACACGCCCCTGTTAAACAGGGGCTGAAAAATTGGGCCTTAGGCACTGGTGCTGGTGCCACGACACTGCAACCTCTCCCAGATACTCTAGTTGGAGTGCAGGAATGAAAAATTTGGCCTTAGCCACTGGTGGCGGCTAGGGATGAGCTCGGTGTTCGAGTCGAACATAGGTTCGACTCGAACATCGGCTGTTCGCGCGTTCGGCGAACAGCGAACGATTTGGGCCGTTTGCGCCAAATTCGAGTGACGCAAATGGCCCACAATACACTGCGCCATCGCAGTGTAATCCCGGCGCTGTGATTGGCCAAGCATGCACTGTGACCCTGCATGCTTGGCCAATCACAGCGCCGGCAGCGAGGAGAGCAATGATTGGCCACAGGCAGGATGCCTGTGTCCAATTATAGCTGAAGGGGTTTAGTACACGCCCCACACTATAAAAGGCCGCCAGCGCGGCGGCCTTGTGTAGTGTGTTCCGGAGCAGGGAAAGTGAAGGATAGGCAGGGACAGTGTCAAATCTTGTCAAATCTATTCTTTGCTAAACCTTGTGTGTAGGGACAGAGAAGGATAGGCAGGGAGAGTGTCAGTGTCATATTCTTTACTAAACCTTGTGTGTAGGGAGGGAGAAGGATAGGCAGGGAGAGTGTCAGTGTCATATACTTTGATAAACCTTGTGTGCAGGGAGAGAGAAGGATAGGCAGGGGACAGTGTCAGTGTCATATTCTTTGCTAAACCTTGTGTGCAGGGAGAGAGAAGGATAGGCAGGGAGAGTGTCAGTGTCATATACTTTGATAAACCTTGTGTGCAGGGAGAGAGAAGGATAGGCAGGGGACAGTGTCAGTGTCAATGTTGCTAAGCCTCCTGCACATTATACACCTGAAGTTAGCCCGTATTGCTGCTTTTTCCTGGTGTGTTACACCAACAGGATTTTGCGGCACTTACAGCGGGCGGAGTGTGCCTCCTGACCATATTACACCTTAACTTAGCCTGTATTGCTGCTTTTTCCTGGTGTGTTACACCAACAGGATTTTGCGGCACTTACAGCGGGCGGAGTGTGCCTCCTGACCATATTACACCTTAACTTAGCCTGTATTGCTGCTTTTTCCTGGTGTGTTACACCAACAGGATTTTGTGGCACTTACAGCGGGCGGAGTGTGCCTCCTGACCATATTACACCTTAACTTAGCCTGTATTGCTGCTTTTTCCTGGTGTGTTACACCAACAGGATTTTGCGGCACTTACAGCGGGCGGAGTGTGCCTTTTGACCATATTACACCTGAACTTAGCCTGTATTGCTGCTTTTTCCTGGTGTGTTACACCAACAGGATTTTGCGGCACTTACAGCGGGCGGAGTGTATCTCCTGACCATATTACACCTTAACTTAGCCTGTATTGCTGCTTTTTCCTGGTGTGTTACACCAACAGGATTTTGCGGCACTTACAGCGGGCGGAGTGTGCCTCCTGACCATATTACACCTAAACTTAGCCTGTATTGCTGCTTTTTCCTGGTGTGTTACACCAACAGGATTTTGTGGCACTTACAGCGGGCGGAGTGTGCCTCCTGACCATATTACACCTTAACTTAGCCTGTATTGCTGCTTTTTCCTGGTGTGTTACACCAACAGGATTTTGCGGCACTTACAGCGGGCGGAGTGTGCCTCCTGACCATATTACACCTTAACTTAGCCTGTATTGCTGCTTTTTCCTGGTGTGTTACACCAACAGGATTTTGCGGCACTTACAGCGGGCGGAGTGTGCCTCCTGACCATATTACACCTTAACTTAGCCTGTATTGCTGCTTTTTCCTGGTGTGTTACACCAACAGGATTTTGCGGCACTTACAGCGGGCGGAGTGTACCTCCTGACCATATTACACCTTAACTTAGCCTGTATTGCTGCTTTTTCCTGGTGTGTTACACCAACAGGATTTTGCGGCACTTACAGCGGGTGGAGTGTGCCTCCTGACCATATTACACCTGAACTTAGCCTGTATTGCTGCTTTTTTCTGGTGTGTTACACCAACAGGATTTTGCGGCACTTACAGCGGGCGGAGTGTGCCTCCTGACCATATTACACCTTAACTTAGCCTGTATTGCTGCTTTTCCCATTTCCCTGCAGGCCATTAGAATGTCTGGAAGGCAAACAAGGAGAGGCAGACAGTCAGGAGCCAATAAAAGAGGGCAAGCAGGCTCTGTGTCTAGAGACAACAGTGCTGGTCGTGGACGCGGTGCATCGCCATCAGCACGTGGCCATGGGACACGCTTGTCCTTCTTTTCGGCAGCTGGAGGTGTTGAGCCGCATCATGCGGAAGACTTGGTAGAGTGGATGACCAAGCCCTCCTCATCCTCCTCATCCTCTCTCACCCAGGCTCAGGGTACTGGCAAAGCAGCTGCCAAAGCGTCCTCTTCCCTGGTATCAATGTCATCATCAGTCACTCCTTCCCTAGACCAACCATGTCCTCCTGAGGAGTCCCCCGAACTGTTTGAGCACAGTGTTGGGTACATGCTCCAGGAGGATGTCCAGCGTTTCGAAGGGTCTGATGATGATACCCAGCTAGAGGAAGGCAGTAGCGTGAGAGCAGAGAGAGGGGATGCTCAAGAAGGACACCAATCTGGCAGTCATGTTCCAGCAGCTGCAGCATACTGCCAGATTGGCTCCAGTGATGAGGAGGGAGGGGATGATGAGGTCACTGACTCCACGTGGGTGCCTAATAGGAGAGAGGAGGAGGAGGAGGAGGAGGAGGAGGAGGCACATCTCCAACGAGGCAGGATGCCCTCGGGGGGCCAGCGTAAGGGCAGCACACCGACGGAATCACACCGCAGAGCTCCGCCTGTGCAGGGCGCTACCTCTGCCCGTTATTCAAAAAGTTCTTTGGTGTGGGCCTTTTTTGAGTCGAGTGCATCATATCGCACAGCTGCTGTTTGCAACATATGTCTCAAGCGTATATCGCGTGGCCAAAACATCACCCGCTTGGGCACCACATGCTTGACCAGACATATGTTGACCTGCCATGCAGCTCGTTGGCAAGCCTACCTTAAAGACCCACACCTTCAGTCCTCTCTGAAACCTGCTCTGAGAGGAATGAAGGTGTAGAATTAGGTGTGTCACAGCCAAGTACTTGCGGGCACTCTGCTAGCAGTACACCGACGTCCGATTCTAGCAGGCAAATTTCCCTGCCCCAGCTGCTGGACCGTTGAAAGAAGTTCACTCCCAGCCATCCACATGCCCAGCGGTTGAATGCTAGCTTGGCTAAATTGCTAGCGCTTCAACTGCTGCCTTTTCAGTTGGTAGACTCGGCCCCCTTCCGTGAGTTTGTGCAATGTGCGGTTCCTCAGTGGCAGGTTCCCAAACGCCACTTTTTCTCACGGAAGGCGATTTCGGCTCTCTACCGTCATGTGGAAGGCACGTCTTGGCCTCGCTGGACAGGGCAGTCAGCGGTAAGGTGCATATTACCGCTGACTCATGGTCCAGCAGGCATGGACAGGGACGTTACCTTTCTTTCACGGCCCATTGGGTCACTCTTTTGGCAGCTGGGAAGGATGCAGGACAAGGTGCAGTAGTGTTGGAGGTTGTTCCACCGCCACGGCTCCAAAATGCTACTACTGGTTGTGACACACCTCTGTCCTCCACCCCCTCCTCTTCTTCTTCCTCCGTGGCCTCTTCCTGTACTTTGTCCTCGGAACCAGCGGTGCTCCGTAGGCGTTCAAGGGGCTACGCAAGTACGCAGGCAAAAAGATGCCATGCCGTGCTTGCGCTGGTGTGTTTGGGGGACAGGAGCCACACTGGGGCAGAGGTTCTGTCTGCTCTGCAGGGGCAGGCCGAGAGGTGGTTGACGCTAGGCTTGTGCAATTCGTTTCGTAACGAATCGAAATTCGTCCGAATTTAGCAACTTTCGGACATTCGGAAGCATTCGAATTTCCGAACAAAGCAATTACGAATAAGACCGAATCCGAAATAAATTATACCGCAAATAGCGAATGCCCGAATGTCTTCGGCATAATTCGTTATGAAAAAGTTACGAATGCACGAATCCATACGAAGCACAATAACACTCACTCTGCTCTGCTCTCTGCTTCTCCCACACCGTGCTGAACTCCCTCTCAAAATGGTGTACAGGGGCGGAGGCTATAGCCGCATGTAAAAAACGAAAGTAAAATACAAGATTTCGAATCCATTTGAAGCACAATAACACTCTGCTCTGCTCTCTGCTTCTCCCTCACAGTGCTGAACCCTCTCAAAATGGTGTACAGGGGCGGAGGCTATAGCCGCATGTAAAAAACGAAAGTAAAATACGAGATTTCGAATCGTTACAAATAACCGCTATGTATTTAGAAAAGTACAAATCCATTCGAAGCATATTAGGCATAATAGGCAGCGTCGTCGTGAGAGAGACACAGAAAATTACGAATCAACGAACCCAAAAAAAGTTACGAAAGTAGGAGTTGTGTCCAGAATCAACGAAAAACAATGTACTCTACCGAAAGTACGAATTATAAATCAACTAAAAATTCAACGAAAAATGTCGCTTGCGAAAATACGAATTAGTCCGAACACGAAAAATCCCGTCTAGCAAAATTACGAATGATTACGAATCAACAGGACCGAAAAGAAACGAACCGAAACTAAACGAATTTTTCCGTTGTGCACAAGCCTAGTTGACGCCACGCCAGCTTACGCCAGGAATGGTAGTTTGCAACAATGGCACCAATCTCCTCTCCGCTCTCCGACAGGGACAACTGACCCATGTGCCCTGTGTGGCTCACGTCCTTAACCTGGTGGTGCAGCAGTTCTTGGGCAGGTACCCGGGCTTACAGGATGTCCTGAGGCAGGCCAGGAAAGTCTGTGTGCATTTCCGCAGATCTTATAATGCCAGTGCTCGCCTGGCTGAGCTGCAAAAGGAGTTGAACCTGCCCAAGAACCGCCTTATATGTGACATGCCCACCAGGTGGAACTCAACGTTGGCCATGCTGCAGCGGCTGCACACGCAGCAGAGGGCCATCAATGAGTACCTGTGCGACTACGGCACCAGGACAGGGTCAGGGGAGCTCGGGTTTTTTTCACCACGCCAGTGGGGCATGATCAGGGATGCATGCACTGTCCTGGCACCGTTTGAGGAGGCCACGAGGATGGTGAGCAGTGACAGTGCATGCATCAGTGACACTGTACCTATTGTCCACCTGTTGGAACATACGCTGCGTGGAATAATGGACAGGGCACTTGAGGCAGAACAGAGGCAGGAAGAGGAGGACTTCCTTGCCTCTCAAGGCCCCCTTTACCCAGACAGTGTTCCTTCTGTCCCACCCATCGCACAGGAAGAAGAGGAGGAGGATTGTGTCAGCATGGAGGTGGAGCCTGGCACTCAGCATCATCAGCAGCAGTCTTTTAGGGATGATTTACAGTCCCAAGAAACCAGTGGACTTGTACGTGGCTGGGAGGAGGTGGCTGCGGATCATGTCGTCCTTAGTGACCCAGAGGGTTCCGGACCGAATGCCTCAGCTAACCTACGCTGCATGGCCTCCCTGATCCTGCAAAGTCTGCGGAAGGATCCTCGTATTCTTCGGATCAAGGAGAGGGACCATTACTGGCTGGCCACTCTCCTTGATCCACGGTACAAAGGTAAGGTTGCGGACCTTATCTTACCGTCGCAGAGGGAGCAGAGGATGAGACAACTCCGGGAGGCCTTGCAGAAAGGTCTGTGCAACGTGTTCCCAGAGACTGGGAGTTTACAAACTCCTGGTCCTGGACAATGAGTTGCTGAGGCTTCGGTCAGTAGCAGAAGGAGCGGTGGGGAAGGTGGCCGTCTGACCCATGCGTTCAGACAATTCTTTAGTCCGCAGCCCCAAGGTATGATCGGTTCCAGCAACCATCGCCAGCGTCTGATATACATGGTGCAGGAATACCTAGGGGCAAGGTCAGACTTGGACACCTTCCCCACCGAAAATCCTCTGGCTTACTGGGTCTTGAGGATGGATCACTTGCCAGAGCTTGCACAGTATGCAATTGAGCTACTGGCCTGTCCTGCCTCCAGCGTTCTTTCAGAACGCACATTCAGTGCTGCTGGAGGATTTGTCACGGATCACAGGGTGTGCCTGTCCACTGACTCTGTTGATCGACTGACCTTCATAAAGATGAACCAGTCTTGGATCACCACCAGCTACCAAACACCTGAAGCTGATATAACAGACTAATTTATTTTCAAATGTCACATCCCTTCAAGACTGATGCTGATGCTGAGAGACTGTCCTGTTATGTTGACTGACTATCCTCCTCCTCCTCAATGATCCGATTGATGATGATAGCTTGGAAGAATATTTTTGTTTCTGGGTGCCGCCACCAGTGGCTAAGGCCCAATTTTTCAGCCCCTGTTTAACAGGGGTGTGTTATTACAATTTTTTATGCAATGCTTTGCAGCAGGGCTCATTCCTGCACTCCAACTAGAGTATCTGGGAGTGGTTGCAGTGTCGTGGCACCAGCACCAGTGGCTAAGGCCCAATTTTTCTGCCCCTGTTTAACAGGGGCGTGTAATTACAATTTTTGATGCAATACTTTGCAACAGGGCTCATTGCTGTGCTCCAAGTACAGTATCTGTGAGGGGTTGCAGTGTTGTGGCACCAGTGCCTAAGGCCCAATTTTTATGCCCCTGTTTAACAGGGGCATATAATTACAATTTTTTATGCAATGCTTTGCAGCAGGGCTCATTCCTGCACTCCAACTAGAGTATCTGGAAGAGGTTGCAGTGTCGTGGCACCAGCACCAGTGGCTAAGGCCCAATTTTTCAGCCCCTGTTTAACAGGGGCGTGTAATTACAATTTTTGATGCAATACTTTGCAACAGGGCTCATTGCTGTGCTCCAAGTACAGTATCTGTGAGGGGTTGCAGTGTTGTGGCACCAGTGCCTAAGGCCCAATTTTTCTGCCCCTGTTTAACAGGGGCATGTAATTACAATTCTTGATCTAATAATTCACAGCAGGGCCCATTCCTGCGCCCACCAAGACTAACTGTGAGGCCTTACAGTGTTGTGTCAACACCACCACCACCACCGCCACCACCAAAGGCCCAATTTTTCAGCCCCTGTTTAACAGGGGCGTGTAATTACAATTTTTGATGCAATACTTTGCAACAGGGCTCATTGCTGTGCTCCAAGTACAGTATCTGTGAGGGGTTGCAGTGTTGTGGCACCAGTGCCTAAGGCCCAATTTTTTGCCCCTGTTTAACAGGGGCATGTAATTACAATTCTTGATCTAATAATTCAAAGCAGGGCCCATTCATGCGCCCACCAAGAGTAACTGTGAGGGCTCACAGTGTTGTGGCAACACCAACATGTAAGGGGCAAATTTCAGCTGAGTATATACGGCAGGCCCCTACTTTCAAACATCCAACTTACAAACGACTCCTCCTTGCAAACGGAAGGATACAACAGGAAGTGAGAGGAAATCTACCCCTAGGAAGGCAAATTCTCTCCTGTAAGAGTTAATATGGGAAAAAAAGTGTCTCCTCTCCACTGATGCTTTATCACCAATTCTTGTTTCAATAAAAAACCCAAATTTTCAAAAAACATTTGTCATTAGGACGGAAAGTGAGGTGAACTGTTCTGAACAGGTGCACACTGCACAGCAGCAAAACAAATGTTACAGGGGTGATAACCCTTCCCTATGTTTTCCAAAAAGCTTAAAAATAGATTTTTTGCCTGGAGCTACACTTAAACAATGTACCTGTTCAAAATTACAAACAGATTCTACATAAGAACAAACCTACAGTCCCTGTCTTGTATGCACCGCCTGTATACGGTTGTTCAGAGTATATAGGGCCTTTTTTATTTTGTGTGCGGGGTTCCCCTTAATATCCATACAAGACCCAATGGGGCTGGTAATGGGCTGGGGTAAGGGGGGGGGGGGGTGTGCGATGGGGTAGCTATGCCATTTTTCTAAAAGATTTTCATCCATATTACCGGGACCAGACATTACATTAAAGCCGCAAGCAGTTTTAAATGGCTTTTTTTCCTTTAGAAATGTAATTTTGTGCAGGGACAGTTCTAAACACGGGAAACACGTGGCACTTCACAGGCATACTTTAGACACCCCCCAGGTACGATATTTAAAGGAATATTTGACTTTTTTTTTTCACTTTATGCATCATTAAAATGACTGCTCCAGAAAAACGGCCGTTTTTAAAACTTCTTTTTGCATTGATACATGTCCCCTGGTGCAGAACCCGGGTTCCCAAACCCTTTTTTGGACAATAACATGCATAATAGTCGTTATAATTAGCACTTTAGATTTCGAACGTTCGCATCCATTGTATTTAATAGGGTTCTAAAGTTTGTGCGAACTATCGGTTCGTTCGCGGGTTCTGGTGCGAACCGAACCCGGGGGTGTTCGGCTCATCACTAGTGGCGGCACCCAGAAACAAAAATGTTCTCCCAAGCTATCATCATCAATCCGATCATTGAGGAGGAGGAGGATAGTCTGTCAACATTACAGGACAGTCACTCAGCATCAGCATCAGTCTTGAAGGGATGTGACATTTGAAAATAAATTAGTCTGTTATATCAGCTTCAGGTGTTTGGTAGCTGGTGGTGATCCAAGACTGGTTCATCTTTATGAAGGTCAGTCGATCAACCGAGTCGGTGGACAGGCGCACCCTGTGATCCGTGACAAATCCTCCAGCAGCACTGAATGTGCGTTCTGAAAGAACGCTGGATGCAGGACAGGCCAGTAGCTCAATTGCATACTGTGCAAGCTCTGGCCAGGGATCCATCCTCAAGACCCAGTAAGCCAGAGGGTTTTCGGTGGGGAAGGTGTCCAAGTCTGACCTTGCCCCTAGGTATTCCTGCACCATGTATATCAGACGCTGGCGATGGTTGCTGGAACCGATCATACCTTGGGGCTGCGGACTAAAGAATTGTCTGAACGCATGGGTCAGACGGCCACCTTCCCCACTGCTCCTTCTTTGACTGACCGAAGCCTCAGCAACTCGTTGTCCAGGACCAGGAGTTTGTAACCTCCCAGTCTCTGGGAACGCGTTGCACAGACCTTTCTGCAAAGCCTCCCGGAGTTGTCTCATCCTCTGCTCTCTCTGCGACGGTAAGATGAGGTCCGCAACCTTACCCTTGTACCGTGGATCAAGGAGAGTGGCCAGCCAGTAATGGTCCCTCTCCTTGATCCGAAGAATACGAGGATCCTTCCACAGACTTTGCAGGATCAGGGAGGCCATGCAGCGTAGGTTAGCTGAGGCATTTGGTCCGGAGTCCTCTGGGTCACTAAGGACGACATGATCCGCAGCCACCTCCTCCCAGCCACGTACAAGTCCACTGGTTTCTTGGGACTTTAAATCATCCCTAAAAGACTGCTGCTGATGATGCTGAGTGCCAGGCTCCACCTCCATGCTGACACAATCCTCCTCCTCCTCCCCCTCCTC
Source organism: Rana muscosa (assembly GCA_029206835.1). NCBI lineage: Eukaryota > Metazoa > Chordata > Amphibia > Anura > Ranidae > Rana > Rana muscosa. Next base: position 828,029,252 of record CM055116.1, read on the forward strand.
CTCTTCCTGCGCGATGGGTGTGACAGAAGGAACACTGTCTGGGTAAAGGGGGCCTTGAGAGGTAAGGAAGTCCTCCTCTTCCTGCCTCTGTTCTGCCTCAAGTGCCCTGTCCATTATTCCACGCAGCGTATGTTCCAACAGGTGGACAAGAGGTACAGTGTCACTGATGCATGCACTGTCACTGCTCACCATCCTCGTGGCCTCCTCAAATGGTGCCAGGACAGTGCATGCATCCCTGATCATGCCCCACTGGCGTGGTGAAAAAAACCTGAGCTCTCCTGACCCTGTCCTGGTGCCGTAGTCGCACAGGTACTCATTGATGGCCCTCTGCTGCATGTGCAGCCGCTGCAGCATGGCCAACGTTGAGTTCCACCTGGTGGGCATGTCACATATAAGGCAGTTCTTGGGCAGGTTCAACTCCTTTTGCAGCTCAGCCAGGCGAGCACTGGCATTATAAGATCTGCGGAAATGCACACAGACTTTCCTGGCCTGCCTCAGGACATCCTGTAAGCCCGGGTACCTGCCCAAGAACCGCTGCACCACCAGGTTAAGGACGTGAGCCACACAGGGCACATGGGTCAGTTGTCCCTGTCGGAGGGCGGAGAGGAGGTTGGTGCCATTGTCGCAAACCATCATTCCTGGCTTAAGCTGGCGTGGCGTCAAAAACCTCTCAGCCTGCCCCTGCAGAGCTGACAGAACCTCTGCCCCAGTGTGGGTCCTGTCCCCCAAACACACCAGCGCAAGCACGGCATGGCATCTTTTTGCCTGCGTACTTGCGTAGCCCCTTGAACGCCTACGGAGCACCGCTGGTTCCGAGGACAAAGCACAGGAAGAGGCCATGGAGGAAGAAGAAGAGGAGGGGGTGGAGGAGAGAGGTGTGTCACAACCAGTAGTAGCATTTTGGAGGAGTGGCGGCGGAAAAACCTCCAACACTGCTGCACCTTGTCCTGCATCCTTCCCAGCTGCCAAAAGAGTGACCCAATGGGCCGTGAAAGAAAGGTAATGTGCCTGTCCATGCCTGCTGGACCATGAGTCAGCGGTAATATACACCTTACCGCTGACCACCCTGTCCAGCGAGGCCAAGACATTGCCTTCCACATGACGGTAGAGAGCCGGAATCGCCTTCCGTGAGAAAAAGTGGCGTTTGGGAACCTGCCACTGAGGAACCGCACATTGCACAAACTCACGGAAGGGGGCCGAGTCTACCAACTGAAAAGGCAGCAGTTGATGCGCTAGCAATTTAGCCAAGCTAGCATTCAACCACTGGGCATGTGGATGGCTGGGAGTGAACTTCTTTCGACGGTCCAGCAGCTGGGGCAGGGAAATTTGCCTGCTAGAATCGGACGTCGGTGTACTGCTAGCAGAGTGCCCGCAAGTACTTGGCTGTGACACACCTAATTCTACACCTTCATTCCTCTCAGTGCAGGTTTCAGAGAGGACTGAAGGTATAGTGGGGTTGGAGATCCCAGCTGATGTGGTGCAAGGAGAGGTCCGCTTTGTTCTTTGGTGTGGGTCTTTAAGGTAGGCTTGCCAACAAGCTGCATGGCAGGTCAACATATGTCTGGTCAAGCATGTGGTGCCCAAGCGGCTGATGTTTTGGCCACGCCATATACGCTTGAGACATATGTTGCAAACAGCAGCTGTGCGATCTGATGCACTCGACTCAAAAAAGGCCCACACCAAAGAACTTTTTGAATAACGGGCAGAGGCAGCGCTCTGCACAGACGGAGCTCTGCGGTGTGATTCAGTCGGTGTGCTGCCCTTACGCTGGCCCCCCGAGGGAATCCTGCCTCGTTGGAGATGTGCCTCCTCCTCATCCTCCTCCTCCTCCTCTCTCCTATTAGGCACCCACGTGGAGTCAGTGACCTCATCATCCCCTCCCTCCTCATCACTGGAGCCAATCTGGCAGTATGCTGCAGCTGCTGGAACATGACTGTCAGATTGGTGTCCTTCTTGAGCATCCCCTCTCTCTGCTCTCACGCTACTGCCTTCCTCTAGCTGGGTATCATCATCAGACCCTTCGAAACGCTGGGCATCCTCCTGGAGCATGTACCCAACACTGTGCTCAAACAGTTCGGGGGACTCCTCAGGATGACATGGTGGGTCTAGGGAAGGAGTGACTGATGATGACATTGATACCAGGGAAGAGGACGCTTTGGCAGCTGCTTTGCCAGTACCCAGAGCCTGGGTGAGAGAGGATGAGGAGGATGAGGAGGGCTTGGTCATCCACTCTACCAAGTCTTCGGCATGATGCGGCTCAACACGTCCAGCTGCCGAAAATAAGGACAAGCGTGTCCCATGGCCACGTGCTGATGACGATGCACCGCGTCCACGACCAGTACTGTTGTCTCTAGACACAGAGCCTGCTTGCCCTCTTTTATTGGCTCCTGACTGTCTGCCTCTCCTTGTTTGCCTTCCAGACATTCTAATGGCCTGCAGGGAGATGGGAAAACCAGCAATATGGGGTAGCTTCAGGTGTATATTTTGCAGGAAGCACACTACGCCCGCTGTAAGTGCTGCAGATGATTGCCTGTGTTACACAACAGGAAAAAACAGCAATAAGGGCTAGCTTCAGGTGTTTATTTTGCAGGAAGCACACTCCGCCCGCTGTAAGTGCTGCAAATGCCTGTTAGTGTAACACAAAAGAAAAAAAGCTCCAGCAATAAGGGCTAGCTTCAGGTGTATAATGTGCAGGAGGCACACTCCGCCCGCTGTAAGTGCTGCAAATGCCTGTTAGTGTAACACACCAGGAAAACACAGCAATACGGGCTAGCTTCTGGTGTATAATGTGCAGGAGGCACACTCCGCCCGCTGTAAGTGCTGCAAATGCCTGTTAGTGTAACACACCAGGAAAACACAGCAATACGGGCTAGCTTCAGGTGTATATTTAGCAGGAAGCACACTCCGCCCGCGGTAAGTGCTGCAAATGCCTGTTAGTGTAACACACCAGGAAAACACAGCAATACAGGCTAGCTTCAGGTGTATACTGTGCAGGAGGCTTAGCAACAATGACACTGACACTGTCCCCTGCCTATCCTTCTCTCTCCCTGCACACAAGGTTTATCAAAGAATATGACACTGACACTCTCCCTGCCTATCCTTCTCTCTCCCTGCACACAAGGTTTAGCAAAGAATATGACACTGACACTCTCCCTGCCTATCCTTCTCTCTCCCTGCACACAAGGTTTAGCAAAGAATATGACACTGACACTGTCCCCTGCCTATCCTTCTCTCTCCCTGCACACAAGGTTTAGCAAAGAATATGACACTGACACTCTCCCTGCCTATCCTTCTCTCTCCCTACACACAAGAATAGCACAAAGAATAGCACAATGACACTGTCCCTGCCTATCCTTCTCTTTCCCTGCTCCGGAACACACTACACAAGGCCGCCGCACTGGCGGCCTTTTATAGTGTGGGGCGTGTGCTAAACCCCCTGAGCTATAATTGGCCACAGGCAACCTGCCTGTGGCCAATTATGGCTCTCCTAGCTGCCGGCGCTGTGATTGGCCAAGCATGCAGGGTCACAGTGCATGCTTGGCCAATCACAGCGCTGGGATTGCACTGCGATGGCGCAGTGTATTGTGGGCCATTCGCGTCACTCGAATTTGGCGCGAACGGCCCAAATAGTTCGATCTTCGTCGAACGATCGAACAGCCGATGTTCGAGTCGAACGTATGTTCGACTCGAACACCGAGCTCATCCCTAATTTACAGTTGCTAAATACAGGCGGTCCCCGAGATACAAACAATATAGGGTCTGTAGGTTTGTTCTTAAGTTGAATCTGTTTGTAAGTCAGAACAGGTACATTTTTTAAGTGTAGCTGCCCTCCAAAAAAATAAATATTTTAAAGCTTTTTGGATAGCATAGGGAAAGGTTACCACCCCATGGAATGTTTGTTTTGCTGTCTGTGCCCCTATTCAGAAGATTTCACCTCACTTTCTGCCCCAATGACAATTGGATTTTGAAAAATTTGGGTTGTTATATAAACAAGCCTTGGTGATAAAGTATCAGTGGAGACACCTTTTTCCCATAATGACTCTTACAGGAGTGAATTTCCCTGCCTATAGGTATATTTCCTCTCACTTCCTGTTGTCTCCCTCGGTTTCTAAGTAGGAGTCGTTTGTAAGTTGGATGTTTGTAACTAGGGGACCGCCTGTATCAGAGATTGTCGTTTCTATTGTATTGATACTCTGCAGCAAGGTTCAACAGTGCTGTAAGTTTGCAAGTATTTTTTTGTGATAATATATTCTGCTCATTTGTCACTACCAGTTGTGTCTGTCTGTTTCTGGTATCAATCCACAGCCAGCATATTGGTATTTTCTTTACTTGCATTCTTAACCACTTGCCGCCCGCCCTATAGCGGATTGACGTCAGCAAAGTGGTTGCAAAATCCTGACAGGACGTCATATGACGTCCTCAGGATTTTGAGCCGCTGCGCGCCCCCGGGGGCGCTCATCGCGGCGATCGTTGCTGCGGGGTGTCAGTCTGACACCCCGCAACACCGATCTAGGTAAAGAGTCTCCGACGGAGACTCTTTACCACGTGATCAGCCGTGTCCAATCACGGCTGATCACAGTGTAAACAGGAAAAGCCGGTCATCGGCTTTTCCTCACTCGCGTCTGTCAGACGCGAGTAGAGGAGAGCCGATCGGCTGCTCCTCTGACAGGGGGGGTTTGTGCTGATCGATTATCAGCACAGCCCCCCGAGGATGCCCACTGGACCACCAGGGATGCCACTAGACCACCAGGGATGCCACTAGACCACCAGGGAAGCACACCATAAAGTTATATAAGGTATGCCACCCTAGACCACCAGGGATAATGGATGCCAATCAGTGCCACAATGGATGCCAATCAGTGCCCACAATGGGCACCACTGATTGGCAGGCATTATTGTTTGGCACTGATTGGCATCCATTAGTACAGTACAGTGCCACCTATCAGTGCCCACCCATGCCACCTATTAGTGCCCACCCATGCCACCTATCAGTGCCCACCCATGCCCACCCGTGCCACCTATCAGTGCCCATCCATGCCGCCTATCCGTGCCCATCAGTGCCCACCCGTGCCGCCTATCTGTGCCCACCTGTGCCGCCTATCTGTGCCCACCCGTGCCGCCTATCTGTGCCCACCTGTGCCGCCGATATGTGCCCATCCGTGCCGCCAATCGTTGCCCATCCGTGCCGCCGATCGTTGCCCATCCGTGCCACCTCATCGGTGCCCATCCGTGCCACCTTATCCGTGCCCGTCAGTGCAGCCCCATCAGTGCCCATCAGTGAAGGAGAAAACTAACTTATTTACAAAGTTTTGTAACTGAAACCAAAAAAAATTTTTGTTTTTCAAAATCTTCGGTCTTTTTTTTATTTTTTAGCAGAAAATAAAAATCCCAGAGGTGATCAAATACCACCAAAAGAAAGCTCTATTTGTGGGAACAAAATGATAAAAATTTAGTTTGGGTACAGTGTACCATGACCGCGCAATTGTCATTCAAAGTGCAACAGCGCAGAAAGCTGAAAATTGGTCTGGGCAGGAAGGTGTTTAAGTGCCCAGTATGGAAGTGGTTAAAAGTGTTTGCAGTAATTAATTATATATTAAACCAGGTGTGCCAGAGGGGCTGAGGCCATTCTTGGAGTTGAGGCGCAGAACCGAGAACCCAAAATCACCAAGCGACTTCTTCAGGGGTAGCGCTACACTTCCAATGGCTCGCATCAATGCAGCGCAGCCGTGATGCAAATTTGGGAAAGTGTCCTGTCAACTTTGATGTGAGTCAAAATTGCATCATAGTGGTTTAGACTGAGCCTTATGCCCCATACACACGATCGTTTTTCATGCCGTTAAAAATGCCATTAAAAAAAATGGCCATTAAAAATGATCGTGTGTAGGCTCCAGAGCATTTTTAACGACGTGAAAAACGGCCATTAAAAATTTCGAACATGCTCTCTTTTTTCACGTCGTTTTTCATGTCGTTTTTTTTAACGACGTGAAAAACGATAGTGTGTATGCTTTAACGACGTGAAAAAAAACGCGCATGCTCAGAATCAAGTATGAGACAGGAGCGCTCGTTCTGGTAAAACTAGCGTTCGTAATGGAGATAGCACATTCGTCACGCAGTCACGGACTGAAAAGCACGAGACTGAAAAGAGCGAATCGTCGCTCAACAAACTTTACTAACATGAAGGGTGGCGCCATTCGAACGGAACTTCCCCTTTATAGTGCAGTCGTACGTGTTGTACGTCACTGCGCTTTGCTTGATCGTTTTTTTAAATGATCGTGTGTACGCAAGACAGGCTTGAGAGGAAACATGAAAAAAAACGACGTGAAAAACGGCAAGAAAAAAAATGGCAAGAAAAACGATCGTGTGTATGGGGCATAAGGGAGACGTTTTTTACTACAAGAGATCAGAGACTGCAGATGAAAATTTACTAGAGAAAATGAGCACAGGCTTAGGCTTTACTACAAAAATTTATTTAGCACTACCCCCCGCAGGAGCTGCTGGTTTTAATTTGGGCCTTGCACGTTACCTCAATATTCGTTGTCTAGGGGAAGAAAGTCTGTAGGAACTCCAGTGTCCACACAAGATGTAAAACCCTCCAAAGTTAGGTTTTATTTTCCTTTGCATAAAACGTATGAAGAATAGTAGAAGGGTGAAGGGAAGGGGTAGGTTCAGGTACACAGTACAGATCACTGGGGAACAACTCCTCAACTATACAGTCATTCACCACTCTTCCTGGAGTGGGTATTGCTCACCCGGATAGGCCCCTCTCACCTGGCCCAGCAGCCGGTATGATGCACAAACAATAATCAGGACCAGTCTCTGCCACAGACTGGTGGTTCACAGAATTGGATAATCCGGGATCCTCTGCCACAGGACTTAACTCCCTAACTTCCAGCCAAACAGTCAAGAGCCTTTAAGCCGACCCGGCAGACTGCAAGGTAAACTTTAGTTGCGGTGCATCCTCCAATAGAATTACCAGGCCCTCCTCAAGACACCAGCCTTCCGCTTGGTCTTTTCCAGGACAGGTCCTCCCCTGGTTTCCTCCATTGAGTGGCTTCCTCCCTCAGGACGGACAGCACAGGATCACCTTCAAAGGGTAGGCCCCAGTCAGCATAACTGGGCCTACTCGGCAGAGTTGCAGCCTCGGACCAACATGGCTCTGAGGCTGAAATCACACATAATACCCCTCACACCAGGAGGGCCGCGGGGGGACGAAGGACCCCAAAAGATGGCGTCTGCCCCTTAAGTACCCTTCCCCAGCATGCTCAGCGGGTAGACAACGCCCACTGAACTGTTCCTGGGGGAAGATACCCAATGCACTCTGACTTGTCAATCTTCCACATCGGCCCGAGGTGGCAACGCCACCCACAGGCAGACAGTGGGAAGTTTTCCAACACAGCCATAGCCGGAACAGAGGACAAATCCATTAATCCTTTACATCTGAGCCCAACTATTGGCTCAGATACCCTCTAAATTTAACATAGCGCCCACTTATTGGGAGCAGGGCGCTACATTAAGATACCATGAAAAATATGTTAATGTAAAATTGGACAGCAGCAGGAAAGATTTAATCAGGAATAATAAGCCTAATGCCGCGTACACACGGTCGGAATTTCCAACAACAAATGTTCGATGGGAGCTTGTTGTCGGAAATTCCGACTGTGTGTAGGCTCCAGTGACATTTGCTGTCGGAATTTCCGACAACAAAAATTTGAGAGCTGGTTCTCAAATTTTCTGACAACAAAGCTTGTTGTCGGAAATTCCGACCGCGTGTGCACAATTTCGACACACAAAAGTCCACACATGCTCGGAATCAAGCCGCACTGGCTATCGAAAATAATTTTTCTCGGCTCGTCGAACGTGTTATGCGTCACCGCGTTCTTGACGTTTGGAATTTTCGACAACATTTCTGTGACCGTGTGTATGCAAGACAAGTTTGAGCGAACATCCATCGGAAAAAAATCCACGGTTTTGTTGTCAGAATGTCCGATTGTGTGTAAGCGGCAAAACTGCTGTTTGCCTAAATTTAGTTTAATGGGGAGAGGGATAACTGTGAGTGATGTAACTTGAGGTAATTCGTTTTTGACTATTGAAGAACTGACTATCAATCAGCTGTTGCAGACAGATATAGGTCCTTTAAAGGATTTTTGTGTGTACAGATCTACATCAACGGACAGGGCACATAAAAAAAAACCTGTCCCATTACTGAAATTCTAAAAACTCAAGCAGAAGTTTTTAAAGTAGCTGTAAACTTTAGAAGCCCCTAAACGTTTTCCTTGCAAACTGCATTTGCCAATTCTAAAGTTTGCCCTTTCTTTTACAGAGTTTACAGCTCCATCGTGGTTTAGAGTCACAATTTAGAAATCAACATATGCCTTATCTAAATACCCCGTAATAGGCATTTTGAAATCACAGGGCCCTAAAGGGTCAGTCTCTATTTTGTACTCCCATGTGTTATATAATTTTTAAAGTTAAGAGGGGGAATGCTAACTTCTATGTCACAATTTTTAATTGCTTTCTGTTTTCCTGTTGTTGAACTTCCCTCATTTCCTCCCTGGTAAAATGTTGTCCCCAAAACAGGAAGTGAGTGGAAATCTCTCCAACAAAGCCCTGAATAGAAGTAAAAATCGACAGGAGCTGTAACCTTTATACACTCGGTTCCTAAATATCTACTATATATGTGCTTTAAATGCTAAGCTATAGTTAATACCCCATGCATAACCTATCATTTGCTTTTAGAGCCTCTTGTTAAATACCCATCATTTTTTCTCAGACTAATCCTATTTATTCATAAACATACCAGGATGAGAGATTGACAGTTTAATATAAAAATAATAATAATAACGCAAACTATTAGAGCCTGCTAAAAACAACAAAAGTACCAAAAAAATATTATATAATTGGAGATAACATTTAACAGAATTATTGAGGTCAGCAAAGAGTGGAGATGTATTAAAAAAATGCAAGCAATATAGTAATGCCCACCAGATAGAGAACTCCAATAAGCAAATGTTTCTAATAAAATCTTAAAAGTTTAAAAGCACACAACACCAAAATGCTACCTGTGTTGATAGCCATTCCCATTAAGAATATAATATAATTGTGTGTGTGTGTTTTTTTTTGTTGTTTTGTTTTGTTTTGTATTTGTTTTTAATTCAAGCCTAGTTATGCCAGATTTGTTGATGTAATATTATCTTTAAAAGCTTAATAAAAATAATAAAAAAAAAAAAAAAAAAAAAAAGAATATGTGTCTCAAAATTTGGTTGGTATCTATTGAACACAAGAAGTCAGTCCCATGCCTTATGATTTTCTCTAGAAACCCACTATATTATGACAGTTTCTATAATTAAACCTATTAAAATGTGCATGATCAGGATTACAGGCAAATGTGAACAGTTATTATTAAACAAGCAAACATACAGGGTTACAAGTTGACCTTGTGTCAAAGTAATTATTATGATGTAAAGAGGTAGAAAATGAGCAGATATCGTCCTATAGCGCTGCTAAACGCAGACACAAAATTGTACGCAAAAATATTGGCAACGAGATTAAAAAACCTAATGCCGGAACTGATAAACGTAGACCAGGCGGGCTTTGTATCTGGAAGTGAGGGAAGAGATAATAGCATAAGAACGGTCTTGCTAATGCGTAAAGGGAAAGAGAAAAAAACCCCAGTCATACTCATGTCAATTGATGCTGAAAAAGCATTTGATCGAGTCGACTGGGGGTTTATGATGGATACACTCCGGAATATAGGTATAGGGCCTAGATTAATGAGATGGGTAAATAATTTATACAACCATCCTACAGCTAGGGTTAAGGTCAATGGGAGTGTGTCGTCTGTTTTTGAGATGTTCAAAGGAACAAGACAGGGATGCCCGCTCTCACCTCTCCTATATGTAATATCATTAGAACCATTACTGGCAAAAATACGGAATAACCCGGATATGAGGGGGGGTGAGAGTGGGGGAGGAAGAGCACAAGGTGGCCGCATATGCAAACAATATACTCCTATGCCTAACTAAACGTAGACTATCACTGCCCAACGTAATAAGAGAAAAAAAATATGGAGAACTTTCAAACTTTAAAATCAACCCTATAAAAACCGTAATCTTAAATTTAGGAGTAGACAAAAAGGAGGAAAAAGCGCTACAGAAGGAATTTCCATTCACCTGGGAGACCAAAGCATTAACATACCTAGGGATAAAAATAACACCAACCTTAGAAAAACTCTACGCGGCCAATTATATCCCCTTAATTAATGAAATCAAACTAGAAACGAAAAATACCATGAGGAGACTTATCTCTTTGATAGGAAGGGTCAACGTACTAAAAATGATGATCCTACCAAAAATAACCTATAAATTCCAAATGCTCCCAATTGAAATACAACAAAGCTTTTTTAAGGTGATTAAAACTATAATCTTGAAATATATTTGGCAGGGTAAAAAGGCCAGAGTAAACTATGCACTTTTAAGCCGGAAAAAAAGGGGGGTTGGCACTCCCAGACGTACAGAGATATTACAAAGCAGTTATATTAGCAAGGTTAGCAGAATGGGCAAATCCACACACCAAAAAGAAGTGGGTACAAATGGAAGACATATTAGGTAAGACATACCTACATAAAAACATCTGGATTCCTCCAAAACTAAGAACACTGGACACTGAAATACACAGCATAACTAAAAATGTATTCAAAGTATGGGACACAATTCACCACTAATTCCACTAGCTGGCACATTTTTTTTTATTCCAGGGAACAGGACACGGTTAGGTAAGCAACTGGGATCCATATTACTAAAAGACAAAACGACATTGGGCAAAATAAAGACAAGAGCTAAAAATGATACACGGGGATCAGCAGTTTAGCGAATGGGAATACCTGCAGCTAACACATTTTGTAAGCACTTTACCACAACCAATTAGAGATGATAAAGCACTAGACCGAATGGAAAAACTTTGTAGTATAGAAAAGCCCTTGAAACACGGTATATCACAAACCTATGACATATTAACAGAATTAGAAACACAGGGAACATTAGCATGTATAGAAAAATGGGGACAGGACATAGGCAAAAAACTGGAGGAACCACAAATGATCAGGGCTGTATTCAACACCACATCGGACATAATGACCCTTGAAGCAAACTACAAGTGTATGTTACGCTGGCATTTGACCCCAGAGAGAATGAATAAAATTCACCCAAACAACTCCCCGTCATGCTGGAGGGACTGTAAACAAAAGGGAACAACAATGCACATATGGTAGGAGTGCCCAAAAATAAAAGAGTACTGGGGGGAAGTTTTAGAGTATATAGAAGATATAACTGGTGAGAAGATCCCACAAAACCCCTGGACATGTTTATTCCATGGAACAAACACAACAAAAAAACAATACGAAAGAACCTTGGTCCCGTTGCTGCTCAACGCGGCAAAGGGACTAATTCTGAAAAAATGGCTATATACAACAAAACCAACTATAAAAGAGTGCATACAACGAGTAGACTATATAGTCGAAATGGAGTACATTAGCCGCGGGGAGCAGGGAATGGACGAAAGATATAGTGCAATATGGGAGAAATGGAGAGTTTTCAAAAGGTCAGACAAATACGTACAGGGAATGGCTGAAACAGACAGATGATAAAGTAGAAAAATAAGTGAGGATGGTGGATCAGGGGAGGGGTAGGGAGGGATAGGGCAATGGGAAAGGGGGGGAATGGGTAATAGGAAAAACTGGAAATATGAATGTTTGTATGTTTTTTTTCTTCTTTTGAAATCTTTTTACACCAATGTTGGTGAGCTTTGTACTTGATAACATTTTCCAATAAAAAGAAAAAAAAAAAGAAAATGAGCATATAATGAATACTAATTATTATTTTATGGTCCTATGATTTGCTCATTTAAAGCTGACAGCCTTTTTCAAAGCTTGCGTAATATCATTGTTTCTCAAACTGTATATAAGTGGATTGATCATTGGAGTGATAACAGAGTAAACTAAAGACACAGATTTGTTAAAATTTAAAGCATTAAGAGTCCTTGGCCGAACATATGTAAAAATGGTAGTGCCATAGAATATAGATACAATAATCAGATGGGATGCACAAGTGGAAAATGTTTTCTTGCGTCCATCTGCAGTAGGGATTTTAAGTATCGTTGAGATTATATTAATGTAAGAAACCATTGTAAGCAGCAATGAAGTTAACAGAATTAGTGAACCCAAGATAAAATTGATGATCTCAATGGTATTAATATTCTGACACGAGAGCTTCAGTAATGGAGGTGCATCACAAAAGAAATGGTTAATAATGTTTGAGCCACAGAAAGGTAGCCGAAATACAAATATGGTTGGAATCAGGGGTGATAAAATTCCAGCCGTCCAACAACCACCTGCAAATTTAGAACAAGCTTGTTTGTTCATAATTCCATTATAATGAAGAGGGGAACAGATAGCCAAATACCTGTCATATGCCATGGCAGTCAGTAAAAAACATTCTGTGCTACCTAGGGCAAAAAATATGTACAGCTGAGAAAAACAGGCATGGATGGAGATTGTCTTTATCCTTGTTAGGAGACCTGAGAGCATTTTGGGTACAGTAACCGTGACATAACTTATCTCCAGAAATGAGAGGTTGTTCAGGTAAAAATACATAGGTGTGTGAAGATGACAATCCAGATTAATAACAATAATAATAGCTGCATGTTGTGTAAAGGTCAGTATATACATTACCAAAAAAATTGTAAACAAGGTCAGTTGAATCTCCCTTACATCAGAAAATCCTTCAATTATGAACTCTTTTATCCTTGGTTTGTTTGTTGCGTTCATGATAGCTGTAATGGACAAGAAGAGGTCAATTATGTTTTTTTTTTTTAATATTAAAACAGTAAGTATGACTTTGTGATAGCTTTGTTTATGTATTTACAAATAATCTCACTTATAATAGCTGTTTTGTGTAATTTTTCTTATACACACTGTATATGGTCATATATATTTTGGGAAATGATGATTGATTTTATATGGATTTTTAATTAACCAATATAAGGGTGTGATAATATTTATATATTTCACATGATTCACTATTAATATGAATATAACCAAATTGTGACATGAGGTCTAATAATGTCTGGCCATTAGTATTGGTAATAGTGTAAATAGAGTACATACATAACTCTATATTGAGTTACTACATCTATTGATCTTAGAGGTCAAACATCTATACATCCATTTTTAAGTAAACAGTTAAAAACTAAGATCAGACAGTTTATATTATAATAGTAATACAGATCAAGTAAATGTAAATTACAAAATCAATGCAGGAAAGCTTGGCCAGCATAAAAATCTCTTCAGTAAATATCTTCCTTAGTTTGAGTGGTATTCTCAGTTTACTAAAGCCTAATACCTGCTTTAAGAAAACTTACAAAATATAGTTCATTATACAAAAATCTCTTACATGTTTACACTCTTTTAGCGTCTTTATAAAATATACAGTATATATTAATTCCAGTAAGTCACACTTTTATTAAAAAATATGTTTACAGTTACTTACATTTTGGTTATAGATTTAGATTACAGATAGGTGCTTGACATCAACACCACTGACAGACTACATGGTTGACATTTCATTAAGTTCTTGTAAAAGAAACATATTGGCTGTAGTTGGCCGGTAAATGACAAGGCAGTCAGGAATGGAAGATTTAAATACTAGTGTAATCCTCAACTGGGGAGCCCTATGTTCCCAACATACTATGTTATTCACTGTGCTAATAGGTTTGTTTTTGTTTTATCTGCACTGGTCTCTGTGACCTTGTGTTTTACTGATTACAATAATCAGAACAGTTCTTAATATTATATATAAAAAAAGTTTTAATAAAGTTTTGCATGAGTAAGTATTTTTTATAGCTCATCTTATACGTTATGTTTAAGACTGGAGATATTAATCTGATCAAGGGCTACAAATATAGAGTCAAATAGCAATGGTAACATGGGATCACGAATTATAGTTTTTACCAAATTCCTTCTCCCAGCTTTCCACTCTCCCAGCACCTCACCAAATCCAACACTCAGTTAGGCTCTATGCACACTAACTTTTATTTTAAGTTAAAAAAACGCTGGAAAAAATGCTAGATAAAAAACGCTGGTAAAAGCTTTTTGTAGTAGCATTTTAGCAATGTGTTAGAAGTATTTAGGAACATTTAGGAGCGTCTGCATTTTATTTGTCTTTTTGCAGTAAAAGGGAAAAAAAACGCAGAAAATGCTATTAGTAGCGTTTAGGAGCGTTTAGAAGTGTTTAGCATTTAGGAGCATTTCTGCTGGAAAAACGCTTCAATTAACTCTACAAAAACAATTTTTTTTCTGCTCTTGGACGCTGAAGCTCAAAAAACGCTATTAGCCTAAAGTAGCGTGCATGGACACATAGGATAACACTATTTAGCTTCTAGGAGCAGAAAAAATGCTAATAACAGCTTCTAGGAGCTTAACAAAAACGCTAGTGTGCATGGAACCTTAATCTGATATGAATTTTAGTTAGGGTCTATCGATGGGAAGAAGAAAGTCATTCCATAGATGCCAGACTTTATGCAATTTAATAGGGTGTTTGCTCTTATGGAAAATAATTGTCATGTCACCTGAGTCCAGGTGACAGATGCACCCCTATGGCTGACTGCTGCGGATGGAGCCCTGGGTGGTTCAGGAAAGCAGGTACTCTGGAGCACCAACACGGATCACACTGGGAGCTAGAGCATGAGATTTCCGAGGGCGTGGATTCTAAGATCCAGCAGGTGTTCACCAGGGCCCCTGATGGTGGCGATGGACTTTGCTGCAGTCTGGCTCCAGGTCGCGGCCCCCAGGGTCTCCTAGATCCTTAAGGTTTTGTTGCCTTGGCCTCCTAAACGTATGGCTCTATCACCCATTAGTTAGGTTTGTCCATATACAGTATAGCTCAATGACAAACCTCCAGACCTGACATCCCTTGGCTTCACTTTGAGTCCTCCTCTATATTTTCTTACCACCTTCTAGAGCTCATATGGTCCATATCTGTTCTATATAAAGACCTTATTCTGCTGTGACCCAGTCTTTTCATCCTATGAGATGTATACAAGTGTTCATATGGTTTGGCCTCCCTAGCTCTGCATCTGGTTTCCTGTTTGGGTGACCCTTCATTTCCCACTGTGTATCAGCATAGATGAGGCTTTGCTAGATTCACCCATTTCCCTCTGACAACTCTTGGTGATCTTCAGAGTGATGCTACAATTGCCTTATTTGAGACTCTAGCCCAGGGGTTCCAAACTTTTTTCAATGAGGGCCAGATTCGATGAAGTGGACATGGGTGGCGACCATTTTGCCTGACATTCTTTGAACCCTTAAAATTTGGTCTAAGTATGTTCGTCTGAGCACTAATACACTGCCCAACAAGAATTATCTTGCCTTTGTGGCCGTGTGTGGTGAAGAGATGAGCTCAGGCATGTTATTTGGATATATATATATATATATTGTGGGCCCAAAGAATCCCTGGGCGCCGCTCAGGACTAAGGATGAGCTTGGGCGTGTTATTTGGATATACCGTATTTATCGGCGTATAACACGCACCTTCATTTTAAGAGGGAAGTTTCAGAAAAAAACTAACATTTTAAATAAAGAACTGTAAAGCAAAATAAGGGTCAGTGCCCATCAATGCAGTCTTATTATTGTCCATCTGCAGCCTCACCATTGCGATGAATGCAGCCTCAACATTGCCATAAATGCAGCCTCACCATTGCCATAAATGCAGCCTCACCATTGCCATGAATGCTTCCTCACCATTGCCATGAATGCAGCCTCACCATTGCAATCAATGCAGCCTCACCATTGCAATCAATGCAGCCTTACCATTGTCATGAATGCAGCCTCACCGTTGCCATGAATGCAGCCTCACATGTGCCATGAATGTAGTCTCACCATTGCCATCAGTGCAGCCTGGTCAATGCCCATCTGCAGCCTCGGAGGGAACAGGGAGGGGCGGGGTGAAAGCCATCAGATTATATACAGGAGAATCTCCTGTTTACACGGCGGCCTCTTTAATACAAAGTCTCGCCTCCTATGATAGACAGAATGGTTGTCCAATGGCAGCCCAGGAGATGGGACTTTCTATTACAGACGCCGCCGAGTAAACAGGAGATTCTCCTGTATGTAATCTGACGACGCTGGTCCCGCCCACTCCCTGTCCCCTCCGAGGCGGCACTGGTAAATATAACATATATCTTTTGTGGCCCTGGCGACCATATATATATCCAAATTACCAGGGGGGCCACATTAAACCGGAACCAATTGTGCAAGTTCTCCCACTTGTCGGGGTCTGCGATGTACCCCATACTCATTCACATAGGGTGGGGGGCCGGGATCTGGGGGCCCCCTTATTAAAGGGGGCTCCCGGATTCCGATAAGCCCCCCGCCCGCAGACCCCGACAACCAACGGCCAGGGTTGTCGGGAAGAGGCCCTGTCCTCATCAACATGGGGGCAGGGTGCTCTGGGGTGGGGGGGCCGCAGGTCGCCCCCCTGCCCCAGAGCACCAAAACCCCCATGTTGAGGGCATGCGGCCGGGTACGGTTCAGGAGGGAGGGGGGCCGCTCTCTCGTCCCCCACCTCTTCCCCTGCGGCCTGCCAGGTTGTGTGCTCGGATAAGGGTCTGGTTTGGACTTTGAGGGGGACCCCCATGCCGTTTTTTCGGCGTAGGATTTCCCCTTCAAATCCAGACCAGACCCAAGGGCCTGGTATGCTCCTAGAGGGGGAACCCATGCCGGTTTTTTCTTTAAAAATTGGCGTGGAGTTCCCACTCAGGATTCATACCAAACGCAGTGCCTGGTATTGGTGGGAATCCACGTTGGATCTCCGTCTACCAGCAATGCGTGTCGCTCATCGTGAAAGGAACATTTTTCCTTTCCCGATGACGAGACAGCTTGGCGCTGGCTCTCGCGACGGAGCTCATAGGGTGTCAATCTCGCTGCTAGAAGCGGCGAGATTGACACAATATCGGCGTCACCTACTGTACTTCCCCCATTCACTGGTCAACCCGGAATTCAGGTGGAAACAGCTGATTTTACGCCACTTGATTTTTATTTATTGTTTTTCACGGAAGATCTCTATAGATCTATTGTGGACCAAACTAATTTGTATGCTGGTCAATTCATCGCCGCTAATCCCCAGTTGCCTTACCTTGCCAGAGATTGGAAACCAGTTACGGTTTCCGAATTTAAGACCTTTCTCTGCCTTTCCCTCAACATGGGCATTAGGGATGAGCTCGGTGTTCGAGTCGAACATACGTTCGACTCGAACATCGGCTGTTCGATCGTTCGACGAAGATCGAACGATTTGGGCCGTTCGCGCCTAATTCGAGTGACGCGAACGGCCCACAATGCACTACGCCATCGCAGTGTCATCCAGGCGCTGTGATTGGCCAAGCATGCACTGTGACCCCGCATGCTTGGCCAATCACAGCGCCGGCAGCGAGGAGAGCAATGATTGGCCACAGGCAGGATGCCTGTGGCCAATTATTGCTGAGGGTGTTTAGTACACGCCCCACACTATAAAAGGCCGCCAGCACGGCGACCTAGTGTAGTGTGTTCCGGAGCAGGGAAAGAGAAGCATAGGCAGGGACAGTGACATTTTTTTTTCTTGCTTAACCTGGATTCCTTTAGTTTAGGGAAGGAGAAGGATAGGTAGGGAGAGTGTCAGTGTGTTTTACTGTGCGAATCCTTGTTTCTAGGGACAGGGAAGGACAGTGAGGGAAATTCTCCTTGTGCTATAGTGTGCTAAAGCATTGATCATCAACCATCTTTAAAAAATCATTTTTTCTAGGGACAGAAAACTATAGGTAGGGAGAGTGTCAGTGTGTTTTACTGTGATAATCCTTGTTTCTAGGGACAGGGAAGGACAGTGAGGGAAATTCTCCTTGTGCTATAGTGTGCTAAAGCATTGATCATCAACCATCTTTAAAAAAACATTTTTTCTAGGGACAGAAAACTATAGGTAGGAAGAGTGTCAGTTTCTTTCACTGTGATAATCCTTGTTTCTAGGGACAGGGAAGGACAGTGAGGGAAATTCTCCTTGTGCTATAGTGTGCTAAAGCATTGATCATCAACCATCTTTAAAAAAACATTTTTTCTAGGGACAGAAAACTATAGGTAGGGAGAGTGTCAGTTTCTTTCACTGTGATAATCCTTGTTTCTAGGGACAGGGAAGGACAGTGAGGGAAATTCTCCTTGTGCTATAGTGTGCTAAAGCATTGATCATCAACCATCTTTAAAAAAACATTTTTTCTAGGGACAGAAAACTATAGGTAGGAAGAGTGTCAGTTTCTTTCACTGTGATAATCCTTGTTTCTAGGGACAGGGAAGGACAGTGAGGGAAATTCTCCTTGTGCTATAGTGTGCTAAAGCATTGATCATCAACCATCTTTAAAAAAATATTTTTTCTAGGGACAGAAAACTATAGGCAGGAAGAGTGTCAGTTTCTTTCACTGTGATAATCCTTGTTTCTAGGGACAGGGAAGGACAGTGAGGGAAATTCTCCTAGTGCTATAGTGTGCTAAAGCATTGATCATCAACCATCTTTAAA
The DNA here is from genome assembly GCA_029206835.1 of Rana muscosa. NCBI lineage: Eukaryota > Metazoa > Chordata > Amphibia > Anura > Ranidae > Rana > Rana muscosa. The sequence goes on from CM055116.1 coordinate 828,047,836, forward strand.
AAAACATTTTTTCTAGGGACAGAAAACTATAGGTAGGAAGAGTGTCAGTTTCTTTCACTGTGATAATCCTTGTTTCTAGGGACAGGGAAGGACAGTGAGGGAAATTCTCCTTGTGCTATAGTGTGCTAAAGCATTGATCATCAACCATCTTTAAAAAAACATTTTTTCTAGGGACAGAAAACTATAGGTAGGAAGAGTGTCAGTTTCTTTCACTGTGATAATCCTTGTTTCTAGGGACAGGGAAGGACAGTGAGGGAAATTCTCCTTGTGCTATAGTGTGCTAAAGCATTGATCATCAACCATCTTTAAAAAAACATTTTTTCTAGGGACAGAAAACTATAGGTAGGAAGAGTGTCAGTTTCTTTCACTGTGATAATCCTTGTTTCTAGGGACAGGGAAGGACAGTGAGGGAAATTCTCCTTGTGCTATAGTGTGCTAAAGCATTGATCATCAACCATCTTTAAAAAAACATTTTTTCTAGGGACAGAAAACTATAGGTAGGAAGAGTGTCAGTTTCTTTCACTGTGATAATCCTTGTTTCTAGGGACAGGGAAGGACAGTGAGGGAAATTCTCCTTGTGCTATAGTGTGCTAAAGCATTGATCATCAACCATCTTTAAAAAAACATTTTTTCTAGGGACAGAAAACTATAGGTAGGAAGAGTGTCAGTTTCTTTCACTGTGATAATTCTTGTTTCTAGGGACAGGGAAGGACAGTGAGGGAAATTCTCCTTGTGCTATAGTGTGCTAAAGCATTGATCATCAACCATCTTTAAAAAAACATTTTTTCTAGGGACAGAAAACTATAGGTAGGGAGAGTGTCAGTTTCTTTCACTGTGATAATCCTTGTTTCTAGGGACAGGGAAGGACAGTGAGGGAAATTCTCCTTGTGCTATAGTGTGCTAAAGCATTGATCATCAACCATCTTTAAAAAAACATTTTTTCTAGGGACAGAAAACTATAGGTAGGAAGAGTGTCAGTTTCTTTCACTGTGATAATCCTTGTTTCTAGGGACAGGGAAGGACAGTGAGGGAAATTCTCCTTATGCTATAGTATGCTAAAGCATTGATCATCAACCATCTTTAAAAAAACATTTTTTCTAGGGACAGAAAACTATAGGTAGGAAGAGTGTCAGTTTCTTTCACTGTGATAATCCTTGTTTCTAGGGACAGGGAAGGACAGTGAGGGAAATTCTCCTTGTGCTATAGTGTGCTAAAGCATTGATCATCAACCATCTTTAAAAAAACATTTTTTCTAGGGACAGAAAACTATAGGTAGGAAGAGTGTCAGTTTCTTTCACTGTGATAATCCTTGTTTCTAGGGACAGGGAAGGACAGTGAGGGAAATTCTCCTTGTGCTATAGTGTGCTAAAGCATTGATCATCAACCATCTTTAAAAAAACATTTTTTCTAGGGACAGAAAACTATAGGTAGGAAGAGTGTCAGTTTCTTTCACTGTGATAATCCTTGTTTCTAGGGACAGGGAAGGACAGTGAGGGAAATTCTCCTTGTGCTATAGTGTGCTAAAGCATTGATCATCAACCATCTTTAAAAAAACATTTTTTCTAGGGACAGAAAACTATAGGTAGGAAGAGTGTCAGTTTCTTTCACTGTGATAATCCTTGTTTCTAGGGACAGGGAAGGACAGTGAGGGAAGTTCTCCTTGTGCTATAGTGTGCTAAAGCATTGATCATCAACCATCTTTAAAAAAACATTTTTTCTAGGGACAGAAAACTATAGGTAGGAAGAGTGTCAGTTTCTTTCACTGTGATAATCCTTGTTTCTAGGGACAGGGAAGGACAGTGAGGGAAATTCTCCTTGTGCTATAGTGTGCTAAAACATTGATCATCAACCATCTTTAAAAAAACATTTTTTCTAGGGACAGAAAACTATAGGTAGGAAGAGTGTCAGTTTCTTTCACTGTGATAATCCTTGTTTCTAGGGACAGGGAAGGACAGTGAGGGAAATTCTCCTTGTGCTATAGTGTGCTAAAGCATTGATCATCAACCATCTTTAAAAAAAACATTTTTTCTAGGGACAGAAAACTATAGGTAGGAAGAGTGTCAGTTTCTTTCACTGTGATAATCCTTGTTTCTAGGGACAGGGAAGGACAGTGAGGGAAATTCTCCTTGTGCTATAGTGTGCTAAAGCATTGATCATCAACCATCTTTAAAAAAACATTTTTTCTAGGGACAGAAAACTATAGGTAGGAAGAGTGTCAGTTTCTTTCACTGTGATAATCCTTGTTTCTAGGGACAGGGAAGGACAGTGAGGGAAATTCTCCTTGTGCTATAGTGTGCTAAAGCATTGATCATCAACCATCTTTAAAAAAACATTTTTTCTAGGGACAGAAAACTATAGGTAGGAAGAGTGTCAGTTTCTTTCACTGTGATAATCCTTGTTTCTAGGGACAGGGAAGGACAGTGAGGGAAATTCTCCTTGTGCTATAGTGTGCTACAGCATTGATCATCAACCATCTTTAAAAAAACATTTTTTCTAGGGACAGAAAACTATAGGTAGGAAGAGTGTCAGTTTCTTTCACTGTGATAATCCTTATTTCTAGGGACAGGGAAGGACAGTGAGGGAAATTCTCCTTGTGCTATAGTGTGCTAAAGCATTGATCATCAACCATTTTTAAAAAAACATTTTTTCTAGGGACAGAAAACTATAGGTAGGAAGAGTGTCAGTTTCTTTCACTGTGATAATCCTTGTTTCTAGGGACAGGGAAGGACAGTGAGGGAAATTCTCCTTGTGCTATAGTGTGCTAAAGCATTGATCATCAACCATCTTTAAAAAAACATTTTTTCTAGGGACAGAAAACTATAGGTAGGGAGAGTGTCAGTTTCTTTCACTGTGATAATCCTTGTTTCTAGGGACAGGGAAGGACAGTGAGGGAAATTCTCCTTGTGCTATAGTGTGCTAAAGCATTGATCATCAACCATCTTTAAAAAAACATTTTTTCTAGGGACAGAAAACTATAGGTAGGAAGAGTGTCAGTTTCTTTCACTGTGATAATCCTTGTTTCTAGGGACAGGGAAGGACAGTGAGGGAAATTCTCCTTATGCTATAGTGTGCTAAAGCATTGATCATCAACCATCTTTAAAAAAACATTTTTTCTAGGGACAGAAAACTATAGGTAGGAAGAGTGTCAGTTTCTTTCACTGTGATAATCCTTGTTTCTAGGGACAGGGAAGGACAGTGAGGGAAATTCTCCTTGTGCTATAGTGTGCTAAAGCATTGATCATCAACCATCTTTAAAAAAACATTTTTTCTAGGGACAGAAAACTATAGGTAGGAAGAGTGTCAGTTTCTTTCACTGTGATAATCCTTGTTTCTAGGGACAGGGAAGGACAGTGAGGGAAATTCTCCTTGTGCTATAGTGTGCTAAAGCATTGATCATCAACCATCTTTAAAAAAAACATTTTTTATAGGGACAGAAAACTATAGGTAGGAAGAGTGTCAGTTTCTTTCACTGTGATAATCCTTGTTTCTAGGGACAGGGAAGGACAGTGAGGGAAATTCTCCTTGTGCTATAGTGTGCTAAAGCATTGATCATCAACCATCTTTAAAAAAACTTTTTTTCTAGGGACAGAAAACTATAGGTAGGAAGAGTGTCAGGTTCTTTCTCTGTGATAATCCTTGTTTCTAGGGACAGGGAAGGACAGTGAGGGAAATTCTCCTTGTGCTATAGTGTGCTAAAGCATTGATCATCAACCATCTTTAAAAAAACATTTTTTCTAGGTACAGAAAACTATAGGTAGGGAGAGTGTCAGTTTCTTTCACTGTGATAATCCTTGTTTCTAGGGACAGGGAAGGACAGTGAGGGAAATTCTCATTGTGCTATAGTGTGCTAAAGCATTGATCATCAACCATCTTTAAAAAAACATTTTTTCTAGGGACAGAAAACTATAGGTAGGAAGAGTGTCAGTTTCTTTCACTGTGATAATCCTTGTTTCTAGGGACAGGGAAGGACAGTGAGAGAAATTCTCCTTGTGCTATAGTGTGCTAAAGCATTGATCATCAACCATCTTTAAAAAAACATTTTTTCTAGGGACAGAAAACTATAGGTAGGAAGAGTGTCAGTTTCTTTCACTGTGATAATCCTTGTTTCTAGGGACAGGGAAGGACAGTGAGGGAAATTCTCCTTGTGCTATAGTGTGCTAAAGCATTGATCATCAACCATCTTTAAAAAAACATTTTTTCTAGGGACAGAAAACTATAGGTAGGAAGAGTGTCAGTTTCTTTCACTGTGATAATCCTTGTTTCTAGGGACAGGGAAGGACAGTGAGGGAAATTCTCCTTGTGCTATAGTGTGCTAAAGCATTGATCATCAACCATCTTTAAAAAAACATTTTTTCTAGGGACAGAAAACTATAGGTAGGAAGAGTGTCAGTTTCTTTCACTGTGATAATCCTTGTTTCTAGGGACAGGGAAGGACAGTGAGGGAAATTCTCCTTGTGCTATAGTGTGCTAAAGCATTGATCATCAACCATCTTTAAAAAAACATTTTTTCTAGGGACAGAAAACTATAGGTAGGGAGAGTGTCAGTTTCTTTCACTGTGATAATCCTTGTTTCTAGGGACAGGGAAGGACAGTGAGGGAAATTCTCCTTGTGCTATAGTGTGCTAAAGCATTGATCATCAACCATCTTTAAAAAAACATTTTTTCTAGGGACAGAAAACTATAGGTAGGGAGAGTGTCAGTTTCTTTCACTGTGATAATCCTTGTTTCTAGGGACAGGGAAGGACAGTGAGGGAAATTCTCCTTGTGCTATAGTGTGCTAAAGCATTGATCATCAACCATCTTTAAAAAAACATTTTTTCTAGGGACAGAAAACTATAGGTAGGAAGAGTGTCAGTTTCTTTCACTGTGATAATCCTTGTTTCTAGGGACAGGGAAGGACAGTGAGGGAAATTCTCCTTGTGCTATAATGTGCTAAAGCATTGATCATCAACCATCTTTAAAAAAACATTTTTTCTAGGGACAGAAAACTATAGGTAGGAAGAGTGTCAGTTTCTTTCACTGTGATAATCCTTGTTTCTAGGGACAGGGAAGGACAGTGAGGGAAATTCTCCTTGTGCTATAGTGTGCTAAAGCATTGATCATCAACCATCTTTAAAAAAACATTTTTTCTAGGGACAGAAAACTATAGGTAGGAAGAGTGTCAGTTTCTTTCACTGTGATAATCCTTGTTTCTAGGGACAGGGAAGGACAGTGAGGGAAATTCTCCTTGTGCTATACTGTGCTAAAGCATTCCTCATCAACCATCTTTGAAATCCTTGTTTTTTGGACAGTCAGGGAAATTGTCGTTGTGCTATTCTGTGCGAAAGCAATCATCCTCAACCATATTTAGAAATCCTTAAGTAAAGGGACAGAGAAGGACACCTGAAGGTAGCCCTTATTGCTTTTTTCCCATCTCCCTGCAGGCCATCCATTAGAATGTCTGGAAGGCAAACAAGGAGAGGCAGACAGTCAGGAGGCAATAAAAGAGGGCAAGCAGGCTCTGTGTCTGGGGGCAACAGTGCTGGTCGTGGACGCGGTGCATTGTCATCAGCACATGGCCATGGGACACGCTTGTCCTTCTTTTCGGCAGCTGGACATGTTGAGCCACATCATGCCGAAGACTTGGTAGAGTGGATGACCAAGCCCTCCTCCTCCTCCTCATCCTCTCTCACCCAGGCTCAGGGTACTGGCAAAGCAGCTGCCAAAGCGTCCTCTTCCCTGGTATCAATGTCAGTCTCATCATCAGTCACTCCTTCCCTAGACCCACCATGTCCTCCTCCTGAGGAGTCCCCCGAACTGTTTGAGCACAGTGTTGGGTACATGCTCCAGGAGGATGCCCAGCGTTTCGAAGGGTCTGATGATGAAACCCAGCTACAGGAAGGCAGTAGCGTGAGAGCAGACAGAGGGGATGCTCAAGAAGGACACCAATCTGGCAGTCATGTTCCAGCAGCTGCAGCATACTGCCAGATTGGCTCCAGTGATGAGGAGGGAGGGGATGATGAGGTCACTGACTCCACGTGGGTGCCTAATAGGAGAGAGGAGGAGGAGGAGGATGAGGAGGAGGCACATCTCCAACGAGGCAGGATGCCCTTTGGTGGCCAGCGTAAGGGCAGTACACCGACGGAATCACACCGCAGAGCTCCGCCTGTGCAGGGCGCTGCCTCTGCCCGTCATTCAAAAAGTTCTTTGGTGTGGGCCTTTTTTGAGGCTAGTGCATCAGATCGCACAGCTGCTGTTTGCAACATATGTCTCAAGCGTATATCGCGTGGCCAAAACATCAGCCGCTTGGGTACCACATGCCTGACCAGACATATGTTGACCTGCCATGCAGCTCGTTGGCAAGCCTACCTCAAAGACCCACACCAAAGAACAAAGCGGACCTCTCCTTGCACCGCATCAGCTGGGATCTCCAACCCCACTATAACTTCAGTCCTCTCTGAAACATGCACTGAGAGGAATGAAGGTGTAGAATTAGGTGTGTCACAGCCAAGTACTTGCGGCCACTCTGCTAGCAGTACACCGACGTCCGATTCTAGCAGGCAAATTTCCCTGCCCCAGCTGCTGGACCGTCGAAAGAAGTTCACTCCCAGCCATCCACATGCCCAGCGGTTGAATGCTAGCTTGGCTAAATTGCTAGCGCTTCAACTGCTGCCTTTTCAGTTGGTAGACTCGGCCCCCTTCCGTGAGTTTGTGCAATGTGCGGTTCCTCAGTGGCAGGTTCCCAAACGCCACTTTTTCTCACGGAAGGCTATTCCGGCTCTCTACCGGCATGTGGAAGGCAATGTCTTGGCCTCGCTGGACAGGGCGGTCAGCGGTAAGGTGCATATTACCGCTGACTCATGGTCCAGCAGGCATGGACAGGGACGTTACCTTTCTTTCACGGCCCATTGGGTCACTCTTTTGGCAGCTGGGAAGGATGCAGGACAAGGTGCAGTAGTGTTGGAGGTTGTTCCACTGCCACGCCTCCAAAATGCTACTACTGGTTGTGACACACCTCTCTCCTCCACCCCCTCCTCTTCTTCTTCCTCCATGGCCTCTTCCTGTGCTTTGTCCTCTGAACCAGCGGTGCTCCGTAGCCGTTCAAGGGGCTACGCAAGTACGCAGGCAAAAAGATGCCATGCCGTGCTTGCGCTGGTGTGTTTGGGGGACAGAAGCCACACTGGGGCAGAGGTCCTGTCTGCTCTGCAGGGCCAGGCCGAGAGGTGGTTGACGCCACGCCAGCTTAAGCCAGGAATGGTGGTTTGCGACAATGGCACCAACCTCCTCTCCGCCCTCCGACAGGGACAACTGACCCATGTGCCCTGTGTGGCTCACGTCCTTAACCTGGTGGTGCAGCGGTTCTTGGGCAGGTACCAGGGCTTACAGGATGTCCTGAGGCAGGCCAGGAAAGTCTGTGTGCATTTCCGCAGATCTTATAATGCCAGTGCTCGCCTGGCTGAGCTGCAAAAGGAGTTGAACCTGCCCAAGAACCGCCTTATATGTGACATGCCCACCAGGTGGAACTCAACGTTGGCCATGCTGCAGCGGCTGCACACGCAGCAGAGGGCCATCAATGAGTACCTGTGCGACTACGGCACCAGGACAGGGTCAGGGGAGCTTGGTTTTTTTTCTCCACGCCAGTGGGGCATGATCAGGGATGCATGCACTGTCCTGGCACCATTTGAGGAGGCCACGAGGATGGTGAGCAGTGACAGTGCATGCATCAGTGACACTGTACCTCTTGTCCGCCTGTTGGAGCACACGCTGCGTGGAATAATGGACAGGGCACTTGAGGCAGAACAGAGGCAGGAAGAGGAGGACTTCCTTGCCTCTCAAGGCCCCCTTTACCCAGACAGTGTTCCTTCTGTCCCACCCATTGCACAGGAAGAGGAGGAGGAGGAGGAGGAGGATTGTGTCAGCATGGAGGTGGAGGCTGGCACTCAGCATCATCAGCAGCAGTCTTTTAGGGATGATTTACAGTCCCAAGAAACCAGTGGACTTGTACGTGGCTGGGAGGAGGTGGCTGCGGATCATGTCGTCCTTAGTGACCCAGAGGACTCCGGACCGAATGCCTCAGCAAACCTACGCTGCATGGCCTCCCTGATCCTGCAAAGTCTGCGGAAGGATCCTCGTATTCTTCGGATCAAGGAGAGGGACCATTACTGGCTGGCCACTCTCCTTGATCCATCGTACAAGGGTAAGGTTGCGGACCTTATGTTACCGTCGCAGAGGATGAGACAACTCCGGGAGGCCTTGCAGAAAGATCTGTGCAACGCGTTCTCAGAGACTGGGAGGTTACAAACCCCTGGTCCTGGACAACGAGTTGCTGAGACTTCGGCCAGTCAAAGAAGGAGCGGTGGGGAAGGTGGCCGTCTGACCGATGCGTTCAGACAATTCTTTAGTCCGCAGCCCCAAAGTATGATCGGTTCCAGCAACCATCGCCAGCGTCTGATAAACATGGTGCAGGAATATCTAGGGGCAAGGTCAGACTTGGACACCTTCCCCACCGAAAATCTTCTGGCTTACTGGGTCTTGAGGATGGATCACTGGCCAGAGCTTGCACAGTATGCAATTGAGCTACTGGCCTGTCCTGCATCCAGCGTTCTTTCGGAACGCACATTCAGTGCTGCTGGAGGATTTGTCACGGATCACAGGGTGCGCCTGTCCACCGACTCGGTTGATCGACTGACTTTCATCAAGATGAACCAGTCTTGGATCACCACCAGCTACCACACACCTGATGCTGATATAACAGACTAATTGATTTTAACATGTCACATCCCTTCAAGACTGATGCTGATGCTGAGTGCCTGTGCTGTTATGTTGACTGGCTATCCTCCTCCTCCGAGTCCTCAATGATACGATTGATGATGATAGCTTGGAAGATCATTTTTGTTTATGGGTGCCGCCACCAGTGGCTAAGGCCCAATTTTTCAGCCCCTGTTTAACAGGGGCGTGTAATTACAATTTTTTTAGCAATAATTTGCCATAGGGCTCATTGCTGTGCTCCAAGTACAGTATCTGTGAGGGGTTGGAGTGTTGTGCCACCAGTGCCTAAGGCCCAATTTTTCAGCCCCTGTTTAACAGGGGCGTGTCATTACAATTTTTGAAGCAATACTTTGCAACAGGGCTCATTGCTGTGCTCCAAGTACAGTATCTGTGAGGGGTTGTAGTGTTGTGCCACCAGTGCCTAAGGCCCAATTTTTCAGCCCCTGTTCAACAGGGGCATGTAATTACAATTCTTGATCTAATAATTCACAGCAGGGCCCATTGCTGCACCCACCAAGAGTAACTCTGAGGGCTTACAGTGTTGTGGCAACGCCACCACCACCACCACCACGAAAGGCCCAATTTTTCAGCCCCTGTTCAAAAGGGGCATGTAATTACAATTCTTGATCTAATAATTCACAGCAGGGCCCATTCCTGCACCCACCAAGAGTAACTCTGAGGGCTTACAGTGTTGTGGCAACACCACCACCACCACCACCACCACGAAAGGCCCAATTTTTCAGCCCCTGTTCAACAGGGGCATGCAATTACAATTCTTGATCTAATAATTCACAGCAGGGCCCATTGCTGCACCCACCAAGAGTAACTGTCAGGGCTTACAGTGTTGTGGCACCAGCACCACCATCAAAGGCCCAATTTTTACTACCACTGTTCAACAATTATATGTAATTAAAATTCCTGATATAATAGTTGACAGCAGGGCGTTCCAGCACCAACCAAGAGTAACTGTGAGTGCTTACAGTGTTGTGCCAACACCAACAACTAAGGGGCCTATTTCTGCAGAGTATATACGGCAGGTCCCTACTTTCAAACATCCAACTTACAAACGACTCCTACTTGCAAACGCAAGAAGACAACAGGAAGTGAGAGGAAATCTACCCCTTGGAAGGAAAATTCTCTCCTGTAAGAATTAATATGGGAGAAAGGTGTCTCCTCTGTACTGATGCTTTATCACCAATCCTTGTTTCAAGAAAAACACCACATTTCAAAAACAGTTGTCATTGGGACGGAAAGTGAGGTGAAATGTTCTGAACAGGGGCACAGACAGCAAAACAAATGTTACAGGGGTGATAACCCTTACCTATGTTTTCCAAAAAGTTTAAAAATAGATTTTTGGGCTGGAGCTACACTTAAACAATGTACCTGTTCAAAATTACAAACAGATTCTACATAAGAACAAACCTACAGTCCCTGTCTTGTATGCACCGCCTGTATACGGCTGTTCAGAGTATATAGGGCCTTTTTTATTTTATGTGCGGGGTTCCCCTTAATATCCATACAAGACCCAAAGGGGCTGGTAATGGGCTGGGCTGGGGGGGGGGGGGTCATGGGGTAGCTATGCCATTTTTCTTAAAGATTTTCATCCATATTACCGGGACCAGACATTACATTAAAGCCGCAAGCAGTTTTAAATGGCTTTTTTTTCCTTTAGAAGTGTCATTTTGTGCAGGGACAGTTCTAAACACGGGAAACACGTGGCACTTCACAGGCATACTTTAGACACCCCCCAGGTACGATATTTAAAGGAATATTTGACTTTTTTTTTTTCACTTTATGCATCATTAAAATGACTGCTCCCGAAAAACGACCGTTTTTAAAACTTCTTTTTGCATTGATACATGTCCCCTGGTGCAGAACCCGGGTTCCCAAACCCTTTTTAGGACAATAACATGCATAATAGTCGTTATAATTAGCACTTTAGAATTCGAACGTTCGCATCCATTGTATTTAATAGGGTTCTAATGTTCGTACGAACTTTCGGTCCGTTCGCGGGTTCTGGTGCGAACCGAACCCGGGGGTGTTCGGCTCATCACTAATGGGCATACATAAATTGTCAAAGTTGCGGACGTATTGGTCCAAACGCCCCATTCACCATATGCCCGTGTTCTCTGCCTCCATGGCCAGGGCACAATACGAGCAGATCTTGCGGTTCATGCACTTCAACGACAATGAACTTTGTCGTCCTGGTGGAGACCCTGAATACGATCGGCTCTACAAAATTCGGCCCCTCATAAACCACTTCAACGAACGTTTTGCAGCCTTGTTTACTCCCTATCAAGTTGTCTGCGTTGACGAGTCCCTGATTACATTTTCTGGCCGCTTGTCTTTTAAACAGTACCTTCCCAGCAAGCGTGCCAGATACGGGGTCAAGCTCTATAAGTTCTGTGACAGGGCAACAGGCTATGTATGGAGCTTTACGGTTTATGAGGGAAAAGATAGTCACGTAGAGCAAGAGAACTGCCCAGATTACATAGGGAGCGCTGGCAAGATTGTGTGGGACTTGGTGTCGCCCTTATTCGGAAAGGGGTACCACTTGTATGTGGACAATTACTACACGAGCGTGCCACTTTTTAGTCACTTGTTTGATCATCAGATTGGCGCATGTGGCACCGTGCGATCTAATCGCCAGGGCTTTCCCCAGCGGCTTGTAGATTCCCATCTTAGGCTGGGGGAGAGAGCCTGCTTGAAGTGTAATAATTTGCTCGCTGTGAAGTGGAGGGATAAAAGGAATGTTTTCGTTCTTTCCTCCCTTCACGCAGACACGACAGTCCAAATTCCTACAGTGACTGGTGTTGTGGAGAAACCCCTCTGTGTCCACGAATATAACCCTAACATGGGAGGGGTGGACCTCAACGACCAGTTATTGGCGCCGTACCTAGTTGCCCGTAAGGCCAGCCGCTGATACAAAAAAGTGTCTGTTTACTTATTTCAATTGGCTTTGCGGAATGCTCATGTGCTATACAGAGCTTCAGGACAGACTTTATCCTTCCTTGACTCCCAGGAAGAGATCGTCACAGACCTCCTGTATCCAGGCGGTGCTGCACCTCACCATTCCCAACCAAATGCAGTAAGTCGACTGCATAAGAAGCATTTTCCGTATGTCCTCGAGAGTACCCTCCAAAGAAGATGTCGTGTCTGTAGCAAGCGTGGATATAGGCGTGACACACGTTATTATTGTCCACCCTGTCCTGACAATCCTGGTCTTTGCATTGGTGAATGTTTTGAACGCTACCACACACAAGTGAAGTTTTAGCGTATGGTACAGAATTTCACAGACTAGGACACACTTACACAGGGTCTCCCAAGATGCTATCTAATTTTGAGAGACCCGAACCGTTACAGTTGTTACAGTTAAAGTTGCAAAAAAAAGTGTAAAAAAAAAAAACACTAAAAATATCTCTATCTCTATTTTCTCTCTATTGTTCTGCTCTTTTTTTACTGTATTCTCTTCTGCAATGCTTTATTGTTATTTTGTTTTATCATGCTTGCTTTTCAGGTATGCACTTTTTTTATACTTTACTGTTTACTGTGTTTTATTCTTAACCATTTTTTGGTTTTCAGGTAGCCCATTCAGCTGCAGCGCGGATTTATTTATTTTGACAGCAACAGCGTTTGCTCCCACGATACAAAAAGCCGTGACTCCAGTGCTGTAGGAGGTTATTTCACCACCACAGTTAAAAAAAAGAGCATATATGCCGAAGCATGGGGGTAGCAGGGGCGGAGGAGCGATTTTGCTCCTAATGCCGCATACATATGGTCGAAATTCCGATGGAGGCTTGCCCGTGGAAAAGTCCGACCGTGTGTACGAGGCATAACTTTTTTGCGGTAGTATGCCTCCATGCTTCGGCATATATAAATGGTGCATGTATGCCCATCGTTAGAAGTGGGTGGATGAAGGGAGGTATTCTAATGGTAGGCATACCCACCGATCAATCTCTTTTTTTCGTTCAGCCAACAGACTGCATGAAAAAAAAGATTACAATATATGTCCAACAAGGACCAGCAACGTACTGGTATGTTGCTGGACTTTGAATGGTTATACCAGAATGATGACTGCGGGTTTATGTATGATTTTGGTATCATTCTTTTCAGCCAGCGGTCGGCTTTCATGTAATAGCAATTCTAGCAGCTAATTAGCCTCTAGACTGCTTTTACAAGCAGTGGGAGGGAATGTCCCTCCCCCGGATATAAACAGACCCATTGGGAAATTGGGAAAGAATTTTATCACACCGATCTTGGTATGGTCAGATGCTTTGAGGGCAGAGGAGAGATCTAGGATCTAATCGACCCCATTTTTTTCAAAAAAGAGTACCTGTCACTACCTATTGCTATCATAGGGGATATTTACATTCCCTGAGATAACAATAAAAATGATTAAAAAAAATGGAAGGAACAGTTTAAAAATAAAATAAAAAAGCTAAATAAATAATAAAAAAAAGCACCCCTGTCCCCCCTGCTCTCGCGCAAAGGCGAACGCAAGCGTCGGTCTGGCATCATATGTAAACAGCAATTGCACCATGCATGTGAGGTATCACCGCAAAGGTCAGATCGAGGGCAGTAATTTTAGCAGTAGACCTCCTCTGTAAATCTAATGTGGTAACCTGTAAAGGCTTTTAAAGGCTTTTAAAAATGTATGTAGTTTGTCGCCACTGCACGTTTGTGCGACATTTTAAAACATGTCGTGTTTGGTATGCATGTACTCGGCCTAATATCATCTTTTTTATTTCATCAAACATTTGGGCAATATAGTGTATTTTAGTGTATTAAAATTAAAAAAAGTGTATTTTTTCCGAAAAAAAAATGCAGTTGAAAAATTGCTGCGCAAATACTGTGTGGAAAAAAAATGCAACACCCACCATTTTAATCTGTAGGGCCTTTGCTTTAAAAAAAGTTATAATGTTTGGGGGTTCAACGTAATTTTCTTGCAAATTTTTTTTTTTTCATGTAAACAAAAAGTGTCAGAAAGGGCTTTGTCTTCAAGTGGTTAGAAGAGTGGGTGATGTGTGACATAAGCTTCTAAACGTTGTGCATAAAATGCCAGGAAAGTTCAAACCCCCCCACCCCAAATTACCCCATTTTGGAAAGTAGACACCCCAAGCTATTTTCTGAGAGGCATGTCGAGTCCGTGGAATATTTTTTTTTGCACAAAGTTGTCACTAAATGATATATTGCTCAAACATGCCATGGGAATATGTGAAATTACACCCCAAAATACATTCTGCTGCTTCTCCTGAGTAGGGGGATACCACATGTGTGAGACTTTTTGGGAGCCTAGCCGCGTACGGGACCCCAAAATCCAAGCACCGCCTTCAGGATTTCTAAGGGTGTAAAGTTTTGATTTCACTCCTCACTGCCTATCACAGTTTAGGAGGCCATGGAATGCCCAGATGGCACAAACCCCCCCAAATGACCCAATTTTGGAAAGTAGACACCCCAAGCTATTTGCTGAGAGGTATGGTGAGTATTTTGCAGACCTCGCTTTTTGTCACAAAGTTTTGAAAATTGAAAAAAGAAAAAACATTTTTTTTTCTTTTCTTTCTTCATTTTCAAAAACAAATGAGCTCACCATACCTCTCAGCAAATAGCTTGGGGTGTCTACTTTCCAAAATGGGGTAATTTAGGGGGGGTTTGTGCCATCTGGGCATTCCATGGCCTCCGAAACTGTGATAGGCAGTGAGGAGTGAAATCAAAAATTTACACCCTTAGAAATCCTGAAGGCGGGGCTTGGGTTTTGGGGTCTCGTTCGCGGCTAGGCTCCCAAAAAGTTCCACATATGTGGTATCCCCATACTCAGGAGAAGCAGCAGAATGTATTTTGGGGTGTAATTCTACATATGCCCATGGCATGTTTGAGCATTATATCATTTAGTGACAACTTTGTGCAAAAAAAAAAAAGTTTGTCATATTCCCGCAACTTGTGGCAAAATATTCCATGGACTCAACATGCCTCTCAGAAAATAGCTTGGAGTGTCTACTTTTCAAAATGGGGTCATTTTGGGGGAGGGGGGGGAGTTTGTGCCATCTTGGCATTTTATGGCCTTCAAAACTGTCATAAGTAGTGATAGGTAGTGAGGAGTGAAATCAAAAATGTATGCACTTAGAAATCTTGAAGGCGGTGCTTGGTTTTCGGGGTCCCATGCGCGGCTAGGCTCCCAAAAAGTCCCACACATGTGGTATCCCCGTACTCAGGAAAGCAGCAGAATGTATTTTGGGGTGTAATTCCACATATGCCCATAGCATGTGTGAGCAATATATCATTTAGTGACAACTTTGTGAAAAAAAAAAAAAAGTTTGTCATATTCCCGCAACTTGTGGCAAAATATAAAATATTCCATGGACTCAACATGACCCTCAGCAAATAGCTTGGGGTGTTTACTTTCCAAAATGGGGTCATTTGGGGGGGGTTTGTGCTATTTTGGCATTTTATGGCCTTCAAAACTGTCATAGGTACAGTAGTGAGGAGTGAAATCAAAAATTTGCGCCCTTAGAAATCCCGAAGGCGGTGATTGGTTTTCGGGGCCCCGTACGCAGCTAGGCTCCCAAAAAGTCTCACACATGTGGTATCCCCGTACTCAGGATAAGCAGCAAAATTTATTTTGGGGTGTAATTCCACATATAACCATGGCATGTGTGAGCAATATATCATTTAGTGGCAACTTTTTGTAAAAACATTTTTCTTTTTTTTTTTATTATTCAATCACTTGGGACAAAAAATAAAAATATTCAATGGGCTCAACATGCCTCTCAGCAATTCCCTTGGGGTGTCTACTTTCCAAAATGGGGTCATTTGGGGGGGGGGGGTTTGTACTGCCCTGCCATTTTAGCACCTCAAGAAATGAGATAGGCAGTCATAAACTAAAAGCTGTGTAAATTCCAGAAAATGTACCCTAGTTTGTAGACATTATAACTTTTGCGCAAACCAATAAATATACGCTTATTGACATTGGTTTTACTAAAGACATGTGGCTGAATACATTTTGGCCTAAATGTATGACTAAAATTTAGTTTATTCGATTTCTCTTATAACAAAAAGTAGAAAATATATTTTGTTTTCAAAGTTTTCGGTCTTTTTCCGTTTATATCGCAAAAAAAATCACAGAGGCAATCAAATACCATCAAAAGCTCTATTTGTGGGAAAAAAAGAACGCAAATTTAGTTTGGGTACAACATTGCATGACCGCGCAATTACCAGTTAAAGCAGCGCAGTGCGAAATTGTAAAAAGACCTCTGGTCCTTAGGCTGACAAATGGTCCGGGGCTAAAGTGGCTAGAAAGTCTTTGGGAGCTGCCTGAAACAGAAAGGTGTATACTGTATATATATATATACAGTGGGTACGGAAAGTATTCAGACCCCCGTACATTTTTGACTCTTTGTTATATTGCAGCCATTTGCTAAAATCATTTAAGTTCATTTTTTTCCTCATTAATGTACACACAGCACCCCATATTGACAGAAAAATACAGAATTGTTGACATTTTTGCAGATCTATTAAAAAAGAAAAACTGAAATATCACGTGGTCCTAAGTATTCAGACCCTTTGCTGTTACACTCATATATTTAACTCAGGTGCTGTCCATTTCTTCTGATCATCCTTGAGATGGTTCTACACCTTCATTTGAGTCCAGCTGTGTTTGATTATACTGATTGGACTTGATTAGGAAAGCCACACACCTGTCTATATAAGACCTTACATCTCACAGTGCATGTCAGAGCAAATGGAAATCATGAGGTCAAAGGAACTGCCTGAAGAGCTCAGAGACAGAATTGTGGCAAGGCACAGATCTGGCCATGGTTACAAAAATTTTCTGCTGCACTTAAGGTTCCTAAGAGCACAGTGGCCTCCATAATCCTTAAATGGAAGACGTTTGGAACGACCAGAACCCTTCCTAGAGCTGGCCGTCCGGCCAAACTGAGCTATCGGGGGAGAAGAGCCTTGGTGAGAGAGGTAAAGAAGAACCCAAAGATCACTGTGGCTGAGCCCTGGAGATGCAGTCGGGAGATGGGAGAAAGTTGTAGAAAGTCAACCATCACTGCAGCCCTCCACCAGTCGGGGCTTTATGGCAGAGTGGCCCAACTGAAGCCTCTCCTCAGTGCAAGACACATGAAAGCCTGCATGGAGTTTGCTAAAAAACACCTGAAGGACTCCAAGATGGTGAGAAATAAGATTCTCTGATGAGACCAAGATAGAACTTTTTGGCCTTAATTCTAAGCGATATGTGTGGAGAAAACCAGGCACTGCTCATCACCTGTCCAATACAGTCCCAACAATGAAGCATGGTGGTGGCAGCATCATGCTGTGGGGGTGTTTTTCAGCTGCAGGGACAGGACGACTGGTTGCAATCAAGGGAAAGATGAACGCGGCCAAGTACAGGGATATCCTGGACGAAAACCTTCTCCAGAGTGCTCAGGACCTCAGACTGGGCCGAAGGATGACGTCTAGTGACGAAACGCGGAAGGCGGAACTACGCAAATTACGTCCTCACGCCAGAAGTTCCCGAAAGCAGTGGTTGGAACGCAAGGTGAATGCAAGGAAAACAATGTGAAGCGCATGCCGCGATACCTATGCTCAGGACCACAGAGATTGTTCATTTGCTATTTTAATACCTGCTGTAGCGGTTGTTTAGTACCGGTGGGTTTTTTAACATTTTCTGTTTTAATTTTAATAATTTAAAAAAAAATAAAACCTACCGTCTTTATGGATTACACTATGGGAGTTTTTTTGTCTCTGCCCATGTGAGGAACGTCTATCTGCCTTTGCCATTGGACCTGTTTGCTGATTATCTGTATGAGCCTACGAGTGACTGCTCCTGCCCGGATATAAGGACCCCCTCCGTGGAGATGCCGGAACTATACCTGATGTGCCTGATACCCCTGTAGGGGCTCTAGGATCTGGTAAGCAGGGACACAATAGGGGTTCACTGAAGTCACCATTTGTCCGCTGAGAGCACTATTGTCACTTGAAACTATTCTGAAGGATCTTTGGTCATTTGTCTATAAGGATGTATTTTAGCCATTGGATATAAACTGCACTTTGAACTTTATGTCACACAGCTGCAGGCTATATTAGCCACATGTGTGCTGGATTGCTGATATACACAATTAATTACTGCACTGGACACTTTATTGTTTAAATTTATATTTATTATTTTTATTTTTTATTGATGCACTTTAATGTTGATTGACTCTTATTCACCATGTTGATGCACTTTGGTTGTATCTCAGCAGTGCATATCTGTACATGCATTTGGGATTGGTTTATGTGAATTAGCACTTTGTGTTGTGATTTACACACATAGAACCTATCAGTTGTTACACCTGCTCACATCAATTAGCCTCATCAGTAGGCTTTACTGCACTATTGGTAACTTATAGGAAGCCACATTTAATGATTTTTGTTTGGACACATTGTCTTCACTTAGACCTATTGGGTCATCTAGTGGGAGGTAGCGCCACCACCCCTCCTCATTATATCTTACCTTCCAACAAGACAATGACCCTAAGCACACAGCTAAAATAACGAAGGAGTGGCTTTACAACAACTCCGTGACTGTTCTTGCATGGCCCAGCCAGAGCCCTGACTTAAACCCAATTGAGCATCTCTGGAGAGACCTAAAAATGGCTGTCCACCAACGTTTACCATCCAACCTGACAGAACTGGAGAGGATCTGCAAGGAGGAATGGCAGAGGATCCCCAAATCCAGGTGTGAAAAACTTGTTGCATCTTTCCCAAAAAGACTCATGGCTGTATTAGATCAAAAGGGTGCTTCTACTAAATACTGAGCAAAGGGTCTGAATACTTAGGACCATGTGATATTTCAGACAGTAAGCCAAGCAGACAGATGGCTATAACCCAGCCCAGGCCTTTGGTTAGCACACCGGTGCTAAATTCTTCAGAGATGGTAGACTGCACCAATGGAATGATGACTTCACAATATGAGCAGGCATATGACTCCAAAAGTTTTTATGTGTAGAAAACAAAAAGGAAAAAACATAGCGTGATCCTGCCACACAAAATTATCCTAAAAGGGATAAATGCTATGGAGTGTGGGATACATGACAACACCAAGTGTGTGATAGTTGATAAGAGTGAACCACCACTGTATAAGTAATCTCCTTACCAAACAAAACATATAATCAAGCCTTGACCAGTTTATAAGAATTGTAAAAAATTCACCACAGAGTGAACCGCCACCTCATAGGTAATCTTCTTACCAGATTGTACCAGGCTATGAGCAAAAACAAATCAACCGCAGACAGGTGGATGAATGGACGGATGTAGGTATCTCCATATAGTTATGGCTGCTATGGTAGATGGATAATTGCTCCCTGCTTCTAGCGATGTAACTCCATGGGGCCCATAGGATGAATTACCCAAAAGAGAATAGGGACTAGATAGTGTAATAACGTCACTAATTTATTAAAAAAGATTAAAAATACACTTACATCAAATAAGCAATAAAAGGACATGTAAGAAAAGCCGGCCGGCTGTAGAGCAAACTCCCGTCCTGCGAGCATGGTGACATCAGCGCGTACCCCCTTAGACACGTTTCGTCATCAAAGACATTATCAATAAGGGACGGGTAGCGATCTGAATCACCACATTATATAGAACCATGCCTTATTTTGACAACCGGACATGAATGTACGGCGGCCATCTTAAATGATGTAAAACCGCACATACATCAATGGAACTGATGCGATATTACCCATATCACTTGTAGATGGACCGGAAGAACAAAAACAGAGGAAATGGTTATGTTAACCTCGATCTGAGTCCCGGACATGAGTCAATATCCACCATCTCATCTAATGGCAAACCCATGTTTACAATATAAAAATTGCCCTTTGAGTGGGAATAAATCAGAATATATGTAATTAATAAAAAATATGATAAATTAAATAAAAATGAAAAATAAATTATGAAAAAAAAATTGGAGGACAAAGATATATGCCCACAATTAAGTAGATACATGTATGTAAAATTTTAATTAAATGTATATGTATATAAACGGTATGTATACCAATAAGCCTATCGGTATCAACCGTTGTAATCTGAGCTTAAATGACCCATACCATATTAGATGAAAAATATGAATAGTGATATACCTCAATAACGTGAGAATTATATATATAACTAAACAATTATATATGATTAGTGCAACATATAAACAAGTGAATGAGGGGAAAATTACCCCAAAAATTTATATATAAGAATTATTTATAAATAATTAATTATAAATAATATTTTTATTGTAAATATTATTTGAAGAAAAAGGAAGCAGTCACCTACACAGTTGTAGTGTCGACTGTGTGAAGTGGGACCATTTGTATTTGTGAATTAAGTGACAAATAGTGATACAATGTAAATATTTTAAAAAAAAGTGATAAATATAAAAAACATTAAATATATAGGTATAAAAAGAAGACTTTCAAATGCTCCCACCCGAGGGCGATAAAAAACCCCAAATAAAAGCTGAATAAATCATGTGCATGACTCAGATTGAGTTTACAATAATAAAAATTTAGGAATTGTCGATAAAAGCATTGACGTCAACATTAATATTTAGTCCATAGGGCACATAGGTCTTAGCCCTAAAAATCCAGGACATCTCTAATTTAGAGATATCCCTTACTAGAGAACTGCCCTTCCATTTGGGACTAAATTTGTCAATACCCAAAAACAATGTGTTTGAAGGATCTCTCTTGTGCACTAATCTGTAGTGTTTAGATACAGAATGATTTTTAAATCCTGATTTGATATTTGTAATATGTTCGTTTAATCGAACCTGTAGGGGGCGCTTAGTCCTCGCTATATATTTCAAACCACAGGGGCACTGGAGTAAATAAACCACGCCCTCTGTGGAGCAAGTAATAAAGGGTTTAATATCATGTGTAATTTGAGTACTAGTGAACAAAAAACTAGTAGTCCTTCTATGGGTGCAACTATTAACCACTTAAGCCCCGGACCATTTGGTAGCTAAAGGACCAGAGGTGAATTCAGAATTTTGCACTGCGCTGCTTTAACTGTAAATTGTGCGGACATGCAATGTTGTACCCAAACGAAATTTGCGTCCTTTTCTTCCCACAAATAGAGCTTTCTTTTAATGGTATTTGATTGCCTCTGCGATTTTTATTTTTTGCGATATAAACAGAAAAAGACCGAAAATTTTGAAAAAAAATGATATTTTCTACTTTTTGTTATAAGAAAAATCGAATAAACTAAATTTTAGTCATACATTTAGGCCAAAATGTATTCAGCCACAAAAAATGTCAATAAGCGTATATTTATTGGTTTGCGCAAAAGTTATAGCGTTTACAAACTAGGGTACATTTTCTGGAATTTACACAGCTTTTAATTTATGACTGCCTATCTCATTTCTTGAGGTGCTAAAATGGCAGGGCAGTACAAACCCCCCCAAATGACCCCATTTTAGAAAGTAGACACCCCAAGGAAATTGCTGAGAGGCATGTTGAGCCCATTGAATATTTTTTTTTGTCCCAAGTGATTGAATAAATGACAAAAAAAAAATTACAAAAAGTTGTCACTAAATGATATATTGCTCACACATGCCATGGTTATATGTGGAATTGCACCCCAAAATACATTCTGCTGCTTCTTCTGAGTACGGGGATACCACATGTGTGGGACTTTTTAGGAGCCTAGCCACGTACGGGACCCCGGAAACCAAGCACCGCCTTCAGGATTTCTAAGGGCGCCAATTTTTGATCTCACTCCTCACTACCTATCACAGTTTTGAAGGCCATAAAATTCCAAAATAGCACAAAACCCCCCCAAATGACCCCATTTTAGAAAGTAGACACCCCAAGGAAATTGCTGAGAGGCCTGTTGAGCCCATTGAATATTTTTTTTTGTCCCAAGTGATTGAATAATGACAAAAAAAAAAAATTACAAAAAGTTGTCACTAAATGATATATTGCTCACACATGCCATGGTTATATGTGGATTTGCACCCCAAAATACATTCTGCTGCTTCTCCTGAGTACGGGGATACCACATGTGTGGGACTTTTTAGGAGCCTAGCCACGTACGGGACCCCGGAAACCAAGCACCGCCTCCAGGATTTCTAAGGGCGCAAATTTTTGATTTCACTCCTCACTACCTATCACAGTTTTGAAGGCCATAAAATGCCAAAATAGCACAAAACCCCCCCAAATGACCCCATTTTGGAAAGTAGACACCCCAAGCTGTTTGCTGAGAGGCATGGTGAGTATTTTACAGCTCTCATTTGTTTTTGAAAATGAAGAAAGAACATTTTTTTTTTCTTCTTTTTTTCAATTTTCAAAACTTTGTGACAAAAAGCGAGATCTGCAAAATACTCACAATACCTCTCAGCAAATAGCTTGGGGTGTCTACTTTCCAAAATGGGGTCATTTGGGGGGGTTTTGTGCCATCTGGGCATTCCATGGCCTCCGAAACTGTGATAGGCAGTGAGAAGTGAAATCAAAAATTGACACCCTTAGAAAGCCTGAAGGCGGTGATTGGTTTTTGGGGTCCCGTACGCGGCTAGGCTCCCAAAAAGTCTCACACATGTGGTATCCCCGTACTCAGGAGAAGCAACAGAATGTATTTTGGGGTGTCATTCCACATATGCCCATGGCATGTTTGAGCAATATATCATTTAGTGACAACTTTGTGCAAAAAAAAAAAAAAACATTTTATTTTTTCCGCAACTTGTGTCAACATATAAAATATTCCATGGACTCGACATGCCTCTCAGTATATAGCTTGGGGTGTCTACTTTCCAAAATTGGGTCATTTGGGGGGGTTTTGAACTGTTCTGGCATTTTATACACAACATTAGGAAGCTTACATCCACTCTTCTAACCACTTGAAGACAAAGCCCTTTTTGACACTTTTTGTTTACATGAAAACATATTTTTTTTTGCAAGAAAATTATGTTGAACCCCCAAACATTATATATATTTTTAAAGCAAAGGCCCTACAGAATAAAATGGTGGGTGTTGCATTTTTTTTCTACACAGTATTTGCGCAGCGATTTTTCAAACGCATTTTTTGGGGAAAAAATACACTTTTTCTAATTTTAATGCACTAAAACACACTATATTGCCCAAATGTTTGATGAAATAAAAAAGATGATCTTAGGCCGAGTACATAGATACCAAACACGACATGCTTTAAAATTTCGCACAAACGCGCATTGGCGACAAACTACATACATTTTTAAAAGCCTTTAAAAGCATTTACAGGTTACCCCGTTAGATTTACAGAGGAGGTCTACTGCTAAAATTACTGCCCTCGATCTGACCTTCGCGGTGATACCTCACATGCATGGTGCAATTGCTGTTTACATATGACGCCAGACCGACGCTTGCGTTCGCCATTTGGCAAGAGCAGGGCAGGACAGGGGTGCTTTTTTTTTTTTATTATTAATTTTGCTTTTTTATTTTATTTTTAAACTGTTGCTTCCATATTTTTTTTTATCACTTTTATTGTTATCTCAGGGAATGTAAATATCCCCTATGATAGCAATAGGTAATGACAGGTACTCTTTTTTGAAAAAACTGGGGTCTATTGGACCCTAGATCTTTCCTCTGCCCTCAAAGCATCTGACCACACCAAGATCGGTGTGATAAAATGCTTTCCCAATTTCCCAATGGCGCTTTTTATATCCGGGGGGGACATTCCCTCCCACTGCTTGTAAAAGCAGTCCAGAGGCTAATTAGCCACTAGGATTGCTTTTACATGAAAGCCGGCCGCTGGCTGAAAAGAATGATACCAAGATGATACCTAAACCCGCAGGCATCATTCTGGTATAAACATTCAAAGTCCAGCAACATACCAGTACGTTGCTGGTCCTTGTTGGACATGTATTGTAATCTTTTTTTTCATGCAGCCTGTTGGCTGAACGAAAAAAAAAGATTGATCGGTGGGTATGCCCACCATTAGAATACCGCCCTTCATCCACCCACTTCTAATGATGGGCATACATGCACCATTTATATATGCCGAAGCATGGGGGCATCTTCTCGCAAAAGTTATGCCGCGTACACATGGTCAGACTTTTCCACGGGCAAGCCTCCGTCGGAATTTCGACCGTATGTACGCGGCATTAGGAGCAAAATCGCTCCTCCACTCCTGCTGCCCCAATGCTTCGGCATATATGCTTTTTTTTTTAAACTGTGGTGGTGAAATCACCTCCTACAGCACTGGAGTCGCAGGGATCAGGCCTGTCTCTGCGAACGCTGCAGTTATGTGTGTTGTGTTTTGCAAGTGACAGTGATCGATCGATACTGCACTTGGGTGGCCTGGGCTGGACGGAGGGGCAAAACGCAGGTGCTAGCAGGTATCTGGGCTGATCCCGCTAACACTGCGTTTTTGGGAACCCTAAACTGCTGGGGACGCTAGTATAGATCTGATCAGATCAGATATTGAGCTGATCAGATACTATACCACTAAGGGGGGTGTATGCTTCACGCGTGGGTGTTAGCGCTACTGGCACTAACCTGACGCTGCCTGGGGTGTGACGCAGACCCTCTCTGACGCTAAAACCTAATTGATATCACCCGCCGGGCGATCAGGGGGTTAAACCTTTATTGGGATATATACGGCGGGTGCCCTGACACTATAAAAAGCAAACTAACTAACCAGCGTCACCCGTAACACTTATATGATGATCACTGGTGAAAGGGTTAACTAGGGGCAATTAGGGGGTTAAAACCTTTATTAGGTAATATATGGGGGTACCTGACGCTATATATAAACCTGATGGCGAACCTAAAAAAATTACTGGCTACCTATCGGCATCACCGACACTAAGACAACGATCATAAAAACGATCGCTTAGCGACAGTGGTGATAGGGGGTGAAAGGGTTACCTGGGGGGCGATCAGGGGGTTAAACCTTTATTCGATAATATATGGGGGTACCTGACGCTATAAAAACCTGCGGCGAACCTAAAAAAAATTACTGGCTACCGATCAGCATCACCGACGCTAAGACATCGATCAGAAAAATGATCGCATAGCGACGGCGGTGCTAGGGGGTGAAATAGTTACCTGGGGGTGATCAAGGGGGTTAAACCTTTATTAGGTAATATATGGGGGTACCCGACGCTATAAAAACCTGCGGCGAACCTAAAAAAAATGACTGGCTACCGATCAGCATCGCCGACGCTAAGACATCGATCAGAAAAATTATCGCTTAGTGACAGTGGTGATAGGGGGTGAAAGGGTTACCTGGGGGGCGATCAAGGGGGTTAAACCTTTATTAGGTAATATATGGGGGTACCCGACGCTATAAAAACCTGCGGCGAACCTAAAAAAAATTACTGGCTACCGATCAGCATCACCGACGCTAAGACATCGATCAGAAAAATGATCGCATAGCGACGGCGGTGCTAGGGGGTGAAAGGGTTACCTGGGGGGTGATCAAGGGGGTTAAACCTTTATTAGGTAATATATGGGGGTACCCGACGCTATAAAAACCTGCGGCGAACCTAAAAAAAATTACTGCCTACCGATCAGCATCGCCGTCGCTAAGACATCGATCAGAAAAATTATCGCTTAGTGACAGTGGTGATAGGGGGTGAAAGGGTTACCTGGGGGGCGATCAAGGGGGTTAAACCTTTATTAGGTAATATATGGGGGTACCCGACGCTATAAAAACCTGCGGCGAACCTAAAAAAAATTACTGGCTACCGATCAGCATCACCGACGCTAAGACATCGATCAGAAAAATGATTGCTTAGCGACGGCGGTGCTAGGGGGTGAAAGGGTTATCTGGGGGGTGATCAGGGGGTTAAACCTTTATTAGGGGGGGTTAGGGGGCTACACTGGACCTAAAACTAAATGTAGTGACACTTTTACAGTCACAAATGTCACTGATTGCAGTGATCACTAAATAAATGGTCACTGCAATCAGTGACACTGTGACTGGGGGCTGGGGGGTGATCTGGGGGGTGATCTGGGGGTGTCTGGGGGGGCCTGGGGGGGGCGATTTATGTGCCTATGTGTCCTGGTGTCAGTGTAGTGTTGTGTGCACTAACCTGCATCTTCTCCTGTACGGCGCTCGGTATATGTGAGCGCCGCAGGAGAGATGACATCACTTCCTCCTGCCTGACAGGCAGGGGAAGCTCTCTCATTCGCCGGGAGCGATCGAGAGGGGGTGGCCGGAATCGAACGGCCGTCCCCTCATGCCGGATCGCTCCCGAAGGTAAAACGACCACCCACTGTAAAGAAGGGGGGTCCGATCGGACCCCCCAACTATACAAAGGCAATCACGTATATGTACGTGATTCTGCCTGTCGGTGCCATTCTGCCAACGTATATTTACAGTGGGTGGTCGTTAAGTGGTTAAGAGAACATACTCTACAGTTGCGACATTTGTAATATCCTGTAAAATGTCCAAAAAAACTCACTCTAGATGGAGGATCAATAATATGGGGCGACACCCTATTTCTCAGAGAGGGAGCCCCCCTAAAGACAACCTGAGGCCTCTCAGGCAAGATATCCCTCAGTATACGATAGTTATTGACAATGTGCCAATGTTGAGATAACAATTGTTTGATTTTTTTATGTTGTAAGGAATAGGTGTTGATGAATGGAACACCCTTTAAAGGTGTTGTAAAGGTCTGTTTTTTATTTTCTAAATAGGTTCCTTTAAGCTAGTGCATTGTTGGTTCACTTACCTTTTCCTTCGATTTCCCTTCTAAATGTTTTTTTTCCTTGTTTTCTTTGTCTGAATTTCTCACTTCCTGTTCCTCCTCAGTAAGCTGTTCAGTAAGCTGTTCTGATATATATAGTTTGAAAGAACCTGCGCTAAACCGAAAATATATAAAAAAAATTAAGTTTTAAAATTAAGTTTTTGTGAGCAAAAAAATGTGGTGCTGCTGCAAGTAAAAAGTTGTGTCAAGACTTCTGATTACCTGGTGGAATGAGGACAGGCCACCTGGGATAAAGGAACAGGTGGATACCATCGCTGCCGGCAGGCTGATGCACACGCCTTTGTGACCTCTATGATCTGAGGTCCCGTCCATCTGGTAAGCGGCTTTAAGATTATCCGTTATCGCTGAACATTTATAGAGTAAGGCTCCCTTCTGGATATTCCTTATCCATATGAAGCAAGTGGATCTCACCTTTGGAATTTAAATGTGTTGTGGACACTTTTTTTCAATTTAATTTTTAAATTAATACTTGCCTTTGGAGTACAATTTCACTTTCACTATTGAGATTTAGTATATATTTTTTCTTGTGTTTTTTCACATAGTGTCATATTAATAATAATTTTTTTATTAATGTCAGTGGTTGCGCGCTTGTTCCTTTACACAGTAAGCTGTTCTGGCTGACTCAACACCACTCGGATGATGGTGTGAAGTTTAGTGAGGAGAAACAGGAAGTGAGAAATTCAGACAAAGAAAAAAAACATTTAGAAGGTAAATCAAAGGAAAAGGTAAGTGAACAAACAATGCACTAGCTTAAGAGCCCATTCACACAGGGGCAACACGACTTCCAGCGCGATTTTATGAGGCAACTCAGACACGACTTGAGAATGAATCACAGTGCGACCTGGAGCTACTTACAAGTTGCCTGCAGGACAGGAGACATTCCAGTGGCCAATCAAACAAGAATCAGCTCTGTGGGAGGGAGGGGGGAGGGAGAGTTTTGCAGGAGAAATGTATGTTTTCTTCCTGGAGAGTTGCTCCTATTAAGACAGTGAGAGGCGACTCCCATTGAAATGAATGGGTACAGGTCGCCTAGGAGTCGGATTGAAGTAGTACAGGGACCTTTTTTGAAGTCGGAGCGACTGCAGTAGTGTGCATAAGGACGGCTCCATTAACTTACATTGATTTCTTCAGCCAGCGCGACCTGAGGCGACTAGGGGCGACCTGGGGAGATTTGGAGTCGGATCCAAAGACGCCCCTGTGTGAATGGGCTCTAAAGGAACGTATTTAGAAAATAAAAAACAAACCTTTACAACCCCTTTAAGAAAACATTCTCCTGTTGGCCAGGTTTTTCAACAAGGAGATCACTACGATTCAGTTGTTTAACTGTCTCAAGTGTGGTCATCAAACTTGATTCAGGATAACCTTTTTTCTTAAATCTTTGAGTGAGTATCTGTGCCTGTTGTAGAAACTCTTCTTGACTGGAACAATTCCTTTTAAGCCTAATATATTGGCTTTTCGGGATTGATCCAAGCCAAGGCCTATGGTGGCAACTAGTAGTAGGTATAAACAAGTTTCTATCCGTGGATTTGAAATGTGTGGAAGTGGTTAATTTATTATCCTCAATCCTGATCTTTAAATCCCAATTTTTTTTTTCAGAGTAACTCATTTCATATTTCAATTCTATGCCTCTTTGGTTATCATTAAGGGAGGTCATAAAGGCATGAAGAGACGGAGGATCACCATCCCATAGGAGGAGGATGTCATCTATGTACCTCGCCCACAAACTTAGCTGAGGTATATTATGAGCATAGATGACATCCTCCTCCCACCTGGCCATAAATAAATTGGCCAGGCTGGAGGCATATTTGGCCCCCATAGCCACTCCTCTATTCTGTCTGTAGAATTGATTACAAAACCAAAAATAATTGTGAGTGGCTGCAAACTCCAAAAGTTCTATCAAAAACAAAATCTGATCAGAATGAAGGCCAGAGTCTCTATTAAGCAAACAAAGGACTGCCTCAAAACCCAAATTGTGGGGAATAATTGTGTAGAGAGACGTAACGTCGGCTGTTACCAACATTGTGCCAGGCTTAACATCCAATCCAGACAGAACGTTAATAACATGTCGTGAATCCTTGACAAATGAAGGCATCCGTCGGACAAGAGGCTGGAGGAAGAAATTGATATACCTGCCCACCCGGGACGTCAGTGAATCAATACCACTTACAATAGGACGTCCCAGGGGGCACCTATTCCTTACAACATAAAAAAATCTAACAATTGCTATCTCGACATTGGCACATTGTCAATAACGATCGTATACTGAGGGATATCTTGACTGAGAGGCCTCAGGTTGTCTTTAGGGGGGCTCCCTCTCTGAGAAATAGGGTGTCGCCCAATATCATTGATCCTCCATCTAGAGTGAGTTTTTTTGGACATTTTACAGGATATTACAAATGTCGCAACTGTAGAGTATGTTCACTTAATAGTTGCACCCATAGAAGGACTACTAGTTTTTTGTTCACTAGTACTCAAATTACACATGATATTAAACCCTGTATTACTTGCTCCACAGTGGGCGTGGTTTATTTACTCCAGTGCCCCTGTGGTTTGAAATATATAGGGAGGACTAAGCTCCCCCTACAGGTTCGATTAAACGAACATATTACAAATATCAAATCAGGATTTAAAAATCATTCTGTATCTAAACACTACAGATTAGTGCACAAGAGAGATCCTTCAAACACTTTGTTTTTGGGTATTGACAAATTTAGTCCGAAATGGAGGGGCAGTTCTCTAGTAAGGGATATCTCTAAATTAGAGATGTCCTGGATTTTTAGGGCTAAGACCTATGTGCCCTATAGACTAAATATTAATGTTGACGTCAATGCTTTTATCGACAATTCCTAAATTTTTATTATTGTAAACTCAATCTGAGTCATGCACATGATTTATTCAGCTTTTATTTGTGGTTTTTTATCGCCCTCGGGTGGGAGCATTTGAAAGTCTTCTTTTTATACCTATATATTTAATGTTTTTTATATTTATCACTTTTTTTAAAATATTTACATTGTATCACTATTTGTCACTTAATTCACAAATACAAATGGTCCCACTTCACACAGTCGACACTACAAATGTGTAGGTGACTGCTTCCTTTTTCTTCAAATAATATTTACAATAAATATATTATTTATAATTAATTATTTATAAATAATTCTTAAATATACATTTTTGGGGTAATTTTCCCCTCATTCACTTGTTTATATGTTGCACTAATCATATATAATTGTTTAGTTATATATATAATTCTCACGTTATTGAGGTATATCACTATTCATATTTTTCATCTAATATGGTATGGGTCATTTAAGCTCAGATTACAACGGTTGATACCGATAGGCTTATTGGTATACATACCGTTTATATACATATACATTTAATTAAAATTTTACATACATGTATCTACTTAATTGTGGGCATATATCTTTGTCCTCCAATTTTTTTTTATAATAAATTTTTCATTTTTATTTCATTTATCATATTTTTTATTAATTACATATATTCTGATTTATTCCCACTCAAAGGGCAATTTTTATATTGTAAACATGGGTTTGCCATTAGATGAGATGGTGGATATTGACTCATGTCCGGGACTCAGATCGAGGTTAACATAACCATTTCCTCTGTTTTTGTTCTTCCGGTCCATCTACAAGTGATATGGGCAATATCGCATCAGTTCCATTGATGTATGTGCGGTTTGCCATCATTTAAGATGGCTGCCGTACATTCATGTCCGGTTGTCAAAACGAGGCATGGTTCTATATAATGTGGTGATTCAGATCGCTACCCGTCCCTTATTGATAATGTCTTTGATGACGAAACGCGTCTAAGGGGGTACGCGCTGACATCACCACGCTCGCAGGACGGGAGTTTGCTCTACAGCCGGCCGGCTTTTCTTACATGTCCTTTTATCGCTTATTTGATGTAAGTGTATTTTTTATATTTTTTAATAAATTAGTGACGTTATTACACTATCTAGTCCCTATTCTCTTTTGGGTAATTCATCCTATGGGCCCCATGGAGGTACATCGCTAGAAGCAGGGAGCAATTATCCATCTACCATAGCAGCCATAACTATATGGAGATACCTACATCCGTCCATTCATCCACCTGTCTGCGGTTGATTTGTTTTTGCTCATAGCCTGGTACAATCTGGTAAGAAGATTACCTGTGAGGTGGCGGTTCACTCTGTGGTGAATATTTTACAATTCTTATAAACTGGTCAAGGCTTGATTATATGTTTTGTTTGGTAAGGAGATTACTTATACAGTGGTGGTTCACTCTTATCAACTATCACACACTTGGTGTTGTCATGTATCCCACACTCCATAGCATTTATCCCTTTTAGGATAATTTTGTGTGGCAGGATCACGCTATGTTTTTTCCTTTTTGTTTTCTACACATAAAAACTTTTGAATTATAATGCCCCCCACATTGATTCAAACGTGAGTATTGAGTAGGCATGGGCAGTAATTATTTCTATTTATCTCCATTTTCCCCATACTGGCAGTCACATTGTATCATGGGTCTCCCCTTTTCCCTTTCTTTTAGAATTTGATGCATCGTGCTCCTGACGAGTGGGTATAAGCCCACGAAACGCGCTGATATTACTTCTGATGCATCTACTACATTTCAACTATTTTAGATGGTTTTATAATGCTGTTAGATCCCTACTGTGACCTTTTTCTACCCATCATATGGGGGACTATATGTGAAAAAATCCTCTGTACTATGTGCTGTATTGTTATATAATGCCATCAGTATAATGTATTTTTTAGCTTGTATGCAAACTACATTGTTTTTAAAATGTCAACCATTGGTGTATCAATAAATGGTCTTTCTATACCCATTTAATCATGTTTGGTTCCACCACATACACCTCACACAAAGTCCCAACCCTTCCCCCCCTATACCTACAGACAGGGATGGGGGCGTGAACCTTTCCTCACGTCCCATATAAAGTCCCAACATATGTCCCCCCTTTTTTCTCAAAAATATGTAGAAGAATACATATCGGCCTAAACTGAGGAAAAAATTATTTTTTTTTATATATTTTTGGGGGATATTTATTATAGCAAAAAGTAAAAAATATTGCTTTTTTTTCAAAATTGTCGCTATTTTTTGTTTATAGCGCCAAAAATAAAAACCGCAGAGGTGATCAAATACCACCAAAAGAAAGCTCTATTTGTGGGAAAAAAGGACGTCAATTTTCTTTGGGTACAACGTCACACGACCACGCAATTGTCAGTTAAAGCGACGCAGTGTTGAATCCCAAAAAATGGCCCAGTCATTGGGCAGCCAATTCTTCAGGGGCTGAAGTGGTTAACTTAGCCCCTAAGTCCCTGAATTTGTTTTTCAGGACAATCCACCTTCCATTTCCTATTTGCACCAATGTGTACTATGACAGCTAGGTTCTCCCCAACCCCTCCTAACAATCTGTCCATTCGATCTACAATGTGTCAAACCTGAGCACCCAGTAAAAAAACATACTGGTAAACAGGGGCGGACTGACAACACTTAGGGCCCCAGGATCAAATAAATCAAGGGCCCCCTGTCAGGCCCCACCCATGTCACACCCCTGGCCCCACCTCTACATTTTTGCACAAAGTACAACAGACAGTCTGTTAGAAAGTGTCCCATCCAGGTCCCATTAGAGACAACAAAGGTGTATAATGGGACCTGGAGGGGGGCCCCTTCTAACAGAGTGTACAGTGAACACCTTCATTCACTCTGGTCCTCAAGGGACCCCCTCCTTGAGCCATGACTCTCACCCCTGCCCCAACCCCTCACAAAGTAGAAATAAAATTAGCACTGTATAGCGCTCCTCTTACCTTAACTGTGGGTACTGTAACTGTGGCTGGCTCCCACGTCCTCTGTGGCTGGCTTGCTCTCGTGTCCTCTGTGGCTGGCTCCTGTCGGTGGCTGGCTGACTCCTGTGGGTGGCTAGCTGACACCCTGCCCCTGCTGTGGGTGGGTCACCGTGGGTGGGCAGCTGGCTGGCTGGCATCCTGGCTATACTGTGGGTGGGTCACCGTGAGTGGCTGGCTTGCACCCTAACCCTGTTGTGGGTGGGTCTCTGTGGGTGGCTGGCACCCTGGCTCTGCTGTAGGTGGGTCACTGTAGGTGGCTGGCACTCTGGCTCTGCTATGGGTGGGCCACCGACTCACCGTTGGTGGCTGACTGGCTGGCACACTGGCCCCACTGTGGGCGGCTCACTGTGGGTGGCTGACACCCTGGTTCTGCAGTGGGTGGCTGGCTGGCTGGCACTCTGGCTCTGCTGTGGTTGGGTCACCAACTCACCGTGGGTTGCTGGCTGGCTGGCACCCTGGCCCTGCTGTGGGTCACAGGTGGGTGGCTGGCTGGCACCCTGACTCTGTTGTGGGTCACCATTGGTGGCTGGCTGGCACCCTGGCCCTGCTGTGGGTCACTGTGGCTGGCACCCCTGACCCTGCTTTGAGTCACTGTGGGTGGCTGGCTGGCACCCCTGACCCTGCTGTGGGTTACTCTGGGTGGCTGGCTGGCTCCCCTGACCCTGCAGTGGGTCACTGTGGGTGGCTGGCTGGCACCCCTGACCCTACCGTTGGTCACTGTGGGTGCTGGCTGGCACCCCTGACCCTGCTGTGGGTCACTGTGGGTGCTGGCTGGCACCCCTAACCCTGCTGTGTGTCACTGTGGCTGGCACCCCTGACCCTACTGTGTGTCACTGTGGGTGGCTGGCTGGCACCCCTGACCCTGCTGTGGGTTACTCTGGGTGGCTGGCTGGCTCCCCTGACCCTGCTGTGGGTCACTGTGGCTGGCACCACTGACCCTGCAGTGGGTCACTGTGGGTGGCTGGCTGGCACCCCTGACCCTGCTGTGGGTCACTGTTTATGGCTGGCTGGCACCCCTGACCCTGCTGTGGGTCACTGTGGCTGGCACCCCTGACCCTGCTTTGGGTCACTGTAGGTGGCTGGCACCCCTGACCCTGCTGTGGGTCACTGTGGGTGGCTGGCTGGCACCCCTGACCCTGCTGTGGCTGGCTGGAGTAGT
The DNA here is from genome assembly GCA_029206835.1 of Rana muscosa. NCBI lineage: Eukaryota > Metazoa > Chordata > Amphibia > Anura > Ranidae > Rana > Rana muscosa. The sequence continues at coordinate 828,081,341 of CM055116.1, forward strand.
GGTGTATCCTCCTCCTCTCCTCTTTCAACATTCCAGGCAGTTTGTCACGGCGAGGGAGGGACTTGGAGGGAGGTGGCGGCTTATCCAGTTACAACTACTAGAAGGTTTGCAACAGGTGAGGGGGCCCAGTGCACGGAGCGACACATAATGACGTGGCGTGGTTGTGCCGCACGCCTCCGTGCACTGGGCTTGCTTCAAAGCTTCCTGGTGTAGATTCTTCTACCCGGGCCGGGCCAGGGGCCCCCTTCCTATGATCTTCCTGTGTACTGGGCCCCGTTTGAGTCCGAAATAGATGGTTCTGCCGTCGGCCCTCGGACCACGGCCGAAGTGCCCGACTAGTCAGTCCTCCCCTGCTGGTAAACAACATGCATAATAAATGAGGCTTGGAAATACGAGCGTCACTTTTTGATACTGAAGGTGTCCATTTTGCTGTCAATATTGCCAGTGATATCTCCACACAACATAAGGCATTCCTACTGGAATTGTATTGATCCTGTCAAGAAAACTAGAAAGGAAAAATCCTTGGTTGTGGTTTGGAGTATAGTGAATTACTATACTATATAGACTGAATTTGATGACAGAAATCAGTTAGAATGCTACAGAACTCCTAATAGTTCTGTAGTGTTTAATTGCCTTTCTCAAAGCACCATGTGTCATTTATCTTTGCTGTCTCGTTCCTCTGTTATCAGCATGAGTCAGTTCTGACAAGTTTTTCTTACACCAAGAGCAAAAAGGCACACAGCTTGTAATTGACAGCCTCAGTTT